>OY292385.1:32701301-33901301 GCA_958496215.1 Verbena officinalis | reverse complement strand
CATAACTTATGCATCGAGGAAGCTAAAGCCAGCTGAAGAGAACTATCCCACTCACGACCTTGAGCTAGCCTCCGTGGTATTTGCATTATTGAAATGGCGTCATTACCTCTACGGCATCACGTTCGACATCTTCACAGATCATAAGAGCCTTCAGTATTTGTTTACTCAGAAGGAATTGAACAAACGACAGCGCCGTTGGATGGAGTTATTTGAGGACTACGATTGCAAGATTCAGTACCATCCCGGAGAGGAGAATGTTGTAGCCGATGCACTGAGCCGGAAGGCAAGCATAGCCCAGCTAGAGGCTAAGTTAGAGGGAGTTCACATCAGTTCCCAGACCCATGTCCACAGCATATCGATCCAGTCAGAGTTGGGTCGAAAGATTCGAGATGTTCAGGCTACTGATGAGTGGACTCAGAGACAGATAGTTCACATCGCAGCTGATCCAGAGACTCAGTTTGGTGTGGACGACACAGGAATTCTCCGCTACAAGTCCCGAGTTTGTGTTCCGGAGAGTCTGAGGAAGGAGATTCTCGATGAGGCTCACAACACACCTTACACAGTTCATCCAGGAGGAAGTAAGATGTACCGGGATCTAAAAGAGTTATTCTGGTGGAGAGGTATGAAGAGAGACGTAGCTGATTACGTCAAGAGATGCTCGACTTGTCAGCAAGTTAAAGTTGAACATCCAAGACCGGGAGGTTTGCTTGAGCCACTACCGATTCCTGCATGGAAGTGGGAGGGTATTGCCATGGACTTCGTGTTTGGTTTGCCTAAAGTTAGAGGTGGCTACGATAGCATTTGGGTGATTATCGACCGACTATCCAAGAGTGCTCATTTTCTACCGATCAACATGTCGTACAAAGTGGATAGGTTGGCAGAGATTTATCACCGGGAGATTGTCAAGCTTCATGGGATTCCGTCTACGATAGTGCTTGACAGAGACGCTCGATTTACTTCTCGCTTATGGCAGCAACTTCAAGAGCGAATGGGAACGAAGTTGACTTTTAGTACAGCCGCACATCCACAGACAGATGGTCAGTCAAAGAGGATGATCAGATATCTCTGTGATATGCTTCGAGCTTGTGCCTTGGATTTTCGCAACAATTGGCACGACCAATTGCTTTTGATCAAGTTTGCCTACAACAACAGTTATCAGTTCTTCGATCGAAATGGCACCTTACGAGGCATTGTACGGCAGAAAGTGTAGATCCCCGTTGTTTTGGGATCTCGAGGATTGGCGTTGGACGAAAGACGATAAGGAACGAGGAACTCCTCCAAAGTTTCTCCAGAATGCCATCGATCGTATCCAGATCATTCGGCAGAGAATGAAAGCAGCTCAGGATCGACAGAAGAGCTATGCCGACAACCGTCGCCGACCGTTGGAATTTGAGGTTGGTGACAAAGTATTCCTCAAAGCTTCTCCTCGAAAGGGTTTCACCCGAATTGGAAAAGGAGGAAAACTGACCCCGAGAGTTTTGGGTCCCTATGAAATTCTGGAGAGAATTGGGAACGCAGCCTAGAGGTTAGACTTGCCGCCAAGCCTAACAGGAATTCACAATGTCTTTCATGTTTCTCAACTCCGAAAGTACTTCCCGCATGAGTCCGAGATCCTTCCTGTTGAGGAAATTGAACTAGAACTGGATTTGACATTTGTTTCGAAGCCGGTGAAGATATTGGATAAGAAGATTCAAGCTCTGTGCAACCGAGAGATTTCTCTTGTCAAAGTCCTTTGGAGAAATCAGACAACCGAAGAAGCTACATGGGAGACCGAGGACAAGATGCGCATGTTTCATCCGGAATTATTTCAGTCGGACAAGTAGAATCTGGGGGCCAGATTCTCATAAGGAGGGGTGATTGTAACGCCCCGAAAATCCGAATTATAATCCGGTATGTCCGAATCGAGTATTTGCATAATTTATTATTTTATTTGATATTTATTATGCGATTTTAGAATAATTTCGTAAATGAATGAACTTCTATATTTAAATTACGAATTTCGTAAAAATCTTCTCTTCTTTTCTCCTCTATTCCGACTTCGTTTCCCGACGGATTTTCGAACCGTTTACGCCTACGAACTCCCCGCGATCTCTTCTACGAGTAAGGTTCTTACGATTTTTTCATTTAATGCCTCTTAATCTTCATTTTTCTCGTTTTTAGTTAATAGTTGAATAATTAGGTTTTATATGATTTTGACAGAAATTGTGGATGGATTTTCGTGTTTATTGTTTCTATATATAGCTTATATGTTGTAGATCATTATATGTGAAAATTAGGGAAGGATTTGCATGTTTAATTAGTTAAATGTTGAATTTAGGGTTGATTTCGCGTAAGTTTTTGGTTCTGCGAATTTTGCTTCTGTTCTTGACGCACACGGGCTTTGCACACGGGGTGTGGCAAGCCCGTGTGGGGGTACACGGCCTCTTGCACGGCCGTGCAAGAGACCGTGCGTGTGTTGCATGGTGCACGGCCTTGTGCACATGGCCTTGAGGCCGTATGAAACAGGCCGTGCGTGTTTCTCTTGGTGTACACGGCCGTGCACAAGGCCGTGTGGCCTGGTTGAACAGGGCCCTGACCTTCTGTAAGTCAGGGCCCATTTTGGCCTACGGGTCCCTCCGAGGCTCGTCTTTTCCGAATTCTTTCTTCGGTCGTGTATTCAATATATATGAAATAGATATGAATTGCATGATTTATGAATTTATAGCATGTTCGGGTCTATGAATAGTGCGTTTTGAGTTTTCGACAAATTTTCTAACTTTTGCATATGAATTCCGATTTTCCCGAAATTCGAATACATACTCCTTTATGATATTTAAAGCATGTTCGTAAAGTTTCATTGCATTTGGACTTGATTTGCATCTTTAAATTGCGAATTACTCCGTTTTCGTTTGATAATTGGAACCTAAGTGCCTTGTATGATTGTATAACGTGCCTCAATATGTTTTAATGTTTTCGTATAAGTTGTGCATCATCGTTAGTCTTATTTGGTTGTGTCTTGGTATTTTTGCAGACGATACTCCTGTGGAGTAGCGCCGGTTCTTGCATTTATCTAGTCTTTTTGTATAGCCAACAGGTGAGGCTTTCCGTTTCTGATTCCAGTACTATTATGTATATATATAAATAAGCCTCTCCCGATATAAGCCATGTTTACGATTTGTTTTCACACCGTTCCTATATATATACTTAATAAATATTTATGCCTATTATGTTTATTCGATTTATCGAAAATGTTTTGATATAAAAAAGTACTACGTATAGTCATTGAAATGTTTGCGAAAGAGACATGTAAAACCCCTTTGTTTTCTAAGGCGAACTTTGGCCTTCGGCCTCGCATATGACATGTCTCGAACGGTCTTTTGGCCAACCCGAAATGATTTGAAAAGCGAGTTATGATATGTATGTGTGTAT
Source organism: Verbena officinalis (assembly GCA_958496215.1). Taxonomy (NCBI): domain Eukaryota; kingdom Viridiplantae; phylum Streptophyta; class Magnoliopsida; order Lamiales; family Verbenaceae; genus Verbena; species Verbena officinalis. The sequence goes on along the minus strand of OY292385.1, from coordinate 33,897,893 downwards.
GTTTGGGCCCGGAGTAAGGATGATAGGACGAAGTCGGTAGACATCGGGTCTACGGCGGAAATCCTATGGTTTTCTCCACCTTTGGGAGCTCGGGGTGAGGCCGGAGTGGCAACCCTTTGAGTACCTGAGATTATACAGTATGTTATGCATAGTTCGGATTTAGCGGTCCGTCTACATTGGAGGAATAAGGGCGGTTTCCTGTTTTTATGTTTGAAAATTGGAGTTAAGGGCTCGACTCGCCGAGTCATATGATATGTTTATGTTTTATGCTAAATCACCACCCGTTTACGAAAACCTTTCATTTATGTTGATTTCTTTTAAGTTTAAAAATTGGTGATTTATTTCCGTTTTATAATATACATTATTATTCCCTCGTCACTTAGTCGTTTGACTAACCCCCTCTGTTTCACCCCTGTATTGGTTTCAGGATACTAGGCGGGATCTTCGTCGTCGTAGTCGTCGTCGTAGAGTTGCATTTAGTTTGCTCATGTATAACTCTTTTCCCGTTTGGCTATTAACTATGTTTCATGATGCTAGGATTTTATTTAGTTAGTAATCGGGATTTATATGTTGAACCCGTATATTTACATTGTCGGGATATTGTATCGAACCCGTTTATTAATTATGTAATTGAATTTTGTTGGCCTTGGTGGGCTTTAATACTTGTGCAATTATTATGTTTTATTGTTTGGTTTATTTTCGCTTCCGCACCTCTGTCATTTTCTTTCGTTTTGAAATCCCCGCCTAGTGATTGAGTAAATGTGTGCCGTTCGCCGGGTTTCGATTCGGGTCGGATTCCATTTTGGTTCCGGGTCGGGGATCGGGGCGGGGCGTGCGTTACCCATTTGGGGCGCCCGCTACATGTAAGATCCATAATACATGGATGGTTAATACGACATAGAATAATAACATGCATTGTATACTCGTTATTCACCGTTTCGACAGAAATATGACCGTTGGCACTAAAATTTGACCGTTGGGAATGGAAAATTACCGTTAGGACTAAAAAATGACCGTTTCAAGGCATGTCTATTTATACCATGACTCCTCCATTTGAAAATCCCTACATATTTATCCAAGATAATATGAAGAAAATGGCTGGATCATCGTCATCCAATAATTCCACTAGTAAGCTAACTTTCTCTAAAAGGATTTGCAGACGGAAAATGGGTCCAGCCAATTCAATCTGTGGAAGATTAACAGTTATTATAATCTCCGAAACAATAAACAACCCCGGGAAGCTATATTATTCATGCCCTCTTCATGGATTCTACATGTGGTGCTATCCAGACAATGAAGAAATTGTTGGCGACAGTGGGGTGGTTGCAGAGCCGCACAATGCGAAGGAAGATGAAGCAGCAAGCAGTTGTTTAAACATTTCCTCCACTAACCATCAAATTCCAACAATGCCAACAATGATCCAAAAATTGTTGGCACTTATTCTTATTCTTGTTGCTTTTTTTATTTTCTGTTAAATTGTACGTCTATTTGTCCAATAGGATTAATCTTGACTATCTAAGAATAAGCTATAAGTTTAATATGATTAAATTTGAGGTGTGACCTCAGTGGTGTATATATAACGAGTTTTTAATATCAGTTGGTTTTTGTAAGGTTAAAAGGAAAGGTAACCCATCCAGGCAGAATTTGATTCAGATATATCCAATAAAAAAAAAGAATGGAAAAATTATAAGCAAAAATACACATTGGGATTAATTTCATATTTGCTTGCTTATCTAATACGGAATCAAATCTTTTTCCATTACAATCGCTTAAAATTAACCTTTATATATAAGGCAGTTGTTACCATCCTTACATACACGAAAAGAATTTGCATAAATCAAAAATATTAGTTGAAACCGTCATCTTTGTTGTCCAAATCGCGACTTGGCAAACTAGCCGGATCATGACTTGATGGCTCGAACCAATCTCATGCGGCTCAGTATGTGACAAAAATGTACTTGCATTGGAAGTATCTCGGTTCGCCATTCAAGCGAAATTGACTGGCATACTCTGGCTCCTGAATTTTATTTTTTGGTCAATATATATATACTAGAGGGGTAAGAGTAATAAATTTTGCACGAAGTTTACCTTGCCATTTTCCCATTCATTAGCATAGTCCGCAGTGACGGTGACTTCATTGCTTGTCTTATCATAAGAAACACTCTTGCGGTCGATGTACTGCCTAAAATGCACGAACCTATCCCGGATTTGGATCAACTTGTAGAGAATTTCATCATCCTCGTAGCTGCGACCCGTTATGCGTCGAAAAATCGGCGCCACTTCTCGGTACATCCCGTACATTACATTGCGCAAGCTGATATCGTGGCTCTCTGCGTACCTACAATAGAGTATAAGGAGCACTCTTTCAGGCTCTTCATTGAAATTACGAAGTTCCAGCCGTGCAAGTATAATTTCGTGCATTGGATGAAGATTTCTATTGTCCATTTTGGATTGCCTAATTTGTTCCTAGAAAAAGTAGTGTTTGCTAGTTCAAAAAACCCTAGTGTTTATATAGACAAAGAATGAGTATGTAACCATGGTCATAGATACATAGTTCCAAGGGGTGTGTTTTTAATCTGAATGGTCTCTTCATTTAAAAGGCGTGATTAGAAAGGCCACTCTTGGGAATTATAAAACCAAGCCATCGGGAATCACACCTAGATGAGATAGAAGTGTTTTACAGAGGGGTCGAGTGGGAGTTATTTGAAAAGGCGTGCCACTAGATGCCTGTTTACAGTCAAAAGTCAGATCAGAAGTTATTAAGGCAGGAAATTATGGTGTATATGTAATATGTAAAACACTTCAGGGATACATCATCTGCATTAATCAAAAGAACACAAACATATGTAAAAGGGTAACCTAATCCATCTATTGAAGGATTCCAAGTAATCCTTAGCAAAATATTGTTTTTCCACCTGCATGAGGATTCCTAACAATCCTATGTTTCTAAACTGCCACTAATGTGCCCATTATCTACAAAAATATAACAGGCATTCCATGAAGCACGCTAATTTAATAGTGTAACTAAATACATCACCGATTAAACTTAACCAAATTAAAAGTGTTTCATTATTGCAAAACCCCAAATGAACACTTAGTCAGCTTCCACAAAACGTTTATCAAATCTTCATGGTTGCTTCCTGTTGGGATTCACGTACCCCCGGGCGCAGCGGAAGTAATAGATTTCAAAAAATTTAGTCCCGGGGAGTAACAGTGAATCTTCATCCAATGAATTCGTCACTTTGAAACGTTTATATATCTTGAGAGATATGCACCTTTACGCACTCCTTTTGTAGTAGATAAGGAATGAAAGCTTTCCAAAGCTTCAGGCCACTCCTTGATCAGCGCAGGCTTCTTGATTCTACCAAGGTCCGATCTTTAACCAAAACCCTCCGAGGTTGATCCATGGCTTCTCGCAAACGAACTCTAAATCTCTTAATTCCTGCTAGAGATTTAAGATCAGTATTTATCTAATATAAATAAGAGAATCAAGAAACAATTGTAAAAAGGCTGGTTCACGTTGAACTGCAGCAAAGTTTTCTGCAGTTCACGTGAACTGCCTGTAAAGAGAGAGGAAAAACGCAGAAGAGAGAGAGAGAGAGATTAGGGTTAGGAAAAATCTGATTTTTCTTCTTCTTTGTTTTCACGTGAAGTTGCCCAGTTCTGTGTTCTGCAAGATCTGTCTTAAATAGACTTGAGAGGGCCGAAAATTCCAGTCCTAGATGGGCTGGGATTTTCGCCCACTGCTACTATTGGGCCCAGCAGTATTTTGGCCTTCTAAAGGCCTTTTCAATTTAATATCAGATTAAATATTTCAGGCCCAACTTAATTAATCATAATTAATTAAGCAAGTCCATTATATCATATAGTGGGTGTAACGCCCCGAAAATTCGAGTTATGAACCGGGAACCCGAATCGATTTTCTTGCGCGATTCATTATTTATTTTATTAATTATTATATGATTTATATAACATTTTCATGAATGAGTGAATTTAGGTATTTAAACCACGACATTTCAATGTGCGTTTAATTTCATGAACTTTGACTGTAATTTTATTTTATTTGGAAAACTTGTATTTTTGACTAAGTTTTATAAATTACAAAAATGCCCTTTCGTTTCTCAACCGAGTCAACTCTTTTGAATTAAGCCATCACTCTCTCTCCCTCACTCATTCACGCGACAATAGAGGAGAAAAGAAGAGAAGAAAGAAAAAGAAAGGAAAAGATAAGGAGGAAGGTTCAATCGATCGTCCCGACCACGTTTCCCGACCGATTTCCGAGCCGTGAAACCTTACGAACTCCTCTCGACCTCATCTACGAGTAAGCTTCTCATGTCTTTCACGTTTAATGCCTCCATTGCTTCGATTTTCAGATTTTTGTATATAGTTGAATTGTAACGACCCGAAAATCCGATTTATAATCCGGTATGTTTGAATCGAGTTATTTCGCAAATTATTATTTTAATTTGATATTTATTCTAAGATATTAGGATAATTTCGTAAATGAGTGAATTTTATATTTAAATCACGAATTGTCAAGGTGCGTTTAATTATGTGAATTTTGACTGTAATTACGTATTATTTGGACAACCTGAGTTTTCAAACTTATTTTGCGAAATTACGATTTTACCCCTTCGATTTTAAACCTAGTAAACTTAATTGACTAAGTCAATCTCTCTCACCTCACACTCTCGTTCAAACATCAGCAAGAAAGGAGAGAAAAGAAAAGAGAAGGAAAAAGAGAAAGAGAAGGAAGGAAGTTCAATCGATCGTCCCGACTCCATTTCCCGACCGATTTTCGAATAGTTTACGTCTACGAATTCCTCGCGATCTTTTCTATGAGTAAGCTTCTAATGATTCTCTCGTTTAATGTCTTCTATACTTCATTTTTCTCGTTTTTGTGAATAGTTGACATCATTAGGTTTTATGTGATTTGTATAGGATTTGTGGATGGATTTTCATGTTTATCGTTTCTATATGTAGATTATATGTTGTAGATGATTATATGTGAAAATTAGAGTGTGATTTGCATGTTTTAGTGATTAAAGGTTGGATTAGGATTTAATTTCGCGTATGTTTTTGATCTTCTGTATGTTTCTGCTCAATCTAGTCGCACACGGGCTGGTGCACACGGCCTTGAGGCCGTGTGCATGAAGCCGTGCGTGTGTGTGCATTGGACACGGGCTGATGCACACGGCCTTGAGGCCGTGTGCATGAGGCCGTGCGTGTTCGTCCGATTGTGCACGGCCTCGGCACACGGCCGTGCACAAGGCCGTGTCGCCTGGTCGAACAGTGCCCTGACCTTCTGTAAGTTAGGACACATTTTACACTACGGGTCCCTCCGAGACTCGTCTTTTCCGAATTCTTTCTTCGCTCGTATATTCGATATATATGAAATAGATATGAATTGCATGATTTATGAATTTACAACATGTTCGGGTATATGAATAGTGCGTTTTAAGTTTTCGTTAAATTTTCTATCTTTTGCATGTGAAGTCCGATTTTCCCGAAATTCGAATGCATACTCCTTTATGATAATTAAAGCATGTCCATAAAGTTTCGTTGCATTGGGACTTGATTTGCATTTTAAATTTGAGAATTACTCTGTTTTCGTTTGATAATTTGAACTTAAGTGCTTGATTTAATTGTATAACGTGCTCCTATGTGTTTTAATATTCTCGTATAAGCCGTGCATCATCTTTAGTCTTATTTGGTTGTGTCCTGGTATTCTTGCAGACGATACTCCTGTGGAGTAGCGCCGATTCTTGCTTTTTGCTCTTATTTTGCATAGCCGCCAGGTGAGGCTTTCCTTTTCTGCTTCCAGTATTATTACGTATATATATAAATAAGCCTCTCCCGAAATAAGCCACGTTTATGTTTTATTTTCACACCGTTTCTATATATATACTTAGTAGATATTTAAGATTATTAGGTTTAATTGATTTATCGAAAGTGATTTGATATGAAAAAGTACTATGTATAGTCTTCGAAATGTTTACGAAAGAGACATGTAAAACCTTTTGTTTTCTAAGGCGAACTTTGGCCTTCGGCCTCGCATATGACATGTCTCGAACGGTCTTTTGGCCAACCCGAAATGATTTGAAAAGCGAGATTATGAACTGTATGCATGTTTGTTTGGGCCCGGAGTAAGAGCGATAGGACGAAGTCGGTAGACGTCGGGTCTACGGCGTAAATTCTATGGTTTCCTCCATTTGGGAGCTCGGGGTGAGGCCGGAGTGGCAGCCCTTTGAGTACCTGAGTTATTACCGTATGTTATGAGTAGTTCGGGTTTGCAGTCTGGCTACATTGGAGGAATAAGGGAGGTTTCCGGTTTTATGTTTTGGAAATTGGAGTTAAGGGCTCGACTCGCCGACTCATATGATAAGTTATGTTTTATGTTAAATCACCACCCGATTACGAAAACTTTCTTTTATGTTGATTTCTTTTAATTATAAAATTGGTGATTTATTTTCCGTTATATTATATACATTATTATTCCCTCCTCACTTAGTCGTTTGACTAACCCCCTCTGTTTTCACCCTTATATTGGTTTCAGGTTACTAGGCGGGATTCGTCGTCGTCGTAGTCGTTGTCGTTAAGTTGTATTTATTTCGCTCATGTATATCTCTTTTCACCGTTTAGATATTAATTAAGATTCATGATATTAGGAATTATTATTTAGGTTATATTCGAGATATTGTATCGAACCCGTTTATTAATTATGTAATTGAATTTCGTTAGCCTTGGTGGGCTTTAATACTTAGTGCATTTATTTATGTTTTAATGTTTGGTTTATTTTGCTTCCGCACTTTTGTCTTTTCGTTGTTTTTGAAAACCCCGCCTAGTGATTGAGTAAATGCTTGTCGTTCGCCGGGTTTCGATTCGGGTCGTATCCCATTTCGGTTCCGGGTCGGGGCTCGGTGCGGGGCGTGCGTTACCCATTTGGGGCGCCCGCTACATGAATATATTAGGTTTTATATGATTTTGAGAGAAATTATGGATGGATTTTTATGAATTTGGACTCTATGTGTAGCTTAGATGTTGTAGAACATTATATGTGAAAATTAGGGAAGGATTTGCATGTTTAATCAGTTAAATGTTGGTTTTTAAATTGTATTTGCAAAGGTTTCGCGTTGCTGTGCATTTTCTGCTGTTTCTTGACGTGCACGGGCTTTGCACACGGGGTGTGGCAAGCCCGTGTGGGTGTACACGGTCTCCCGCACGGCCGTGCAGGAGACCGTGCGTGTTGTGGTTGTGCACGGCCTCGTGCACACAGCCTTGAGGCCGTGTGCAAGAGGTCGTGCGTGTCCCTCTTTGATGTGCACGGCCTTGGTGCACACGGCCGTGCACGAGGCCGTGTGGGCTAAATGATCAGGGCCCTGACCCTTCTGTTGGTCAGGGTCACTTTTACCCTGTAGGTCCCTTCGAGGCTCGTCTTTTCCGAATTCTTTCTTCGCTTATGTATTTTATATATATGAAATAGATATGAATTGCATGATTTATGAATTTATAGCATGTTCGGGTCTATGAATAGTACGTTTTAAGTTTTCGTCAAATTTTCTAACTTTTGCATATGAAGTCCGATTCTTCCGAAATTCGAATACATACTCTCTTATGGTATTTAAAGCATGTCCATAAATTCTCATTGCATTTGGACTTGATTTGCATATTTAAATTCGTAAATTACTTCGTTTCGTTTGATAATTGAACCTAAGTGTTTTATGTGATTGTATAACGTGCTTTTACTTGTTTCTATGCTTTCGTATGAGCCGTGCGTCATCGTGTGTCTTACCTGGTTATGTCATTGTCAGTTGCAGGTTCCACTCTCGTGGATTAGGTTGCTCGTTTCCATTTCTGGTTTTCTTTTGGGTTGTCGCCAGGTGAGGTTTCTGTTGTTATTCTGTATTATGTAGATATGTATTATTAAGCCTCACTAAATAAGCCTCGCATGTGTAATTTACGTTTTCATCCCGTATTACTATATTTAGTAAATACTTTATGCTTATTACTTTTATGAGGTTTAAGAACAACGGATTTGATATCAAATGAATATTATGTCTATGATTTCGAAATGTTTTCAAAAAGAGACAAGCGAACTATGTTTCGATTTAAATGTAATTTTGGGTTTGGAAACCTTCTCGTGGAGTGAAGTCGTTAGGGCGGGTTTCTCCCCCATGACGATGGAATACCCGGTTGCATTTCCTACCGTTACATCGCCTGTCTCGAACAGCCCTTTTGGGCCTCCCCGAAATGTCTTGATTCCTATTCTAATAGGAAAATGATAGTTATGAAAAATGCGAGATATGATATGTTATGATATGATATGTGGGCCCCGGAGTATGGCAATCGGATGAAGCCGGATAGACAGCGGGTCTACGGTCGAATTCGGTAGCTGGCTCCATGTTTAGCGGGAGCACGGGTGAGGTCAGAGTGGCAACCTTTGTGCTCCTGTGGCGGTTGACTTCGTGTCAACTGAGACATAGGCTATTATGCCTATAGAGCAGTTTGGATTTAGCGGTCCTTCTGCTATATGGGAGGAATAAGGCTGGTATGGTTTTCAGGTATGTTATGATATGATATGAGGAGTTGAGGGCTCAACTCGCCGAGCAATATGATATGTCCCGTTATGTTATGTTATGATAAATCACCGAATGTTTATGAAAACCCTTCTTTTACCTTTTTTTTTCTTTTAAGTTAAAATGGTGGTTTATTCCTGTATGCTATTATGTATGTACTCCCCTTTTTCCCCTCACTTAGTCTTTTGACTAACCTTATCTATTTCAGGTGGTTACTAGGTGGGCATCGTCAATCTTGTATTGCGGAATTATTCTGCTTTTGTCATTGTTCATTCCTAGGTTGTTATGGGTACTTGATCGTTATATGTATTATGTAGGTTATGATTTGAGTTCGGGATTATTTAATGTTGAACCCGTTATGATTTGATTCAAATTTTGTAAGTGAATTCCGCTAGGCTTGGTGGGCTTTAACTATTTGCGCAATTGGTTTATTGCTTTAATTTCCCGTTAGTAGAATTCGTTTTGTTTGCTGTTGCTTCCGCTTCCGCATTGTTGTCGTCAGTTGTTTTACAAAAGCCCCACCTAGTGATTGAGTAAATCGGTTTTCCGTTCGCCGGGTTTCAATTTAGGTTCAGGTTTCTGTTTCAGCTTCGGATTGAGACTCGGTGCGGGGCGTGCGTTACCCGTTTGGGGCGCCCGCTACAGTTGGTATCAGAGCTATTGGGTCCAATGGCCTAAGCTCTGAATCGTCGTGTTTTGTTTGTTGTGTCAGTCGTTGTGTGCCAGTGTAACTTAGGGAATTGCACTCACTAGTGTTCAAGAACGCTTAGTGTTTGAATTGTGATGGATCTTTGTTGGATGATCAACAACAAAAGATCTTTTACAATCAAAACACTGGGATGGACTCGGATATAGGTGGATGTGAAACTCAAGGTTGCATTTGCCGTGCCTGGTTGTCTGCCGTGTCTGGGTGTGTCCAGGTCGTACGGCTTATGAATTTATAGCATGTTCGGGTCTATGAATAGTACGTTTTAAGTTTTCGTCAAATTTTCTAACTTTTGCATATGAAGTCCGATTCTTCCGAAATTAGAATACATACTCTCTTATGGTATTTAAAGCATGTCCGTAAAGTCTCGTTGCATTTGGACTTGATTTGCATATTTAAATTCGTAAATTACTTCGTTTCGTTTGATAATTGAACCTAAGTGTTTTATGTGATTGTATAACGTGCTTTTACTTGTTTCTATGCTTTCGTATGAGCCGTGCGTCATCGTGTGTCTTACCTGGTTATGTCATTGTCAGTTGCAGGTTCCACTCTCGTGGATTAGGTTGCTCGTTTCCATTTCTGGTTTTCTTTTGGGTTGTCGCCAGGTGAGGTTTCTGTTGTTATTCTGTATTATGTAGATATGTATTATTAAGCCTCACTAAATAAGCCTCGCATGTGTAATTTACGTTTTCATCCCGTATTACTATATTTAGTAAATACTTTATGCTTATTACTTTTATGAGGTTTAAGAACAACGGATTTGATATCAAATGAATATTATGCATATGATTTCGAAATGTTTTCAAAAAGAGACAAGCGAACTATGTTTCGATTTAAATGTAATTTTGGGTTTGGAAACCTTTTGTGGAGTGAAGTCGTTAGGGCGGGTTTCTCCCCCATGACGATGGAATACCCGGTTGCATTTCCTACCGTTACATCGCCTGTCTCGAACAGCCCTTTTGGCCCTCCCCGAAATGTCTTGATTCCTATTCTAATAGGAAAATGATAGTTATGAAAAATGCGAGATATGATATGTTATGATATGATATGTGGGCCCCGGAGTATGGCAATCGTATGAAGCCGGATAGACAGCGGGTCTACGGTCGAATTCGGTAGCTGGCTCCATGTTTAGCGGGAGCACGGGTGAGGTCAGAGTGGCAACCTTTGTGCTCCTGTGGCGGTTGACTTCGTGTCAACTGAGACATAGGCTATTATGCCTATAGAGCAGTTTGGATTTAGCGGTCCTTCTGCTATATGGGAGGAATAAGGCTGGTATGGTTTTCAGGTATGTTATGATATGATATGAGGAGTTGAGGGCTCAACTCGCCGAGCAATATGATATGTTCCGTTATGTTATGTTATGATAAATCACCGAATGTTTATGAAAACCCTTCTTTTACCTTTTTTTTTCTTTTAAGTTAAAATGGTGGTTTATTCCTGTATGCTATTATGTATGTACTCCCCTTTTTCCCCTCACTTAGTCTTTTGACTAACCTTATCTATTTCAGGTGGTTACTAGGTGGGCATCGTCAGTCTTGTATTGCGGAATTATTCTGCTTTTGTCATTGTTCATTCCTAGGTTGTTTTGGGTACTTGATCGTTATATGTATTATGTAGGTTATGATTTGAGTTCGGGATTATTTAATGTTGAACCCGTTATGATTTGATTCAAATTTTGTAAGTGAATTCCGCTAGCCTTGGTGGGCTTTAACTATTTGCGCAATTGGTTTATTGCTTTAATTTCCCGTTAGTAGAATTCGTTTTGTTTGCTGTTGCTTCCGCTTCCGCATTGTTGTCGTCAGTTGTTTTACAAAAGCCCCGCCTAGTGATTGAGTAAATCGGTTTGCCGTTCGCCGGGTTTCAATTTAGGTTCGGGTTTCTATTTCGGCTTCGGATTGAGACTCGGTGTGGGGCGTGCGTTACCCGTTTGGGGCGCCCGCTACAGTTGGTATCAGAGCTATTGGGTCCAATGGCCTAAGCTCTGAACCGTCATGTTTTGTTTGTTGTGTCAGTCGTTGTGTGCCAGTGTAACTTAGGGAATTGCACTCACTAGTGTTCAAGAACGCTTAGTGTTTGAATTGTGATGGATCTTTGTTGGATGATCAACAACAAAAGATCTTTTACAATCAAAACACTGGGATGGACTCGGATATAGGTGGATGTGAAACTCAAGGTTGCATTTGCCGTGCCTGGTTGTCTGCCGTGTCTGGGTGTGTCCAGGTCGTGCGGCTTAGGATTTCTGTGGAATTTGCGCAAATGTGCTAAGTGGTTATGTGAACTCTATCTGCACTTTAGCTGCCTATGTGTTTACGGCTTTGCATACTCACTTACCTGTCATGCATATTTGCTATTGGCCTTACAGAATGTCTTCACGTCGTCGTGCACGTAAACCGCTCTCATCACCTCCGTTGGCACCTCAGACCGATACACCAATTCCAGCTGAAATTGCGGAAACGTTAAGACAGTTCATCGCTCAGGCCCCTAAAGGGAATGCTGAGCAGGAAGCGTGGGCCCGATTTCTCAGGTTCGAACCACCACAGTTTGAAGGTGCCCCGGATGAGGCTATTGCCGAGGCATGGATATCAGCTCTGGAAAAGATTTACAGGATAATGGAATATCCGGACCCTCAGTGTAGCGGGCGCCCCAAACGGGTAACGCACGCCCCGCACCGAGCCCCGACCCGAAGCCGGAATGGGATTCGACCCGAACCAAAACCCAGCGAACGGTAAGCATTTACTCAAATACTAGGCGGGGGTTTTAAATAAACAACGAGACAGAAGTGCGGAAGCGAAATAAATCATACATTAAAGTATAAAAAATTGCACAATTACTAAAGCCCACCAAGGCTAACGAAATTCAATTAATTAAATAACAAACGGGTTCGGTACAATATCCCGATAATTATATAATAACGGGTTCAATATACAAAATCCCGAATACCTTCTAATTAATTCCTAAAATCATAAAACATATACATAAAATCCAAGCGGGAAAGAGTTATACATGAGCAAGAATAATGCAACTCTACGACGCGACTATGACGACGCAGATCCCGCCTAGTTTCCTGAAACCAATATAGGGGTAAAACGGAGAGGGTTAGTCAAACGACTAAGTGAGGAGGGAATAATAATGTATATTACAAAACGGAAAATAAATCACCAATTTTAAATTAAAAGAAATCAACATAAAAGAAATATTTTCGTAATCGGGTGGTGATTTAATCATAGACATAACATATCTTATGACTCGGCGAGTCGAGCCCTGAACTCCAATATCCATATACAAAAACCGGAAACCACCCTTATTCCTCCAATGTAGACGGACCGCTAAATCCGAACTACTCGTAACATACTAGAATAACTCAGGTACTCAAAGGGCTGCCACTCCGGCCTCACCCCGAGCTCCCAAATGGAGGAAACCATAGGATTTACGCTGTAGACCCGACGTCTACCGACTTCGTCCTATCGCTCTTACTCCGGGCCCAAACGATCATGCAAACATTTCATAACTCGCTTTTCAAACATTTCGGGTTGGCCAAAAGACCGTTCGAGACATGACATATGCGGGGCCGAAGGCCAAAGTTCGCCTTAGAAAACAAAAGGTTTTACATGTCTCTTTCATAAACATTTCGAAAACTATACGTAATACTTTTTCATATCAAATAATTTTCGATAAATCAAATGAACATAATAATCATAAATATCTACTAAGTATATATATATATAAACGGTGTGAAAACCAAAACATAAACGAGGCTTATATGGGGAGAGGCTTATATATATATATACTTAATAATACTGGAACAGAAACGGAAAGCCTCACCTGGCTATGCAAAATGAACAAAAGGAGCAAGAACCGGCGCTACTCCACAGGAGTATCGTCTGCAAAAATACCAAGACACAACCAAATAAGACTAAAGACGACGCACGGCTTATACGAAAGAATTAGAACACACAGAAGCACGTTATACAATTAAATCAATCACTTAGGTTCAAATTCTCAAACGAAAATAGAGTAAATCGCAAATTTAAAAATGTAAATCAATTCCAAATGCAACGAAACTTTACGGACATGCTTATAATATCATCAAAAAGCATGCATTCGAATTTCGGAAAAATCGGACTTCACATACAAAAGTTAGAAAATTTAACGAAAACTTAAAATGCACTATTCACATACCCGAACATGTCGTAAATTCATAAATCATGCAATTCCTATCTATATCATACATATCGAATACACGAGCGAAGAAAGAATTCGGAAAAGACGAGCCGAAGCAGGACCCGTAGGCCAATTTGTACCCTGACTTACAGAAGGTCAGGGTACTGCTCGAGACTTCCACACGGCCTTGTGCACGGCCGTGTGCCGAGGCCGTGCACAAACATGCAACACGCACGGCCTCAAGGCCATGTGCACAGACCGTGTGCAATTCATCCTTCGCACACGGTCTCATGCACACGGCCTCAAGGCCGTGTGCAACAGGCCGTGTGCGATCCAAATGCACAGAACCAGCAGAAGCTCAAAATCCTTCGCGAAATCAAACCCTAAACCACATATAATCACTAAATCATGCAAATTAAACCCTAAATCTCACATATAATCATCTACAACATATATGCTTCATATAGAAACGATAAACACGAAAATCCATACACGTAAACTATCAAAATCGAATAAAACCTAAATTCTATAACTATCATCAAAAATAAGAAATACGAAGCGAAGAAAACATTAAACGAAAGAATCGTGAAAGGCTTACTCGTAGAAGAGTTCGCGAGGAGTTCGTAGACGAAAACGGATCGAGAATCCGTCGGGAATCGGAGTCGGGACGATCGTTGGAATCTTTCTTCTTCCTTCTCTTTTTCTTTCTTTTTCTTTCTTCTCCTTTTTCTTGTTTGTGCGTGAATGGCAATGTGAGAGAGAGAGATTGAGACTTAGTTAAATCTTGACTAAGGTTTAGAAATCGAAGGGGCAAAGTCGTAATTTTACAAAATAAGTTCGAAGACTCACGTTGTCCAAATAACATGTAATTACAGTCAAAAGTCATATTATTAAACGCACATTGATAATTTGTAATTTAAATACATAAATTAAATCATATACGAACTAATTCTAGAATTACATAATAAATATCAAATAAATATTAAATTACACAAATATTCGATTCGGACATACCAAATTAATTATTCGGATTTTCGGGGCGTTACACCACTGACAAGACAAACCAGAAAGACTGAGCCTATCTAGACCTGCTGATGCCGACTGACAAGATAGGTGACGTCGCCACCTGTCTACCTGAAGCAAGAACCAAAATAGCAGGGGTGAGTATAAAGGATACTCAGTAAGGGGTTTGATCACAGTTCGTCGTTTATCTTTTAAAACTAAAAGTGGTGAGTGTTGCCCGTTTTGAGAAAGAATACGAATAACGAAATATAAGTTGTAAAATGACACAAAGCAACACTCGGGTTCGGCTTAATTGAAAACACAAAAGGTTGACGAACCGGATCCTTTAAAACATTTGCACTTAATATCAAGCCGATAAATTGAAAGGAGATTTGTTGAGTCACGAGGCCGTTACAAGTTCGAAAGCACGATATAAATAAGTTGGAAATCGATAAATAAACACGGCTCGTAATTCAACTAATTAATTGAATAATAAAGGAGGCTTAGGCTAGTAAGTACGAGTCACGCTTCCGGGTTTTATATATATTTAGGGAACTACATATGATAAATGAAGAGAACCGGAATGTGCTTCGACTTGTAACGAAAGCCGCAAACACTTAGACAAGCAACAAATGCAATAAATCATGCAAATAATGTGTCCCGGCGAGAACGGGCCCTCTTCTTATAACTCCCAATTGAAAAATCATGTAAGCATGTAGTCAAGTACTCCACCACCAACAATACTATACAGGATTTAAGGAGACGCTGTTAGCACCACCATCAGGATTTAAGGAGACGCGATTAGCACCACTGTACAGGGTTTAAGGAGACGCGATTAGCACCACCGTTCGCATCAACTTAGGCTTGCCAACCTCCTAGCAGGCCCAAGTCAACACGCTAGAAGTATACATCGGGATTTGCCCTAGACGCACGTCCTGTAACGCCCCGAAAATTCGTATTAAGAACCGGGAACCCGAATCAATTTTGTTGCGCGATTCATTATTTATTTTATTAATTATTAAATGATTTTATAACAATTCCGTATACAAATGAATTTCTGCATTTAAATTACGAATTGTCAGTGTGCGTTTCATTATATGAATTTTGACTGTAATTATGTGTTAATTGGACAATGTGAGTTTTTGAAATTATTTTGCGAAATTACGAAAATGCCCTTTCGTTTCTCAACCGAGTCAACTCCTTTGACTTAAGCCATCACTCTCTCTCCCTCACTCATTCACGCAGCAAAGAAGAAAGAAAAGAAAGGAGAAAAGAGAAAGAAGAAGAGGAAGGTTCAATCGATCGTTCCGACTCCGTTTCTCGACGGATTTCCGAACCGCTTACGCCTACGAACTCCTCACGATCTCTTCTACGAGTAAGCCTTTCACGTCCCTCTCGTTTAATGTCTCCTATGCCTTGTATTTCTCGATTTTGTTTATAGTTGATTAATATAGGGTTTATATGATTTTGGATGAATTTATGGACGGATTTTCGTGTTTATTGTTTCTATATGTTGCCCCTCATGATATTGAACTAGCTACTGTAGGAAAGGTTTGGCTGAAACGTCGCCACCATCTTATGGAATCAGTTGACATCTCTACAGATTATGGGATTTCAACACTTATTTACTCAGAAGGAGTTGAACAAACCCCAACGTCGTTGTTGGAAAATGTTTGAGGACTAAGATTGCAAGAGTCAGTGTTCCTTGGGAAAAGCGAATATCGTAGTTGGTACTTTGAACCAAATCACGAGCGTGTCACAATTTGAGGCTAAACCGAATTGGACTTGCACCATTTTGGATAATTTCATTCATAGCCTTGCAACCCAGTCAGAATTGGGTTGAAGAATCTAAAATGCCAAGACTGCAAAAGAATGGATCTCGAGTCAGACAATTCGAGCGAAGAATAATCCAGACTTACAACTTTGTGTTGGTAACCCCAATACTTCCCAATATAAGCCTTGGACCCATGATTCGAAGAGTCGAAAGAAAGAGACTTACTCGATTAGGTCAAGAGATACTCGACTTGTCAGCAAATCAAAGCCGAGCATCAAAGATTAAAAGGTTAGCTACTACTATTATTTATCCCTATGTGGGATTGGGAATGAATTCATCATGGACTTCGTGTCCAGACTACTGAAGGACTAAGATGGTAATTACCGCTACTCGTTTATCTGGGATTTCTCCAAGGTGCTGTCGATCGAATTCAGGCCTTTCGATAATAAATGGAGATAGCTCAAGTTCTACTGAAAAGCTACTTGCAAGAACCCCGAACAAGCTTGGGTTGTGCAATCCGCGATATATCTCCTAGCGAGTCCCTTGAATGAATCAGACAGTCGAAGAAGCTTCGTGAGAGATCCGAATGAAGACGCATAAGTTTCACCCAGAGTTGTTTAACTCTAATCAGTAGAATCTGGGGACCAGATTCTCATAAGGAGGGGTGATTGTAACGTCCCGAAAATTCTAGTTATGAACCGGGAACCCGAATCGATTTTCTTGCGCGATTCATTATTTATTTTATTAATTATTATATGATTTATATAACATTTTCATGAATGAGTGAATTTCGGTATTTAAACCACGACATGTCAATGTGCGTTTAATTTCATGAACTTTGACTGTAATTTTATTTTATTTGGAAAACTTGTATTTTTGACTAAGTTTTATAAATTACAAAAATGCTCTTTCGTTTCTCAACCGAGTCAACTCTTATGAATTAAGCCATCACTCTCTCTCCCTCACTCATTCACGCGACAATAGAGGAGAAAAGAAGAGAAGAAAGAAAAAGAAAGGAAAAGAGAAGGAGGAAGGTTCAATCGATCGTCCCGACCGATTTCCGAGCCGTGAAACCTTACGAACTCCTCTCGACCTCATCTACGAGTAAGCTTCTCACGTCTTTCAGGTTTACTGCCTCCATTGCTTCGATTTTTGGATTTTTGTATATAGTTGAATATACTAGGTTTTATATGATTTTGAGAGAAATTATGGATGGATTTTTATGAGTTTGGACTCTATGTGTAGCTTAGATGTTGTAGAACATTATATGTGAAAATTAGGGAAGGATTTGCATGTTTAATCAGATAAATGTTGGTTTTTAAATTGGATTTGAGAAGATTTTGCGTTGCTGTGAATTTTCTACTGTTTCTTGACGTGCACGGGCTTTGCACACGGGGTGTGGCAAGCCCATGTGGATGTACACGGTCTCCCGCACGGTCGTGCAGGAGACCGTGCGTGTTGTGGTTGTGCACGGCCTTGTGCACACGGCCTTGAGGCCGTGTGCAAGAGGCCATGCGCCGTGTGCAAGAGGCCGTGCGTGTCCTCTTTGATGTGCACGGCCTTGGTGCACATGGCCGTGCACGAGGCCGTGTGGGCTAAATGATCAGGGCCCTGACCCTTCTGTTGGTCAGGGTCAATTTTACCCTGTAGGTCCCTCCGAGGCTCGTCTTTTCCGAACTCTTTCTTCACTTATGTATTCTATATATATGAAATAGATATGAATTGCATGATTTATGAATTTATAGCATGTTCGGGTCTATGAATAGTACGTTTTAAGTTTTCGTCAAATTTTCTAACTTTTTCATATGAAGTCCGATTCTTCCGAAATTCAAATGCATACTCTCTTATGGTATTTAAAGCATGTCCGTAAAGTCTTGTTGCATTTGGACTTGATTTGCATATTTAAATTTGTAAATTACTTCATTTCGTTTGATAATTGAACCTAAGTGTTTTATGTGATTGTATAACGTGCTTTTACTTGTTTCTATGCTTTCGTATGAGCCGTGCGTCATCGTGTGTCTTACGTGGTTATGTCATTGTTAGTTGCAGGTTCCACTCTCGTGGATTAGGTTGCTCGTTTCCATTTCTGGTTTTCTTTTGGGTTGTCGCCAGGTGAGGTTTCTGTTGTTATTCCGTATTATGTAGATATGTATTATTAAGCCTCACTAAACAAGCCTCGCATGTGTAATTTATGTTTTCATCCCGTATTACTATATTTAGTAAATACTTTATGCTTATTACTTTTAGGAGGTTTAAGAACAACAGATTTGATATCAAATGAATATTATGTATATGATTTCGAAATGCTTTCAAAAAGAGACAAGCGAACTATGTTTCGATTTAAATGTAATTTTGGGTTTCGAAACCTTCTCGTGGACTGAAGTCGTGAGGGCGGGTTTCTCCCCCATGACGATGGAATACCCGGTTGCATTTCCTACCGTTACATCGCCTGTCTCGAACAGCTCTTTTGGCCCTCCCCAAAATGTCTTGATTCGTATTCTAATAGGAAAATGATAGTTATGAAAAATGCGTGATATGATATGTTATGATATGATATGTGGGCCCTGGAGTATGGCGATCGGATGAAGCCGGATAGACAGCGGGTCTACGGTGGAATTCGGTAGCTGGCTCCATGTTTACCGGGAGCACGGGTGAGGCCAGAGTGGCAACCTTTGTGCTCTTGCGGCGTGTGACGTCCCCCACGCCACAACCCCCGGACCGAAACGAGCCCCCGAGCGATAGTTAAATACCACCACTCGAAAACCCGCCCCGGACAACGGGATTCCCACAATCTGGCAACAGCAACTCCCCAACAACAATACTAACATCAACAACTACAATAGCAATAACAGGCCAGCAACGGAAGCAAATACCAAACATATATATATCCACTAATCTCATTAGATTCAAATATCCAAATATCATTATATTTCAACTTCCATCAATTTCAAGTTAACATGCCAAAATAAATAAGAGTTCAGTCATAATAAAATATCTACATAAACTGACTCCAAAGACCTGTAAGCCTACACTGCTGCTGCCAGTACCCAACAACCACTCGCACTGCTAACCTGAAGCATGAACCAAAAAGGGATGTGAGTCAAACGAACTCAGTGAGGAGGGGAGTATACATAATAAAAACATATATTTAATCCACGCTTAGGTTGATAAAAGCAAATCTAGTGACGATAAGCTCTTTTACAATTCAGCTAAGCTTTGTGAATTAAATATTATTTAATCCACGCTTTGATTAATAGAGAAACGAATCTAGTGCCGATACTTTCTCTTTATAATCCATCAAAGCTTTGTGAATTAAATATTAGAGTAAAACATTTTAGAAATATTTTTATTCCCGGCGAGAACGGGCCATCTCCTTATAACTCCTAAAACATATCAAATATAATGAAATTCCTTCCTCAATACCGTTTGGCTTATCAAGGAGCAACCCGAGATTTCACCATAACCGACTAATGGCGCCGGTGTCAGTATTATTCATGCTAGACTACCTCCGACCAGCCATGAACAATACCCTTTGATTATTTGTCAGGTTCATGAATACCTGCTTATAATCGGTGGACTTATGAACCCAGCTTCAACCCTAGACGCACGTCTCCGGGTATCCGCCTCTCACATAATCCAGGGCCCAAATATACCCTAAGAGCGTCCTCAATAGGGTCGAAGGAACAATAATCTCGCTTTATAAATGTTTTGATTGACTAAAAGAGTCGTTCGAGACAAGGTATGTAACCGTCTAGGGTTTCTCAACACGTTGCCGAATAACTCGAGGCATACGCGCAAGTCCCGAGACCAAATGTTACTTTTAAAAACAAAATAGTTCTCTTGTCTCTATTTTAAAACCATTTTAGAAAAGATACATATATATCATTTTATATCAAATCCTTTTTATTTCAAATATTGATAATATATAATTGAAATATAAAGGGATAGGGTTTTCGCAAATATTTGTTCAAGCTCCAGTTAAAAAACATTTTTACATCCTCACCTGTAGGCTTAACAAAAAGAATAGCCAAACGACCAGAAATCAGTCCCGCGAGGTCCCACCTGTAATACACAGGCCTCGAGGTAAGACATGACTCGATAAATCAACCAAATACGACGCACGGCTATGAAATGCATTTTATGCTCAAATTAACATATTAGGTATAAATGCATTTAAACACAATTAAGCTCATTCAAGCACATTTAAACACAAATGCATTTAAACACAATTAAGCTCATTCAAGCACATTTAAACACAATCAAATACACATGATATTAAGCTAAAATAGGCATACAAGTAATATGGAAGCTTGGGAAATAAAATTCAAAGGTTTGTGAATATTACACAAACCACCCCTCATTTAATACTTGGCATAGCAAATCAACTCCGATTAATCCGAAACTTTCGGCATCTCTTAGTTAACACATTCTAAGATTTTTGATGCCAAAAGAATCGAAAAATGAAGCCAAATGCTCAAAAATCACTATTCATCAGCCCCTACATATTTCACCAAACTTTCATTTTTCAACCCCAAACTCCACAAAACTTCACCAATTAGCTTAATATCATGAACTAACATGAATTCCTTAACCATTCAAGCATCTAAGACCATTAACCCAACATTGCAAATTGATCAAATTTAATGGAAAAATCACAAGTAATGCTACATGCAACCAACAACCAAACTAAGCTCATCAATCATTCATTCTAACATGCTTCATCACTTCCTCAACATAGAAAACCTTGAAAACCAAAGAATTGTGAGATTTACAAACTTACCTTGAAGGAGGAAATGGAGGAGAAAGGAAGAAATAAAAGCTTGTTTGCACAAATAGAAAGTAGAGGTTTGTTCCTTGGATGAGAGAGCAACTTTTTGTAGCAAGAAAGAGGATGATTTTTGGTGCTTTGATGGTGATGAAAATGGCGGTGGTGAGAAGGGTGAGAATGGCCGAGAGAGAGGTTGAAGAAGATGAGAGAATGTTGCTTGTGGAATAGTGTAGAAAATTTGAGAGAGAAATGAGATAATTAAATAAATAAAGATATTTTGAAAAGTCAAAATTAGCTAGCAATTTATATATACTTGTATATATATTTGTATAGATATTTATGTATGTATTTGCATACATATTTATATATATGACAAGAATAATATCATATAATTCAAATACGATGGCATAATTTTCATAGAATTTCAAATACAACACTTCAAATATAAACATAGTGTAAGGTAATTCAAATATGAAAATTCTTATGAATTCATCATATTATTCACATATAGAATCACACATTAATTCATATAATTCACATAATCACATAATTGCAAACAATGCACACAAGGGCAATTAGTCGGTGAACGTACCGAAGCGTTATAAAAATAGCGGGGCGTTACACTATCCCCCCCTTCGGAGAATCTGGTCCCCAGATTCTAATTCGACTCCGCAAATAACTCGGGATAATGAGTTCGCATCTTCTCTTCTGTCTCCCAAGTTACTTGTTCGGTGGTTCGGTTTCTCCACAATACATGAACCAAGGGAATCTGTCGGTTGCGGAGTTGCTTGAACTTACGATCCTGAATCTCAACAGGTTTCATCTCGATCGTCAAGTCAGGCTTTACCTGGACTTCCTCATCTCGGAGAATATGAGATTCATCGGGATAGTATTTTCGCAATTGAGAAACATGGAAGATGTTGTGAATCCCCGTTAGAGTCGAGGGCAGGTTCAGGCGGTAGGCAGTCTTCCCAATCCGTTCAATAACCTCATAGGGTCCCAAATATCTCGGACTGAGCTTCCCACCTTTTCCCACTCTAGCGAATCCTTTCCTCAACATAGCCTTAAGAAACACTTTGTCTCCCTCTTCAAATTCCAAATCCCGGCGTCTCTTATCGGCGTAACTCTTTTGGCGATCCTGGGCAGTTTTCATTCTCTGTCGAATGATCGCAATCTTATCAAGTGTTTCCTGGATCGTCTTTGGAGGTAGAGCTCGTTCCACTCCGTCTTTAGTTCTTCGCCAGTCTTCTAGTTCCCAGTACAGAGGGGATCGGCATTTACGTCCATAAAGCGCTTCGTATGGGGGCATCCCAATTGTCGCTTGGTAACTGTTATTGTAGGCGAATTCAATTAGTGGAAGTTGCTTTTCCCAACTCGTGGAGAAGTTGAGAGCACAAGCTCGTAGCATGTCGCCTAAGATCTTGATGGTTCTCTCAGATTGACCATCAGTTTGCGGGTGAGCAGTTGTGCTAAATTTCAAGTTCGTTCCCAGTTCCTGTGAATTTCTTGCCAAAGTCGAGAAGTAAACTTAGGATCTCGATCGGACACGATACTCTTCGGCTGCTCCCATTTCATTACAGCCTCACTCTTCGAGGAATCCACTTCGATTCCATCTCCTGATATCACATGACCAAGGAAGGTAACTTTATCAAGCCAAAATTCGCATTTACTGAACTTGGCATACAACTGATGCTCTCGAAGAGTTCTTAATACAATGCGAAGATGCTCGGTATGTTCTTCCTTAGTCTTTGAGAAAACGAGGATATCATCAATGAAGATCACCACAAACTTATCGAGATATGGCCGGAAAGTACGATGCATCAAATCCATGAAAGCAGCTGGGGCATTCGTCAACCCGAAAGGCATAACTACGAACTCAAAATGCCCATATCGAGTATTAAACCCAGTCTTCGGAATGCCTGACTCTCGGATTTGCAACTGGTAATACCCCTGTCGGAGATCTAGCTTAGAGTACACTTTCGACCCTTGCAAAATATCAAACAACTCTTCGATGTGAGGTAGAGGATATTTATTCTTTATCGTCATCTGATTCAGCTCGCGATAATCTATACACATCCTCAACGTCCCATCCTTCTTTTTCACGAAAAGAACAGGCGCACCCCACGACGAAGTACTCGGTCGAATGTACCCACTCTCCAACAATCCATCCAGCTGAATCTTCAATTCTTTCAACTCTGCCGGAGCCATACGGTAAGGAGTCTTCGAATACGGTTCGGCACCCGGAGCTAAATCGATCACAAACTCTATCTCTCGTTCCGGAGGCAAAGAATTCAAACTCTCAGGAAACACATCAGGGAATTCTCCAGCTACTGGTACCTCCTCAAGCTTAACTTGCTCTTTCGGACGGTTTAGTAGATAAGCAACAAAGGCCGGAGATCCCTTGCGAATCATTCGGGCGGCTTTAACATAAGAAACTCGAGGAATCTTGTCAAACCTTTTGCCCAAAATCTCGATATCAGTTCCCAGAGCGATCTTTTTCCCGAAACAATCAATATAAGCTTGATGCCGATATAGCCAGTCCATTCCCAATATTATCCCGTAGTGACTCATTGGAAGCTCAATGAGATCAGCAGGATAATCGCGATCGTCTATCCTCAACGGACAGTCTCGGAAGACTCGATTGCACAAATAAGAAATTCCCAACGGGGAATTGACCTCAAGCACATAAGGTAAAGACTCGGCAGACAAAGATAATCTAGAAGCATATTCAGGTGCAATAAAAGAATGCGTCGCACCCGAATCATATAATGCAAATATGGATATGTCATGCAAATGTACAGTACCTTGCACCACTGCATTAGGGTCGGTCTCCCCTCCATCCCCCGTCATCGCATACGCTCGTGCCACAACTTTTCCTTTCCCCGCATTCTGTAGCTCTTTCTGAAATTGTGGAGGTGGCCTTCTCTTTGGGCAGTTTCCTACTTGATGATCCTTGCGCCCACATCGAGTGCACCGTCCTTGTTTCTTCCAGCAATCAGCTTCCGTGTGTTTTGGCTTGCCGCAGTAAGAACACTTAATTTGAGGCTCGGCTGTCTGAGGACCTGTGATCTTTTGCTTCTTGCTCGAAGATGAAGAACCCACAGGTGGAAAAGGCTTCTTAAATTTGCGAGGTGCTGGAGCTAAAGCCTGTTGAAACATCCTTTGCATGGCTTCAAAGAACATGGCAGGATTTAGGGGATTCTGATGTACTGGTGGCACAGGCTCGGGCTGAGGAGCAAGAGGAGCATTAATGTTATTGTCTTGGGGAGGAGAGAGAGGAGTAGCTCGGGTTCTGCGTCTACCACGTGCCATTTCCTGTATCAAAAGACTGAATAATATGCATGTTTCGTTAGCCACATGATCATGTTAACACAAAATCACATAACATAAGCATATAAAAGCACATTGTCCTAAAGCCGTTCGACCTAGACAGACTCGACACAACATCAAAACCTAAGTACCAAACCTAGGCTCTGATACCACCTTAAGCTGTGACGTCCCCCACGCCACAACCCCCGGACCGAAACGAGCCCCCGAGCGATAGTTAAATACCACCACTCGAAAACCCGCCCCGGACAACGGGATTCCCACAATCTGGCAACAGTAACTCCCCAACAACAATACTAACATCAACAACTACAATAGCAATAACAGGCCAGCAACGGAAGCAAATACCAAACATATATATATCCACTAATCTCATTAGATTCAAATATCCAAATATCATTATATTTCAACTTCCATCAATTTCAAGTTAACATGCCAAAATAAATAAAAGTTCAGTCATAATAAAATATCTACATAAACTGACTCCAAAGACCTGTAAGCCTACACTGCTGCTGCCAGTACCCAACAACCACTCGCACTGCTAACCTGAAGCATGAACCAAAAAGGGATGTGAGTCAAACGAACTCAGTGAGGAGGGGAGTATACATAATAAAAACATATATTTAATCCACGCTTAGGTTGATAAAAGCAAATCTAGTGACGATAAGCTCTTTTACAATTCAGCTAAGCTTTGTGAATTAAATATTATTTAATCCACGCTTTGATTAATAGAGAAACGAATCTAGTGCCGATACTTTCTCTTTATAATCCATCAAAGCTTTGTGAATTAAATATTAGAGTAAAACATTTTAGAAATATTTTTATTCCCGGCGAGAACGGGCCATCTCCTTATAACTCCTAAAACATATCAAATATAATGAAATTCCTTCCTCAATACCGTTTGGCTTATCAAGGAGCAACCCGAGATTTCACCATAACCGACTAATGGCGCCGGTGTCAGTATTATTCATGCTAGACTACCTCCGACCAGCCATGAACAATACCCTTTGATTATTTGTCAGGTTCATGAATACCTGCTTATAATCGGTGGAATTATGAACCCAGCTTCAACCCTAGACGCACGTCTCCGGGTATCCGCCTCTCACATAATCCAGGGCCCAAATATACCCTAAGAGCGTCCTCAATAGGGTCGAAGGAACAATAATCTCGCTTTATAAATGTTTTGATTGACTAAAAGAGTCGTTCGAGACAAGGTATGTAACCGTCTAGGGTTTCTCAACACGTTGCCGAATAACTCGAGGCATACGCGCAAGTCCCGAGACCAAATGTTACTTTTAAAAACAAAATAGTTCTCTTGTCTCTATTTTAAAACCATTTTAGAAAAGATACATATATATCATTTTATATCAAATCCTTTTTATTTCAAATATTGATAATATATAATTGAAATATAAAGGGATAGGGTTTTCGCAAATATTTGTTCAAGCTCCAGTTAAAAAACATTTTTACATCCTCACCTGTAGGCTTAACAAAAAGAATAGCCAAACGACCAGAAATCAGTCCCGCGAGGTCCCACCTGTAATACACAGGCCTCGAGGTAAGACATGACTCGATAAATCAACCAAATACGACGCACGGCTATGAAATGCATTTTATGCTCAAATTAACATATTAGGTATAAATGCATTTAAACACAATTAAGCTCATTCAAGCACATTTAAACACAAATGCATTTAAACACAATTAAGCTCATTCAAGCACATTTAAACACAATCAAATACACATGATATTAAGCTAAAATAGGCATACAAGTAATATGGAAGCTTGGGAAATAAAATTCAAAGGTTTGTGAATATTACACAAACCACCCCTCATTTAATACTTGGCATAGCAAATCAACTCCGATTAATCCGAAACTTTCGGCATCTCTTAGTTAACACATTCTAAGATTTTTGATGCCAAAAGAATCGAAAAATGAAGCCAAATGCTCAAAAATCACTATTCATCAGCCCCTACATATTTCACCAAACTTTCATTTTTCAACCCCAAACTCCACAAAACTTCACCAATTAGCTTAATATCATGAACTAACATGAATTCCTTAACCATTCAAGCATCTAAGACCATTAACCCAACATTGCAAATTGATCAAATTTAATGGAAAAATCACAAGTAATGCTACATGCAACCAACAACCAAACTAAGCTCATCAATCATTCATTCTAACATGCTTCATCACTTCCTCAACATAGAAAACCTTGAAAACCAAAGAATTGTGAGATTTACAAACTTACCTTGAAGGAGGAAATGGAGGAGAAAGGAAGAAATAAAAGCTTGTTTGCACAAATAGAAAGTAGAGGTTTGTTCCTTGGATGAGAGAGCAACTTTTTGTAGCAAGAAAGAGGATGATTTTTGGTGCTTTGATGGTGATGAAAATGGCGGTGGTGAGAAGGGTGAGAATGGCCGAGAGAGAGGTTGAAGAAGATGAGAGAATGTTGCTTGTGGAATAGTGTAGAAAATTTGAGAGAGAAATGAGATAATTAAATAAATAAAGATATTTTGAAAAGTCAAAATTAGCTAGCAATTTATATATACTTGTATATATATTTGTATAGATATTTATGTATGTATTTGCATACATATTTATATATATGACAAGAATAATATCATATAATTCAAATACGATGGCATAATTTTCATAGAATTTCAAATACAACACTTCAAATATAAACATAGTGTAAGGTAATTCAAATATGAAAATTCTTATGAATTCATCATATTATTCACATATAGAATCACACATTAATTCATATAATTCACATAATCACATAATTGCAAACAATGCACACAAGGGCAATTAGTCGGTGAACGTACCGAAGCGTTATAAAAATAGCGGGGCGTTACACGGCGGTTGACTTCGTGTCAACTGAGACATAGGCTATTATGCCTATAGAACAGTTTGGATTTAGCGGTCCTTCCGCTATATGGGAGGAATAAGGCTGGTATGGTTTTCAGGTATGTTATGATATGATATGAGGAGGTGAGGGCTCGACTCGCCAAGCAATATGATATGTCCTGTTATGTTATGTTATGATAAATCACCGAATATTTATGAAAACCCTTCTTTTACGTTTGTTTTCTTTTAAGTTAAAATGGTGATTTATTCCTGTGTGCTATTATGTAGGTACTCCCCTTTTTTCCGTCACTTAGTCTTTTGACTAACCCTCCCTGTTTTTAACCTTATCTGTTTCAGGTGGTTACTCGTCGGGCATCGTCGGTCTTGTATTGCGGAATTATTCTGCTTTTGTCATTGTTCATTCCTAGGTTGTTTTAGGTACTTGATCGTTATATGTATTATGTAGGTTATGATTTGAGTTCGGGATTATTTAATGTTGAAGCCGTTATGATTTGATTCAAATTTTGTAAGTGAATTCCGCTAGCCTTGGTGGGCTTTAACTATTTGCGCAATTGGTTTATTGCTTTAATTTCCCATTAGTAGAATTCGTTTTGTTTGCTGTTGCTTCAGCTTCCGCATTGTTGTCGTCAGTTGTTTTACAAAAGCCCCGCCTAGTGATTGAGTAAATCGGTTTGCCGTTCGCCGGGTTTCAATTTAGGGTCGGATTTCTGTTTCAGCTTCGGATTGAGACTTGGTGCGGGGCGTGCGTTACCCGTTTGGGGCGCCCGCTACAGTGGGCTTTAATTTATTCTAAATAAATTACAAGCCCATCATTGATCAGCTTTGGCTAAAATTAATTCCAAATTAATTCTCCAGTCCAATAAGCTCAATTAACATTTAATTGCTACAGATTTTCACTTCTATTAATTGAACTTGATTTATTCCAAATAAATCATAAGTTTCTCAATTAATTATTTTGACTTGAGTTAATACAAATTAACTCTCAAGTCTTAAACTTTCAATTAACACTTTAATTGATAAAGCTCTCTTCTACTTAAATTAAGTAGTCTCAAATTTCAACATAAATTTTGAGACTCACTCTTAATTACTTTAGACTTGAATTAATTCCTAATTAACCCTCAAGTCTAATATGTTATCAAATAACAAGTCTCTTGAATTTAATCACATTAAATACTTGTTAATTACTCTTAATTAACTCCTACACGTTAATTACACTTAATTAACATCTTGATTTCTTATTAATGAATTAATTCCAATTAATTCATTTGTCAATCCAGTTGACTATTATCAAACTCTGTCGATATAGATAAATGTGTTCGTCTTTGGAAGTCATTGTGTGACCCCTCAGGTTCACCAATAGGACAGTAGTAGAAACACATTCTTAATGTCATAATTGTGACTTTAATTAAACTCATTTAAATAAAGACTATTTGTGAATCAACTTATTGACTTCACAAATACATGCCTACAGACCATGGATAACGTCTAGCAACGTGTCCATGGCCACCCATCCATCAATGAAGTGGTATGAACCTTTCAGCCTCATGATCTCCGTGAGATACGATCCTTCTATCATCCAATTCCCGATTGAGACCTAGGGTATGGGAAATGGAACCCCAGTAGTCTGCAATGCTATGAATAACATTCCTATAGTAATTCCATTTGATCTTACACTCTAGGAACTCTTTCCTAGTGAAGACCAATCGTACCTTGCGCAAGGATTTAGTGGTGGAATATACTACAATAGAATTCATAGGAATTCTTCTTGTTCTTGTAACAAGTGATAGATCCTGTATTGACCCTCACAGCCTCCATGCATAACTCAAACATACCCAACGTACAACTTATGTGAAACCCTAGGGATTCAGCAGCACATCAAAGCATGCCCCAATTATCCACTAGGCAACCATGGAGCCTCAAGTCTAAGGATTAGTTAGACACGATCATGGCTAGGGAAACCGTCCTAATCTCTAAGACTCTATATAAGTCTTAACCCATTTAGGCATTCCCGGCGGGATCCTCAGTTAACTTAATCTCCATTAAGCACCCTCATATGCATAGTAGTGTCAAAACACTAATGTCATGAAATGGGACACACTTTCATAAAGCTATGTCATATGAGCAAGTCTTAAGCGAGTCTGATCGACATCCCCTGTGCCTTTTAAACTCTTCGACTTGGAGTGTTTTAGATCACACCATTGGGTACTTATTTCATGGCCCCCATCAAATGGTGAAACCAAGTCCCTTAGCTTACTGTGATCTTGGAGTTTCATCCATACACAAAAATAATATACACCTACTCATAAATGTAATATGATGAATTTGGCTAAAGTAGTATTAGACGACTACTAACGTCTTTCTATTATGGATCACTAGATTGTTCTACTCTAGAGTTTTAGAGGAAATGCCTCAAGCAGTTCGGCTTTCCAGGGCACAACTATAACACTTCCTCCCCATCTGAATCGTCTAACTGTAAAAAACAGTAACAACAGACACAACCATGAAATTTTATAAATATTACAAATACCACCCTGACATGTTGAATATGCAAAATGAATTGAAAAGTGTTACTTACTTTAAATTGTGGTGGCTTGCAAATCCACCTGCTGCACTTGAAGATCCACCAGCTCCACTAGTGGATCCTCCATTCAGGCTTCTCTTGCTCCTTTTGATTTCCTTGAGCATGTCAGCAGTAGATTCGTTCATCGAAAGCTCAATTTCTTCCGCGATAGCTTTTCACTTCCCTTTATCCTTCCTTGCAATTCCTTGTCTCGGTCCTCTTGCTCCTCCTCTTGATCCTCCTCTCTCTCCCCTTTGTAGTCCCTCTCTTGCTTCTCTTGCCTGACTCCGTCCCAGTCCCTTTATAAAGAAACAAAAAACACAACTGATGTCACATTATAGTTATAGTAAACTTACAAATACACCACTGAAAAGTTCATATATGTTCATTACCCTCCTTTTGTGTGGCCTCATTGATTCATCTGTTTCCACTGGTCCATCTCCCCCCACTGGACCATCAGCTTCCTCTTGTGCTTCTGCCTAGGGTTCGTCTATGATCGGGCAGGTCCGCCGATTGTGGCCAAATTCACCATAATGGCCACACTTCAATTTGGCCCCTTTTTGTTGCATGCGGTTCCCGAAGTCTCACGTGGCCTCTGAATCTTTTCTTCTTTGGCCTTCCCGGGCGACGTGTATATTTGGGAGGCAGAATTGTGGCAGGATTTGGTTCCAAATCATTTGGCCAAAACTCCGGGTCAAGGATGGGACGAATTCCTAGTCTGTAGGCATGTGTAACTCTCTCGTTCCAGTGACACTCATCCACGGCACGCTCAGCATCCCTCCTAGCATGATCATAAGCTTTCCATGTTGGGATTCACGCACCCCCGGGCGCAGCGGAAGTAATTGATTTCAAAAATTTAGTCCCGGGGAGTTACAGTGAATCTTCATCCAATGAATTCGTATCTTTGAAACCTTTATATATTTTGAAGAAGCACACCTTTACGCACTCCTTTTGTAGTAGATAAGGAACGAAAGCTTTCCAAATATTCTGGCCACTCCTCGAATAGCGCTGTAACGACCCGAATATTTTAATTATATTATTAATAATTACGCGAATTCTTTCTTGCCTAATTTCTCGATCAATCCAATTGGATTAATTAATCTTATGGAAAAGATTGATTTAACCTATCTTATAAATGCCCTCAATTACTTAAATTACATAAATGCCCTTAAAAGCCTAAATGACCATTTTACCCCCCGAGATATTTTCCTAAATATCTACCTATCTTTCTCATTCTCTGATTTTCACACAAAGAAGAAAGAGAAGAAAGGAAAGAAGAAAGAAAGGAGAAAAGAGAGAAAATCTTCCCGACGCCCTACCGAGCCCGTTTCTCGCCCGATCGACGAGCCGTGAAAACCCGAACAATCCTCACTACATTCTCTACCGGTAATCCTTTTACCCCATTTCATTTCGTTCCCTCTTCGTTGCGATTTTCGTGAGTTTTATATAAAATTTTATAATATTAGGATTTTCGTGTTTAGGAAGAATTACTTGACCATTTTACGTGATTCTTGTGCCTATGTGTAGCTTATATGATATATATGATTATATGTGAGAATAAGGATGTTTTATGGTGTAAATTAGGAGATGTATGAATTTAAAGGTTAGTTTCGCGTATGAGGTTTCGCTATCTGCTGAGTCTGCTGCTCAGTAGATCCACACGGGCAAATGCACGGTCTTGATCAAGACCGTGCAAGAGCCCGTGCACAGCCCTTTTCAACCTGCACGGGCTTGAGCCCGTGCACAGGCCCGTGCGCAGGCCCGTTTGCACTTGCACGGTCTTGGCACCGTGCTCAAGACCGTGCGTGAGGCCGTGCACCCCTATTTGTGCTTGCACCGGCTTGCCAAGCCCGTGCGTTGGCCGGTGCAACATACTTAGTGCATTTTCCAGCCTTTTCCTTTCTTGCACTTCGGGAATTGGGTCAACCCCACTCAATTAAATATTGACTTTTCACATACGACCTCTGAATATCAATCCGATTTCACCTGTAGCTTCCTCGAGCCTCGGGATTTGATATTCTTCATAATTTACAATTTATCCGACCCTATTTGACCGTCAATTGACACCTTTCCCGTTTCTTATCCGTTTAATCCCGTATTCGCGAGAGAACGTCTTTATATTATTTTAAGCATGTCTACGTGCCCTAATTGCGTTTAAGCATCCCTTTAATATTTAATTTATATTCTTTCATTGTCTAGAATTTCATTTACCTTTCCTTAGATGTTAATTCATATGTTATATATCCTTACATGTTTAATTGCCTGGCTTTCCATATTGCACCTGTAGCATGAGTGGAGTTATATTTGAATTGTCGTGCGTCGTCTGTTGTTCGTGTCTTGCTTTTAGTATTGTCGGTCTTGTTTTCATCCTCTAGGCCCTGTGTATTACAGGTGGGACCAACGAGGGAGAAACCTGACTACCGCCTGCTTTCATACTGTCGTGTCGAGCCAGGTAAGGGTTTAAACTTATTTTTAACTGGGGCAAGGACATAGACTATTATAGGTTGCGAAATAAATGATTACCCTACTTTTTCTTATTACTTGTTGTACTGCCTTTACAATTCCTTATGTGCTTAGTCAAACCTTTTAATAGCGAAACCAAAATGATTTGAAATGCTTTCAACTAGAGACAAGGAAAACCCTTTTGTTTTAAATGCGAACTTTGGTCTCTCGACCTCACAATTATAACCTTGTCTCGAATGGCCCATTTGGCCTCCCACACCCCGATTTCCTACTTTCGAATGGCCCTTTTGGCCACCCAAACTATCATTGATTTCAAAATCGAGCCATAGATTGTTTAATAACTTGGGCCCGGAGTATACAGGAGGTGAGCCTGGGGACGTGTAGCGGGCTCCCCAAACGGGTAACGCACGCCCCGCACCGAGCCTCAATCCGAAGCCGAAACAGAAATCCGACCCTAAATTGAAACCCGGCGAACGGCAAACCGATTTACTCAATCACTAGGCGGGGCTTTTTGTAAAACAACAACTGACGACAACAATGCGGGAGCGGAAGCAACAACCAAATTAAATTCCATATAACAACATTCAAAGCAGTAGCTCAATTGCACACATAGTTAAAGCCCACCAAGGCTAGCGAAATTCAATTGCAATAATACAACAAACGGGTTCGATACAATATCCCGGTAACATATACATATAACCTAATCATGAACTTAAAACTATCTAGAAAGGGACAATCACCAAAAGAAAGAAAACCCGCGATACAAGACTGACGATGCCCACCTAGATACCACCTGAAACAGATAAGGTTTAAAGCAGGGAGGGTTAGTTAAAAGACTAAGTGAGGGGAAAAAGAGAGTACATACATAATAGCATACGGGAATAAACCACCATTTTAACTTAAAAGAAAACAAACGTAAAAGAAGGGTTTTCATAAATATTTGGTGATTTATCATAATATAACATAACGGGACATATCATATTGCTCGGCGGGTCGAGCCCTCAACTACTCATATCATATCATAACATACCTGAAAACCATACCAACCTTATTCCTCCCACATAGCAGAAGGACCGCTAAATCCAAACTGCTCTATAGGCATAATAGCCTATTCTACGGCTGACACGAAGTCTCCATCGCAGGAGCTCAAAGGTTGCCACTCCGGCCTCACCCGTGCTCCCGGTAAACATGGAGCAAGCTACCAAATTCCACCGTAGACCCGCTGTCTATCCGGCTTCATCCGATCGCCGTACTCCGGGGCCAGATAACATTACATACATATCATAACTCGCATTTTCATAACTATCATTTTCCTACTGAAATAGGAATCAAGACATTTCGGGGAGGGCCAAAAGGGCCGTTCGAGACAGGCGGTGTAACGACAGGAAATACAACCGGGTATTCCATCGTCAGGGGAAAGTCCGCCCTAACGACTTCACTCAACGAGAAGGTTTCCAAGCCCAAAATTACATTTAAATCGAAATATAGTTCGCTTGTCTCTTTTTGAAAACATTTCGAAACCATATACATAATATTCATTTGCTATCAAATCCGTTGTTCTTAAACCTCATAAAAGTAATAAGAATAAAGTATTTACTAAATATAGTAATACAGGATGAAATGTAAATTATACATGCGAGGCTTATTTAGTGAGGCTTAATAATACATATCTACATAATACGGAATAACAATAGAAACCTCACCTGGCGATAACCAAAAGAAAATCCAAAACGGAAACGAGCAACCTAATCCACGAGAGTGGAACCTGCAACTGACAAACAAAAACCACATAAGACATACGACGACGCACGGCTCATACGAAAGCATAGAAACACGTAAAAGCACGTTATACAATCACATAAAACACTTAGGTTCAATTATCAAACGAAACCAAGTAATTCGCAAAATTTAAAAATGCAAATCAAGTCCAATTGCAATGAAACTTTACGGACATGCTTTAAATATCATAAAGAAGTATGCATTCGAATTTCGGGAAAATCGGACTTCACATGCAAAAGTTAGAAAATTTAACGAAAACTTAAAACATACTATTCATAGACCCGAACATGCTATAAATTCGTAAATCATACAATTCATATCTATTTCATATACATCGAATACACGAGCGAAGAAAGAATTCGGAAAAGACGAGCCGAAGCGGGACCCGTAGGCCAAAATGTGCCCTGACTAACAGAAGGTCAGGGCACTGTTCGACCAGGCCACACGGCCTTGTGCACGGCCGTGTGCCAAGGCCGTGTACACCATGAGAAACACGCACGGCTTGTTGCACACGGCCTCAAGGCCGTGTGCACAAGGCCGTGCACCAACGCACACACGCACGGTCTCTTGCACGGCCGTGCAAGAGGCCGTGTAACCCCACACGGCCTTGCGACACCCCGTGTGCAAGGCCCGTGTGCATCCAGATTGAGCAGAAACTCGCAGACAGCAAAAACATACGCGATTTCAAACCAAAATTCAACATTTAATCGATAAATCATGCAAATCACTCCCTAATTCTCACATATAATCATCTACAACATATAATCTACATATAGAAATAATAAACACGAAAATCCGTCCATAAATTCATCCAAAATCATATAAACCCTATATTAATCTACTATAAACAAAATTGAGAAATACAAGGCATAGGAGACATTAAATGAGAGGGACGTGAAAGTCTTACTCGTAGAAGAGACCGTGAGGAGTTCGTAGGCGTAAGCGGTTTGGAAATCCGTCGAGAAACGGAGTCGGAACGATCGATTGAACCTTCCTCTTCTTCTTTCTCTTTTCTCCTTTCTTTTCTTTCTTCTTTGCTGCGTGAATGAGTGAGGAAGAGAGAGTGATGGCTTAAGTCAAAGGAGTTGACTCGGTTGAGAAACGAAAGGGCATTTTCGTAATTTCGCAAAATAATTTCAAAAACTCACATTGTCCAATTAACACATAATTACAGTCAAAATTCATATAATGAAACGCACATTGACAATTCGTAATTTAAATGCAAAAATTCATTTATATACGGAATTGTTATAAAATCATTTAATAATTAATAAAATAAATAATGAATCGCGCAACAAAATTGATTCGGGTTCCCGGTTCTTAATACGAATTTTCGGGGCGTTACAGGACGTGCGTCTAGGGCAAATCCCGATGTATACTTCTAGCGTGTTGACTTGGGCCTGCTAGGAGGTTGGCAAGCCTAAGTTGATGCGAACGGTGGTGTTAATCGCGTCTCCTTAAACCCTGTACGGTGGTGCTAATCGCGTCTCCTTAAATCCTGATGGTGGTGGTAACAGTGTCTCCTTAAATCCTGTATAGTATTGTTGGTGGTGGAGTACTTGACTACATGCTTACATGATTTTTCAATTGGGAGTTATAAGAAGAGGGCCCGTTCTCGCCGGGACACATTATTTGCATGATTTATTGCATTTGTTGCTTGTCTAAGTGTTTGCGGCTTTCGTCACAAGTCGAAGCACATTCCAGTTCTCTTCATTTATCATATGTAGTTCCCTAAATATATATAAAACCCGGAAGCGTGACTCGTACTTACTAGCCTAAGCCTCCTTTATTATTCAATTAATTAGTTGAATTACGAGCCGTGTTTATTTATCGATTTCCAACTTATTTATATCGTGCTTTCGAACATGTAACGGCCTCGTGACTCAACTAATCTCCTTTCAATTTATCGGCTTGATATTAAGTGCAAATGTTTTAAAGGATCCGGTTCGTCAACCTTTTGTGTTTTCAATTAAGCCGAACCCGAGTGTTGCTTTGTGTCATTTTACAACTTATATTTCGTTATTCGTATTCTTTCTCAAAACGGGCAACACTCACCACTTTTAGTTTTAAAAGATAAACGAAGAACTGTGATCAAACCCCTTACTGAGTATCCTTTATACTCACCCCTGCTATTTTGGTTCTTGCTTCAGGTAGACAGGTGGCGACGTCACCTATCTTGTCAGTCGGCATCAGCAGGTCTAGATAGGCTCAGTCTTTCTGGTTTGTCTTGTCAGTGGTGTAACGCCCCGAAAATCCGAATAATTAATTTGGTATGTCCGAATCGAATATTTGTGTAATTTAATATTCATTTGATATTTATTATGTAATTCTAGAATTATTTCGTATATGATTTAATTTATGTATTTAAATTACAAATTGTCAATGTGCGTTTCATAATATGAATTTTGACTGTAATTACATGTTATTTGGACAACGTGAGTCTTCGAACTTATTTTGTAAAATTACGACTTTGCCCCTTCGATTTCTAAACCTTAGTCAAGATTTGACTAAGTCTCAATCTCTCTCTCTCACATTGCCATTCACGCACAAACAAGAAAAAGGAGAAGAAAGAAAAAGAAAGAAAAAGAGAAGGAAGAAGAAAGATTCCAACGATCGTCCCGACTCCGATTCCCGACGGATTCTCGATCCGTTTTCGTCTACGAACTCCTCGCGAACCCTTCTACGAGTAAGCCTTTCACGATTCTTTCATTTAATGTCTTCTTCGCTTCGTATTTCTTATTTTTGATGATAGTTATGGAATTTAGGTTTTATTCGATTTTGATAGTTTACGTGGATGGATTTTCGTGTTTATCGTTTCTATATGAAGCATATATGTTGTAGATGATTATATGTGAGATTTAGGGTTTAATT
This sequence comes from Verbena officinalis, assembly GCA_958496215.1. Taxonomy (NCBI): domain Eukaryota; kingdom Viridiplantae; phylum Streptophyta; class Magnoliopsida; order Lamiales; family Verbenaceae; genus Verbena; species Verbena officinalis. The sequence goes on along the minus strand of OY292385.1, from coordinate 33,861,028 downwards.
TGCATGATTTAGTGATTATATGTGGTTTAGGGTTTGATTTCGCGAAGGATTTTGAGCTTCTGCTGGTTCTGTGCATTTGGATCGCACACGGCCTGTTGCACACGGCCTTGACCTTCTGTAAGTCAGGGTACAAATTGGCCTACGGGTCCCGCTGCGGCTCGTCTTTTCCGAATTCTTTCTTCACTCGTGTATTCGATATGTATGATATAGATAGGAATTGCATGATTTATGAATTTACGACATGTTCGGGTATATGAATAGTGCATTTTAAGTTTTCGTTAAATTTTCTAACTTTTGCATGTGAAGTCCGATTTTTCCGAAATTCGAATGCATGCTTCTTTATGATATTCTAAGCATGTCCGTAAAGTTTCGTTGCATTTGGAATTGATTTACATTTTTAAATTTGCGATTTACTCTGTTTTCGTTTGAGAATTTGAACCTAAGTGATTGATTTAATTGTATAACGTGCTTCTATGTGTTCTAATTCTTTCGTATAAGCCGTGCGTCGTCTTTAGTCTTATTTGGTTGTGTCTTGGTATTTTTGCAGACGATACTCCTGTGGAGTAGCGCCGGTTCTTGCTCCTTTTGTTCATTTTGCATAGCAAGGTGAGGCTTTCCGTTTCTGTTCCAGTATTATTAAGTATATATATAAATAAGCCTCTCCCCATATAAGCCTCGTTTATGTTTTGGTTTTCACACCGTTTATATATATATATATACTTAGTAGATATTTATGATTATTATGTTCATTTGATTTATCAAAAATTATTTGATATGAAAAAGTATTACGTATAGTTTTCGAAATGTTTATGAAAGAGACATGTAAAACCTTTTGTTTTCAAAGGCGAACTTTGGCCTTCGGCCCCGCATATGTCATGTCTCGAACGGTCTTTTGGCCAACCCGAAATGTTTGAAAAGCGAGTTATGAAATGTTTGCATGATCGTTTGGGCCCGGAGTAAGAGCGATAGGACGAAGTCGGTAGACGTCGGGTCTACGGCGTAAATCCTATGGTTTCCTCCATTTGGGAGCTCGGGGTGAGGCCGGAGTGGCAACCCTTTGAGTACCTGAGTTATTCTAGTATGTTACGAGTAGTTCGGATTTAGCGGTCCGTCTACATTGGAGGAATAAGGGTGGTTTCCGGTTTTTGTATATGGATATTGGAGTTTAGGGCTCGACTCGCCGAGTCATAAGATATGTTATGTCTATGATTAAATCACCACCCGATTACGAAAACATTTCTTTTATGTTGATTTCTTTTAATTTAAAATTGGTGATTTATTTTCCGTTTTGTAATATACATTATTATTCCCTCCTCACTTAGTCGTTTGACTAACCCTCTCCGTTTTACCCCTATATTGGTTTCAGGAAACTAGGCGGGATCTGCGCCGTCATAGTCGTGTCGTAGAGTTGCATTATTCTTGCTCATGTATAACTCTTTCCCGCTTGGATTTTATGTATATGTTTTATGATTTTAGGAATTAATTAGAAGGTATTCGGGATTTTGTATATTGAACCCGTTATTATATAATTATCGGGATATTGTACCGAACCTGTTTGTTATTTAATTAATTGAATTTCATTAGCGTTGGTGGGCTTTAGTAATTGTGCAATTTTTTATACTTTAATGTATGATTTATTTCGCTTCCGCACTTCTGTCTCGTTGTTTATTTAAAACCCCCGCCTAGTATTTGAGTAAATGCTTACCGTTCGCTGGGTTTTCTGTTCGGGTCGGATCCCATTCCGGCTTCGGGTCGGGGCTCGGTGCGGGGCGTGCGTTACCCGTTTGGGGCGCCCGCTACAGTTTGTATCAGAGCGCTTTGGTCCAATGGCCTAGGCTCTGAATCGTCGTGTTTTGTCATGTCTGTCTAGGTTGTACGGCTTAGGATTACGTGTTTGTGGCTATGTGATTATTTGAATAAATTTCTCTACGTGTTACAGCCTTTCATAATCACTTATCGTCATGCATGTTTGGTATTGAATGTGCAGAATGCCTCCTCGTCGTGAACCGCCAGGTCCGCCTCCAGGTGTTCCGACACCGGCACAGTTTATGGAAGCCTTAGGGCAGTTCATGGTTCATACCAACCGAGCAACACCACCACCTGCCCCCGAGAATGATATGGGAAGGTTTCTTAAGCTTGACCCTCCGCAATTCGCGGGTGCACCTGATGATGTGATCGCCGAGGCTTGGATATCGGCGATGGAGAAGAGATTCCGAGTGATGGAATGTCCGGACCCTAAGAGGGTCGAGTTAGCAGTGTACCAGATGATTGGAGCTGCTCAGGACTGGTGGGCTCGTATAGAGCAGAGATGGCAGCGAGAGCATGTGGTCCCGTCTTGGGATCAGTTTTTGGTGGAGTTTCGGGCCAAGTACATTCCTTTGGTGGTCCGACAGAGACGTGAGCGAGAGTTCCTGGCTCTCAAGCAGGGTACTTCTACAGTTGACCAGTACGAGGCTCCTTTCTCCAGGCTTATTATTCACTGCTCGTATATGGTTGACGACGAGCAAAGGAAGACTCGACAGTTCATCGAGGGATTGTCGAACGAGATTCGTATGCATATGCTCGGGAACAGACTCCAGTTCTACACAGATGCAGTCGAGACGGCCCTTTCTATAGAGTCCGATCTTCGACAGATGAGACCGACATCTGCACCTACCCCTGCAGCCTTCAAGAGTTTTGCTTCTGGCTCGAAGAGGCCATTTATTTCGTCTGGGTCCTCTTCTGGGAAGAAGCCATTCAGGAACGCCATTCAGCCTGCTCCTCCCCGACCTCAGCTCGCTCCTCCTCGATCTCAGGGATTTTCACGACCTGTCTGTGGATTTTGTCAGGGCCCGCACTTAGAGGCCAAATGTTGGAGGAAGAACGGTCTTTGCTACGGATGCGGTAGCCCCGATCACAGAATTGGTGAATGTCCGAAGAGAAGACCGGTACAGCAGGGAGCCGCTCAGCCTCAGGCTTACGCTCGTGTTTACGCCTTGGAAGGCGATGCTGAGGATGCTGTTGCAGATCCGACAGATGTGGTGGAAGGTACTATATATATAAATGGCATCCCCATACATGCATTATACGACTCGGGTGCTTCACACTCATTTATTGCGCCTGCTGTTTCCTTATCTGTGCATGCGCCTGTTTCGTTGCTTGATTATGTGCTAGTGGTTGGTTCGCCATTGGGTTCGAAGGTCGTTGCGAACCGAGCACTTAAACGTTGTCCGATTGTCATCGAGGATATCGAGTATCTGGCAGATTTGATCGAGCTGCCGATGAAGAAATATGGAGTTATTCTCGGAATGGATTGGTTGTACGAGCATCGGGCGAAGGTTGATTATTTCGAGAAGAAGGTTATTCTGGGCTCTAATCAGGTTAAGGGTTTCCGATCAGGAGAAGGCCTGTATATCTCAATGATGGAAGCCAAGAAGCTCGTTCAGAAAGAAGAAGCGACGTGCTTTATAGCTTACCTTCTCAACCGCCCGAAGGACCAAACGAAGATCGAAGAAACGCCCGTGGTTAATGAATTCATCGACGTGTTTCCCGAGAATCTGGAATTCTTACCACCAGATCGGGATATAGAGTTCGTGATTGACCTAGTTCCGGGAGCCGAGTCCTATTCCAAGTCGCCGTACCGAATGGCTCCTGCCGAGTTGAAAGAATTGAAGAATCAACTCGACGAACTTCTTTCTATTGGATATATCCGACCGAGTGCCTCGCCTTGGGGTGCTCCAGTCTTGTTCGTGAAGAAGAAGGATGGTACACTTCGCATGTGTATCGACTACCGAGAGTTGAACAGGCTGACAGTGAAGAACAAGTATCCTTTACCGCATATCGAGGAATTGTTCGACTTGTTGCAAGGATCGAGGGTTTATTCCAAGCTCGATCTCAGACAAGGATATTACCAGCTCCGTATCCGATCAGACGATATCCCGAAGACAGCTTTCAACACCCAATACGGACATTTCGAGTTTGTGGTCATGTCGTTTGGACTTACAAATGCTCCAGCAGCTTTTATGGACATGATGCACAGAATTTTTCGTCCGTACCTCGATAAGTTTGTCGTTATTTTCATTGACGACATCTTAGTGTTCTCGAAGTCCGAAGAAGAACACGCTGAACACCTCCGGATTGTGCTCCAAGCTTTGAAAGAGCACCAGTTGTTTGCTAAGTTCAGCAAATGCGAATTCTGGATTGACCGAGTGACTTTCCTAGGTCATGTCATATCCAGAACGGGAATCGAGGTAGATCCTTCGAAGATCGAGACAGTACTGGACTGGGAGAGACCTAAGACTCCTACAGAGATCCGTAGTTTCTTGGGATTAGCAGGATACTACAGACGTTTCGTCAAGGATTTCTCTAAACTTGCAGGTCCGTTAACAGCATTGACGAAGAAGGAAGCTAAGTTTGAGTGGTTAGTCAAATGTGAAACCAGCTTTCAAGAGCTCAAGAAGAGATTGACCACAGCCCCAGTATTGACCCTACCCGAGGGTTCTGAAGGATTTGTCGTGTATGCAGATGCGTCACACGAAGGGTTAGGTTGTGTATTAATGCAGAATGGGAAAGTTATAGCTTATGTATCGAGGAAGCTAAAGCCAGCTGAAGAGAACTATCCCACTCACGACCTTGAACTAGCCGCCGTGGTATTTGCATTATTGAAATGGCGTCATTACCTCTACGGCATCACGTTCGACATCTTCACAGATCATAAGAGCCTTCAGTACTTGTTTACTCAGAAGGAATTGAACAAACGACAGCGCCGTTGGATGGAGTTATTTGAGGACTACGATTGCAAGATTCAGTACCATCCCGGGAAGGTGAATGTCGTAGCCGATGCATTGAGCTAGAAGGCAAGCATAGCCCAACTAGAGGCTAAGTTAGAGGGAGTTCACATCAGTTCTCAGGCCCATGTTCACAGCATATCGATCCAGTCAGAATTGGGTCGAAAGATTCGAGATATTCAGGCTACTGATGAGTGGACTCAGAGACAGGTAGTTCACATTGTAGCTGATTCCGAGACTCAGTTTGGTGTGGACGACACAGGAGTTCTCCGCTACAAGTCCCGAGTTTGTGTTCCGGAGAGTCTGAGGAAAGAGATTCTCGATGAGGCTCACAACACACCTTACACAGTTCATCCGGGAGGAAGTAAGATGTATCGGGATTTGAAGGAATTGTTCTGGTGGAGAGGTATGAAGAGAGACGTAGCTGATTGCGTCAAGAGATGTTCGACTTGTCAACAAGTTAAAGCTGAACATCAGAGACCGGGAGGTTTGCTTGAGCCACTACCGATTCCTACATGGAATTGGGAGGGTATTGCCATGGACTTCGTGTCTGGTTTGCCGAAAGTTAGAGGTGGCTACGATAGCATTTGGGTGATTATCGACCGACTATCCAAGAGTGCTCATTTCCTACCGATCAACATGTCGTACAAAGTGGATAGGTTGGCAGAGATTTATCACCGAGAGATTGTCAAGCTTCATGGAATTGCGACTACGATAGTATCTGACAGAGATGCTCGATTTACTTCCCGTTTGTGGCAACAACTTCAAGAACGAATGGGAACGAAGCTGACTTTCAGCACAGCCGCACATCCGCAAACCGATGGTCAGTCAGAGAGGATGATCAGATATCTCTGTGATATGCTTCGAGCTTGTGCCCTGGATTTTTGCAACAATTGGCACGACCAGTTGCCTCTGATCGAGTTTGCTTACAACAGCAGTCATCAGTCTACGATCGGAATGGCACCTTATGAAGCATTGTATGGCAGAAAGTGTAGGTCCCCGTTGTTTTGGGATCTCGAAGATTGGCGTTGGACGAGGGATGATAAGGAACGAGGAACTCCTCCAAAGTTTCTCCAAAATGCCATCGACCGTATTCAGATCATCCGGCAGAGAATGAAGGCAGCTCAGGATCGACAGAAAAGCTATGCCGACACCCGCCGCCGACCGTTGGAATTTGATGTTGGTGACAGAGTATTCCTCAAAGCTTCTCCTCGAAAGGGTTTCACCCGAATTGGAAAAGGAGGAAAGTTAAGTCCGAGATTTTTGGGTCCCTATGAGATTTTGGAGAGAATTGGGAACGCAGCGTACAGGTTAGACTTGCCGCCGAGTCTGACAGGGATTCACAACGTCTTTCATGTTTCCCAACTCCGAAAATACTTCCCAAATGAGTCTGAGATCCTTCCTGTTGAGGATATTGAACTAGAACCGGATTTGACTTTTGTTTCGAAGCCGGTGAAGATATTGGATAAGAAGACTCAAACTCTGCGCAACCGAGAGATTTCTCTTGTCAAAGTCCTATGGAGAAATCAGACAACCGAATAAGCTACTTGGGAAACCGAGGACAAGATGCGCAAGTTTCATCCGGAATTGTTTCAGTCGGATGAGTAGAATCTGGGGGCCAGATTCTCATAAGGAGGGGTGATTGTAACGCCCCGAAAATCCGAATAATTAATTTGGTATGTCCGAATCGAATATTTGTGTAATTTAATATTTATTTGATATTTATTATGTAATTCTAGAATTATTTCGTATATGATTTAATTTATGTATTTAAATTACAAATTGTCAATGTGCGTTTAATAATATGAATTTTGACTGTAATTACATGTTATTTGGACAACGTGAGTCTTCGAACTTATTTTGTAAAATTACGACTTTGCCCCTTCGATTTCTAAACCTTAGTCAAGATTTGACTAAGTCTCAATCTCTCTCTCTCACATTGCCATTCACGCACAAACAAGAAAAAGGAGAAGAAAGAAAAAGAAAGAAAAAGAGAAGGAAGAAGAAAGATTCCAACGATCGTCCCGACTCCGATTCCCAACGGATTTTCGATCCGTTTTCGTCTACGAACTCCTCGCGAACTCTTCTACGAGTAAGCCTTTCACGATTATTTCGTTTAATGTCTTCTTCGCTTCGTATTTCTTATTTTTGATGATAGTTATAGAATTTAGGTTTTATTCGATTTTGATAGTTTACGTGGATGGATTTTCGTGTTTATCGTTTCTATATGAAGCATATATGTTGTAGATGATTATATGTGAGATTTAGGGTTTAATTTGCATGATTTAGTGATTATATGTGGTTTAGGGTTTGATTTCGCGAAGGATTTTGAGCTTCTGCTGGTTCTGTGCATTTGGATCGCACACGGCCTTGAGGCCGTGTCCATGAGACCGTGTGCGAAGGATGAATTGCACACGGGCTGTGCACATGGCCTTGAGGCCGTGTGCTTGAGGCCGTGCGTGTTGCATGTTTGTGCACGGCCTCGGCACACGGCCGTGCACAAGGCCGTGTGGAAGGCTCGAACAGTACCCTGACCTTCTGTAAGTCAGGGTACAAATTGGCCTACGGGTCCCGCTTCGGCTCGTCTTTTCCGAATTCTTTCTTCACTCGTGTATTCGATATGTATGATATAGATAGGAATTGCATGATTTATGAGTTTACGACATGTTCGGGTATGTGAATAGTGCATTTTAAGTTTTCGTTAAATTTTCTAACTTTTGCATGTGAAGTCCGATTTTTCCGAAATTCGAATGCATGCTTCTTTATGATATTCTAAGCATGTCCGTAAAGTTTCGTTGCATTTGGAATTGATTTACATTTTTAAATTTGCAATTTACTCTGTTTTTGTTTGAGAATTTGAACCTAAGTGATTGATTTAATTGTATAACGTGCTTCTATGTGTTCTAATTCTTTCGTATAAGCCGTACGTCGTCTTTAGTCTTATTTGGTTGTGTCTTGGTATTTTTGCAGACGATACTCCTGTGGAGTAGCGTCGGTTCTTGCTCCTTTTGTTCATTTTGCATAGCCAGGTGAGGCTTTCCGTTTCTGTTCCAGTATTATTAAGTATATATATAAATAAGCCTCTCCCCATATAAGCCTCGTTTATGTTTTGGTTTTCACACCGTTTATATATATATATACTTAGTAGATATTTATGATTATTATGTTCATTTGATTTATCGAAAATTATTTGATATGAAAAAGTATTACGTATAGTTTTCGAAATGTTTATGAAAGAGACATGTAAAACCTTTTGTTTTCTAAGGCGAACTTTGGCCTTCGGCCCCGCATATGTCATGTCTCGAACGGTGTTTTGGCCAACCCGAAATGTTTGAAAAGCGAGTTATGAAATGTTTGCATGATCGTTTGGGCCCGGAGTAAGAGTGATAGGACGAAGTCAGTAGACGTCGGGTCTACGGCGTAAATCCTATGGTTTCTGTAACGACCCGAAAATCCGAGTTTCAATTCAGTATATTTTAATCGAGTAATTTCGTTATTTAATATTTTATTTACTATTTATTCTAAGATTTTAGGATAATTTTATAAATGAGTGAATTTCATATTTAAATCGCGAATTGTCAATGTGCGTTTAATTATGTGAATTTTAACGGTAACTACGTATTATTTGGACGACGTGAGTCTTCGAACTTATTTTGTAAAATTACGACTTTGCCCCTTTCGACTTTTAACCCTAGACAACCCATTGACTTAATCCCTCTCTCCACTCACACTCTCGCACATCAGCAGCAAGAAGGAAAGAAAGAAAAGAAAAGAGAAGGAAAAAGAGAAGGAGAAGGAAGGAAGTTAAATCGATCGTCCCGACTTCGTTTCCCGACGGATTGTCGAATAATTTACGTCTACGGATTCCTCGCGAACTCTTCTACGAGTAAGCTTCTAACGATTCTCTCGTTTAATATCTCGTATGTTTCGTTTTTCTCGTTTTTGTGAATAGTTGACATTATTAGGTTTTATGTATTTTGTATAGGATTTGTGGATGGATTTTCGTGTTTATCGTTTCTATATGTAGGTTACATGTTGTAGATGATTATATGTGAAAATTAGGGAGTGATTTGCATGATTAATCGATTTAAGGTTGAATTATATTTGATTTTCGCGTATTGGGTTTGATGTTCTGCATGTTCTGCTCAATTTTTACGCACACGGGCCATGCACACGGGGTGTGGCAAGCCCGTGTGGGTGTACACGGCCTCTTGCACGGCCGTGCAAGAGACCGTGCGTGTTTGGGGATGGTGCACGGGCTGTGCACACGGCCTTGAGGCCGTGTGCATGAGGCCGTGCGCGTTCGTCCGATTGTGCACGGCCTCGGCACACGGCCGTGCACAAGGCCGTGTGGCCCGAGCGCACAGTGCCCTGACCTTCTGTAAGTCAGGGCCCGTTTTGCACTACGGGTCCCGCTTCGGCCCGTCTTTTCCGAATTCTTTCTTCGCTCGTGTATTCGATATGTATGTTATAGATAGGAATTGCATGATTTATGAATTTACGACATGTTCGGGTATGTGAATAGTGCATTTTAAGTTTTCGTTAAATTTCCTAACTTTTGCATGTGAAGTCCGATTTTCCCGAAATTCGAATGCATGCTCCTTTATGATATCCTAAGCATGTTCGTAAAGTTTCGTTTCTTTTGGAATTGATTTGCATTTTTAAATGAATGAATTACTCTATTTTCGTTTGATAATTTGAACTTAAGTGTTTGATTTAATTGTGTGACGTGCTCCTATGTGTTCTAATATTCTCGTATAAGCCGTGCGTCGTCTTTAGTCTTATTTGGTTGTGTCCTGGTATTTTTGCAGACGATACTCCTGTGGAGTAGCGCCGGTTCTTGCTCTTTTGTTCTTTTGCATAGCCAGGTGAGGCTTTCCTTTTCTGATTCCAGTATTACTACGTATATATATATAAATAAGCCTCTCCCCATATAAGCCTCGTTTATGTTTTGGTTTTCACACCGTTTATATATATACTTACTAAATACTTATGATTATTATGTTCATTTGATTTATCGAAAATGATTTGATATGAAAAAAAGTACTATGTATAGTTTTCGAAATGTTTACGGAAGAGACATGTAAAACCTTTTGTTTTCTAAGGCGAACTTTGGCCTTCGGCCTCGCATATGACATGTCTCGAACGGTCTTTTGGCCAACCTGAATTGTTTGAAAAGCGAGTTATGAAATGTTTGTATGATCGTTTGGGCCCGGAGTAAGAGCGATAGGACGAAGTCGGTAGACGTCGGGTCTACGGCGTAAATCCTATGGTTTCCTCCATTTGGGAGCTCGGGGTGAGGCCGGAGTGGCAGCCCTTTGAGTACCTGAGTTATTCTAGTAAGTTACGAGTAGTTCGGGTCTGCAGTCCGACTACATTGGAGGAATAAGGGTGGTTTCCGGTTTTATGTTTTTGGATATTGGAGTTTCAGGGCTCGACTCGCCGAGTCATATGATAAGTCATGTTTTATGTTAAATCACCACCCGTTTACGAAAACCTTTCTTTTATTTTGATTTCTTTTAATTATAAAATTGGTGATTTACTTCCGTTTTATTATATACATTATTATTCCCCCCCCTCACTTAGTCGTTTGGCTAACCCTCTCTGTCTCACCCTATATTGGTTTCAGGATACTAGGCGGGATTCGTCGTCGTCATAGGCGTCGTAGGTTTATATTTATTTTCTCATGTATATTCTTTCCCGGTTGTCTTTTATTTACGTATTATGTTATTATGTTGTATTTACGGGATTTATATACCGAACCCGTGGTTAGATTTGGTCGGGATTTTGTATCGAACCCGTTTGATATTATGTAATTGAATTTCATTAGCCTTGGTGGGCTTTAATAATTGTGTTATTAATTATGTTTTAAATATTTGGTTTATTATTGCTTCCGCACTTCTGTCTTTTCGTTGTTTATAAAAACACCGCCTAGTAATTGAGTAAATGCTTGCCGTTCGCCGGGTTTCGGTTCGGGTCGGATCCCATGTCGGCTCCGGGTCGGGGCTCGGTGCGGGGCGTGCGTTACCCGTTTGGGGCGCCCGCTACAGTTGGTATCAGAGCCCTTTGGTCCAATGGCCTAAGCTCTGAACTGTCGTGTTTTGCTGGTTTGGTCGGTCGTTGTGTGCCGGTGTAACTTAGGGAATTGCATTCACCAGTGTTGAAGAACGCTTAGTGTTTGAATTGTCACGGATCTTTGTTGGATGATCAACAACAAAAGATCTTTTACAATCAAAATACTGGGATGGGCTTGGATATAGGTGGATGTGAAACTCAAGGTTGTACTTGCCATGCCTGGTTGTCTGTCGGGTCCGGTTGTGTCTAGGTCGTACGGCTTAGGACTTCTGTGAATTTGTGCAAATGTGCTAAGTGCTTATGTGAACACTAAGTGAACATTACTTGCCTATGTGTTTACAGCTTTGCATGCTCACTTACCTGTCATGCATAACTGTTAATGACTTTACAGGATGCCTCCACGTCGTTGTCCCTGTGGACAGTCTTCGTCATCTTCATTGACACTTCAGACCGATCCACCGATTCCAGCCAGAATTTTGGAAACATTAAGACGATTTATCGCTCATGCCCCTAAAGGAAATGCTGAGCAGGATGCATGGGCCCAATTTCTTAGATTCGAACCACCACAATTTGAAGGTACCCTGGATGAAGCTATTGCCGAGGCATGGATATCGGCTCTAGAAAAGATTTTTAGGATTATGGAATATCCGGATCCTCTAAGAGTCGGGTTTGCTATTTATTTGATGATTGGAGCTGCTCAGGAATGGTGGAAACAGATTGAACACCGATGGGAACGCGAGCATGTAGTCCCGACTTGGGATCAATTCTTGACTGAGTTCCGGGCTGAATACATTACGAGGATTGTTCATCAGCAAAATGAAAGTGAAATTCAGGCCCCCGTTCAGCCTAATCCTCCCCAACCTCAGGGATATCCACGACCAGTATGTGGATTTTGTAAGGGCCCGCATGTAGAGGCTAAATGTTGGAGGAAGAATGGACTGTGCTTCGGATGTGGTAGCCCCGATCACATAGTGAATCTATGTCCGAAGAAGAGGCAAGTACCGCGGGATATAACAGGCGATACTGAGGATGAACATCCAGCGAGTTCTACGAGGCCACTTAAACAATCAGGGTCTTCTTCCGGCAAGAAAACCTTCTCGGTATCTTCATCGAAGCAGAATGTACCTCCAAAACGGCAGGGAACGCCAATATGTGGCTTTTGCCAAAGAGATCATCAAGAGTCAGAATGCCGAGAGAAGCAGGGACGTTGCTTTTCATGTGGAAGTCCGTTTCATCTTCGTACAAATTGCACGAGAAAGAGAATGTCGAGACGAGCCAGAAGAATGAAGCTTGATTCTGTATGAACGATCCAGGTATATTGCATTGTCATGACATTCATCCTAAATTAATTTAATTTCATATTATGTGAATTTAAATTATGTGCGTTAAGCGTATTATATTATGCATGTGATTTCGATATTATTATTTGTGTTTGAATTTCGTGAAGTTTGTGTGGTTTTAATCACACGAACTACCCCTGTATGCCTTGCACGGTCTCGCCACACGCCGTGACGAGACCCTGTGCACCCTTTTTCGCACGGCCCTGTTGCACCCGGTGCAAGAGGCCGTGCGCATGAATACACACGGGCTCGTCACACGCCGTGACGAGAGCCCGTGCGTGTTTGTCCTCACGGGGTCGTCACACGCCGTGACGATACCCCGTGCGTGTTTCTCACACGGCCTCGTCACACGCCGTGACGAGAGGCCGTGCGCGTTTCTTCCGGATTTTAAAATGGTCAGTAGCTCCTCTTTTGCGCACACCCTCACTTTCTCTCCCTCTTTCATGCGAAATTTCCCCATTTTTCTCCCCCAAATTTCATTCCAACTTTGAGCTCGAATTATTCTCGATCTACCCGACGGATTTTCAAGAAATTTTGAAGGTGTGTTGTCTGCAGCAAGTTCTTGGTACTGTTGAAGTTTGGGCTCGATCCGTTTTACCGATCTCACACAATCTTCGCCCGAAGTAGCGCACGCCAAGTGCTCGGTAAAAGTCTCAAGTGAAAAATTTGCAAATTTTTCCTTCAATCTACAACAACTTCAACTCTACTATGGAAGGTGCTCGTGAAACCCGTGGCGGACGTCGGGCAAGAGAATTACCCGACATAGCGGCCCCGGAAGGTTACCAAGTGGATTTGGGTAACGAAGACGATCAAGATGTCTTCAACCGGTTAATGGAACGACCGGTTAGAGCTACGCAATTTCTAGACATGGAAGCTATGTACCAATTGGGACTTGGCGAAGGGATCTCCCATTACATCGACAACATTGGGTGGGCTAATTTTTGGAGTATTCAAAGGCCATCCTATCGCCGCCTTACTTGCGAATTTTTAAGCTCTCTTAAGGGCGCGGCATTTCCGGATGACGACGAGATGCCAATAGGAATCCACTTCAGAGCGTTCAACCAAGACTATACGCTCTCATACCGGCAGTTGACCGAGTATTTTCAATTGGATGTTACGGCACCGAGGAGACGTGCCGACGGATGGAATCAAGCCGAAGCATGGAGACGTATCTCTACCTCCACCGAAATATTTAATTCCGGCGTATCCAAGGCCACGATGCTCATCACTACTCAGTTGAGAATTTTGCACAGAGCCGTGTCTCGATCGGTTCTAGCCCGAGGAGACAGTCCGGGTGCGGTGAACACCGAAGATTGTCTCATACTCGATCACATGGTGCGAGGGGTCAGGTTCAACCCCATCTCGTACATGATGGACCACATGATGTATATCTCCACTCGGTCGAGAGGAGAAATTCGAGTTGGCTCATACATCACCGCCATTTTGGAGTGTGCCCAGGTGGAAGGGCTCGATACTCAGGTTCCTGTTGGAGGTTCGACCTCAATTAGCTACGGCACTCTAGCTCAAATGGCTATCTGCACGAAGGGTCCAAGGCGGAACGACCCATATATTCTGGTGGCTGGACTACCTTTGTGGGAAGCTGACCAAGGGAATGCTCCCGAAGAAGGACCTTCAGACCCAGAGGTCCGAGAGCAGGCTCAGCATATCTACCCCCAACTGATGAGACAGGATGCTTCTATACCTGAGTCTTCACATGGCAGGAGAAGCACTCAGCACCAGGAATCGATAAACCTGCAACAGTTTTATTCAGAGTTTACTGACTACCGACGTGTGTCGGATGAGAGATTTGCCCAGCAGGAGAGGCAGATCAACGAGGGCTTTGCAGCTCAGCGAGCTCACATTGATAGTCAGTACACCGCCTTGCAGGCAGAGCTTCAGAGATCGATCTCGGATATGCAAAGGTCACTGTCAGAGCAGTTGGATCAGTATTTCCGCCGTGGTCCGGACGAGCCTTGAGCTATCTAGTCTATTTTATTTTCTTTTTTCCCGTAAACTTTGTTTAGGATTTGATGTAATTTTCTATTTTGTATGAATTCGAATTTTAATTGGAATATTAAGTGCTTTAAGTGTTTATTATGAATTGCGTTTTATTATGTGAATTAATTTTATTTTAATGTTCGATTTAATTCCTGTTATTAGAATTCCCGCTAGGTTATGCTTCCCTTGACTAACTCCGAGACCGGAAGAGAATCTGAGGACAGATTCTTCTGAAGAGGGGAGTATTGTAACGACCCGAAAATCCGAGTTTCAATTCAGTATATTTTAATCGAGTAATTTCGTTATTTAATATTTTATTTACTATTTATTCTAAGATTTTAGGATAATTTTATAAATGAGTGAATTTCATATTTAAATCGCGAATTGTCAATGTGCGTTTAATTATGTGAATTTTAACGGTAACTACGTATTATTTGGACGACGTGAGTCTTCGAACTTATTTTGTAAAATTACGACTTTGCCCCTTTCGACTTTTAACCCTAGACAACCCATTGACTTAATCCCTCTCTCCACTCACACTCTCGCACATCAGCAGCAAGAAGGAAAGAAAGAAAAGAAAAGAGAAGGAAAAAGAGAAGGAGAAGGAAGGAAGTTAAATCGATCGTCCCGACTTCGTTTCCCGACGGATTGTCGAATAATTTACGTCTACGGATTCCTCGCGAACTCTTCTACGAGTAAGCTTCTAACGATTCTCTCGTTTAATATCTCGTATGTTTCGTTTTTCTCGTTTTTGTGAATAGTTGACATTATTAGGTTTTATGTATTTTGTATAGGATTTGTGGATGGATTTTCGTGTTTATCGTTTCTATATGTAGGTTACATGTTGTAGATGATTATATGTGAAAATTAGGGAGTGATTTGCATGATTAATCGATTTAAGGTTGAATTATATTTGATTTTCGCGTATTGGGTTTGATGTTCTGCATGTTCTGCTCAATTTTTACGCACACGGGCCATGCACACGGGGTGTGGCAAGCCCGTGTGGGTGTACACGGCCTCTTGCACGGCCGTGCAAGAGACCGTGCGTGTTTGGGGATGGTGCACGGGCTGTGCACACGGCCTTGAGGCCGTGTGCATGAGGCCGTGCGCGTTCGTCCGATTGTGCACGGCCTCGGCACACGGCCGTGCACAAGGCCGTGTGGCCCGAGCGCACAGTGCCCTGACCTTCTGTAAGTCAGGGCCCGTTTTGCACTACGGGTCCCGCTTCGGCCCGTCTTTTCCGAATTCTTTCTTCGCTCGTGTATTCGATATGTATGTTATAGATAGGAATTGCATGATTTATGAATTTACGACATGTTCGGGTATGTGAATAGTGCATTTTAAGTTTTCGTTAAATTTCCTAACTTTTGCATGTGAAGTCCGATTTTCCCGAAATTCGAATGCATGCTCCTTTATGATATCCTAAGCATGTTCGTAAAGTTTCGTTTCTTTTGGAATTGATTTGCATTTTTAAATGAATGAATTACTCTATTTTCGTTTGATAATTTGAACTTAAGTGTTTGATTTAATTGTGTGACGTGCTCCTATGTGTTCTAATATTCTCGTATAAGCCGTGCGTCGTCTTTAGTCTTATTTGGTTGTGTCCTGGTATTTTTGCAGACGATACTCCTGTGGAGTAGCGCCGGTTCTTGCTCTTTTGTTCTTTTGCATAGCCAGGTGAGGCTTTCCTTTTCTGATTCCAGTATTACTACGTATATATATATAAATAAGCCTCTCCCCATATAAGCCTCGTTTATGTTTTGGTTTTCACACCGTTTATATATATACTTACTAAATACTTATGATTATTATGTTCATTTGATTTATCGAAAATGATTTGATATGAAAAAAAGTACTATGTATAGTTTTCGAAATGTTTACGGAAGAGACATGTAAAACCTTTTGTTTTCTAAGGCGAACTTTGGCCTTCGGCCTCGCATATGACATGTCTCGAACGGTCTTTTGGCCAACCTGAATTGTTTGAAAAGCGAGTTATGAAATGTTTGTATGATCGTTTGGGCCCGGAGTAAGAGCGATAGGACGAAGTCGGTAGACGTCGGGTCTACGGCGTAAATCCTATGGTTTCCTCCATTTGGGAGCTCGGGGTGAGGCCGGAGTGGCAGCCCTTTGAGTACCTGAGTTATTCTAGTAAGTTACGAGTAGTTCGGGTCTGCAGTCCGACTACATTGGAGGAATAAGGGTGGTTTCCGGTTTTATGTTTTTGGATATTGGAGTTTCAGGGCTCGACTCGCCGAGTCATATGATAAGTCATGTTTTATGTTAAATCACCACCCGTTTACGAAAACCTTTCTTTTATTTTGATTTCTTTTAATTATAAAATTGGTGATTTACTTCCGTTTTATTATATACATTATTATTCCCCCCCCTCACTTAGTCGTTTGGCTAACCCTCTCTGTCTCACCCTATATTGGTTTCAGGATACTAGGCGGGATTCGTCGTCGTCATAGGCGTCGTAGGTTTATATTTATTTTCTCATGTATATTCTTTCCCGGTTGTCTTTTATTTACGTATTATGTTATTATGTTGTATTTACGGGATTTATATACCGAACCCGTGGTTAGATTTGGTCGGGATTTTGTATCGAACCCGTTTGATATTATGTAATTGAATTTCATTAGCCTTGGTGGGCTTTAATAATTGTGTTATTAATTATGTTTTAAATATTTGGTTTATTATTGCTTCCGCACTTCTGTCTTTTCGTTGTTTATAAAAACACCGCCTAGTAATTGAGTAAATGCTTGCCGTTCGCCGGGTTTCGGTTCGGGTCGGATCCCATGTCGGCTCCGGGTCGGGGCTCGGTGCGGGGCGTGCGTTACCCGTTTGGGGCGCCCGCTACAGTTTCCTCCATTTGGGAGCTCGGGGTGAGGCCGGAGTGGCAGCCCTTTGAGTACCTGAGTTATTCTAGTATGTTACGAGTAGTTCGGATTTAGCGGTCCGTCTACATTGGAGGAATAAGGGTGGTTTCCGGTTTTTGTATATGGATATTGGAGTTCAGGGCTCGACTCGCCGAGTCATAAGATATGTTATGTCTATGATTAAATCACCACCCGATTACGAAAACATTTCTTTTATGTTGATTTCTTTTAATTTAAAATTGGTGATTTATTTTCCGTTTTGTAATATACATTATTTTTCCCTCCTCACTTAGTCGTTTGACTAACCCTCTCCGTTTTACCCCAATATTGGTTTCAGGAAACTAGGCGGGATCTGCGTCGTCATAGTCGCGTCGTAGAGTTGCATTATTCTTGCTCATGTATAACTCTTTCCCGCTTGGATTTTACGTATATGTTTTATGATTTTAGGAATTAATTAGAAGGTATTCGGGATTTTGTATAGTGAACCCGTTATTATATAATTATTGGGATATTGTACCGAACCCGTTTGTTATTTAATTAATTGAATTTCGTTAGCCTTGGTGGGCTTTAGTAATTGTGCAATTTTTTATACTTTAATGTGTGATTTATTTCGCTTCCGCACTTCTGTCTCGTTGTTTATTTAAAACCCCCGCCTAGTATTTGAGTAAATGCTTGCCGTTCACTGGGTTTCGGTTCGGGTCGGATCCCATTCCGGCTTCGGGTCGGGGCTCGGTGCGGGGCGTGCGTTACCCGTTTGGGGCGCCCGCTACAAGTGGTCCCAACAACCGTCGAGTCTTGTTTATTGTATTTATTTACTTTACGTACTTATGTGCCCCTGATGTGGGATAGTTGACGATATCTAGGATTGTACAGGATAGACTACTTGAGCCATGGATGGCACTACGTGTTGTTATTTTATTGTACTTCGAGTTTCACATGTTTAATTGATATTATGTTAGCCTCGTAGGCATTTATGGAATTTATCTGTTTACTTTATAATCGCTTCCGCATATCTCTGTTTTATTGTGGTTGTTGTTGGGATCTCGTTGCTGTTGCCGGTAGTGTTTGCTTGAGTGCCGTTCGCCGGAGTGGGTTTTTGAGTTGAGGCCCATCGCTGAAGCTCGGGAGTCCATTTCGGTGCGGATGTAGCGGTCCTTCTTCAGGGGGCGCTACAGTCAGTGGTATTAGAGCCTAGGTTCCCATAAGGAACCAAAGCTTTGTAATCGCGTCGTGTCTTGACTCTTGTGTCTGCCCGTTTCGTGTCAATGAAACTTAGAGTTTCCAGTCACAGGTGCTTGAGAACTCCTTAGTATTGAAATTGTGATTGATCTTCTTTTGGAATGGCCAACCAACCGTTTGATCTTTTACAATTGTAGTACTGAGTTGGGATTGAATGCAAGTGGATGTGGAACTCGAGGTAGCGTCTGTCTTGTCTTGTCGTCTTGTCGTGTTCTGCTTGGGTCTTGTCGTGTCTAGGTCGTACGGCTATAGGATCGAGTTTTGCTTGTTCTGTGATTTGTTTCATGCTTAACTTGTCTACACGCTATTCGAATCGTAAATGTATGCTCTGTTTGAATTTCACATGCCTTATGTGATCATTCCATTACCGAGCATGCATCTTTTCCTAGTTTATTGAGCACAGGTACATAATGTCTCATCGAAGACCCCCTACAGCTCCCTTATCTCCGAATTCGATTGCAAGAGACTTAGTGACAGCTATGAGGCAGATTACTGAACAAGTACATCAAGAGAGACAACAACAACAACAACATGTAGCTGCGAGACAAGCCGAGGGCCAATCCCTCGATAAATTTTTGCACTACAACCCACCCTGCTTCGTGGGTGAACCAGATGATCTTAAGGCCGAGGCTTGGATAGCCGATTTAGAGCGAATCTTCCGAGTAATACGCTGCGGTGACCCCGAGAGGGTCGAGTATGCCATCTTTCTCATGAGAGGACCAGCTGAGGATTGGTGGCGCTACATAGAACAGAGATGGATCGCTGAGGGAATTCCGTACACTTGGTCACGGTTCCTATCCGACTTCCGAGAGAAGTACGTGCCGCAAGTGGTACATGACAGCTGAGAAAGAGAGTTCATGTCCCTCACCCAAGGAGCTCTCCCTGTTGCACAATACGAGGCACTTTTCAGTCGCCTCATCGTCTATGCTCCTCACATTGCATCCGACGATCGAAGGAGAGCGCGGAAATTCATCAAGGGACTTCAACCGGAGATCTTGGAAAGATTAGTGGGATTGGACATTTGAGTTTATCACGAGGCAGTTAACCGAGCTATGAGAGTGGAGTCCGATCTTCAACAGATGAGACGAAGTATTCCTCACATGAAAGGATCCTCTTTCAACGAGAAGACAAGAAGAGAGCCATCCGGACCGAGCACCTTTCCGACATGGGAACCACACTACGGGATGCCGAAACCTACCAAACCAGAAGTGAATGAGGACCTCATTCCCTGTGAGCACTGTGGAAAGACCAATCACGAGACTGCAAGGTGTAGGAGGAAACTGGGGCGTTGCCTCAGATGTGGGAGTAGCAAGCATCGAGTTCAAGACTGCCCCGACTCAAGCAACCCTAGGGGAAGAAAAAGGGGATCTCGACCTTGATACCGACTCGCAGAGGTACATTGCATTATCATAGCATTTATATTCACTCATAATATTCTGTTTCGAATGGTAATTGCTTTAAATATGTGTTAAGTGTTTTATATAACTTACGTGCTTTAACTGCTTTCAAAATTCACACTTGCACTGATTGAATGATTAGATGTTAAGATTTATGTGACCTCTCTGTGGATAGCGTGGAATTCGATAAATTCGTTATACGCTATTAGAGAGTGCTAAGGACAAGGAGTTCTTGGAAGAATAGGACCGATTCTGTTGCGAATACGTTATGCGGTTCTGGATAGCACCGATGTTGACAAATCGAGTCTGAAGGAGTATATTTCTGAAGGTATGTCTGAAGATGAATCAACTAGTGAAGAGGATAATGAATTATCTGACGATGATGATTATATGGGAGACGAGCCGACATCGGCTTCTGATAATGACGACCCTGATGTTTCGTATGAAGTCGAGCGAAGAAATGATGAAAATGATGGTTTCATGGAAGGCGGAAAGGAGAAATCATCTAATACCATTGAAGATGAGAAAACACTTTGTAGAAAGAATAAGAAAGAGTGTGATCTTGAAGAAACAGGTTGTGAGAAGGACGAGGATTACAATGGGAGAATGATGATGGCGTTACTTCCTGTAAAAGGAACTCTAATCAAGAAACAGGAGGAGGATGTGACAATTGTCATTGAAGATACGAAGAGTGCAAGAATCAGTCGGAAGAACGAAATAGATAATGACAGTGATGATGGACCTTACATTGGGATTTTCTGATTCTTCGTCGTTAGCCTTGTTTAGGGTTTTTGTAATCCCGTTTTTCGCATGACTTTGGATTCTATTTTGTTAAGCCTGATGTTTTATTATGTATTTTAATTGCTCTTAAATGTTCGTTTTTAATTCGCGTTATTAGAACCCTTAGATTATACTCCTCTTAACTAACCCCGAAGTCCGGAGGAGAATGTGAGGACAGATTCTTTTGAAGAGGGGAGTATTGTAACGACCCGAATATTTTAATTATATTATTAATAATTACGCGAATTCTTTCTTGCCTAATTTCTCGATCTATCCAATTGGATTAATTAATCTTATGGAAAAGATTGATTTAACCTATCTTTTAAATGCCCTCAATTAATTAAATTACATAAATGCCCTTAAAAGCCTAAATGACCATTTTACCCCCCGAGATATTTTCCTAAATATCTACCTATCTCTCTCATTCTCTCATTTTCACACAAAGAAGAAAGAGAAGAAAGGAAAGAAGAAAGAAAGGAGAAAAGAGAGAAAATCTTCCCGACACCCTACCGAGCCCGTTTCTCGCCGATCGACGAGCCGTGAAAACCCGAACGATGCTCACTACATTCTCTACCGGTAATCCTTTTACCCCATTTCATTTCGTTCCCTCTTCGTTGCGATTTTCGTGAGTTTTATATAGAATTTTATAATATTAGGATTTTCGTGTTTAGGAAGAATTACTTGACCATTTTACGTGATTCTTGTGCCTATGTATAGCTTATATGATATATATGATTATATGTGAGAATAAGGATGTTTTATGGTGTAAATTAGGAGATGTATGAATTTAAAGGTTAGTTTCGCGTATGAGGTTTCGCTATCTGCTGAGTCTGCTGCTCAGTAGATCCACACGGGCAAATGCACGGTCTTGATCAAGACCGTGCAAGAGCCCGTGCACAGCCCTTTTCAACCTGCACGGGCTTGAGCCCGTGCACAGGCCCGTGCGCAGGCCCGTTTGCACTTGCACGGTCTTGGTACCGTGCTCAAGACCGTGCGTGAGGCCGTGCACCCCTATTTGTGCTTGCACCGGCTTGCCAAGCCCGTGCGTTGGCCGGTGCAACATACTTAGTGCATTTTCCAGCCTTTTCCTTTCTTGCACTTCGGGAATTGGGTCAACCCCACTCAATTAAATATTGACTTTTCACATACGACCTCTGAATATCAATCCGATTTCACCTGTAGCTTCCTCGAGCCTCGGGATTTGATATTCTTCATAATTTACAATTTATCCGACCCTATTTGACCGTCAATTGACACCTTTCCCGTTTCTTATCCGTTTAATCCCGTATTCGCGAGAGAACGTCTTTATATTATTTTAAGCATGTCTACGTGCCCTAATTGCGTTTAAGCATGCCTTTAATATTTAATTTATATTTTTTCATTATCTAGAATTTCATTTACCTTTCCTTAGATGTTAATTCATATGTTATATATCCTTACATGTTTAATTGCCTGGCTTTCCATATTGCACCTGTAGCATGAGTGGAGTTATATTTGAATTGTCGTGCGTCGTCTGTTGTTCGTGTCTTGCTTTTAGTATTGTCGGTCTTGTTTTCATCCTCTAGGCCCTGTGTATTATAGGTGGGACCAACGAGGGAGAAACCTGACTACCGCCTGCTTTCATACTGTCGTGTCGAGCCAGGTAAGGGTTTAAACTTATTTTTAACTTGGGCAAGGACATAGACTATTATAGGTTGTGAAATAAATGATTACCCTGCTTTTTCTTATTACTTGTTGTACTGCCTTTACAATTCCTTATGTGCTTAGTCAAACCTTTTAATAGCAAAACCAAAATGATTTGAAATGCTTTCAACTAGGGACAAGGAAAACCCTTTTGTTTTAAATGCGAACTTTGGTCTCTCGACCTCGCAATTATAACCTTGTCTCGAATGGCCCATTTGGCCTTCCACACCCCGATTTCCTACTTTCGAATGGCCCTTTTGGCCACCCAAACTATCATTGATTTCAAAAGCGAGCCATAGATTGTTTAATAACTTGGGCCCGGAGTATACAGGAGGTGAGCCTTGGGACGTGCGTCTAGGCCAAATCCCGATGTATACTTCTAGCATGTTGACTAGGGCCTGCTAGGAGGTTGGCAAGCCTAAGTTGATGCGAACGGTGGTGCTAATCGCGTCTCCTTAAACCCTGTACGGTGGTGCTAATCGCGTCTCCTTAAATCTTGATGGTGGTGCTAACAGCGTCTCCTTAAATCCTGTATAGTATTGTTGGTGGTGGAGTACTTGACTACATGCTTACATGATTTTTCAATTGGGAGTTATAAGAAGAGGGCCCGTTCTCGCCGGGACACATTATTTGCATGATTTATTGCATTTGTTGCTTGTCTAAGTGTTTTACGGTTTCGTTACAAGTCGAAGCACATTCCGGTTCTCTTCATTTGTCATATGTAGTTCCCTAAATATATATAAAACCCGGAAGCGTGACTCGTACTTACTAGCCTAAGCCTCCTTTATTATTCAATTAATTAGTTGAATTACGAGCCGTGTTTATTTATCGATTTCCAACTTATTTATATCGTGCTTTCGAACTTGTAACGGCCTCGTGACTCAACTAATCTCCTTTCAATTTATCGGCTTGATATTAAGTGCAAATGTTTTAAAGGATCCGGTTCGTCAACCTTTTGTGTTTTCAATTAAGCCGAACCCGAGTGTTGCTTTGTGTCATTTTACAACTTATATTTCGTTATTCGTATTCTTTCTCAAAACGGGCAACACTCAGCACTTTTAGTTTTAAAAGATAAACGACGAACTGTGATCAAACCCCTTACTGAGTATCCTTTATACTCACCCCTGCTATTTTGGTTCTTGCTTCAGGTAGACAGGTGGCGACGTCACCTATCTTGTGAGTCGGCATCAGCAGGTCTAGATAGGCTCAGTCTTTCTGGTTTGTCTTGTCAGTGGTCCCAACAACCGTCGAGTCTTGTTTATTGTATTTATTTACTTTACGTACTTATGTGCCCCTGATGTGGGATAGTTGACGATATCTAGGATTGTACAGGATAGACTACTTGAGCCATGGATGGCACTACGTGTTGTTATTTTATTGTATTTCGAATTTCACATGTTTAATTGATATTATGTTAGCCTCGTAGGCATTTATGGAATTTATCTGTTTACTTTATAATCGCTTCCGCATATCTCTGTTTTATTGTGGTTGTTGTTGGGATGTCGTTGCTGTTGCCGGTAGTGTTTGCTTGAGTGTCGTTTGCCGGAGTGGGTTTTTGAGTTGAGGCCCATCGCTGAAGCTCGGGAGTCCATTTCGGTGCGGATGTAGCGGTCCTTCTTCAGGGGGCGCTACAGTCAGTGGTATTAGAGCCTAGGTTCCCATAAGGAACCGAAGCTTTGTAATCGCGTCGTGTCTTGACTCTTGTGTCTGCCCGTTTCGTGTCAATGAAACTTAGAGTTTCCAGTCACAGGTGCTTGAGAACTCCTTAGTATTGAAATTGTGATTGATCTTCTTTTGGAATGGCCAACCAACCGTTTGATCTTTTAGAATTGTAGTACTGAGTTGGGATTGAATGCAAGTGGATGTGGAACTCGAGGTAGCGTCTGTCTTGTCTTGTCGTCTTGTCGTGTTCTGCTTGGGTCTTGTCGTGTTCTACTTGGGTCTTGTCGTGTATAGGTCGTACGGCTATAGGATCGAGTTTTGCTTGTTCTGTGACTTGTTTCATGCTTAACTTGTCTACACGCTATTCGAATCGTAAATGTATGCTCTGTTTGAATTTCACATGCCTTATGTGATCATTCCATTAACCGAGCATGCATCTTTTCCTAGTTTATTGAGCACAGGTACATAATGTCTCATCGAAGACCCCCTACAGCTCCCTTATCTCCGAATTCGATTGCAAGAGACTTAGTGACAGCTATGAGGCAGATTGCTGAACAAGTACATCAAGAGAGACAACAACAACAACAACATGTAGCTGCGAGACAAGCCGAGGGCCAATCCCTCGATAAATTTCTGCACTACAACCCACCCTGCTTCGTGGGTGAACCAGATGATGTTCAGGCCGAGGCTTGGATAGCCGATTTAGAGCGAATCTTCCGAGTAATACGCTGCGGTAACCCCGAGAGGGTCGAGTATGCCATGTTTCTCATGAGAGGACCAGCTGAGGATTGGTGGCGCTACATAGAACAGAGATGGATCGCTGAGGGAATTCCGTACACTTGGTCACGGTTCCTATCCGACATCCGAGAGAAGTACGTGCCGCAAGTGGTACGTGACAGCCGAGAAAGAGAGTTCATGTCCCTCACCCAAGGAGCTCTCCCTGTTGCACAATACGAGGCACTTTTCAGCCGCCTCATCGTCTATGCTCCTCACATTGCATCCGACGATCAAAGGAGAGCGCGGAAATTCATCAAGGGACTTCAACCGGAGATCTTGGAAAGATTAGTGGGATTGGACATTTGAGTTTATCACGAGGCAGTTAACCGAGCTATGAGAGTGGAGTCCGATCTTCAACAGATGAGACGAAGTATTCCTCACATGAAAGGATCCTCTTTCAACGAGAAGATAAGAAGAGAGCCATCCGGACCGAGCACCTTTCCGACATGGGAACCACACTACGGGATGCCGAAACCTACCAAACCAGAAGTGAATGAGGACCTCATTCCCTGTGAGCACTGTGGAAAGACCAATCACGAGACTGCAAGGTGTAGGAGGAAACTGGGGCGTTGCCTCAGATGTGGGAGTAGCAAGCATCGAGTTCAAGACTGCCCCGACTCAAGCAACCCTAGGGGAAGAAAAAGGGGATCTCGACCTTGATACCGACTCGCAGAGGTACATTGCATTATCATGGCATTCACTCATAATATTCTGTTTCGAATGGTAATTGCTTTAAATATGTGTTATGTAACGACCCGAAAATTCCAGATTATATTCTTGGAATAATTATTCGACATTTCGTTGAATTCTATATGAAAAGATTTAACTTCGTTAGTTAATCTTAATTTATTATAATTATTTCAATATCCTTAACCATTTATAATTACATTTTCTACCCCTCAAATTTATTCTAATCTATAAACGAACCTACAACCTTTTAAAATAACCTTGCACTACCTTGAACACACCCACACTCTCATGAACACACTCACACCCTCTTGAACACACCCTATTGCACACTCTTGGATACTTATACAAATCGAGAGAGAGAAAGGGAGAAGAAGAAGGAGAAGAAAAGGAAATCCCGTTCCGAATCCGTTCGTCGACCAATCGAAATTCCGAGACCAGATTTACGATCCTCATTCGATTCTTTATCGGTAACCTTCTTTCTTCAATTTGTTTCGTCCATTAAATCTTTCAATTTTATAGATTTTAAATTGGGATAAATATTTGATGATTTCTTTGATTCGTAGGTTATAGTTTATCATTTTTAGTGTAGTTTGGATCAAATGATAGATATTAATGTGTACGATGCATGAGTGTGAATTTTACATGTTAATTTTAGCCTTAGAATTTCCCATATTTGATTTTTGCATGAAACTCTCGAGAAAACCTTAAAAATCGCGTTTCTGCACATATTTGATTTTCATTCTCGTATATCTAGTAGATATTTAATCTATATTTTCCTGATTCTCTCAAAGGTTTTAATATTAACTTGTACTTATGAGTATCCTTAAATCATTTTATTTTCATAAGGCAGGTAAAATTCTTTCTTTTAAGCGTGACGGTTTGACTTAGGATTCAACCCCTTTGTCGTCACTCAAACTTGCCCAAATTCAATTTATGTATGTTTTTCAAAGCGAGCAAATTCGTGTTATTTCAAAATGGGCCCGGGAAAGTATCCGGAGGTTATACCTGGGGACGAGCGTCTAGGGGTAATCCGAGGTGCTTCTCCCAAAATTAAGCGTCAATCGTGGCCCGTCAGGAGATGATAGCCACGGTTGGCGTTGCATTCGTTGCACGTTTTCCTAAAATTCACAGTCGTCCGGAGTCGCAATTCGGGGTCAGACACCGGTGATGGAGATTACATGTTATTGAGGGGGTTATAAGGAGGAACAGGCCCAATTCTCGCTGGGACATTAATTGCTTGAATTTTACTGCTGTAATTATTTTCTTGTCGTTAATTAATGCCGTGTATGCAAGTCGAAGCACGATCCAGAATTCTTCAATTATGCAAATGTATTTTCTTATATATATAATAATCAAAACCCGGACACGTGGCTCGTACTTATTCCCTCTTTACCTTCACTGAGTATCTTTTGTACTCACCCCCACCATCTTGATTCTTACTTCAGGTCGACAGGTGGCGTTGTCACCTCTCATGTCAGTCGGTAGCAGCAGGTCTAGGTTGGTTCGTGAGTCTTGTCTTGTCAGTGTCCCAACAACAGTCGTGTCCTTATTTATGATTTTATTTAATTATGTATTTCGGATTATGCTTTACTTTACGTACTTACGTGCCCCTGATGTGGGATAGATTAGACTGGACATGAATAGCATTTTTTATATATAATGATTTCTACATGATGTATGAATTACGTTGCCATGGATGGCTTATATGATTTATTATATAATTGTTTCAACTTCCGCAACTCTGATATTTATTTTATTGCTGTCGTTGTTGGGCTGTCGTATGGTGTTGCTGGTTTTTGCTTGAGTGATTGCCGTTCGCCGGGATGGATTTTTAAATGGGGTACATCTACCTCGTTTGGGGGTTCGTCTCGGTGCGGACGTGGTGTCCTTTCTCCGGCCAAGGAAAGGGGCGCTACAGTCAGTGGTATCAGAGCCTAGGTTCACGAAAAGGAACCGAAATCTCTAGTATCTCGTCTGTCTTGTCTTTTGTGTCTTTTGAATTGTGTCAGTCTGTGTCGAGTTCGTGTTTTGACAAGTGTTCGTTTTATCTGGGTGCTTAAAATTGTAGACGATTACGGTTGGCTTAATTAACCGACTGGCAATCTTTTATGAATTTTTGTACTAAGAAAGATGTAACGCGAGTCGATCGTGGAACACTTTGCGTGTCTTACATGGTTTGGTCTGTCGTAGTGTGTCGGTAGGATTTTGTTGAGTGTTGAGCATGTTTATGTGTTTATAAATTGTTGGCATCATTTCTCACAAGACATGCACCTATTTTGCCAAATAGTTGTGAACGCAGATATGCCGCGCAAGAAAGCTAGATCAGATCTGCCACTACCACCACTCCAGACTATGCCAGGATCATCGTACCCATATCCGACGGGAGAGATAGAAATATCTCAGGGAGGAGATAGTGTGACAGAATACGAGGCCAGATTTGCCTACATGACCAACTACTCTCCTAACCGGGAGCCAAACCAAAGGAACAGAGCCGCAAGATTTATATCTGGGTTGAGGCACGAAATCCGCCAAGTGCTCATAGGTCTCGGCTGTTGTTCCTATGCAGAAGCTGTCGGCTGAGCTTTGCGGGCCGAAGCAGAATTTGAAATGAGGGCTAGGAATGCTCAACCGACTACTTTGCAGAACCAGTCTCATGTATCGAGAACTCCAGCGGTTGTCTGTGCAACTTCTCACAGAAAAGAGGCGACGACCAGTGGACCCAGTGAGAGCACCATCCTTTGCTCGTTTTGCCACAAGCCGAACCATCTCGCCGAGTACTGCCGGAAACGACTGGGACAGTGTTTACTATGTGGTTCCCCCGACCATCTTCTCAACAATTGCCCTAATAAGAAGAAACCTAAGGAAGAGGAAGGTGGATGCCGATCCTGAAGATTCAGGGTCATTATGACAGAGAGTGTAACGCCCCGCTATTTTTATAACGCTTCGGTAAGTTTACCGACTAATTGCTCTTGTGTGCATTGTTTGCAATTATGTGAATTATATGAATTAATGGGTGATTCTATATGTGAATAATATGAAGACTTCATATTAAGAATCTTTATATTTGAATTACCCTACACTATGTTTATACTTGAAGTGTTGTATTTGAAATTTTATGAAAATTGTGTCATTATATTTGAATCACATGATATTATATTTGAAATATATGCAATATATATATACAAACATATACAAATATATATATATATATATATATAAATATCTATATAAATTGCTAGCTAATTTTGACTTTTCAAAATAACTTATATTTATTTAATTACCTCATTTCTCTCTCAAACTTTCTACACTATTCTCAAGCAACATTCTCTTCTTCTTCCTCTCATCTCTCGGCCCTCACTCCACCAGTCACCACCGCCACTTTCAACCACCATCAAAGCACCAAAAATCATCCTTTTTCTTGCTACAAAAAGTTGCTCTATCATCCAAGGAACAAACCTCTACTTTCTATTTGTGCAAACAAGCTCTCTACATCTCTTTTCTCCTCCATTTTCTCCTTCAAGGTAAGGTTGTAAATCTCTCTAATCTTTAAGTTTCAATGTCTCATATGTTGATGAAGTGAAGAAGTATGCTAGAATGAATGATAGATGAGCTTAGTTTGGTGATTGATTACATGTAGCATTACTTGTGATTTTTTTCATGGAATTTGATCAATGTGCAATATTGGTCTAATGCTCTTAGATGCTTAAATGGTTAGGGAATTCATGTTAGTTCATGATATTAAGCAAATTGGTGAAGTTTTGTGGAGTTTGGGATTGAAAAATGAAAGTTTGGCAAAAATAGGTAGGGGCTGATGAATAGTGATTTTTGAGCATTTGGCTTCATTTTTTGATTCTTTTGGCATCAAAAATCTTAAAATGTATTAACTAAGTGATGCCGGAAGTTTCGGATTAATCGGAGTTGATTTGCTATGCAAAGTAGTTAACGAGGGGTGGTTTGTGTAATATTCACAAACCTTTGAATTTTATTTCCCAAGCTTCCATAGTACTTGTGTGCCTATTTTAGCTTAATATCATGTGTATTTGATTGTGTTCAAATGTGTTTGAATGAGCATAATTGTGTTTAAGTGCATTTATACATAATATGTTATTTTGAGCATAAAATGCATCTCATAGCCGTGCGTCGTATTTGGTTGTTTTATTGAGTCGTGTGAGGCCTGTGTATTACAGGTAGGACCTTGCGGGACTGATCTCAGGTCGCTGGAAACCCCTTTTGTAAAACCTACAGGTGAGGATGTAAAATGTTTTCTAACTGGAGTATAAACAAATATTTGCGAAAACCCTACCCCTTTATATTTCAATTATATGTTATCAATATTTGAAATAAAAAGGATTTGATATAAAATGATATATATGTATCTTTTCTAAAATGGTTTTAAAATAGAGACAAGAGAACTATTTTGTTTTCAAAAGTAACATTTGGTCTCGGGACTTGCGCACATGCCTCGAGTTATTCGGCAACGTGTCGAGAAACCCTAGACGGTTACATACCTTGTCTCGAACGACCCTTTTGGTCAATCAAAACAATTATAAAGCGAGACTATATTTCCTTTAACCCTATTGAGGACGCTCTTAGGGTATATTTAGCCCCGGATTATACTAGAGGTGGAACCCGGAGACGTGCGTCTAGGGGGAAGCCCATGGTATAATCCAGATTATATATATGGATGGAGACCCAGTGACGATCATCCAATATATATAATCCAAATTATATATAGATGGAGACCCAATGACGATCATCTACTATATAATCAATGGGTGTTACTTGTAACTAGTCGGAGGTAGTCTAGTTCAACTAATACTTGCACCGGCGCCATTAGTCGGGTATGGTGAAATCGAGGGTAGCTCCCTCGATAAGCCAAATGGTATTGAGGAGGAATTTCATTATATTTGATATGTTTTTGGGAGTTATAAGGAGATGGCCCGTTCTCGCCGGGAATAAAAATGTTTTCTAAAATGTTTTACTTTAATATTTAATTCACAAAGCTTTGATGAATTATAAAGAGAAAGTATCGGCACTAGATTCGTTTCTCTATTAACCAAAGCGTGAATTAAATATGTTTTATGTTTTAATTATTATATATATTCCCCTCCTCACTGAGTTCGTTTGACTCACATCCCGTTTTGGTTCATGCTTCAGGTTAGCGGTCAGGTACTGGCAGCAGCGTTGTAGGCTTGTACAGTCCTTGAAGTCGGTCTTATGCATTTACTTTTGTGGATCGAACTTATGATGTTGAATTACATAAAAACTTGACATGTTATGCTGATGTAGAATACTTGATGAATTGATGTTATAACTTGTGATAGATAATGGACTTATAAATGTTTATTTTGGCCACGGATGGCAGTGTGAGTATAAATTTGAACTTTTTCTCGTTGCTTCCGCTTGTTGGTGTTGTTGTTGTTGTTGTTGTTGTTGTTGTTGGTACTGTTGATGGGGAGATGCTGTTGCCAGATTGTGGGAATCCCGTTGTCCGGGGCGGGTTTTCGAGTGGTGGTATTTAACTATCGCTCGGGAGCTCGTTTCGGTCCGGGGGTTGTGGCGTGGGGGACGTCACAGCTGAAGGTGGTATCAGAGCCTAGGTTTGGTACTTAGGCTTTGACGTTGTGTCAAGTCTGTCTAGGTCGAACGGCTTTAGGACAATGTGCTTTTATATGTCTATGTTACGTGACCTGTGTGGACATGATCATGTGGCTAACGAAACATGCATATTATTTAGTCTTTTGATACAGGAAAATGGTTCGCACTCGTGGTAGACCGAGAACCAGAGCTGCTCCTCCTTCTCCTCCCCAGGAAGACAACAACATTAATGATCCTCCGGCTCCCCAACCCGAGCAGGTACCGCCGGCACAGCATAATCCATTCAATCCGGCAGTATTTATAGAGGCAATGCAGCAGATCTTTAGACAGGGTTTAGCTCCGACTCAGCCAACAGCCGCCCAGAGGAGACAGATAGAAGCTAAAGAGTTTGATCGATTTCTTAGCCTAAATCCTCCTCGTTTCGAGGGAGCCCCCGATGATTTAAAGGCTACGGAGTGGATCGCAGATTTAGAACCTATCTTCCGGGTCATTGAATGTGAGGACGCTAGAAAGGTCGAGTATGCTGTTTTCCTTCTTAAGGGTCCGGCACGGGATTGGTGGAGATTGACTAAAGCTATATGGAGAGCTGATCAGATAGAGCCGACTTGGGCTAACTTCCTCTCGGCCTTCCGAAGCAAATACATTCCCCTGGTTGTACAGGATAAACGAGAAGCGGAATTTCGAGCCCTAAAATAGGGGAATCTCACTGTTGATCAATACGAGGCCATGTTCTCCCGCCTCATTGTCTACTGTCCTTCCATCCTCACCGACGAAAGAAGGAAGGTGAATCAGTTTATTCAGGGTCTGAATGAGGAGATTCGAAGGGCACTTTTGGGAGCTCATCTCCCTACATACAAGGTTGCTGTCACCACTGCATTGGAGATTGAGTCCCAATTGCAGCAAATTAAAAAGGACTTCGCACGGAGGGATATAGCTCCACCACCGCGCAAATTTAAGAAGTCTTTTCCTCCTGCGGGTTCTTCATCTTTGAGCAAAAAGCAAAAGATCACAGGTCTTCAGATAACGGAGCCCCAAGTTAAATGTTCCTTCTACAACAAACCAAGACATACTGAGGCAAACTGCTGGAGGAAACAGGGTTTGTGTGCCCGGTGTGGAGGCAGGGACCATCAAATCGAGAACTGCCCAAAGAGAAGGACTCCACCATTACAGAAGGAGCAACAGGATAGAGGAAAAGGAAAGGTTGTAGCACGGGCCTATGCCATGCAGGGAGATGGAGGAGACGCGGATCCGAATGCAGTGATACAAGGTACAATACATTTGCATAACATATCCATAATCGCATTATATGATTCGGGTGCGACACATTCTTTCATCGCTCCCGAATATGCTTATAAATTATCTTTATCTGCCGAGTCTTTACCGTATGTGCTTGAGGTCAATTCCCCGTTGGGAATTTCTTATTCGTGCAATCGAGTCTTCCGAGACTGTCCATTGAGGATAGACGATCGCGATTATCCGGATGATCTCATTGAACTTCCGATGAGTCACTACGGGATAATATTGGGAATGGACTGGCTATATCGGCATCAAGCTTATATTGACTGTTTCGAGAAAAGAATTACTCTGGGAGCTGATAGCGAGATTTTGGGCAAAAGGTTTGACAAGATTCCTCGAGTATCTTATGTTAAAGCCGCCCGAATGATTCGCAAGGGATCTCCGGCCTTTGTTGCTTATCTACTGAACCGTTCGAAAAAGCAAGTTAAGCTTGAGGAGGTGCCAGTAGTTGGAGAATTCCCTGATGTGTTTCCCGAGAGTTTGAATTATTTGCCTCCGGAACGAGAGATAGAGTTTGTGATTGATTTAGCTCCGGGTACCGAACCGTATTCGAAGACTCCTTACCGTATGGCTCCGGCAGAGTTGAAAGAATTGAAGATTCAGTTGGATGGATTGTTGGAGAGTGGGTACATTCGACCGAGTACTTCGCCGTGGGGTGCGCCTGTTCTTTTTGTGAAAAAGAAGGATGGGACGTTGAGGATGTGTGTAGACTATCGTGAGCTGAATCGGATGACGATAAAGAATAAATATCCTCTACCTCACATCGAAGAGTTGTTTGATATCCTACAAGGGTCGAAAGTGTACTCTAAGCTAGATCTCCGACAGGGGTATTACCAGTTGAGGATTCGAGAGTCAGACATTCCGAAGATTGGGTTTAATACACGGTATGGGCATTTTGAGTTCGTAGTTATGCCTTTCGGGTTAACGAATGCCCCAGCTGCTTTCATGGATTTGATGCATCGTACTTTCCGGCCATATCTCGATAAGTTTGTGGTGATCTTCATTGACGATATCCTGGTTTTCTCAAAGACTAAGGAAGAACATGCTGAGCATCTTCGCATCGTGTTAAGAACTCTCCGAGAGCATCAGTTGTATGCCAAGTTCAGTAAATGCGAATTTTGGCTTGATAAAGTTACCTTCCTTGGTCATGTGATATTAGGAGATGGAATCGAAGTGGATCCCTCGAAGATTGAGGCCGTAATGAAATGGGAGCAGCCGAAGACCCCAACTGAGGTCAGAAGTTTTCTAGGGCTAGCTGGCTATTACAGGCGTTTCGTTAAAGATTTCTCCAAGATAGCCGCTCCGCTGACCAATTTAACTCGCAAGGACGTGCATTTTAAATGGGACGATAAATGCGAGGCAAGTTTCCAAGAGTTACGGAAACGGTTGACTACTGCTCCGGTACTTGCACTACCTGAAGGTTCCGAAGGGTTTACGGTTTATACCGATGCCTCGAAAGAAGGGTTAGGATGTGTTCTGATGCAAAACGGCAGAGTGATAGCTTATGCTTCGCGTAAGTTAAAAGATGCTGAGAAGAAATATCCTATCCACGATCTTGAGCTAGCTGCTATTATCTTTGCCCTGGGAAAGTGGCGACATTATTTATACGGCGTGACATTCGATATTTTCACCGACCACCAGAGTTTGAAATATCTGCATACTCAGAAAGATCTCAATCGCAGGCAACGACGCTGGATGGAATTTCTTGAAGATTATGATTGCCGTATTCAATATCACCCAGGCAAGCTAACGTAGTAGCCGATGCTTTAAGTAGACAGGCAAAGGTAGCTGTCTTAGAAGGAACCTCTACAAGAGTGGTGTCAAAAGCAGGGAGATATCATCTAGCCTCTCAACCGCGAATCGCGAATCTTTCAGTCCGACCAGATTTGGTTCAGAGACTTAAAAACGAGCAGAGTGCTGATGACTGGATACAAAGACAGGTCGTGAGGATGCAAGATGATCCGAACTCCTCATTTGCTTTTGATGATATGGGTCTTTTTCGTTTTAAGAACCGAATTTGCGTGCCGAAGAACTTGAAGACCGAAATCATGGAGGAAGCACATAAATCTGCTTATGCCGTCCATCCGGGAGGTAATAAGATGTACCGAGATCTCAAGACTCAATATTGGTGGCATGGAATGAAACGAGAAGTTGCTGATTTCGTGAGACGGTGTTTGACTTGTCAAAGAGTTAAAGCCGAACATCAGAAACCCGGTGGAACTCTACAGCCACTCTCTAATCCGGATTGGAAATGGGAAGATATTACTATGGATTTCATGTCCGGATTACCGAGAGTTTGAGGCGGATATGATACGATTTGGGTAATTGTGGATCGTTTGACAAAATCCGCTCACTTCATTCCAATTCGAAAGACCACCAATGTCAAGAAACTGGCTGAGTTGTATATCGAGCAGATTGTAAAGCTACATGGAGTTCCGAAAAGTATTGTATCCGATCGAGATCCTAAGTTTACTTCTCGACTTTGGCAAGAAATTCACAGAAACTTGGGAACGAACTTGAAATTTAGCACAGCTGCTCACCCGCAAACTGATGGTCAATCTGAGAGAACCATCAAGATTCTAGGCGATATGCTGCGAGCTTGTGCTCTCGACTTCTCCACGAGTTGGGACAAACAACTGCCACTCATTGAATTTGTAGCGCCCCCTGAAGAAGGGCCGCCACATCCACACCGAAACGGATTCCCGAGCTTCAGCGAGGGGCTCAACTCAAAAACCTACCACGGCGAACGGCACTCACGCAAGCACTACCGGCAACAGCAACGACATCCCAACAACAACCAGAAAAGAGCATAGAAAAATGCAGAAGCGATTTAAAAGATAATCAAATAAATCCATAAAAGCCTACGAAGCTAACATAATATTAATTAAACATTTATAATTCAAGATACAAAATATTCATAAACAGATAGTGCCATCCATGGCTCAACTAGTCTACCCTATGCAATCCTAGATATCGTCAACTATCCCACAATAGGAGCACATAAGTACATAAAGTAAATAAAAATAATAACAAGACTCGACGGTTGTTGGGACCACTGACAAGACAAACCAGAAAGACTGAGCCTAGCTAGACCTGCTGAAGCCGACTGACAAGATAGGTGACGTCGCCACCTGTCTACCTGAAGCAAGAACCAAAATAGCAGGGGTGAGTATAAAGAATACTCAGTAAGGGGGGGGGGGGGGTTTTGATCACCGTTCGTCATTTATCTTTTTAAAACCAAAAGTGGTGAGAGTTGGCCGTGTTGAGAAAGAATATGAATACGAGATATAAGTTGTAAAATGACACAAAGCAACACTCGGGTTCGGCTTATTTGAAAACACAAAAGGTTGACGAACCGGATCCTTTAAAAGCATTTGCACGTAATGTCAAGCCGATTGAAAGAATATGAGTTGAGTAATAAAGGAGGCTTAGGGTAGCAAGTACGAGTCACACTTCCGGGTTTTATATATATATAGGGAAGTACATATGATAACTGAAGAAAACCGGAATGTGCTTCGACTTGTCACGAAAGCCATAAAACAATTAGACAAGCAATAAATGCGATATATCATGCAAGAATGTGTCCCGGCGAGAACGGGCCCTCTCCTTATAACTCCCAATTCAAAAACATGCAGGCATATAATCAAGTACTCCACCACCAATGAAACTGTACAGGATTTAAGGAGACGCTGTTAGCACCACCATCAGGAATTAAGGAGACACGATTAGCACCACCATCAGGAATTAAGGAGACGCGATTAGCACCACCATCAGGAATTAAGGAGACGCGATTAGCACCACCGTTCGCATCAACTCAGGCTAACCAACCTCCTGGCATGCCCAAGTCAACACGCTAGAAGTACACATCGGGATTTGCCCTAGACGCTCGTCCCCAGGCTCACCTCCTGTATACTCCGGGCCCAAGTCATACATAGTCCAGAGCTCGCATTTGAAAACGATGATAGTTTGGGTGGCCAAACGGGCCGTTCGAAAATGTGATGCAAGTAGTTAAGTATGAATGGCCAAAGGGGCTTTTGAGACAAGTTGATGTAATGATCTAGGAAATACTCATAAGCGTCGTACGCTTCGAGAGCATGCTGACGGATGTCCCTAACGACATTACTTATAAGTGCCTCAGAGATCAAATAGTTACTTTTAAAACAAATAAGTTACTTGTCTCTAGTTGGAAGCATTTCAAATCATTTTGGTTTTGCTATTAAAAGGTTTGACTAAGCACGTAAGAAATATTAAAGACAGTACAACAAGCAAGAAGAAAAGACGGGGAAATAAGTTATTTCGAAGCCTAAATAAACTATGTTCTTACTCCAGTTGAAAACAATTTAAAACCCTTACCTGGCTCGACAAGGCAGTATGAAAGCAAGCGGTAGTCAGGTTTCTCCCTCATTGGACCCACCTGTAATACACAGGGCCTAGAGGATGAAAACGAGACCGACAATACTAAAAGCAAGACACAAGACAACAGATGACGCACGGCAATTCATATAGAATCCAATCATGCAATAAATGAAATCAATTAAACATGTAAATTACGGTACGACAATTAAAGAATATTAATGAAATGTTAAATAATGAAAGAACGTAAATAATAAATATTAAAGGCATGCTTAAACGCAATTAGGGTACGTAGACATGCTTAAAGACGTTCTCTCGCGAATACAGGATTAAACGGATAAGAAACGGGAAAGATGGGAAAAATCCCTAAATGAGAAAGGTGTCAATTGACGGTCAATTAGGGTCGGGTAGATTGCAAATTATGAAGAATATCAAATCCCAAAGCTCGAGGAAGCTATAGGTGAAATCGGATTGATATTCGAAGGTCGTATGAGAAAAGTCAACATTTAAATGAAGGGGGTTGACCAATTCCCGAAGTGTAAGAAAGAAAAAGGCTGGAAAATACACTAAGTATGTTGCACCGGCCAACGCACGGGCTTGACAAGCCGGTGCAAGCACAAAAGGGTTTGCACGGCCTTCCGCACGGTCTTGAGCACGGTGCCAAGACCGTGCAGGTGCAAACGGCCATGCGCACGGGCCTGTGCACGGGCTCAAGCCCGTGCAGGCTGAAAAGTGAAGCGCACGGGCTCCTGCACGGTCTTGCTCAAGACCGTGCGTTCGCCCGTGTGGATCTACTGAGCAGCAGACTCAGCAGATCGCGAACCTCTCACGCGAATTCAAAATATAAATTCATATATCTCCTAATTTATACCATAAAACACCCTAATTTTCACATATAATCATACATATCATATAAGCTACATATAGACACAAGAATCACGTAAAATGGTCAAGTAAATCTTCCTAAACACGAAAACCCTAATATAATAAAATTCTATATAAAACTCAATAAAATCGCAACGAAGAGGGAACGAAATGAAATGGGGTAAAAGGATTACCGGTAGAAAATGTAGTGAGGATCGTTCGGGTTTTCACGGCTTGTCGATCGGGCGAGTTTAACGGGTTCGGTAGGGCGTCGGGAAGATTCTCTCCTTTCTTCTCCTTCTTTCTCCTTCCTTTCCTCTTTCTTTCTTTCTTTCTATGTAATGAGAAAATGAGAGAGATGGGTAGATATTTAAGAAAATATCTCGGGAGGGTAAAATGGTCATTTAGGCTTTTAAGGGCATTTATGTAATTTAAGTAGTTAAGGGTATTTAAAAGATAGGTTAAATCAATCTTTTCCACAAGATTGATTAATCCAATTGGATAGATCGAGAAATTAGGAAAGAAAGAATTCGCGTAATTATTAATAATATAATTAAAATATTCGGGTCGTTACAGAATTCGCCTACAACAACAGCTACCAAGCGAAAATTGGGATGCCCCCATACGAAGCGCTTTACGGACGTAGGTGCCGATCCCCTCTGTACTGGGAATTGGAAGACTGGCGAAGAACTAAAGACGGAGTGGAACGAGCTCTACCTCCAAAGACGATCCAGGAAACACTTGATAAGATTGCGATCATTCGACAGAGAATGAAAGCTGCCCAAGATCGCCAAAAGAGTTATGCTGATAAGAGACGCCGGGATTTGGAATTTGAAGAGGGAGACAAAGTGTTTCTTAAGGCGACGTTGAGAAAAGGATTCGCTAGAGTGGGAAAAGGTGGGAAGCTCAGTCCGAAATATTTGGGACCCTATGAGGTTATTGAACGGATTGGGAAGACTGCCTACCGCCTGAACCTGCCCTCGACTCTAACTGGGATTCACAATGTCTTCCATGTTTCTCAATTGGGAAAATACTATCCCGACGAATCTCATATTCTCCGAGATGAAGAAGTCCAGGTAAAGCCTGACTTGACGATCGAGATGAAACCTGTTGAGATTCAGGATCGCAAGTTCAAGCAACTCCGCAACCGACAGATTCCCTTGGTTCGTGTATTGTGGAGAAACCGAACCACCGAGCAAGTAACTTGGGAAACGGAAGAGAAGATGCGAACTCATTATCCCGAGTTATTTGCCTAGCCGAATTAGAATCTGGGGACCAGATTCTCCGAAGGGGGGGATAGTGTAACGGCCCGCTATTTTTATAACGCTTCGGTAAGTTTACCGACTAATTGCTCTTGTGTGCATTGTTTGCAATTATGTGAATTATATGAATTAATGGGTGATTCTATATGTGAATAATATGAAGACTTCATATTAAGAATCTTTATATTTGAATTACCCTACACTATGTTTATACTTGAAGTGTTGTATTTGAAATTTTATGAAAATTGTGTCATTATATTTGAATCACATGATATTATATTTGAAATATATGCAATATATATATACAAACATATACAAATATATATGTATATATATATAAATATCTATATAAATTGCTAGCTAATTTTGACTTTTCAAAATAACTTATATTTATTTAATTACCTCATTTCTCTCTCAAACTTTCTACACTATTCTCAAGCAACATTCTCTTCTTCTTCCTCTCATCTCTCGGCCCTCACTCCACCAGTCACCACCGCCACTTTCAACCACCATCAAAGCACCAAAAATCATCCTTTTTCTTGCTACAAAAAGTTGCTCTATCATCCAAGGAACAAACCTCTACTTTCTATTTGTGCAAACAAGCTCTCTACATCTCTTTTCTCCTCCATTTTCTCCTTCAAGGTAAGGTTGTAAATCTCTCTAATCTTTAAGTTTCAATGTCTCATATGTTGATGAAGTGAAGAAGTATGCTAGAATGAATGATAGATGAGCTTAGTTTGGTGATTGATTACATGTAGCATTACTTGTGATTTTTTCCATGGAATTTGATCAATGTTCAATATTGGTCTATGCTCTTAGATGCTTAAATGGTTAGGGAATTGATGTTAGTTCATGATATTAAGCAAATTGGTGAAGTTTTGTGGAGTTTGGGATTGAAAAATGAAAGTTTGGCAAAAATAGGTAGGGGCTGATGAATAGTGATTTTTGAGCATTTGGCTTCATTTCTCGATTCTTTTGGCATCAAAAATCTTAAAATGTATTAACTAAGTGATGCCAGAAGTTTCGGATTAATCGGAGTTGATTTGCTATGCAAAGTAGTTAACGAGGGGTGGTTTGTGTAATATTCACAAACCTTTGAATTTTATTTCCCAAGCTTCCATAGTACTTGTGTGCCTATTTTAGCTTAATATCATGTGTATTTGATTGTGTTCAAATTTGTTTGAATGAGCTTAATTGTGTTTAAGTGCATTTATACATAATATGTTATTTTGAGCATAAAATGCATCTCATAGCCGTGCGTCGTATTTGGTTGTTTTATTGAGTCGTGTGAGGCCTGTGTATTATAGGTAGGACCTCGCGGGACTGATCTCAGGTTGCTGGAAACCCCTTTTGTAAAACCTACAGGTGAGGATGTAAAATGTTTTCTAACTGGAGTATGAACAAATATTTGCGAAAACCCTACCCCTTTATATTTCAATTATATGTTATCAATATTTGAAATAAAAATGATTTGATATAAAATGATATATATGTATCTTTTCTAAAATGGTTTTAAAATAGAGACAAGAGAACTATTTTGTTTTTAAAAGTAACATTTGGTCTCGGGACTTGCGCGTATGCCTCGAGTTATTCGGCAACGTGTCGAGAAACCCTAGACGGTTACATACCTTGTCTCGAACGACCCTTTTGGTCAATCAAAACAATTATAAAGCGAGACTATATTTCCTTTAACCCTATTGAGGATGCTCTTAGGGTATATTTGGGCCCCGGATTATACTAGAGGTGGAACCCGGAGACGTGCGTCTAGGGGGAAGCCCATGGTATAATCCAGCTTATATATATGGATGGAGACCCAGTGACGATCATCCAATATATATAATCCAGATTATATATAGATGGAGACCCAATGACGATCATCTAATATATAATCAATGGGTGTTACTTGTAACTAGTCGGAGGTAGTCTAGTTCAAGTAATACTTGCACCGGCGCCATTAGTCGGGTATGGTGAAATCGAGGGTAGCTCCCTCGATAAGCCAAATGGTATTGAGGAGGAATTTCATTATATTTGATATGTTTTTGGGAGTTATAAGGAGATGGCCCGTTCTCGCCGGGAATAAAAATGTTTTCTAAAATGTTTTACTTTAATATTTAATTCACAAAGCTTTGATGAATTATAAAGAGAAAGTATCGGCACTAGATTCGTTTCTCTATTAACCAAAGCGTGAATTAAATATGTTTTATGTTTTAATTATTATATATATTCCCCTCCTCACTGAGTTCGTTTGACTCACATCCCATTTTGCTTCATGCTTCAGGTTAGCGGTCAGGTACTGGCAGCAGCGTTGTAGGCTTGTACAGTCCTTGAAGTCGGTCTTATGCATTTACTTTTGTGGATCGAACTTATGATGTTGAATTACATAAAAACTTGACATGTTATGCTGATGTAGAATACTTGATGAATTGATGTTATAACTTGTGATAGATAATGGACTTATAAATGTTTATTTTGGCCACGGATGGCAGTGTGAGTATAAATTTGAACTTTTGCTCGTTGCTTCCGCTTGTTGGTGCTGTTGTTGTTGTTGTTGTTGTTGGTACTGTTGATGGGGAGATGTTGTTGCCAGATTGTGGGAATCCCGTTGTCCGGGGCGGGTTTTCGAGTGGTGGTAT
Organism: Verbena officinalis; assembly: GCA_958496215.1. Lineage (NCBI taxonomy): Eukaryota > Viridiplantae > Streptophyta > Magnoliopsida > Lamiales > Verbenaceae > Verbena > Verbena officinalis. The sequence continues at coordinate 33,819,739 of OY292385.1, read as the reverse complement.
TTAACTATCGCTCGGGAGCTCGTTTCGGTCCGGGGGTTGTGGCGTGGGGGACGTCACAGAGAGAGAGGCCACCAGAAATAAATCATGAAGGGACAGTGTTAGGGACTTACAATAAAGGAGAAGCTACAAGAATCGAATGACTTGAGCTAAGGCACAAATAAGAGAAAACGGGAGACTAGACCGGATTTTGTTACTCGGAATAAAAGGTACCGTGCATGTTCATAACACTCATATTTTTTCGTATTTAATTTATTACGTGCGCGATATTATGTAATTATTGTTTGGATGAACTCCGGATTAAATCTGAGGTGTTTTCGTAATTTTCGCGCGTTTTTATTCGATCCAGGGGTGCTTGCACGCCCTAACGCACGGTCTTGCTCAAGACCGTGCGGTTCAGCTCAATCCCGTGCAAGCCAGTTCAGCGTTAAACCGCTGAACCGGCTGGACTGCTCCACACGGGCCAGCGCAAGCCCGTGCGTCCGGCCGTGTGTGTCTCTTTTGCTCTTTTTAAACCTATTTCCGCGAGAAAACCTACAGAAACTTTTTACCCCATTTTTCTCTTCTTCCAGCAGCTGAAATCTACGAATTTTTCCCCAAAACTTTTCTCTAAACTTTGCAAGCTTGTAACTTTTAATCCGTCCGTCGGATCTGCATAATTTTCGGAAGGTACGTTTTCGACATTGTGTATTTCAATTAGTTGGGTTTTGAGGACGATCCGCCAAGCCGATCTTACACACATTGCTGCCCAAAATACACGCACGCCAAGTGTTCGACAAAATTCCCGAGTGAGGAATTTCATCAAATTCAATCCTACAAGCTTCAAACAACATTCTCACATGGCCGCCGAAGGTTCTCGACATAGGAGGAGGCGAGATGACCCTCCATCTCCACTTCCATTCAATGTGGATATTTCAAATCCCTTCCAAGCCAAAGTATTTCGAAGGATGCACGAACGCCTGGTCTTCTCTACCAAGTTTCTCGACATCGAAGCATTGGGAAATTTGGGACTTGGCGCCGGTATTGCTCGATACATTGAGGACGTTGGATGGACCACGTTCTTGGATATAAGAAGGAATTCGTACCCTCGGCTTGTGTACGAATTCATTGCGACGCTTCAAGTACTTCCCCACGAAGACGATGCCGAGCTACCCTTCAAGATTGAGTTCCGAGCTTTCAATGAAGATTACGAGCTCACTCTTCGACAACTAACGATGCACTTTGGACTACCCGTTCGGGGTATGATAAGTCATGAAGTTGGATGGTCTGAAGCCGAAGCTTGGAGAAACGTCTCCATTTCTAGGAGACCTTTTCAACAAGGAAAATCGAAGGCAACCGACCTTCGTGATGCCGCTTTGAGGGCTTTCCACCGGTTCCTCTCATGTACCGTTTTTGCTAGAGGAGATAGCTACGGTTCAATCAATATTGAGGAACTCTACGTTCTAGATTGCGCGGTTCGAAGGCAAGCAGTCAACGGCATCATGTTCTTCCTTCGATACGTGGAATCCGTAGGCACCCGGCCTAAAGGGGAAATTAGAATTGGGTCCTACATCACCGCGATCCTCGAGTGTGCCGGCGTGACCGGCATGGATCGAATGGCCCCGGCAGGAGCAAAGGATTCGACAATTTCCTACAAGCAACTCGCCCAGATGAAACTTTGCCGGAAAGTTAGAGGGCGACATGGTAGTTACGTACCAATGACGGCAGAGGAAGCCGCCGCCGGGAGTGATGGCGACGATGAAGAGGACGCCGAAATAGGAGGTCATCGTGAGGAGGACCGACGAGAGAGGGAGGAGCAAATGATGGAACAACTTTACGAAGCAGGAGGCTTCGCTCCTCATCAGGTTCCGTATATACCCGACCCTCCTAGAACCGAAGAGGTTCCATTCCAGCAGAGATCTGAGGACTACCCGACACAGCACCAGGCTGGATCCTCACAGTGGGATAGATTAAGTGAGGAGTAGTGGACTCAATATCAACAATCTGAGTCGGAGACCCGAAGCCGATGGGAGACAGATAGGTGGACGGTTTGGGGAAACCGCTTCACGAGCTTCGCGGAGCAAACTACAGAGCGACTGAACCAACAGTCGGCCGACCTGAGGGAGATCAGGCTCGAGGCTCAACGTAACCACACTGAAATTCGGGAGCAAATTTCCGACCTCGAGAGGTCCATCACGGAGCAGCATGCCAACTATCTCGGTCGTCTTGGCATGCCGCCTAGCTCCGGAGCCCCTTATTCTTAGTCGGCATTGATTTCTTTTATTTCTCGTCATTTTCGTTTTAATTGTAATTTGATTTTCAGTTGAAACTATTATGTATGAACTATGTGTTAAGTGTTTATTTGAATTTAACTGTTAATTGTTCATTTCAATTAATTGCTTATGTGTTAATTGCGCGATTTTGTATGATGAACTTTTAAATGCTGTGATATGCTTCCTTTAATAAAACCCGAGATTCGGAGTAGAATCTGAGGACAGATTCTTTTAAAGGAGTGAGTATTGTAACGACCCGAAAATTCCAGATTATATTCTTGGAATAATTATTCGACATTTCGTTGAATTCTATATGAAAAGATTTAACTTCGTTAGTTAATCTTAATTTATCATAATTATTTCAATATCCTTAACCATTTATAATTACATTTTCTACCCCTCGAATTTATTCTAATCTATAAAGGAACCTACAACCTTTTAAAATAACCTTGCACTACCTTGAACACACCCACACTCTCTTGAACACACTCACACCCTCTTGAACACACCCTATTGCACACTCTTGGATACTTATACAAATCGAGAGAGAGAAAGAGAGAAGAGAAGGAGAAAGGGAGAAGAAGAAGGAGAAGAAAAGGAAATCCCGTTCCGAATCTGTTCGTCGACCAATCGAAATTCCGAGACCAGATTTACGATCCTCATTCGATTCTTTATCGGTAACCTTCTTTCTTCAATTTGTTTCATCCATTAAATCTTTCAATTTTATAGATTTTAAATTGGGATAAATATTTGATGATTTCTTTGATTCGTAGGTTATAGTTTATCATTTTTAGTGTAGTTTGGATCAAATGATAGATATTAATGTGTACGATGCATGAGTGTGAATTTTACATGTTAATTTTAGCCTTAGAATTTCCCATATTTGATTTTTGCATGAAACTCTCGAGAAAACCTTAAAAATCACGTTTCTGCACCTGTGTGTTGGAACCGCACGGTCCAACACACGGTCTTGGCAAGACCGTGCGCCAGACCGTGCACAACCCTTTAAACTTGCACCGGCTTGCGCACGCCGGTGCAACAGCCCGTGTGCCTTTGTTTCAGCCTGCACGGTCTTGGGTGCGTGCTCAAGACCGTGCACTAGGCCGTACGTTAGCCCGTGCGAATGCCTTAGCCAATTTTCCAGCCTTTTTCCTTAGTTGCTCTCGGTAATGGGGTCAAATGGCCAAAAATAAAAGTTGACTTTTTGCATACGACCCCCTAAAATCGAGCCGTTTTCGCCTTTAGCTTCCATATGATTCAAGGATGAATATTTTGTAAAGTTTTCAAAATTCCGATCTCGTTCGGGCCTTGAATCGAACCTTTTTCGTTTAGGGTTTTTCCCCAATTTTTGAATGTCGTCCGAAAAATCCAAAAATCGCATGAGTGCTTCTTTATAATATTATAGGCATTAATGTGCAATTAGAATTTCAATTGAGCATGTTTAGCATTGTTAATTTCGTACTTTTAGCTTAATTGATTTAATTACATTTTAATTGTAAATTCAATTGATACATGTCGTTTATTGGTTTTTCTTATGATGTAGTCTTTGTGAGTCGTTGTCGTGTCTTGTCTTATGTGGTTTTGTCGTTTGTTAGTTTTAGGCTGTCTTTTCAGGACATAGCTTGGATTGTCTTGTCGTTCCGTGTTTCCAGGTGAGGCTTTTAAAATGCTTTCAAACGGAGTAAGAATTCTTTTAATTTATTGCGAACTCCCCTTATGTGCTCATCTTGCTTTGATTTTCATTCTCGTATATCTAGTAGATATTTAATCTATATTTTCCTGATTCTCTCAAAGGTTTTAATATTAACTTGTACTTATGAGTATCCTTAAATCATTTTATTTTCATAAGGCAGGTAAAATTCTTTCTTTTAAACGTGACGGTTTGACTTAGGATTCAACCCCTTTGTCGTCACTCAAACTTGCCCAAATTCAATTTATGTATGTTTTTCAAAGCGAGCAAATTCGTGTTATTTCAAAATGGGCACGGGAAAGTATCCGGAGGTTATACCTGGGGACGAGCGTCTAGGGGTAATGTAGCGCCCCTTTCCTTGGCCGGAGAAAGGACACCACATCCGCACCGAGACAAACCCTCAAACGAGGTACAAGTACCCCATCTAAAAATCCATCCCGGCGAACGGCAATCAATCAAGCAAAACTAGCAACAGCAAACGACAGCCCAACAACAACAACAATAAATAATAAATAAATCAGAGTTGCGGAAGTAATAACAATTATATAAAATATCATATAAGCCATCCATGGCCACGTAATTCATACATCATTCTCAATCATAATATAATCAATGCCATTCATGGCCAGTCTAATCTATCCCACATCAGGGGCACGTAAGTACTTAAAATTAAAGCATAATCCAAAATACATCAATAAATAAATTCATAACAAGAACACGACTGTTGTTGGGACACTGACAAGACAAGACACACGAGCCAACCTAGACCTGCTGCTGCCGACTGACATGATAGGTGACAACGCCACCTGTCGACCTGAAGTAAGAATTAAAATAGTGGGGTGAGTAAAAACACTCAGTGAAGGTTAAGAGGGAACAAGTACGAGCCACGTGTCCGGGTTTTAATTATATAGATATATGGAGATACATTTGCATAATTGAAGAAAATCCGGATCGTGCTTCGACTTGCGTATATGACATTAAATAATGATAAAATAATTAAAGCAGTAACATGCACGCAATTAATATCCCAGCGAGAATGGGCCTGTTCCTCCTTATAACCCCTTCACATTCATACACTCCATCACCGGTGTCTGACCCCGAATCGCTATTTCGGGCGACAGTGAATTTTAGGAAAACGTGCAACGAATGTAACGCCCACCATCACTCCCAACCGTGGCTATCAACTCCTGACGGGCCACGATTGACGCTTAGTTTTGGGAGAAGCACCTTGGATTACCCCTAGACGCTCGTCCCCAGGTATAACCTTCGGATACTTTCCCGGGCCCCATGTTGAAATGTCATGAATTTGCTCGCTTTGAAAACCGTACATTAATTGAATTTGGGCAAGTTTGAGTGACGACGAAGGGTATAAATCCTAAGTCAAACCGTCACGCTTAAAATAAATAATTTTACTTGCCATATGAAAATAAAATATTTTAGGGATACTCATAAGTACAATTTAATATTAAATCATTTGAGAGCAACCTTAAAATATAGATTAAATATCTAATAATTATACGAGCAAGGAAAACGAAGCAATAAGAGCACATAAGGGGAGTTCGCAATAAATTAAAAGAATTCTTACTCCGTTTGAAATCATTTTTAAAACCCTCACCTGGAAACACGGAACGACAAGACACTCTAAGCAATGTCCTGACAAGGCAGCCTGAAACTAACAGACGACAAAATCACATAAGACAAGACACGACAACGACTCTCAAAGACTACATTTCAATTAAAACCAATAAACAACAGGTATCAAATGAATATACAATTAAAATACAATTAAATCAATTAAACTAAAAATACGAAATTAACAATGATAAACATACTCAATTGAAATTCTAATTGCACATTCATTCATATAATATTAAAAAGAAGCACTCATGCGATTTTCGGATTTTTCGGACAACATTCAAAAATTGGGGAAAAAGCCCTAAACGAAAAAGGTTCGATTCAATGTCCGAACGAGTTCGGAATTTTGAAAACTTTACCAAATATTCATCCTTGAATCATAAGGAAGCTATAGGTGAAAACGGCTCGATTTTAGGGGGTCGTATGCAAAAAGTCAACTTTTATTTTTGATCATTTGACCCCATTACCGTGAGCAACTAAGGAAAAAGGCTGGAAAATTGGCTAAGGCATACACACGGGCTAACGCACGGCCTTGTGCACGGTCTTGAGCACGTAACCAAGACCGTGCAGGCTGAAACAAAGGCACACGGCCTGGTGCACCGGCGTGCGCAAGCCGGTGCAAGGTTAAATGGCTGTGCACGGTCCGGCGCACGGTCTTGAGCAAGACCGTGCGTTGGGCCGTGTGGTTCCAACACCCAAGTGCAGAAACGCGATTTTTAAGGTTTTCTCGAGAGTTTCATGAAAAAATCAAATATGGGGAATGCTAAGGCTAAAATTAACATGTAAAATTCACACTCATGCATTGTACACATTAGTATCTATCATTTGATCCGAACTACGCTAAAAATGATAAACTATAACCTACGAATCAAGAAATTCATCAAATATATATTCAATATAAAAACTATAAAAATTTAAAGATTTAATGCATGAAATGAATTGGAGAAAGAAGGTTACCGATAAAGAATCGAATGAGGATCGTAAAACTGGTCTCGGAATTTAAATCGGTCGAGAAACGAATTCGGAATGGAATTTCTCTCTTCTCCTTCTCTTCTCTCTTTTCTCCTTCTCTTCTCTCTCTCTCTCTCTCTCTCTCGAATGATTATGTACCCAAGAGGGTGCAAGGGGTGTGTTCAAGAGGGTGTGAGTGTGTTAAAGATAGTGTGGGTGTGTTCAAGGTAGTGCAAGGGTATTTTAGGAGATTGTAGGTTCGTTTATATAGATTAGAATAATTCGAAGGGTAGAAAATGTAATTATAAAAGGTTAAAGATATTGAAATAATTATAATAAATTAAGATTAACTAACAAAGTTAAATCTTTTCATATAAAATTCAACTAAAATGTCGAATAACTATTCCAAGAATTAATTATGGAATTTTCGGGTCGTTACAGGTAATCCGAGGTGCTTCTCCCAAAATTAAGCGTCAATCGTGGCCCGTCAGGAGATGATAGCCACGGTTGGGAGCGATGGTGGGCGTTGCATTCGTTGCACGTTTTCCTAAAATTCACAGTCGCCCGGAGTCGCAATTCGGGGTCAGACACCGGTGATGGAGATTACATGTTATTGAGGGGGTTATAAGGAGGAACAGGCCCAATTCTCGTTGGGACATTAATTGCTTTAATTATTTTCTTGTCGTTAATTAATGCCGTGTATGCAAGTCGAAGCACGATCCGGAATTCTTCAATTATGCAAATGTATTTGCTTTTATATATAATAATCAAAACCCGGACACGTGGCTCGTACTTGTTCCCTTTTTACCTTCACTGAGTATCTTTTGTACTCACCCCCACTATTTTGATTCTTACTTCAGGTCGACAGGTGGCGTTGTCACCTCTCATGTCAGTTGGCAGCAGCAGGTCTAGGTTGGTTCGTGAGTCTTGTCTTGTCAGTGTCCCAACAACAGTCGTGTCCTTATTTATGATTTTATTTAATTATGTATTTTGGATTATGCTTTACTTTATGTACTTACGTGCCCCTGATGTGGGATAGATTAGACTGGACATGAATGGCATTTTTTATATATAATGATTGCTACATGATGTATGAATTACGTTGCCATGGATGGCTTATATGATTTATTATATAATTATTTCAACTTCCGCAACTCTGATATTTATTTTATTGCTGTCGTTGTTGGGCTGTCGTATGCTGCTGCTGGTTTTTGCTTGAGTGATTGCCGTTCGCCGGGATGGATTTTTAAATGGGGTACATCTACCTTGTAACGTCCCAGAAATCCGAGAATTAATGTGAGTATTTTCCCGCGTTAATTATCTTTCTTAACCCTAAATTCTCGTAATATGTGAATTATTATATATTATTTTCGTATACGACCCAATGTGATAATATTAATTAAATTGCGTTTGTTCGATATTAAATCGATGTATTTGATCGACGTGTATTTAATTGGATTTTCTAAAATTACTAAAATAACCCTTCATATTTTTCGATATTTCAAAGATATTTGATAAAAGTATCAAAGTTTCATTTCAAAACCTTATTTCAACTTCGAGAGAGAGAGAGAGAAGAAGAAAAGAGAATTTTCTCCCGAAGCCCTAATCGATCGTGCCGAGCTCGAATCTCCGTGGAATTTCACGCCAATAGTTTTTAAACGATCCTTTCTTCGATACCATTCTATAGGTACCAATTTCCCAATTTCTTTTACGGATTTTCGAGGTTTTGAGAATATTTGATTAAATCGGGATTTTTAGGTTAAATGCTTAGATCGAGCCCGTTTCTTGATCAATTCGTGATTTTATTGGATGTAAATGTGAATTAGATGATGATTAATGATTGTTATAATTTGTGAGTGTTGATTTGCGTTATAAATATGAGTTTTGATGATTTTTGGCTCGAATTTTTGAAAACCCGTAACTTTCTGCTGGTGCTGTTAAACCACGTGGGCTAACGCACGGTCTTGAGCAAGACCGTGCAGGAGCCCGTGTGCAGCTCATTTTGCTTGCACGGGCTTGAGCCCGTGCACCTATCCCGTGTGTTTGGCCGTGTGTGCGTGCACGGTCTTGACACCGTGTTCAAGACCGTGCACTAGGCCGTGTGAAACACTTAGAGATTTTTCTAGCGTTTTCAAATTTTGCTCTCGGCAATGGAGTCTTAGGGTCAACATTTTTGGTTGACTTTTTGCTTACGGACTCCAAACCATTTTCACCTATAGAACCCTTTTAATTTGTAGATTTATACTTTGGAATGTTTATTTAAGTTCGCCCTTGTTCGGGCTATAAATAGTGTAATTCTAATTACGTGTATTTTTGACAACTTGTCGGAATTGCGTGAAATTTACATGATAGCTTCTTTATATATTATAATTGGCATATGCATGATTGGGAACATGTTTGGTTAGCCGTTCGTCCAATAATTGCTTATTTGCGCTTTTATTGTTGTTGTAGTCGTTATTAATTTGTATAGGTCTTCTCTTGTCTCCAGATCAGTCGGGCGTTGGAGACCAGTGAGTCTAGCAGCTAGGCTTTCTCTTTTTGAATTCCAGGTGAGGATTTAAATCTTTTAACTGGGCTTGAACATATATATATAATTGCAAAACCCCCTAATCCCTTATTATTGTATTAATTATTTCGAGATTATACTTTTATGTTTTATCCTCAATCATTTAATATTAAAATTATACATTATTAAACCAAATTGATTTGTTTTCAAAAAGGGCAAGAAAACTATTTATTTTACGTGATGGTTTGACTTAGGATTTAACCCCCTTCGTTGTCACCTTTGCCCAGAGTGTCGTTTGGCATTCAAATGTGTTTTTCAAAGCGAGCAATCCGTGTTATTTCAAAATTGGGCCCGGGAAGGTATCCGGAGGTTACATCTGGGGACGGGCGTCCAGGGTGTAATCCGAGGTGCTTCTCCCAAAATTAAGCGTCAATCGTGGCCCGTCAGGAGATGATAGCCACGGTTGGGAGCGATGGTGGATGTTGCATTCGTTGCACATTTTCCTAAAATTCACTATAGTCGAGCTTCGGGTTGCTCCTTGGCTTGACACCGACGATGGAGAATTTTTATAATGAATCGTGGAGAAATAAGGAGGAATAGGCCCATTCTCGCTGGGATCGTGTTTATTGCTTTATAGTGTTATTGATTTTATTGTTTTAATCGAATATCTAAGTCGAAGCATATTCCGGTTTCTTCATTTTCGCATATGTATTTTCTATAAAACCCGGAAGCATGACTCGACTTACTCTCACATCTTCACTGAGTATTTTTGACTCACCCTCTTTTAATTGGTTCTTGCCTCAAGTTTGAGAGAAACCGACATGTCTTATGTGTCGGATGGGCAACAGTGCATAGATAGGCTTTTTGGTTTTGCCGAGTCTTGTTTGTTGTCTTTTATTCTCTCGTTATATATTCTTTTTAAACTGGATTGTAGATAATGTTATTTTGATCCCCGTAACCTTTTATTTACTTGATATTGCCCCTGAATGGGCTGTTGATATTTTGATTAGTTAATTGGCCCCGGAGTGGCATTTATATTAATATGATTTAACTGCTTCCGCTATATTTACTCTGTTTTATTTAGATGTTATTATTTTGGGAATTCACTGTTGCCAAGTGTCGGGATTGACCCGTTAGCCTTGCATGGGTTCTCGGGTTGAGGCACTGTACTCGGCTTGGGAATCTGTGCAGGTTCGGGGGCTGTAGAGCGGGGCGCTACATACCTCGTTTGGGGGTTCGTCTCGGTGCGGATGTGGTGTCCTTTCTCCGGCCAAGGAAAGGGGCGCTACATGTTAAGTGTTTTATATAACTTACGTGCTTTAACTGCTTTCAAAATTCACACTTGCACTGATTGAATGATTAGATGTTAAGATTTATGTGACCTCTGTGTGGATAGCGTGGAATTCGATAAATTCGTTATACACTATTAGAGAGTGCTAAGGACAAGGAGTTCTTGGCCGACTAGGACCGATTCTGTTGCGAGTACGTTATGCGGTTCTGGATAGCACCGACGTTGACAAATCGAGTCTGAAGGAGTATACTTCTGAAGGTATGTCTGAAGATGAATCAACTAGTGAAGAGGATAATGAATTATCTGACGATGATGATTATATGGGAGACGAGCCGACATCGGCTTCTGATAATGACGACCCTGATGTTTCGTATGAAGTCGAGCGAAGAAATGATGAAAATGATGGTTTCATGGAAGGCGCAAAGGAGAAATCATCCAATACCATTGAAGATGAGAAAATACTTTGTAGAAAGAATAAGAAAGAGTGTGATCTTGAAGAAACAGGTTGTGAGAAGGACGAGGATTACAATGGGAGAATGATGGCGTTACTTCCTGTAAAAGGAACTCTAATCAAGAAACAGGAGGAGGATGTGACAATTGTCATTGAAGATACGAAGAGTGCAAGAATCAGTCGGAAGAACGAAATAGATAACGACAGTGATGATGGACCTTACATTGGGATTTTCTGATTCTTCGTCGTTAGCCTTGTTTAGGGTTTTTGTAATCCCGTTTTTCGCATGACTTTGGATTCTATTTTGTTAAGCCTGATGTTTTATTATGTATTTTAATTGCTCTTAAATGTTTGTTTTTAATTCGCGTTATTAGAACCCTTAGATTATACTCCTCTTAACTAACCCCGAAGTCCGGAGGAGAATGTGAGGACATATTCTTTTGAAGGGGGGAGTATTGTAACGACCCAAATATTTTAATTATATTATTAATAATTACGCGAATTCTTTCTTGCCTAATTGCTCGATCTATCCAATTGGATTAATTAATCTTATGGAAAAGATTGATTTAACCTATCTTTTAAATGCCCTCAATTAATTAAATTACATAAATGCCCTTAAAAGCCTAAATGACCATTTTACCCCAGAGATATTTTCCTAAACATCTACCTATCTCTCTCATTCTCTCATTTTCACACAAAGAAGAAAGACAAGAAAGGAAAGAAGAAAGAAAGGAGAAAATAGAGAAAATCTTCCCGACGCCCTACCGAGCCCGTTTCTCGCCCGATCGACGAGCCGTGAAAACCCGAACGATCCTCACTACATTCTCTACCGGTAATCCTTTTAGCCCATTTAATTTCGTTCATTTTCGTTGCGATTTTCGTGAGTTTTATATAGAATTTTATAATATTAGGATTTTCGTGTTTAGGAGGAATTACTTGACCATTTTACGTGATTCTTGTGCCTATGTATAACTTATATGATATATATGATTATATGTGAGAATTAGGATGTTTTATGGTGTAAATTAGGAGATGTATGAATTTCAAGGTTGGTTTCGCGTATGAGGTTTCGCGATCTGCTGAGTCTGCTGCTCAGTAGATCAACACGGTCGAACGCACGGTCTTGATCAAGACCGTGCAAGAGCCCGTGCACAACCCTTTTCAACCTACACGGGCTTGAGCCCGTGCACAGGCCCGTGCGTAGGCCTGTTTGCACTTGCAAGGCCTTGGCACCGTGCTCAAGACCGTGCGTGAGGCCGTGCACCCCTATTTGTGCTTGCACCGGCCTGCCAAGCCCGTGCGTTGGCCGGTGCAACATACTTAGTGCATTTTCCAGCCTTTTCCTTTCTTGCACTTCGGGAATTGGGTCAACCCCACTCAATTAAATATTGACTTTTCACATACGACCTCCGAATATCAATCCGATTTCACCTATAGCTTCCTCGAGCCTCGGGATTTGATATTCTTCATAATTTACAATTTATCCGACCCTATTTGACCGTCAATTGACACCTTTCCCATTTCTTATCAGTTTAATCCCGTATTAGCGAGAGAACGTCTTTATATTATTTTAAGCATGTCTACGTACCCTAATTGCGTTTAAGCATGCCTTTAATATTTAATTTATATTCTTTCATTATCTAGAATTTCATTTACCTTTCCTTAGATGTTAATTCATATGTTATATATCCTTACATGTTTAATTGCCTGGCTTTCCATATTGCACCTATAGCATGAGTGGAGTTATATTTGAATTGCCGTGCGTCGTCTGTTGTTCGTGTCTTGCTTTTAGTATTGTCGGTCTTGTTTTCATCCTCTAGGCCCTGTGTATTATAGGTGGGACCAACGAGGGAGAAACCTGACTACCGCCTACTTTCATACTGTCGTGTCGAGCCAGGTAAGGGTTTAAACTTATTTTTAACTGGGGCAAGGACATAGACTATTATAGGTTGCGAAATAAATGATTACCCTGCTTTTTCTTATTACTTGTTGTACTGCCTTTACAATTCCTTATGTGCTTAGTCAAACCTTTTAATAGCAAAACCAAAATGATTTGAAATGCTTTCAACTAGAGACAAGGAAAACCCTTTTGTTTTAAATGCGAACTTTGGTCTCTCGACCTCGCAATTATAACCTTGTCTCGAATGGCCCATTTGGCCTCCCACACCCCGATTTCCTACTTTCGAATGGCCCTTTTGGCCACCCAAACTATCATTGATTTCAAAAGCGAGCCATAGATTGTTTAATAACTTGGGCCCGGAGTATACAGGAGGTGAGCCTGGGGACGTGCGTCTAGGGCAAATCCCGATGTATACTTCTAGCGTGTTGACTTGGGCCTGCTAGGAGGTTGGCAAGTCTAAGTTGATGCGAACGGTGGTGCTAATCGCGTCTCCTTAAACCCTGTACGGTGGTGCTAATCGCGTCTCCTTAAATCCTGATGGTGGTGCTAACAGCGTCTCCTTAAATCCTGTATAGTATTGTTGGTGGTGGAGTACTTGACTACATGCTTACATGATTTTTCAATTGGGAGTTATAAGAAGAGGGCCCGTTCTCGCCGGGACACATTATTTGCATGATTTATTGCATTTATTGCTTGTCTAAGTGTTTTACGGCTTTCGTTACAAGTAGAAGCACATTCCGGTTCTCTTCATTTATCATATGTAGTTCCCTAAATATATATAAAACTCGGAAGCGTGACTCGTACTTACTAGCCTAAGCCTCCTTTATTATTCAATTAATTAGTTGAATTACGAGCCGTGTTTATTTATCGATTTCCAACTTATTTATATCGTGCTTTCGAACTTGTAACGGCCTCGTGACTCAACTAATCTTGTCGCAGCCCCGGGCGCGGAGAGGAGAACCCTCACGACGGCACCCGTTGGACGCGCGGGTATAAGCTTCACCACCACTGAGCACAACCCTAAAGTTTGGCTTGAAACCACTTGCCAAAAGGTGATGCACCACATGGTAGTTGTGCTTGGAAGATCACTTATAAACCCTTCACATTACTTATGTTTTTCCTATGTGGGACAAATGCCCACATGGTACATATTTCTCAAGTTTGGGGTGTTACATTCACCCCTCCTTGAGAGCGTAATGTCCTCATTACGCCGTGACATAGGATCGTGGCTTCCCGCCAGTGGAGAAGCTGCCCACAACACGCCGAGCGGAGCCCCTTTAGCGGTGACTCACGACTCATGTCATGTGTGGAACATGCATTCCCATAGCTGACGGTTGGCTCTGATACCATTTGTCGCAGCCCCGGGCGCGGAGAGGAGAACTCTCACGACGGCACCCGTTGGACGCGCGGGTATAAGTTTCACCACCACTGAGCACAACCCTAAAGTTTGGCTTGAAACCACTTGCCAAAAGGTGATGCACCACAAAGTAGTTGTGCTTGGAAGATCACTTATAAACCCTTCACATTACTTATGTTTTTCCTATGTGGGACAAATGCCCACATGGTACATATTTCTCAAGTTTGGGGTGTTACAAATCTCCTTTCAATTTATCGGCTTGATATTAAGTGCAAATGTTTTAAAGGATCCGGTTCGTCAACCTTTTGTGTTTTCAATTAAGCCGAACCCGAGTGTTGCTTTGTGTCATTTTACAACTTATATTTCGTTATTCGTATTCTTTCTCAAAACGGGCAACACTCACCACTTTTAGTTTTAAAAGATAAACGACGAACTGTGATCAAACCCCTTACTGAGTATCCTTTATACTCACCCCTGCTATTTTGGTTCTTGCTTCAGGTAGACAGGTGGCGACGTCACCTATCTTGTCAATCGGCATCAACAGGTCTAGATAGGCTCAGTCTTTCTGGTTTGTCTTGTCAGTGGTCCCAACAATCGTCGAGTCTTGTTTATTGTATTTATTTACTTTACGTACTTATGTGCCCCTGATGTGGGATAGTTGATGATATCTAGGATTGTACAGGATAGACTAGTTGAGCCATGGATGGCACTACGTGTTGTTATTTTATTGTATTTCGAATTTCACATGTTTAATTGATATTATGTTAGCCTCGTAGGCATTTATGGAATTTATCTGTTTACTTTATAATCGCTTCCGCATATCTCTGTTTTATTGTGGTTGTTGTTGGGATGTCGTTGCTGTTGCCGGTAGTGTTTGCTTGAGTGTCATTCGCCGAAGTGGGTTTTTGAGTCGAGGCCCCTCGCTGAAGCTCGGGAGTCCATTTCGGTGCGGATGTGGCAGTCCTTCTTCAGGGGGTGCTACAAGCGCAGGCTTCTTGATTCTACCAAGGTCCGATCTTTAACCGAAACCTTCTGAGGTTGATCCACGGCTTCTCACAGACGAACTCTGAATCTCTTAATTCCTGCTAGAGATTTAAGATCAGATTTATCTAATATAAATAAGAGAATCAAGAAACAATTATAAAGGCTGGTTCACGTTGAACTGCATAAAACTTTTCTACAGTTCAAGTGAATTGCCTGTAGAGAGAGAGAGAAAAGTGGCGCAAGAGAGAGAGAGAGAGATTAGGGTTAGAAAAAATATGATTTTTCTTCTTTTCTGTTTTCACGTGAAGTTGCATACTCTGTGTTCTGTAAGATCTGTCTTAAATTGTAACGACCCAAAATTTCGGAATATATTTTCGGAATAATTATTCGACACCTCGTTGGATTCTAAATGAAAAGATTAGCTTCGTTAGCTAGTTTTAATTTATTCTAATTTATTTACATATCCTCAACCACTTATAATTACCTTTTCTACCCCTTGAATTTATTTTAACCTCAATCGAGCCCCACACCCTCTTGAACACACTTGCACCCTCTTGGACACACTTGCACCATCTTGAACACACTTACACCCCCTTGTGCACACTCTCTTGCACACTCTTGCAAACACACCAAATCGAGAGAGAGAAAGAGAGAAGAGAAGGAGAAAGGAAGAAGAAGGAAGGAGAGGAAGAAATCCCGTCCCGAATCCGTCGCTCGACCAATCGAGATTCTGAGACCTACTATACAATCCTCGTTCGATTCTCTACTGGTAACCTTCTTTCCCCACTTCGTTTCATCCATTAAATCCTCCATTTTTGTTAGTATTTGTTAAGTTTGAATATTTGAATATTTGATGGGTTTGTAGGTTAGAGTTTACCATTTTTAGTGTAGTTCGGATCAAATGGTAGCTATTAATGTGTACAATGCATGAGTGTGAATTTTATGTGTTGATTTTAGCTATAGAATCCGCCCTAGTTGATTTTAGGACGAAACCCTCGTGAGAAACCTTGAAATCGCATTTTCTGCTTCTGTTAGTAGAACCACACGGTCCTACGCATGGTCTTGGCAAGACCGTGCGCCAGATCGTGCGCACCACTTTAAGCCTGCACCGGACCTTTATTAGCTCGCATGGTCTTGAGTGTGTACTCAAGACCGTGCACAAGGCCGTGCGTTAGCCCGTGCGAATGCCTTAACCAAATTTTTAGCATTTTTCCTTAGTTGCTTACGGTAATGAGGTCAATGGGCCAAAAATAAAAGTTGACTTTTTGCATACGACCCCCTAAAATCGAGCCATTTTCACCTATAGCTTCCATATGATTCAAGGATGAATATTTCGTAATGTTTTCAAAATTCCGACCTCCTTCGGGCCTTGAATCGAGCCTTTTTCGTTTAGGACTTTTTCCTCAATTTTTGAATGTTGTCCGAATGATCCGAAAATCGCATGAGTGCTTCTTTATAATATATTATGCATGAATGTGCAATTAGAATTTCAATTGAGCATGTTTAGCATCTTTAATTTCGTATCTTTCGTTTAATGGATTTAATTGCATTTTACTTGTAATTTCAATTACTACATGATTAATTATTTGGTCTTTCATGTGTTGTAGTCCATAAGAGTCGTGCGTCGTGTCTTGTCTTATTTGGTTTGTCGTCTGTCAGTTTCAGGCCGACCTTTCAAGGAATAGCTTGAGTGTCTTGTCGTTCCCGTGCTCCCAGGTGAGGGTTTTAAAATGCTTTCAACTGGAGTAAGAATTTCTTTTAATTTTTGCGAACTACCCTTAACGTGCTCATATTGATTTGATTTCCTTTCTTGTATAACTATTAAATATTTAATTATATTTTCATGATTTTAATAACAAACGTTTTGATATCAACTTATACCTATGAGTATATCTAAACCGTTTTGTTTTCAAGAGGCAAGTAAACCCTTTCGTTTCAAGCATGGCGCTTTGACTTAGGATTTGGGTCTATGGGGGAAGTCGTTAGGGGAGTCCGTCAGCACATCCCGACACGTAGATTACCCCCTTTGTTGTCACACCCTTGCCTAAATGCCCGTTTGGCTTTCAACTTATAATGTTCTTCAAACGCGAGTAAAATATTGGACTTTTCTTTTACTGAGGGCCCGGGAGGGTATTCGAGGGTCTCACTTAGGGACGAGCGTCCAGGGTGTTGCTCGAGGTACTTTTCCAAAAATTAAGCGTCAATCGTGGCCCGTCAGGAGTTGATATCCACGGTTGGGAGCGATGGTGGGCATTGCATTCGTTGCACGTTTTCCTGAAATTCAATACGTTGCCCGTGGTCGCACTATGGGGTCAGACACCGGAGATGGAGTTTTATATTGACTTGAAGGGGATATAAGGAGGAACAGGCCCATTCTCGCTGGGATATTAATTGATTGTAGTTATGCTTTAATTTCATTATTGTATTGCTAATTATTGAAGTTAATCCAAGTCGAAGCACATTCCGGTTTTTCTTCAATTCTGCAAATGTACTTTCTTATATATGTATAAAACCCGGAAGCGTGACTCATACTTGTTCCCTCTTTACCTTCACTGAGTATCATTTATACTCACCCCACGTTATTTTTAATTCTTACTTCAGGTCGACAGGTGGCGTTGTCACCTCTCATGTCGGTTGGCAACAGCGGGTCGTGAGTCTCGGTCTTCGTGTCCTTCGGTAACTGTCGGTAGTGTCCAACAACAGTCTGTCTTTACTTAATTGAATTAAATCGTTTTATTTAGTAGAAATGGATATATTAATGATTTTTGAGATTCTATGATGTTGATGAATTGTTGAATAATGATTTATGTTAATTGATGCCCCGTGTGGCTTTGAATGTTTAATTGATATGTATATGTTAAGCTTCCTGTAACGCCCCAAAATATTCAGCGTAAAAAGAGAATGGTTCAGGAGAGCCACACGGGCTGCTGCACGGCGAGTCGCAAGCCCGTGTGGAAGGGATACGCACGGCCTCCCCTCACGGGTGTCGCAAGGCAGTGAGAGTGCATTTGTCATCCCACATCGGAAATGAACATGTAATTTGAAGGGTTTATAAGTTAGAACTCATGTACAACCAATATGGATTAATCCCTTTTGGCAAGTGCTTCCTAAGCTCAACATTAGGGTTGTGCACAGTGGATTCGAAGCTTATACCCGCGCGTCCAACGGGCGCCGTCGTGAGGGTTCTCCTCTCCACGCTCGGGGGTCGTGACACTTCCACACTCTGTTATTCTATTGGTTGTTGTTGTTGGACTAGGTTCATTGTTGCCGGTATAGATTGAGTGGTTGCCGTTCGCCGGGATGCATTTTTAAATGGGGTACATCTACCTCGTTTGGGAGTTCGTCTCGGTGCGGATGTGGTGCCCTTTCTCCTCCTACGGAAAGGGGCGCTACATAAATAGACTTGAGTGGGCAGAAAATTTCAATCCTAGATGGGATGGGATTTTCGCCCACTACTACTATGGGCCCAGTAGTATTTTCAATTTAATATCAGATTAAATATTTCAGGCCCAATTTAATTAATCATAATTAATTAAGCAAGTCCATTATATCATACAGTGGGCTTTAATTTATTCTAAATAAATTACAAGCCTATCATTGATCAGCTTGGGCTAAAATTAATTCCAAATTAATTCTCTAGTTCAATAAGCCCAATTAACATTTAATTGCTACAGATTTTCACTTCTATTAATTGAACTTGATTTATTCCAAATAAATCATAAGTTTCTCAATTAATTATTTTGACTTGAGTTAATACTAATTAACTCTCAAATCTTAAACTTTCAATTAACTCTTTAATTAATAAAGCTCTCTTCTAGTTAAATTAAGTAGTCTCAAATTTCAACATAAATTTCGAGACTCACCCTTAATTTGTAACGACCCGAATATTTAATTATATTATGAATTATTACGCGAATTCTTTCTTGCCTAATTTCTCGATCTATCCAATTGGAATAATTAATCTTATGGAAAAGATTGATTTAACCTATCTTTTAAATGCCCTCAATTACTTAAATTACATAAATGCCCTTGAAAGCCTAAATGACCATTTTCCCCCCCCGAGATATTTTTCTAAATATCTACCTATCACTCTCATTCTCTCATTTTCACACAAAGAAGAAAGAGAAGAAAGGAAAGAAGAAAGAAAGGAGAAAAGAGAGAAAATCTTCCCGACGCCCTACCGAGCCCGTTTCTCGCCCGATCGACGAGCCGTGAAAACCCAAACGATCCTCACTACATTCTCTATCGGTAATCCTTTTACCCCATTTCATTTCGTTCCTTCCTCATTACGATTTTCGTGAATTTTATATAGAATTTTATAGTTTTAGGATTTTCGTGTTTAGGAAGATTTACTTGACCATTTTACGTGTTTCTTATGCCTATGTGTAGCTTATATGATATTTATGATTATATGTGGAAATTAGGATGTTTTATGGTGTAAATTAGGAGATGTATGAATTTAAATGTTGGTTTCGCGTGTGAGGTTTCGCGATCTGCTGAGTCTGCTGCTCAGTAGATCCACACGGGCGAATACACGGTCTTGATCAAGACCGTGCAGGAGCCCGTGCGCAGCCCTTTTCAACCTGGACGGGCTTAAGCCCGTGCACAGGCCCGTGCGCAGGCCCGTTTGCACTTGCACGGTCTTGGCACCGTGCTCAAGACCGTGCATGAGGCCGTGCACCCCTATTTGTGCTTGCACCGGCTTGCCAAGCTCGTGCGTTGGCCGGTGCAACATACTTAGTGCATTTTCCAGCCTTTTCCTTTCTTGCACTTCGGGAATTTGGTCAACCCCACTCATTTATATGTTGACTTTTCACATACGACCTCCGAATATCAATCCGATTTCACCTATAGCTTCCTCGAGCCTCGGGATTTGATATTCTTCATAATTTACAATTATCCGACCCTATTTGACCGTCAATTGACACCTTTCTCATTTGGGGATTTATTCCACCTTTCCCGTTTCTTATCCGTTTAATCCCGTATTCGCGAGAGAACGTCTTTATATTATTTTAAGCATGCCTACGTGCCCTAACTACATTTTAGCATGCTTTCCATATTTATTATTAATGTTCTTCCATTATTACAATTGCTTTAAGTATTCCTTTAAATGTTAATTCATATGTTATATATCCTTATATGCTTAATTGCTTGGCTTTCCATATTGTACCTGTACCATGAATGAAGTTATATTTGAATTGCCGTGCGTCGTCTGTTGTTCGTGTCTTGCTTTTAGTATTGTCAGTCTTATTTTCATCCTCTAGGCCCTGTGTATTACAGGTGGGACCAACGAGGGAGAAACCTGACTACCGCCTACTTTCATACTGTCGTGTCGAGCCAGGTAAGGGTTTTAAATTGTTTTAAATAAACCACTATCCCGCTTTATTATTACTTGTTGTATTGCCCTTACTATTTTTCTATCTGCTTAGTCAAACCGTTTTGATAGCAAACCAAAATGTTTTAAATACTTTCAACTAGAGGCAAGGAAAACCCATTTGTTTAAATGCGAACTTTGGTCTCTCGACCTCGCAATTATAACCTTGTCTCGAATGGCCCCTTTGGCCTCCCACACCCCGATTTCCTACTTTGGAATGACCCTTTTGGCCACCCAAACTATCAATGATTTCAAAAGCGAGCCATAAATTGTTTAATAACTTGGGCCCGGAGTATACAGGAGGTGAGCCTGGGGACGTGCGTCTAGGGCAAATCCCGATGTATACTTCTAGCGTGTTGACTTGGGCCAGCTAGGAGGTTGGCTAGCCTAAGTTGATGCGAACGGTGGTGCTAATCGCGTCTCCTTAAACCTTGTACGGTGGTGCTAATCGCGTCTCCTTAAATCCTGATGGTGGTGCTAACAGCGTCTCCTTAAATCCTGTATAGTATTGTTGGTGGTGGAGTACTTGACTACATGCTTTCATGATTTTCAATTAGGAGTTATAAGGAGAGGGCCCGTTCTCGCTAGGACACATTAGTTGCATGATTTATTGCATTTGTTGCTTGTCTAAGTATTTTGCGGCTTTCGTTACAAGTCGAAGCACATTCCGGTTCTCTTCATTTATCAGATGTATTTCCCTAAATATATATAAAACCCGGAAGCTTGACTCGTACTTACTAGCCTAAGCCTCCTTTATTATTCAATTAATTAGTTGAATTACAAGCCGTGTTTATTTATCGATTTCCAACTTATTTATATCGTGCTTTCGAACTTGTAACGGCCTCGTGACTCAACTAATTTCCTTTCAATTTATCGGCTTGATATTAAGTGCAAATGTTTTAAAGGATCCGGTTCGTCAACCTTTTGTGTTTTCAAATAAGCCAAACCCGAGTGTTGCTTCGTGTCATTTTACAACTTATATTTCGTTATTCATATTCTTTCTCAAAACGGGCAACACTCACCCCTTTTAGTTTTAAAAGACAAACGACGAACTGTGATCAAACCCCTTACTGAGTATCCTTTATACTCAGCCCTGCTATTTTGGTTCTTGCTTCAGGTGGACAGGTGGCGACGTCACCTATCTTGTCAGTCGGCATCAGCAGGTCTAGATAGGCTCAGTCTTTCTGGTTTGTCTTGTCAGTGGTCCCAACAAACTTCGAGTCTTGTTTATTGTATTTATTTACTTTACGTACTTATGTGCCCCTGATGTGGGATAGTTGACGATATCTAGGATTGTACAGGATAGACTAGTTAAGCCATGGATGGCACTATCTTCTTATGAACATTCTGTATCTTGATTTATAAATGTTTCTTGATATGATGTTAGCCTTGTAGGCTTTTATGGAATTTATCTGTTTACGTTATAATCGCTTCCGCATATCTCTGTTTTATTGTGGTTGTTGTTGGGATGTCGTGGCTATTGCCGGTAGTGTTTGCTTGAGTGCCGTTCGCTGGAGTGGGTTTTTGAATTGAGGCCCCTCGCTGAAGCTCGGGAGTCCATTTCAGTGCGGATGTGGCGGTCCTTCTTCCGGGGGCGCTACATAATTACTTTAGACTTGAACTAATTCCCAATTTACTCTCAAGTCTAACATGTTATCAAATAACAAGTCTCTCGAATTTAATCATATTAAATGTTTTTTAATTACTCTTAATTAACTCTTACATGTTATGTAACGACCCGAAAATTCCAGAATTAATTCTTGGGATAAGTATTCGACATTTAGTTGAATTTTATATGAAAAGATTTAACTTTGTTAGTTAATCTTAATTTATTATAATTATTTCAATATCTTTAACCTTTTATAATTACTTTTTCCACCCCTCGAATTATTCTAATCTATATAAACGAACCTACAATCTTCTAAAATACCCTTGCACTACCTTGAACACACTCACACCCTCTTGAACACACTTCTTGCACCCTCTTGGTTACATAATCCATCGAGAGAGAGAGAGAGAGAGAAGAGAAGGAGAAGGGAGAGGAAGAAGGAGAAGGAAAGGAAATCTCGTTCCGAATTCGTTTCTCGACCGATTTAAATTCCGAGACCAGTTTTACGATCCTCATTCGATTCTTTATCGGTAACCTTCTTTCTCCAATTCATTTCATCCATTAAATCTTTCAATTTTTATAGTTTTTATATTGAATATATATTTGATGAATTTCTTGATTCGTAGGTTATAGTTTATCATTTTTAGCGTAGTTCGGATCAAATGATAGATACTAATGTGTTCAATGCATGAGTGTGAATTTTACATGTTAATTTTAGCCTTAGAATCCCCCATATTTGATTTTTGCATGAAACTTTCGAGAAAACCTTAAAAATCGCGTTTCTGCACCTGGGTGTTGGAACCACACGGCCCAACGCACGGTCTTGCTCAAGACCGTGCGCCGGACCGTGCACAGCCATTTAACCTTGCACCGGCTTGCGCACGCCGGTGCAACAGGCCGTGTGCCTTTGTTTCAGCCTGCACGGTCTTGGTTTCGTGCTCAAGACCGTGCACTAGGCCGTGCGTTAGCCCGTGTGTATGCCTTAGCCAATTTTCCAGCCTTTTTCCTTAGTTGCTCTCGGTAATGGGGTCAAATAGCCAATACTAAAAGTTGACTTTTTGCATACGACCCCCAAAAATCGAGCCGTTTTCACCTATAGCTTCCTTATGATTCAAGGATGAATATTTGGTAAAGTTTTCAAAATTCCGAACTCGTTCGGACCTTGAATCGAACCTTTTTCGTTTAGGGCTTTTTCCCCAATTTTTGAATGTTGTCCGAAAAATCCGAAAATCGCATGAGTGCTTCTTTTTAATATTATATGAATGAATGTGCAATTAGAATTTCAATTGAGTATGTTTATCATTGTTAATTTCGTATTTTTAGTTTAATTGATTTAATTGTATTTTAATTGTATATTCATTTGATACATGTTGTTTATTGGTTTTAATTGCAATGTAGTCTTTGAGAGTCGTTGTCGTGTCTTGTCTTATGTGATTTTGTCGTCTGTTAGTTTCAGGCTGTCTTGTCAGGACATTGCTTGGAGTGTCTTGTCGTTCCGTGTTTCCAGGTGAGGGTTTTAAAATGATTTCAAACGGAGTAAGAATTCTTTTAATTATTGCGAACTCCCCTTATGTGCTCATCTTGCCTCGTTTTCCTTTCTCGTATAATTATTAGATATTTAATCTATACTTTAAGGTTGCTCTCAAATGATTTAATATTAAATTGTACTTATGAGTATCCCTAAAAGATTTTATTTTTATATGGCAAGTAAAATTATTTATTTTAAGCGTGACGGTTTGACTTAGGATTTATACCCTTCGTCGTCACTCAAACTTGCTCAAATTTAATTTATGTACGGTTTTCAAAGCGAGCAAATTCATGACATTTCAACATGGGGCCCGGGAAAGTATCCGAAGGTTATACCTGGGGACGAGCGTCTAGGGGTAATCCGAGGTGCTTCTCCCAAAACTAAGCGTCAATCGTGGCTCGTCAGGAGTTGATAGCCACGGTTGGGAGTGATGGTGGGCGTTGCATTCGTTGCACGTTTTCCTAAAATTCACAGTCGCCCGAAATAGCGATTCGGGGTCAGACACCGGTGATGGAGTATATGAACGTGAAGGGGTTATAAGGAGGAACAGGCCCATTCTCGCTGGGATATTATTTGCGTGCATGTTACTGCTTTAATTATTTATTATCTATTTAATATCGTGTATACAAGTCGAAGCACGATCCGGATTTTCTTCAATTATGCAAATGTATTTTCATATATATATAATTTAAAACCCGGACACGTGGCTCGTACTTGATCCCTCTTAACCTTCACTGAGTGTTTTTACTCACCCCCCCCCATTTTAATTCTTACTTCAGGTCGACAGGTGGCGTTGTCACCTATCATGTCAGTCGGCAGCAGCAGGTCTAGGTTGGCTCGTGTGTCTTGTCTTGTCAGTGTCCCAACAACAGTCGTGTTCTTGTTATGAATTTATTTAATTATGTATTTTAGATTATGCTTTAATTTAAGTACTTACGTGCCCCTGATGTGGGATAGATTAGACTGGCCACGAATGGCATTGATTATATTATGAATGAGACTGATGTATGAATTACGTGGCCATGGATGGCTTATATGATATTTTTTATAATTGCATTACTTCCGCAACTCTGATTTAATTATTAATTATTGCTGTTGTTGTTGGGCTGTCGTTTGCTGTTGCTAGTTTTGCTTGATTGATTGCCGTTCGCCGGGATGGATTTTTAAATGGGGTACTTATACCTCGTTTGAAGGTTTGTCTCGGTGCGGATGTGGTGTCCTTTCTCCGGCCAAGGAAAGGGGCGCTACATGTTAATTACACTTAATTAACATCTTGATCTCTTTAATGAATTAACTCCAATTAATTCATTTGTCAATCCAGTTGACTATTATCAAACTCTATTGATATAGATAAATTTGTTCGCCTTTGGAAGTCATTGTGTGACCCCTCAGGTTCACCAATAGGACAGTAGTAGGAACACATTCTTAATGTCATAATTGTGACTTTAATTAAACTCGTTTAATTAAAGACTATTTGTGAATCAACTCATTGACTTCACAAATACATTCCTACCATGGATAACGTCTAGCAACGTGTCCATGGCCACCCATCCATCGATGAAGTGGTATGAACCTTTTAGCCTCATGATCTCCGTGAGATACGATTCTTCTATCATCCAATTCCCGATTGAGACCTAGGGTATGGGAAATGGAACCCTAGTAGTCTGCAATGCTATGAATAACATTCCTATAGTAATTCCATTTGATCTTACACTCTAGAAACTCTTTCCTAGTGAAGACCAACCCTACCTTGCGCAAGGATTTAGTGGTGGAATATACTACAATAGAATTCAAAGGAATTCTTCTTGTTCTTGTAACAAGTGATAGATCATGTATTGACTCTCACAGCCTCCATGCATAACTCAAACATACCCAACGTATAACTTATGTGAAACCCTAGGGATTTAGCAGCACATCAAAGCATGCCCCAATTATCCACAAGGAAACCATGGAGCCTCAAGTCTAAGGATTAGTTAGACACGATCATGGCTAGGGAAACCGTCCTAATCTCTAAGACTCTATATAAGTCTTAACCCATTTAGGCATTCCCGGCGGGATCCTCAGTGAACTTAATCTCCATTACGCACCCCCATATGCATAGTAGTGTCAAAACACTAATGTCATGAAATGAGACACACTTTCATAAAGCTATGTCATATGAGCAAGTCTTAAGCGAGTCTGATCGACATCCCCTGTGCCTTTTAAACTCTTCGACTCGGAGTGTTTTAGATCACACCATTGGGTACTTATTTCATGGCCCCCATCAAATGGTGAAACCAAGTCCCTTAGCTTACTGTGATCTTGGGGTTTCATCCATACATAAAAATAAACAATATGCAATCTGTAGCGAGCGCCGCCAAACGGGCAGACGGACGCCCCGCACCGGATCCTAACCCGGAATCGAAAGTAATCTGACCCGAACCAAAACCCGGCGAACGGCAAACTGGACTCATTTACAACTAGGCGGGAGTTTCTGTAACGACCCAGAAATCTGGGAATTACTGTGAGTAATTTTTTACGCGTTAATTATCTTTCTTAATCTCTAAATTCTCGATTATATTTGAATTATAATATATTATGTCATAAATGACCAATGTGATAATATTGTTTGCGTATTTAAATTACGTGTCTATATTGCGTTTATTAAATATTTAATCGTTATATGTGATCGACGCGTATTTAATTGGATTTTCTAAAATTACTAAAATAACCCTTCATATTTTTCGGTATTTCGAAGATATTTGATAAGTATCGAAATTCATTTCATTATTTTTATTTCGAGAGAGAGAGAGAGAGAGAAGAAGAAGAAAAGAGATATTTCTCCCGAATCCCTAATCGATCGTGCCGAGCTCGAATCTCCGTGGAATTTCGCGCCAATCGTTTTTAAACGATCAGTTCATCGATACCTTTCTTTAGGTACCAATTTCCCCAATTTCTTTTACATTTTTTCGAGGTTTTGAGAATATTTGGTTATTTCGGGATTTTTTAGGTTAAATGCTTAGATCGAGCCCGTTTTTTTGGTCAATTCGTGATTTTATTGGATGTATATGTGAATTAGATGTTGATTATTGATTGTTATAAATTATGAGTGTTGATTTGCGTTAAAAATATGATTTTTGTGGAATTTTGGCTCGAAAATTTGAAAACCCGTAAGTTTCTGCTGGGTTCAGTTGAACCACACGGGCTAACGCACGGTCTTGCGCAAGACCGTGCAGGAGCCCGTGTGCAACTCCTTGTGCTTGCACGGGCTTGAGCCCGTGCACCAAGGCCGTGTGTTTGGCCGTGTGTGCGTGCACGGTCTTGACACCGTGTTCAAGACCGTGCACTAGGCCGTGTGAAACACTTAGTGAATTTTTCCAGCCTTTTCAAACTTTGCTCTCGGCAATTGAGTCTTCGGGTCACCATTTTTGGTTGACTTTTTGCATACGGACTCCAAAAATTACACCGTTTTCACCTATAGAACCCTTTTAATTTGTAGATTTATATTTTGGAATGTTTATTTAATTTCGCCCTCATTCGGGCTATGAATAGTGTAATTCTAATTATGTGTATTTTTGACAACTTGTCGGAATTGCGTGAAATTTACATGATAGCTTCTTTACATACTATAATTGACATATGCATGATTGGAAACATGTTTGGTTAGCCGTTCGTCCAATAATTGCTTATTTGCGCTTTTATTGTTGTTGTAGTCGTTATTGATTTGTCTAGGTCTTGTCTTGTCTCCAGATCAGTCCGGCGTGGGAGACCAGTGAGTCTAGCAGCTAGGCTTTCTCTTTTTGTTTCCAGGTGAGGATTTAAACTTTTAACTGGGCTTGAACATATATATATATACAATTGCGAACCCCCTAATCCCTTATTAATATATTATATATTTCGAGTTTATATTTTTATGTTTTATCCTCAAATCATTTAATATCAAAATTATACATAAGTAAACCAAATTGATTTGTTTTCCAAAGGGCAAGAAAACTATTTATTTTACGTGACGGTTTGACTTAGGATTTAATCCTTTGTCGTCACCCTTGCTCAGAGTGTCGGTTGGCATTCAAATGGGTTTTTTAAAGCGAGCAAATACATGACTATTTTCAAGTTGGGCCCGGGAAGGTATCCGAAGGTTACATCTGGGGACGGGCGTTCAGGGTGTAATCCGAGGTGCTTCTCCCAAAACTAAGCGTCAATCGTGGCCTGTCAGGAGATGATAGCCACGGTTGGGAGCGATGGTGGGTGTTGCATTTGTTGCACATTTTCCTAAAATTCATTATGGTTGAGCTTCGGGTTGCTCCTTAGCTTGACACCGGCGATGGAGTATTTATACATGTACCGTGGAGATATAAGGAGGAACAGGCCCATTCTCGCTGGGATAGTATTTACTGCTTTATAGTGTTATTGATTTTAATTCTTAATTGTATATCCAAGTCGAAGCATATTCCGGTTTCTTCATTATCGCATATGTATTTTCTATAAATACCCGGAAGCATGACTCGACTTGTTCTCACATCTTCACTGAGTATTTTGACTCACCCTCTTTTAATTTGTTCTTGCCTCAGGTTTGAGAGAGACCGACATGTCTTACGTGTCGGATGGGCAACAGTGTCAGATAGGCTTTTTTGGTTTTGCCGAGTCTCATTAGTTGTCTTTTGATCTCGTTCATTACTCTTGTCAACCTGGATTGATAATATTATATTGTTCCCCAATATTGTTATTTAAATGATGTTGCCCTGAGTGGGCTGTTGTTAATGTATTGGCCCCGGAGTGGCATTTTTGTTATATGGATTTAAATGCTTCCGCTATATATTCTCTGATTTATTTAAATGCTTTATTTTGGGGATTCACTGTTGCCATGTGTCGGGATTGACCCGTTAGCTTGCGTGGGTTCTCGGGTTGAGGCACTGTACTCGGCTTGGGAATTCGTGCAGGTTCGGGGGCTGTAGAGCGGGGCGCTACAGTCCGGAGTGGTATCAGAGCTATGGTTCTGTTGTCTAGAGTGTCGTGTCTAAGTCGTACGGCTATATTTATAGGTTTCGTGTTATTCCTTTACTTGCGCTTTTAAATATTATTGTTACTTGATTAATTGGTCATATCATTAACCCACATGCATTTCAGCTTATCTTTGCAGGCACAATGGTTAGACCTCGAGGCCGACAGGAACCGCCTCCACCACCAGAGGGTTTTCCACCGCCTAATGCCTTCTATGATGCTGTTAGACTGATTATACAGCAGGCTCAGCAGGAGCAACAGCCACCACAGCCACCACCACCGAATCCTCGGGATGTTACTGCCCGAGCCATGGATCGATTTATGTCCTATCGCCCTACGGTCTTCGAGGGTGAGCCGGACGACATCAAGGCAGAGGCCTGGATTTCCGAGCTGGAGCAGAAGTTCAGAGCTCTAGATATTGAGGATTTGCAGAGGATCGAGCTCTCTGTATTTCTGATGAGGGGTCCCGCCCTCGATTGGTGGCGCCTAGTTGAGAGGCGTTGGACTACGGCACAGACCCCACGCACTTGGGGAAGGTTTTTGCATGAGTTCCGGGCGAAGTATGTGCCCGAGATCGTCCGTGATCAGCGAGAGAGGGAGTTTATGAACCTCACTCAGGGAGGTACGACTGTGGGCCAGTATGAGGCCAACTTTACCAGACTGATCGTCTATGCTCCTCATATAGCAGACGACGATAGGAGGATGGCCAGGAAGTTCAAGGAGGGCCTTCGCGACGAGATCAGGGCCGAGTTGGTAGGCAGTGACCTCCGTACTTATGAGGAGGCCGTTACACGGGCTATGGCTATCGAGTCCGATCTTCGAGAGCTTCGTCGTAGAGCTCCTGTTCCTGTTGCTGCTGCCCCTAAGGGTTTTTCTCAGAAGGGCAAGAGGCCTTTCACTGCTGGCTCTGGATCCTCTATGGGCGATAAGAGGCCCAGGTATATTGATAGGGCTCCTATTACTGCCGTTGCACCGATCACTTGTTCCTACTGCCACAGACCGAACCACACCGCCGATTCCTGCCGGAGGCGATTGGGACAGTGTTTGATTTGTGCATCTTCTGATCACCTGATAGACTCTTGTCCGAACAAGAGAACTCTTGCCACGCCACTGAAGGCGATTCAGGCTGCCGGTCAGCCGAGAGTTCAGCCCAGAGTCTTCGCACTGGGAGGAGAGGAGCTTGAGCCCGATTCGCATGATGTTATTGGAGGTACCCTGCATATTCATGACATCCCTATTACTGCATTATATGATCCGGGTGCTACACACTCGTTTATTGCGCTTGATATTGCTGCTAAGTTGTGCATGCCCGTGGAGAGTCTGCCTTATTTGTATCGAGTCAGTTCTCCTTTGGGGACTTCTTACGTTACGGATAGAATCTTCAAGGGTTGTCCTTTGAAGATAGGAGATCACGTCTATCCCGCCGATTTGATCGAGTTACCACTGCAGCGCTACGGGATTATTTTGGGAATGGACTGGCTTTATCAGCATAGAGTCAGTGTGGATTGTTTCAGGAAGACTATTCAGATTGGGACCGAGGCAACAATTGTGAAGGGTAGTCTTGAGGAGTCAGTTCTGGCACCGAAGATTTCTTTCGTTGAGGCTTCTCGTTTGATCCGAGAGGGAGCTCAGGCCTTCGTCGCTTATTTACTTAACCGACCGAAGGAACAAGGGAAGCTCGAGAATACGGAAGTGATTAAGGACTTCCCTGATGTCTTTCCCGAGAGTTTGAACTCTCTACCCCCTGATCGGGACATTGAGTTCGTAGTCGATCTTGCCCCGGGATCGGAGCCTTATTCGAAGACTCCGTATAGGATGGCTCCAGCCGAGTTGAAGGAACTGAAGATGCAACTGGAAGAGTTGCTTGAGAATGGTTACATAAGACCGAGCATCTCTCCTTGGGGTGCCCCGGTTTTGTTTGTAAAGAAGAAGGATGGTACGCTGAGAATGTGCATCGACTACCGGGAGTTGAACCGGATGACAGTGAAGAACAAATACCCTCTACCCCACATAGAGGAGTTATTCGACTTATTGCAGGGCTCAAAGGTATATTCGAAGTTGGATCTTCGTCAGGGATATTATCAGCTTCGTATCCGAGAGCAGGATATACCTAAGACCGGGTTTAACACTCGGTACGGCCACTTCTAGTTTGTTGTGATGCCGTTTGGTTTGACGAATGCCCCTGCAGCTTTCATGGATATGATGCACAGGATTTTCCGACCTTACCTCGACAAGTTTGTGGTTATCTTCATCGACGACATTCTGGTTTTCTCCAAGACAGTCGAGGATCATGCCGAGCATCTTCGCATTGTTCTACAGACGCTTCGAGAGCATAGTCTATATGCCAAGTTCAGCAAGTGCGAATTTTGGATCAACGAGGTTTCATTCCTTGGTCACATCATCTCCGGGAATGGGATTGCTGTGGATCCATCAAAGATTGAGGCAGTGACGTGTTGGAGTCAACCTAAGACGCCAACAGAAGTTAGGAGTTTCCTTGGATTGGCTGGATATTACAGACGATTCGTTAAGGATTTCTCCACACTAGCGGCCCCACTCACGAAGTTAACTTGTAAAGATGTGTCTTTTCAGTGGGACGACAAGTGTGAGGCCAGTTTCAAAGAGTTGAAGAAGAGATTGACCACTGCACCTATACTTGTTCTTCCAGACGGACACGAGGGATACGCGGTTTATACTGACGCGTCCAAGGAAGGTTTAGGGTGCGTGTTGATGCAAAATGGGAAAGTCGTAGCTTATGCTTCTAAAAAGCTAAAAGATGCCGAAAAGAACTATCCCATTCACGACTTGGAACTTGCAGCGGTGATATTTGCCTTGGGCAAATGGCGTCATTATCTGTATGGTGTCACTTTTGACATCTTTACGGACCACCAGAGTTTGAAGTATCTATTCACTCAGAAGGATCTCAACAGGAGACAGAGACGGTGGATGGAATTCTTGGAAGATTATGACTGCCGCATTCAGTATCACCCTGGGAAGGCGAACGTAGTCGCCGATGCATTGAGCCGAAGGGCTCACGTGGCACACCTAGAGGGGACATCTTCAGATACCTCTTTAGAGGACAAGAGGACTCGATTTGAATCGTATCCTCGTCTTGCCAACCTTTCAGTCCAACCCGATTTAGTCCAACAACTTCGAGACGAGCAAGATTCAGATGCCAGTATTCAGAAGATCAAAGCTAGAATGCTGAATGATCCTAACACCAAATTCAGGATCGATGGTACCGGATTGCTTCGCTTTGGGATCCGAGTTTGTGTTCCTACGAACCTGAAGCGTGGAATTCTCGACGAGGCACACAAGTCTGCTTATGCTGTTCACCCAGGAGGCAACAAGATGTATCGTGATCTCAGAACCCAGTATTGGTGGAATGGTATGAAAAGGGACGTGGCTACTTATGTGAAACATTGTCTAACATGTCAGAGAGTCAAGGCCGAGCATCAAAGGCCTGGAGGAACTCTTCAGCCGCTTCCTGTACCCACTTCCAAGTGGCAGGAGATCACTATGGACTTCGTGACTGGATTGCCTACCGTTCGTGGAGGTTTCGATAGTATTTGGGTCATCGTTGATCGATTGACCAAGTCAGCGCATTTTCTACCAGTTCGAAAAACAGCAAAGGTTAAACAGCTCGCAGAATTGTATCAGAAAGAAATTATTAGGCTTCATGGTGTTCCGGAAAGTATCGTTTCTGACAGGGATCCTAAGTTCACAGCTCAGTTGTGGCAAGAACTTCATAAGAACTTGGGAACGACCCTAAAGTTTAGCTCTGCAGCACATCCTCAGACTGATGGACAATCCGAGCGAACGATCAGGTTTCTAAATGATATGTTACGGGCATGTGCGCTCGATTTTCATACGAGTTGGATTTCACACTTGCCCTTGGTCGAGTTCGCTTACAACAACAGTTATCAAGCCTCGATTGGAATGCCACCGTATGAGGCTCTTTATGGGAGGAAGTGCAGATCTCCAATTTATTGGGAATTGGAGGATTGGAAATGGTCAGCTAATGGCCATGAGAGGGCTACTCCACCGGATCACATTCAGGAAGCAATTGATAAGGTTCAACTCATTCGGCAAAGAATGAAAGCAGCTCAAGATCGCCAGAAGAGCTACGCCGACAAGAGGCGTCGACATTTGGAGTTTGAAGTGGGAGACCGAGTTTTTCTCAAGGCCTCCCCGAGGAAGGGATTCACGAGGATCGGTAGAGGTGGGAAGCTTACTCCGAGATATTTAGGTCCATTTGAGATCACCGAGCGGATCGGGAATACCGCATATCGTCTGGACCTACCACCTTATCTTACCGGGATCCACAATGTCTTCCATGTCTCACAGCTTCGCAAGTACTTCCCCGACGAGTCCCATATTCTCCAGGATGACGGAGTTCAGCTTGAGCCGGATTTGACTATTGAGATGAAACCGGTTCAGATTCAGGATCGTAAGGTTCAGCAGCTTCGCCACAAGCAGATTTCATTAGTGAGAGTTCTCTGGAGGAACCGTTCGACCGAGCAGTCTACTTGGGAGACGGAGGCTAAGATGAGGGAAGCTTATCCCGAGCTTTTCTGATGAAGATGGAATCTGGGGACCAGATTCTCATAAGGGGGAGGTATTGTAACGACCCAGAAATCTGGGAATTACTGTGAGTAATTTTTTACGCGTTAATTATCTTTCTTAATCTCTAAATTCTCGATTATATTTGAATTATAATATATTATGTCGTAAATGACCAATGTGATAATATTGTTTGCGTATTTAAATTACGTGTCTATATTGCGTTTATTAAATATTTAATCGTTATATGTGATCGACGCGTATTTAATTGGATTTTCTAAAATTACTAAAATAACCCTTCATATTTTTCGGTATTTCGAAGATATTTGATAAGTATCGAAATTCATTTCATTATTTTTATTGAGAGAGAGAGAGAGAGAGAGAAGAAGAAGAAAAGAGATATTTCTCCCGAATCCCTAATCGATCGTGCCGAGCTCGAATCTCCGTGGAATTTCGCGCCAATCATTTTTAAACGATCAGTTCATCGATACCTTTCTTTAGGTACCAATTTCCCCAATTTCTTTTACATTTTTTCGAGGTTTTGAGAATATTTGGTTATTTCGGGATTTTTTAGGTTAAATGCTTAGATCGAGCCCGTTTTTTGGTCAATTCGTGATTTTATTGGATGTATATGTGAATTAGATGTTGATTATTGATTGTTATAAATTATGAGTGTTGATTTGCGTTAAAAATATGATTTTTGTGGAATTTTGGCTCGAAAATTTGAAAACCCGTAAGTTTCTGCTGGGTTCAGTTGAACCACACGGGCTAACGCACGGTCTTGCGCAAGACCGTGCAGGAGCCCGTGTGCAACTCCTTGTGCTTGCACGGGCTTGAGCCCGTGCACCAAGGCCGTGTGTTTGGCCGTGTGTGCGTGCACGGTCTTGACACCGTGTTCAAGACCGTGCACTAGGCCGTGTGAAACACTTAGTGAATTTTTCCAGCCTTTTCAAACTTTGCTCTCGGCAATTGAGTCTTCGGGTCACCATTTTTGGTTGACTTTTTGCATACGGACTCCAAAAATTACACCGTTTTCACCTATAGAACCCTTTTAATTTGTAGATTTATATTTTGGAATGTTTATTTAATTTCGCCCTCGTTCGGGCTATGAATAGTGTAATTCTAATTATGTGTATTTTTGACAACTTGTCGGAATTGCGTGAAATTTACATGATAGCTTCTTTACATACTATAATTGACATATGCATGATTGGAAACATGTTTGGTTAGCCGTTCGTCCAATAATTGCTTATTTGCGCTTTTATTGTTGTTGTAGTCGTTATTGATTTGTCTAGGTCTTGTCTTGTCTCCAGATCAGTCCGGCGTGGGAGACCAGTGAGTCTAGCAGCTAGGCTTTCTCTTTTTGTTTCCAGGTGAGGATTTAAACTTTTAACTGGGCTTGAACATATATATATATACAATTGCGAACCCCCTAATCCCTTATTAATATATTATATATTTCGAGTTTATATTTTTATGTTTTATCCTCAAATCATTTAATATCAAAATTATACATAAGTAAACCAAATTGATTTGTTTTCCAAAGGGCAAGAAAACTATTTATTTTACGTGACGGTTTGACTTAGGATTTAATCCTTTGTCGTCACCCTTGCTCAGAGTGTCGGTTGGCATTCAAATGGGTTTTTTAAAGCGAGCAAATACATGACTATTTTCAAGTTGGGCCCGGGAAGGTATCCGAAGGTTACATCTGGGGACGGGCGTTCAGGGTGTAATCCGAGGTGCTTCTCCCAAAACTAAGCGTCAATCGTGGCCTGTCAGGAGATGATAGCCACGGTTGGGAGCGATGGTGGGTGTTGCATTTGTTGCACATTTTCCTAAAATTCATTATGGTTGAGCTTCGGGTTGCTCCTTAGCTTGACACCGGCGATGGAGTATTTATACATGTACCGTGGAGATATAAGGAGGAACAGGCCCATTCTCGCTGGGATAGTATTTACTGCTTTATAGTGTTATTGATTTTAATTCTTAATTGTATATCCAAGTCGAAGCATATTCCGGTTTCTTCATTATCGCATATGTATTTTCTATAAATACCCGGAAGCATGACTCGACTTGTTCTCACATCTTCACTGAGTATTTTGACTCACCCTCTTTTAATTTGTTCTTGCCTCAGGTTTGAGAGAGACCGACATGTCTTACGTGTCGGATGGGCAACAGTGTCAGATAGGTTTTTTTGGTTTTGCCGAGTCTCATTAGTTGTCTTTTGATCTCGTTCATTACTCTTGTCAACCTGGATTGATAATATTATATTGTTCCCCAATATTGTTATTTAAATAATGTTGCCCTGAGTGGGCTGTTGTTAATGTATTGGCCCCGGAGTGGCATTTTTGTTATATGGATTTAAATGCTTCCGCTATATATTCTCTGATTTATTTAAATGCTTTATTTTGGGGATTCACTGTTGCCATGTGTCGGGATTGACCCGTTAGCTTGCGTGGGTTCTCGGGTTGAGGCACTGTACTCGGCTTGGGAATTCGTGCAGGTTCGGGGGCTGTAGAGCGGGGCGCTACAGTTTCAAAACAGGGACAAACCAAAAGCGGAAGCAATATATAGACAAAAACATAAAATCCATAATGGTTGCGCAATTAGGTAAAGCCCACCAAGGCTAGCAAATTCCCATAAATATTAATAAATGCTTACAACGGGTTCTACAATATTATTCCCGGCTATCCATAAGTATAATCCTTCATAACAAACATCAAGTCAACAAGAAATAAGTGTTTGCATAAGACAAAAGCGTAACTCGACCGACAACAACCCAATACTATGAATCCCGCCTAGAATCCTGAAACCAAAGGGTGAAACGAATGGGGTTAGTCAAACGACTAAGTGAGGGGGAAAAAGACAGTACTGTCACGACCCGAAAATCCGAGTTTCAATTCGGTATATTTTAATCGAGTAATTTCATTATTTATTATTTTATTTACTATTTATTCTAAGATTTTAGGATAATTTTATAAATGAGTGAATTTCATATTTAAATCACGAATTGTCAATGTGCGTTTAATTATGTGAATTTTAACTGTAATTACGTATTATTTGGACAACGTGAGTTTTCAAACTTAATTTGCAAATTACTAAAATACCCCTTCGACTTTTAAACCCTAGTCAACTAATTTGACTAAGTCTCTCTCTCACCTCTCTCTCGTTCACAATCAACAAGGAAGGAAAGAAAGAAAAGAAAAGAGAAGGAAGAAGAGAAAGAGAAGGAAGAGATTTCAATCGATCGTCCCGACTTCGTTTCCCGACGGATTTTTGAATCGTTTACGTCTACGAATTCCTCGCGATCTCTTCTACGAGTAAGCTTCTAACGATTCTCTCGTTTAATATCTCGTATGTTTCGTTTTTCTCGTTTTTGTGAATAGTTGACATTATTAGGTTTTATGTGTTTTGTATAGGATTTGTGGATGGATTTTCGTGTTTATCGTTTCTATATGTAGGTTTCATGTTGTAGATGATTATATGTGAAAATTAGGGATTGATTTGCATGATTAATCGATTTAAGGTTGAATTATATTTGATTTTCGCGTATTGGGTTTGATGTTCTGCATGTTTCTGCTCATTTTTACGCACACGGGCCATGCACACGGGGTGTGGCAAGCCCGTGTGGGTGTACACGGCCTCTTGCACGGCCGTGCAAGAGACCGTGCGTGTTTGGGGATGGTGCACGGGCTGTGCACACGGCCTTGAGGCCGTGTGCAAGAGGCCGTGCGCGTTCGTCCGATTGTGCACGGCCTCGGCACACGGCCGTGCACAAGGCCGTGTGGCCCGATCACACAGTGCCCTGACCTTCTGTAAGTCAGGGCCCGTTTTGCACTACGGGTCCCTCCGAGACTCGTCTTTTCCGAATTCTTTCTTCGCTCGTGTATTCGATATATATGAAATAGATATGAATTGCATGATTTATGAATTTACGACATGTTCGGGTATATGAATAGTGTGTTTTAAGTTTTCGTTAAATTTTCTAACTTTTGCATGTGAAGTCCGATTTTCCCGAAATTCGTATGCATACTTCTTTATGATAATTTAAGCATGTCCGTAAAGTTTCGTTACATTTGGATTTGATTTGTATTTTTAAATGCATGAATTACTCTGTTTTCGTTTGATAATTTGAACTTAAGTGATTGATTTAATTGTATAACGTGCTCCTATGTGTTTTAATATTCTCGTATAAGCCGTGCGTCGCCTTAGTCTTATTTGGTTGTGTCCTGGTATTTTTGCAGACGATACTCCCGTGGAGTAGCGCCGGTTCTAGCTTTTTGCTCTTATTTTGCATAGCAGCCAGGTGAGGTTTTCCGTTTCTGTTTCCAGTATTATTATGTATATATATAAATAAGCCCTCCCGATATAAGCCACGTTTATGTTTTGTTTTCACACCGTTCATATATATATACGTAATAGATATTTATGATTATTATGTTCATTTGATTTATCGAAAATGATTTGATATGAAAAGTACTACGTATAGACTTCGAAATGTTTACGAAAGAGACATGTAAAACCTTTTGTTTTCTAAGGCGAACTTTGGCCTTCGGCCTCGCATATGACATGTCTCGAACGGTCTTTTGGCCAACCCGAAATGTTTGAAAAGCGAGTTTCGAAATGTTTGTATGATCGTTTGGGCCCGGAGTAAGAGCGATAGGACGAAGTCGGTAGACGTCGGGTCTACTGCGTAAATCCTATGGTTTCCTCCATTTGGGAGCTCGGGGTGAGGCCGGAGTGGCAGCCCTTTGAGTACCTGAGTTTTTCTAGTAAGTTACGAGTAGTTCGGGTTTGCAGTCCGACTACATTGGAGGAATAAGGGTGGTTTCCGGTTTTATGTTTTTGGATATTGGAGTTTCAGGGCTCGACTCGCCGAGTCATATGATAAGTTATGTTTTATGTTAAATCACCACCCGTTTACGAAAACCTTTCTTTTATGTTGATTTCTTTTAATTATAAAATTGGTGATTTACTTCCGTTTTATTATATACATTATTATTTCCCCCCCTCACTTAGTCGTTTGGCTAACCCTCTCTGTCTCACCCTATATTGGTTTCAGGATACTAGGCGGGATTCGTCGTCGTCATAGGCGTCGTAGGTTTATATTTATTTTCTCATGTATATTCTTTCCCGGTTGTCTTTTATTTACGTATTATGTTATTATGTTGTATTTACGGGATTTATATACTGAACCCGTGGTTAGATTTGGTCGGGATATTGTATCGAACCCGTTTGATATTATGTAATTGAATTTCATTAGCCTTGGTGGACTTTAATAATTGTGTTATTAATTATGTTTTAAATATTTGGTTTATTATTGCTTCCGCACTTCTGTCTTTTCGTTGTTTATAAAAACCCCGCCTAGTAATTGAGTAAATGCTTGCCGTTCGCCGGGTTTCGGTTCGGGTCGGATCCCATTTCGGCTCCGGGTCGGGGCTCGGTGCGGGGCGTGTGTTACCCGTTTGGGGCGCCCGCTACAGTTGGTATCAGAGCTCTTTGGTCCAATGGCCTAAGCTCTGAATTGTCGTGTTTTGCTGGTTTGGTCGGTCGTTGTGTGCCGGTGTAACTTAGGGAATTGCACTCACCAGTGTTCAAGAACGCTTAGTGTTTGAATTGTCACGGATCTTTGTTGGATGATCAACAACAAAAGATCTTTTACAATCAAAATACTGGGATGGGCTTGGATATAGGTGGATGTGAAACTCAAGGTTGTACTTGCCATGCCTGGTTGTCTGTCGTGTCCGGTTGTGTCTAGGTCGTACGGCTTAGGACTTCTGTGGATTTGTGCAAATGTGCTAAGTGCTTATGTGAACACTAAGTGAACATTACTTGCCTATGTGTTT
The DNA here is from genome assembly GCA_958496215.1 of Verbena officinalis. Taxonomy (NCBI): domain Eukaryota; kingdom Viridiplantae; phylum Streptophyta; class Magnoliopsida; order Lamiales; family Verbenaceae; genus Verbena; species Verbena officinalis. The sequence continues at coordinate 33,780,828 of OY292385.1, read as the reverse complement.
ACAGCTTTGCATGCTCACTTACCTGTCATGCATAACTGTTAATGGCTTTACAGGATGCCTCCACGTCGTTGTCCCTGTGGACAGTCTTCGTCATCTTCATTGACACCTCAGACCGATCCACCAATTCCAGCCGGAATTTTGGAAACATTAAGACGATTCATCGCTCATGCCCCTAAAGGAAATGCTGAGCAGGAAGCATGGGCCCAATTTCTTAGATTCGAACCACCACAATTTGAAGGTACCCTGGATGAAGCTATTGCCGAGGCATGGATATCGGCTCTAGAAAAGATTTTTAGGATTATGGAATATCCGGATCCTCTAAGGGTCGAATTTGCTATATACCTGTTGATTGGAGCTGCACAGGATTGGTGGAAACAGAATGAGCAAAGATGGAAACGCGAGCATGTGGTCCCGACTTGGGATCATTTCTTGATCGAGTTCCGGGCTGAATACGTTCCGAGGATTGTTCATCAACAACATGAAAGGGAATTTCTGGCTCTCAAACAGAACATATCTTCAGTTGGCCAGTACGAGGCACAGTTCTCTCACCTCATTAAGCATAGCCCGTATATGGTCGCAGACGAGCAGAGGAAGATTCGCCAGTTTGTAGAAGGATTGACTTATGAGATCAGAAAGGCTATGATGGTGGTCCGACCTCAATGTTATACCGACGCAGTGGAAATGGCTCTGCATATTGAGTCTGAACTCAGCCTAATGGGACCGAGTCCTACGCTTGACACTACCACCGTTCAGTACCTTCCAGCGAGTTCTAAGAGGCCATTTACACCTTCGGGGCCCTCTACCAGAAAGAAGACCTCCCAAGTGTCCTCATCGAAGCAGAATGCGTCTCCCCGAACTCAGGGACATCCGCGACCCGCATGTGGATTCTGTAAGGGCCTGCATTTGGAGGCCAAATGTTGGAAGAAGAATGGACTGTGCTACGGATGTGGTAGCGCCGACCACAGAGTGAGTGTATGTCCGAAGAAAAAGCCGAAACGAGTTGAGAAGACGGAGCTTGCACGTATGAACGATCCAGGTATATTGCATTGTCATGACATTCATCCAAATTCATCTAATTTCATCTTATGTGAATTTTAAATTATGTGCGTTAGGTTTATAATATTATGCATGTGATTTCGATATTATTATTTGTGTTTGAGTTTCGTGAAGTTTGTGTGGTTTTAATCACACGAACTGCCCCTGTATGCCTTGCACGGTCTCGCCACACGCTGTGACGAGACCCTGTGCACTTATCTCACACGGCCCTGTTGCACCCTGTGCAAGAGGCCGTGCGCATGAATACACACGGGCTCGTCACACGCCGTGACGAGAGCCCGTGCGTGTTTATCCTCACGGGGTCGTCACACGCCGTGACGAGACCCCGTGCGTGTTTCTCACACGGCCTCGTCACACGCCGTGACGAGAGGCCGTGCGCGTTTCTCCCAGGTTTTAAAATGGTCAGTAGCTCCTCTTTTGCGCACACCCTCACTTTCTCTCCTTTTTCATGCGATAATTTGCTCTTGTTTTGCCCCCAATTTCATCCCAACTTTGAGCTCGCTCAATTCTCGATCTACCCGACGGATTTTCAAGAAATTTTGAAAGTGTGTTGTCTGCAGCAAGTTCTTGGTACTGTTGAAGTTTGGGCTCGATCCGTTTTACCGATCTCACGCAATCTTCGCCCGAAGTAGCGCACGCCAAGTGTTCGGTAAAAGTCCCGAGTGAAAAGTTTGCAACTTATTTCCTTCAATCCACACAACTTGAACTCTACTATGGAAGGTGCTCGTGAAACCCGTGGCGGACGTCGGGCAAGGGAATTACCCGACATAGCGGCCCCGGAAGGTTACCAAGTAGATTTGGGTAATGAAGACGATCAAGATATCTTCAACCGGTTAATGGAACGACCGGTTAAAGCTACGCAATTTCTAGACATGGAAGCTATGTACCAATTGGGACTTGGCGAAGGGATCTCCCATTACATCGACAACATTGGGTGGGCAAATTTTTGGAGTATTCAAAGGCCATCCTATCGCCGCCTCACTTGTGACTTTTTAAGCTCTCTTAAGGGCGCGGCATTTCCAGACGACAACGAGATGCCAATAGGAATCCACTTCAGAGCATTCAACCAAGACTATACGCTCTCATACCGGCAGTTGACCGAGTATTTTCAATTGGATGTTACGGCACCGAGGAGACGTGCCGACGGATGGAATCAAGCCGAAGCGTGGAGACGTATCTCTACCTCCACCGAAATATTTAATTCCGGCGTATCCAAGGCCACGATGCTCATCACTACCCAGTTGAGAATTTTGCACAGAGCCGTGTCTCGATCGGTTCTAGCCCGAGGAGACAGTCCGGGTGCGGTGAACACCGAAGATTGTCTCATACTCGATCACATGGTGCGAGGGGTCAGGTTCAACCCCATCTCGTACATGATGGACCACATGATGTATATCTCCACTCGGTCGAGAGGAGAGATTCGAGTTGGCTCATACATCACCGCTATTCTGGAGTGTGCCCAGGTGGAAGGGCTTGATACCCAGGTTCCTGTTGGAGGTTCGACCTCAATTAGCTACGGCACTTTAGCTCAAATGGCGATCTGCACGAAGGGTCCAAGGCGGAACGACCCATATACTCTGGTAGCTGGGCTACCTTTGTGGGAAGCTGACCAAGGGGATGCTCCCGAAGAAGGACCTTCAGACCCAGAGGTCCGAGAGCAGGCTCAGCATATCTACTCCCAACTGATGAGACAGGATGCCTCTATACCTGAGTCTTCACATGGCAGGAGAAGCACTCAGCACCAGGAATCAATAAACCTGCAACAGTTTTATTCAGAGTTCACTGACTACCGACGTGTGTCGGATGAGAGATTTGCCCAGCAGGAGAGGCAGATCAACGAGGGCTTTGCAGCTCAACGAGCTCACATTGATAGTCAGTACACAGCCTTGCAGGCAGAGCTTCAGAGATCGATCTCGGAGATGCAAAGGTCACTATCAGAGCAGTTGGATAAGTATTTCCGCCGTGGTCCGGACGAGCCTTGAGCTATCTAGTCTATTTTATTTTCTTCTTTCCCGTAAACTTTGTTTAGGATTTGATGTAATTTTCTATTTTGTACGAATTCGAATTTTAATTGGAATATTAAGCGCTTTAAGTGTTTATTATGAATTGCGTTTTATTATGTGAATTAATTTTATTTTGATGTTCGATTTAATTCGTATTATTAGAATTTCCGCTAGGTTATGCTCCTCTTAACTAACTCCGAGACCGGAAGAGAATCTGAGGACAGATTCTTCTGAAGAGGGGAGTATTGTAACGACCCGAAAATCCGAGTTTCAATTCGGTATATTTTAATCGAGTAATTTCGTTATTTATTATTTTATTTACTATTTATTCTAAGATTTTAGGATAATTTTATAAATGAGTGAATTTCATATTTAAATCACGAATTGTCAATGTGCGTTTAATTATGTGTATTTTAACTGTAATTACGTATTATTTGGACAACGTGAGTTTTCAAACTTAATTTGCAAATTACTAAAATACCCCTTCGACTTTTAAACCCTAGTCAACTAATTTGACTAAGTCTCTCTCTCACCTCTCTCTCGTTCACAATCAACAAGGAAGGAAAGAAAGAAAAGAAAAGAGAAGGAAGAAGAGAAAGAGAAGGAAGAGATTTCAATCGATCGTCCCGACTTCGTTTCCCGACAGATTTTCGAATCGTTTACGTCTACGAATTCCTCGCGATCTCTTCTACGAGTAAGCTTCTAACGATTCTCTCGTTTAATATCTCGTATGTTTCATTTTTCTCGTTTTTGTGAATAGTTGACATTATTAGGTTTTATGTGTTTTGTATAGGATTTGTGGATGGATTTTCGTGTTTATCGTTTCTATATGTAGGTTTCATGTTGTAGATGATTATATGTGAAAATTAGGGATTGATTTGCCTGATTAATCGATTTAAGGTTGAATTATATTTGATTTTCGCGTATTGGGTTTGATGTTCTGCATGTTTCTGCTCATTTTTACGCACACGGGCCATGCACACGGGGTGTGGCAAGCCCGTGTGGGTGTACACGGCCTCTTGCACGGCCGTGCAAGAGACCGTGCGTGTTTGGGGATGGTGCACGGGCTGTGCACACGGCCTTGAGGCCGTGTGCAAGAGGCCGTGCGCGTTCGTCCGATTGTGCACGGCCTCGGCACACGGCTGTGCACAAGGCCGTGTGGCCCGATCACACAGTGCCCTGACCTTCTGTAAGTCAGGGCCCGTTTTGCACTACGGGTCCCTCCGAGACTCGTCTTTTCCGAATTCTTTCTTCGCTCGTGTATTCGATATATATGAAATAGATATGAATTGCATGATTTATGAATTTACGACATGTTCGGGTATATGAATAGTGTGTTTTAAGTTTTCGTTAAATTTTCTAACTTTTGCATGTGAAGTCCGATTTTCCCGAAATTCGTATGCATACTTCTTTATGATAATTTAAGGATGTCCGTAAAGTTTCGTTACATTTGGATTTGATTTGTATTTTTAAATGCATGAATTACTCTGTTTTCGTTTGATAATTTGAACTTAAGTGATTGATTTAATTGTATAACGTGCTCCTATGTGTTTTAATATTCTCGTATAAGCCGTGCGTCGCCTTAGTCTTATTTTGTTGTGTCCTGGTATTTTTGCAGACGATACTCCCGTGGAGTAGCGCCGGTTCTAGCTTTTTGCTCTTATTTTGCATAGCAGCCAGGTGAGGTTTTCCGTTTCTGTTTCCAGTATTATTATGTATATATATAAATAAGCCCTCCCGATATAAGCCACGTTTATGTTTTGTTTTCACACCGTTCATATATATATACGTAATAGATATTTATGATTATTATGTTCATTTGATTTATCGAAAATGATTTGATATGAAAAGTACTACGTATAGACTTCGAAATGTTTACGAAAGAGACATGTAAAACCTTTTGTTTTCTAAGGCGAACTTTGGCCTTCGGCCTCGCATATGACATGTCTCGAACGGTCTTTTGGCCAACCCGAAATGTTTGAAAAGCGAGTTTCGAAATGTTTGCATGATCGTTTGGGCCCGGAGTAAGAGCGATAGGACGAAGTCGGTAGACGTCGGGTCTACGGCGTAAATCCTATGGTTTCCTCCATTTGGGAGCTCGGGGTGAGGCCGGAGTGGCAGCCCTTTGAGTACCTAAGTTATTCTAGTAAGTTACGAGTAGTTCGGGTTTGCAGTCCGACTACATTGGAGGAATAAGGGTGGTTTCCGGCTTTATGTTTTTGGATATTGGAGTTTCAGGGCTCGACTCGCCGAGTCATATGATAAGTTATGTTTTATGTTAAATCACCACCCGTTTACGAAAACCTTTCTTTTATGTTGATTTCTTTTAATTATAAAATTGGTGATTTACTTCTGTTTTATTATATACATTATTATTTCCCCCCCTCACTTAGTCGTTTGGCTAACCCTCTCTGTCTCACCCTATATTGGTTTCAGGATACTAGGCGGGATTCGTCGTCGTCATAGGCGTCGTAGGTTTATATTTATTTTCTCATGTATATTCTTTCCCGGTTGTCTTTTATTTACGTATTATGTTATTATGTTGTATTTACGGGATTTATATACTGAACCCGTGGTTAGATTTGGTCGGGATATTGTATCGAACCCGTTTGATATTATGTAATTGAATTTCATTAGCCTTGGTGGACTTTAATAATTGTGTTATTAATTATGTTTTAAATATTTGGTTTATTATTGCTTCCGCACTTCTGTCTTTTCGTTGTTTATAAAAACCCCGCCTAGTAATTGAGTAAATGCTTGCCGTTCGCCGGGTTTCGGTTCGGGTCGGATCCCATTTCGGCTCCGGGTCGGGGCTCGGTGCGGGGCGTGCGTTACCCGTTTGGGGCGCCCGCTACAAGTACATAAGAATAAACGAAAGTAGATCACCAGTTTAAAGAGAAAGAAAACAACAGAAGTAAAGTTTTTCGCAAACGATTGGTGAACTAGCTCAAAATGAAACAAAACAAAACGTATAACTCGGCGAGAAGAGTTCTGAACCACCAGTCAAATCATAAAAACAGAAACCCTCCTTATTCCTCCAGTTGTAATCAGGGAGCAACCCCTAACTACACAGATCATACATAAACAGCTCAGGTACTCAAAAGGGCTGCCACTCCGGCCTCACCCCGAGCTCCCAAAGGTGGAGGAAACCATAGAATTTCCATCGTAGACCCGACGTCTACCGACTTCTTCCTATCATCCTTACTCCGGGCCCATCAGAACAGGTCAAACATATACATATACATAGCTCACTTTTCAATCATTTTCATGTGGTCAAAAGACCGTTCGAGGCAAGTCGTGTGCGAGGCTATAATGCCAAAGTTCGCTTTCGGAAAACAAAGATTTTCCTGCCTCTTTCGTACACATTTCACAAACTTATACATAATACTTTTCATATTAAATCGTTTTCAAGATCATAAAAGTATAAGCTTAAATATCTACTATATATACAAACGGATGTAAAACAAATCATAAAACAAGGCTTATCGGGTAGTAGGGTTGGTATTATGTACGTATTATCGTATACTATAAGAAACTGAAAACCTCACCTGTTGGCTTGACGAAAACGAGAGCAAGAATGCGAGACCGGCACGCTACTCCACGGGAGTATCGTCTGCAAAAGACCAAGACACAACCAAATAAGACTAATGACGACGCACGGCTTATACGAAAGATTTAAAACACATAGAAGCACGTTAAACAATCATTCATATCAGTTGGGTTCACATTGTAACAAAACATAGAAATTCATAGAATTCGATAAGCAAAACAAGTTAGAATGCAATAATAGCTCATAAACATGCATAAAAGGCAATAAGGAAGCATGCATTCAAGTTTCGGAAGAAACGGACAATATTTGAAAAATAGCCAAAAAGGCCTAAACGAAAAACACGAGAAACGGGGCCCAAACGAAGTCGGAAAACTTCAAACTACCTAAAATATGTATTTCATGATTTATAGGACCTATAGGTGAAATCCGATCTCAAATCGGAGGTCAAACGAGGAAAGTTAACTTTTTAATTGCCCCTTTGACCCACAATGCCGAGAGCAAGAAGTTGAAAATGGAGAAATTTTGGTTAAGGCATACACACGGTCTTGGGGACGGGCGGACGCACGGGCTTGAACGCGTGCTCAAGCCGGTGCACGAACACTTGCACTGGCCTGCACACCGGCATGCGCACGGCCGTGCATAAGGCCGTGCAAGGCAAAAATAGGCGCACGGTCTTGGCGCATGGTCTCAAGACCGTGCGGATTATCAGAACAGCAGAATCGCGAGGGGTTCGCGGGAATGAGCCAAAAATCAACATTTAAATCATATAAATCATGCAAACCTCAAACTAAAACTTACATTTAATGATCTACAACATCTAATCTACCTATAGGACCAAGAACCACATAAATCCATCCACAAAATCATTCAAAATCACATTTTTCATATATTATTCAACTATTCACAAAATCCTATAAATCACAACCTAGAAAGCATTAAGCGCAAAGGACGTGAGAAGCTTACATGAAGAATAGATCATGAGGAGTTCGTAAAGTTTCACGGATCGAGATTCGGTCGGAAATCGAAGTCGGAATGATCAATCGAAGCTTCCTCTCCTTACTCTCTTCTTTTTCTCTTTTTTTTTTCTTCTCCTTTCTTTTCTTTAACGTGAAGTGAGGATTGAGGGAGAGAGAGAGTTGGTCAAGTCAACTTTGACTTGACTTAGAAACGAGGGGCAAAAATCATAATTACTCCAAACTTACTAAAATTAGCAGGTTGTCGGAATTAAACAATATTACAGTCAAAACTCGTACAATTGAACACACGTTGACATGAAATGGTTTAAAAACCAAAATTCACTCATTTATGAAATTGTTAAAAATTCACATACTAACTATCAAATAAAATAATTAAATCGCGCAAAATAACAATTCGGACGTACCGGATAATAATTCGGATTTTCGGGGCGTTACACAATCACTTATAAATGTAATATGATGACTTTGGCCAAAATAGTATTAGACGACTACTAACGTCATTCTATTATGGATCACTAGATTGTTCTACTCTAGAGTTTTAGAGGAAATGCCTCAAGAAGTTCGGCTTTCCAGGGCACAATTCTAACGATCTCCCACTTGCCCTAAAGCCAACTACCCATTATCTCAAGACCCATCTTCGAAATATGTCCTTGAAAAGACCTTTTGACTCTAAGGCTAAATATGTGGGTTCACTACGTTTTCGGCCTAGGCGATTTATATCATTGAGATATAACTCCTGTCTTCTGATTTAACAATCTTAAATCATTTAAGGATATGTTTAGATATTCTATGAGATCTTGGTTCCATTGCTTTCGCAATCACATTTATGTTGTTTCAAAAACAACTAATGTTGGAGCATTGCTAGGTATTACATCCAACACTTTTGGATGATGTTTCTCATCTAAACTCCTTCTATTTCTACATCTAATGCAGTAATATGTTTTGCTTCACAAGCTTAATCCGTTCGTGTACTACACTTATTGGGATTTCCCAATTTAGTACGTCATCTTATAAGTTGCCATACTTATTAATTAATTGCTTGTTTATTTCCGATCCTATCGGATTACCGTCTTAGTTTTCGATTTTTAACCCATCTATCTCTATAGATTTTGTTAACTCTTTAACTAGATAGGATTCTACCTTATCTATTGTTCGAAAATATCATACATCTATACAATTTTCTTTTTATCTTATGTATGTGATTACTCTTAATCATATTTTAAATGTAGTCAAAATAATTTTCGACTCTCTCATTTAAACATTCGCTCCAATCATTTAAGATTAATCTGAGTTCTGGTAGGAGTCTATAAACTTCTCTAAGTTTCGTCCACTCTTGGCTAGCTCCTACTAAATTCCAGAACTTTCTTTTCCTTCACAGAATTCCTATATCTTATATATACTGTTTAAATATCTTCACTAAGATATATCTCGGATTCACTAATCCTTTTGCTTGTTTCTGTAAGGTCTTACACTTATGATTTTGATTGACTTTGGTGTTCCACTATATGTTTGTTTGTAGTATCATTGAAACTTTTCAACTTCTTGGTATTTCCTTTTATCCTCAAGAAATAATTTCTTGAATAAAAGTAGTTTTCCTTTTATTTTCAAGAAACAATTTCTTGAATAAAAGTGGTCTTTCCTTTTAAACAATCCATTTTGTCCTTCAGGAAACCTTTAAATAAGTATTCCATTAATACTTATTTTTCTACAAATATTTATCAATTAGATTTCTAATCTAATTCATACTCCCACTAGTCTCTTTCTAACGACCAAAAATTCCGAAAATTATTTTCGGAATAATTATTCGACACCTCGTTGAATTTTAAATGAAAAGATTAGCTTCGTTAGCTAATTTTAATTTATATTTTATTCTCCAATCCTTAACCTTTTATAATTAATTTATTATATTTTATTCTCCGGTGCGCAAGCCAGTGCGCTAGCCATTCAGCCTACACGGTCTTGAGGATGTTCTCAAGACCGTGTGCAAGCCCATGCCCAAGCCCGTGTGAATGCCTTAGCGAAATTTTCAGCCTTTTTTCTTAGTTGCTCTCGGGAATGTGGTCAATTGGCCAAAAATAAAAGTTAACTTTTTGCATACGATCTCCTAAAATCGAGCCGTTTTCACCTATAGCTTCCATATGATTCAAGGATGAAGATTCCGTAAAGTTTTCAAAATTCCGACCTCATTCGAGCCTTGAATGAATCAGACAGTCGAAGAAGCTTCGTGAGAGATCCGAATGAAGACGCATAAGTTTCACCCAGGGTTGTTTAACTCTAATCAGTAGAATCTGGGGACCAGATTCTCATAAGGAGGGTTGATTGTAACGCCCCAAAAATTCGAGTTATGAACCGGGAACCCGAATCGATTTTCTTGCGCGATTCATTATTTATTTTATTAATTATTATATGATTTATATAACATTTTCATGAATGAGTGAATTTCGGTATTTAAACCACGACATGTCAATGTGCGTTTAATTTCATGAACTCTGACTGTAATTTTATTTTATTTGGAAAACTTGTATTTTTGACTAAGTTTTATAAATTACAAAAATACCCTTTCGTTTCTCAACCGAGTCAACTCTTTTGAATTAAGCCATCACTCTCTCTCCCTCACTCATTCACACAACAATAGAGGAGAAAAGAAGAGAAGAAAGAAAAAGAAAGGAAAAGAGAAGGAGGAAGGTTCAATCGATCGTCCCGACCCCGTTTCCCGATCGATTTCCGAGCCGTGAAATCTTACGAACTCCTCTCGACCTCATCTACGAGTAAGCTTCTCACGTCTTTCACGTTTAATGCCTCCATTGCTTCGATTTTTGGATTTTTGTATATAGTTGAATATATTAGGTTTTATATGATTTTGAAAGAAATTATGGATGGATTTTTATGATTTTGGACTCTATGTGTAGCTTAGATCTTGTAGAACATTATATGTGAAAATTAGGGAAGGATTTGCATGTTTAATCAGTTAAATGTTGGTTTTTAAATTGGATTTGCGAAGGTTTCGCGTTGCTGTGAATTTTCGGCTGTTTCTTGACGTGCACGGGCTTTGCACACGGGGTGTGGCAAGCCCGTGTGGGTGTACACGGTCTCCCACACGGCCGTGCAGGAGACAGTGCGTGTTGTGGTTGTGCACGGCCTTGTGCACACGACCTTAAGGCCGTGTGCAAGAGGCCGTGCGTGTCCCTCTTTGATGTGCACGACCTTGGTGCACACGGCCGTGCACGAGGCCGTGTGGGCTAAATGATCAGGGCCCTGACCCTTCTGTTGGTCAGGGTCAATTTTACCCTGTAGGTCCCTCTGAGGCTCGTCTTTTCCGAATTCTTTCTTTGCTTATGTATTCTATATATATGAAATAGATATGAATTGCATGATTTATGAATTTATAGCATGTTCGGGTCTATGAATAGTACGTTTTAAGTTTTCGTCAAATTTTCTAACTTTTGCATATGAAGTCCGATTCTTCCGAAATTCGAATGCATACTCTCTTATGGTATTTAAAGCATGTCTGTAAAGTCTTGTTGCATTTAGACTTGATTTTCATATTTAAATTCGTAAATTACTTTGTTTCGTTTGATAATTGAACCTAAGTGTTTTATGTGATTGTATAACGTGCTTTTACTTGTTTCTATGCTTTCGTATGAGCCATGCATCATCGTGTGTCTTACGTGGTTATGTCATTGTCAGTTGCAGGTTCCACTCTCGTGGATTAGGTTGCTCGTTTCCATTTCTGGTTTTCTTTTGGGTTGTCGCCAGGTGAGGTTTCTGTTGTTATTCCGTATTATGTAGATATGTATTATTAAGCCTCACTAAATAAGCCTCGCATGTGTAATTTACGTTTTCATCCCGTATTACTATATTTAGTAAATACTTTATGCTTATTACTTTTATGAGGTTTAAGGACAACGGATTTGATATCAAATGAATATTATGTATATGATTTCGAAATGTTTTCAAAAAGAGACAAGCGAACTATGTTTTGTGTGACGTCCCCCACGCCACAACCCCCGGACCGAAACGAGCCCCCGAGCGATAGTTAAATACCACCACTCGAAAACCCGCCCCGGACAACGGGATTCCCACAATCTGGCAACAGCAACTCCCCAACAACAATACTAACATCAACAACTACAATAGCAATAACAGGCCAGCAACGGAAGCAAATACCAAACATATATATATCCACTAATCTCATTAGATTCAAATATCCAAATATCATTATATTTCAACTTCCATCAATTTCAAGTTAACATGCCAAAATAAATAAGAGTTCAGTCATAATAAAATATCTACATAAACTGACTCCAAAGACCTGTAAGCCTACACTGCTGCTGCCAGTACCCAACAACCACTCGCACTGCTAACCTGAAGCATGAACCAAAAAGGGATGTGAGTCAAACGAACTCAGTGAGGAGGGGAGTATACATAATAAAAACATATATTTAATCCACGCTTAGGTTGATAAAAGCAAATCTAGTGACGATAAGCTCTTTTACAATTCAGCTAAGCTTTGTGAATTAAATATTAAAGTAAAACATTTTAGAAATATTTTTATTCCCGGCGAGAACGGGCCATCTCCTTATAACTCCTAAAACATATCAAATATAATGAAATTCCTTCCTCAATACCGTTTGGCTTATCAAGGAGCAACCCGAGATTTCACCATAACCGACTAATGGCGCCGGTGTCAGTATTATTCATGCTAGACTACCTCCGACCAGCCATGAACAATACCCTTTGATTATTTGTCAGGTTCATGAATACCTGCTTATAATCGGTGGAATTATGAACCCAGCTTCAACCCTAGACGCACGTCTCCGGGTATCCGCCTGTCACATAATCCAGGGCCCAAACAGAAATACCCATGAGCGTCCTCAATGGGGTTAAGTATAAGTCATCTCGCTTTTCAAAATATTTTAATGGACCAAAAGGGTCTTTCGAGACAAGGTATGTAACCGCCTAGGGTATCCCGTCACGTTGCCGAGTTATCTCGAGGCATACGTGCAAGTCCCGAGACCAAATGTTACTTTTAAAATCAAAATAGTTCTCTTGTCTCTATTTTCAAACCATTTTGGAAAAGATATACATATATATCATTTTTATATCAAAACCTTTTTATTTCAAATATTGATAATATATAATTGAAATATAAAGGGATAGGATTTTCGCAAATATTTGTTCAAGCTCCAGTTAAAAAACATTTTTACATCCTCACCTGTAGGCTTAACAAAAAGAATAGCCAAACGACCAGAAATCAGTCCCGCGAGGTCCCACCTGTAATACACAGGCCTCGAGGTAAGACATGACTCGATAAATCAACCAAATACGACGCACGGCTATGAAATGCATTTTATGCTCAAATTAACATATTAGGTATAAATGCATTTAAACACAATTAAGCTCATTCAAGCACATTTAAACACAAATGCATTTAAACACAATTAAGCTCATTCAAGCACATTTAAACACAATCAAATACACATGATATTAAGCTAAAATAGGCATACAAGTAATATGGAAGCTTGGGAAATAAAATTCAAAGGTTTGTGAATATTACACAAACCACCCCTCATTTAATACTTGGCATAGCAAATCAACTCCGATTAATCCGAAACTTTCGGCATCTCTTAGTTAACACATTCTAAGATTTTTGATGCCAAAAGAATCGAAAAATGAAGCCAAATGCTCAAAAATCACTATTCATCAGCCCCTACATATTTCACCAAACTTTCATTTTTCAACCCCAAACTCCACAAAACTTCACCAATTAGCTTAATATCATGAACTAACATGAATTCCTTAACCATTCAAGCATCTAAGACCATTAACCCAACATTGCAAATTGATCAAATTTAATGGAAAAATCACAAGTAATGCTACATGCAACCAACAACCAAACTAAGCTCATCAATCATTCATTCTAACATGCTTCATCACTTCCTCAACATAGAAAACCTTGAAAACCAAAGAATTGTGAGATTTACAAACTTACCTTGAAGGAGGAAATGGAGGAGAAAGGAAGAAATAAAAGCTTGTTTGCACAAATAGAAAGTAGAGGTTTGTTCCTTGGATGAGAGAGCAACTTTTTGTAGCAAGAAAGAGGATGATTTTTGGTGCTTTGATGGTGATGAAAATGGCGGTGGTGAGAAGGGTGAGAATGGCCGAGAGAGAGGTTGAAGAAGATGAGAGAATGTTGCTTGTGGAATAGTGTAGAAAATTTGAGAGAGAAATGAGATAATTAAATAAATAAAGATATTTTGAAAAGTCAAAATTAGCTAGCAATTTATATATACTTGTATATATATTTGTATAGATATTTATGTATGTATTTGCATACATATTTATATATATGACAAGAATAATATCATATAATTCAAATACGATGGCATAATTTTCATAGAATTTCAAATACAACACTTCAAATATAAACATAGTGTAAGGTAATTCAAATATGAAAATTCTTATGAATTCATCATATTATTCACATATAGAATCACACATTAATTCATATAATTCACATAATCACATAATTGCAAACAATGCACACAAGGGCAATTAGTCGGTGAACGTACCGAAGCGTTATAAAAATAGCGGGGCGTTACACTATCCCCCCCTTCGGAGAATCTGGTCCCCAGATTCTAATTCGACTCCGCAAATAACTCGGGATAATGAGTTCGCATCTTCTCTTCTGTCTCCCAAGTTACTTGTTCGGTGGTTCGGTTTCTCCACAATACATGAACCAAGGGAATCTGTCGGTTGCGGAGTTGCTTGAACTTACGATCCTGAATCTCAACAGGTTTCATCTCGATCGTCAAGTCAGGCTTTACCTGGACTTCCTCATCTCGGAGAATATGAGATTCATCGGGATAGTATTTTCGCAATTGAGAAACATGGAAGACGTTGTGAATCCCCGTTAGAGTCGAGGGCAGGTTCAGGCGGTAGGCAGTCTTCCCAATCCGTTCAATAACCTCATAGGGTCCCAAATATCTCGGACTGAGCTTCCCACCTTTTCCCACTCTAGCGAATCCTTTCCTCAACATAGCCTTAAGAAACACTTCGTCTCCCTCTTCAAATTCCAAATCCCGGCGTCTCTTATCGGCGTAACTCTTTTGGCGATCCTGGGCAGTTTTCATTCTCTGTCGAATGATCGCAATCTTATCAAGTGTTTCCTGGATTGTCTTTGGAGGTAGAGCTCATTCCACTCCGTCTTTAGTTCTTCGCCAGTCTTCTAGTTCCCAGTACAGAGGGGATCGGCATTTACGTCCATAAAGCGCTTCGTATGGGGGCATCCCAATTGTCGCTTGGTAACTGTTATTGTAGGCGAATTCAATTAGTGGAAGTTGCTTGTCCCAACTCGTGGAGAAGTTGAGAGCACAAGCTCATAGCATGTCGCCTAAGATCTTGATGGTTCTCTCAGATTGACCATCAGTTTGCGGGTGAGCAGTTGTGCTAAATTTCAAGTTCGTTCCCAGTTCCTGTGAATTTCTTGCCAAAGTCGAGAAGTAAACTTAGGATCTCGATCGGACACGATACTCTTCGGCTGCTCCCATTTCATTACAGCCTCACTCTTCGAGGAATCCACTTCGATTCCATCTCCTGATATCACATGACCAAGGAAGGTAACTTTATCAAGCCAAAATTCGCATTTACTGAACTTGGCATACAACTGATGCTCTCGAAGAGTTCTTAATACAATGCGAAGATGCTCGGTATGTTCTTCCTTAGTCTTTGAGAAAACGAGGATATCATCAATGAAGATTACCACAAACTTATCGAGATATGGCCGGAAAGTACGATGCATCAAATCCATGAAAGCAGCTGGGGCATTCGTCAACCCGAAAGGCATAACTACGAACTCAAAATGCCCATATCGAGTATTAAACCCAGTCTTCGGAATGCCTGATTCTCGGATTTGCAACTGGTAATACCCCTGTCGGAGATCTAGCTTAGAGTACACTTTCGACCCTTGCAAAATATCAAACAACTCTTCGATGTGAGGTAGAGGATATTTATTCTTTATCGTCATCTGATTCAGCTCGCGATAATCTATACACATCCTCAACGTCCCATCCTTCTTTTTCACGAAAAGAACAGGCGCACCCCACGGCGAAGTACTCGGTCGAATGTACCCACTCTCCAACAATCCATCCAATTGAATCTTCAATTCTTTCAACTCTGCCGGAGCCATACGGTAAGGAGTCTTCGAATACGGTTCGGCACCCGGAGCTAAATCGATCACAAACTCTATCTCTCGTTCCGGAGGCAAAGAATTCAAACTCTCAGGAAACACATCAGGGAATTCTCCAGCTACTGGTACCTCCTCAAGCTTAACTTGCTCTTTCGGACGGTTTAGTAGATAAGCAACAAAGGCCGGAGATCCCTTGCGAATCATTCGGGCGGCTTTAACATAAGAAACTCGAGGAATCTTGTCAAACCTTTTGCCCAAAATCTCGATATCAGTTCCCAGAGCGATCTTTTTCCCGAAACAATCAATATAAGCTTGATGCCGATATAGCCAGTCCATTCCCAATATTATCCCGTAGTGACTCATTGGAAGCTCAATGAGATCAGCAGGATAATCGCGATCGTCTATCCTCAACGGACAGTCTCGGAAGACTCGATTGCACAAATAAGAAATTCCCAACGGGGAATTGACCTCAAGCACATAAGGTAAAGACTCGGCAGACAAAGATAATCTAGAAGCATATTCAGGTGCAATAAAAGAATGCGTCGCACCCGAATCATATAATGCAAATATGGATATGTCATGCAAATGTACAGTACCTTGCACCACTGCATTAGGGTCGGTCTCCCCTCCATCCCCCGTCATCGCATACGCTCGTGCCACAACTTTTCCTTTCCCCGCATTCTGTAGCTCTTTCTGAAATTGTGGAGGTGGCCTTCTCTTTGGGCAGTTTCCTACTTGATGATCCTTGCGCCCACATCGAGTGCACCGTCCTTGTTTCTTCCAGCAATCAGCTTCCGTGTGTTTTGGCTTGCCGCAGTAAGAACACTTAATTTGAGGCTCGGCTGTCTGAGGACCTGTGATCTTTTGCTTCTTGCTCGAAGATGAAGAACCCACAGGTGGAAAAGGCTTCTTAAATTTGCGAGGTGCTGGAGCTAAAGCCTGTTGAAACATCCTTTGCATGGCTTCAAAGAACATGGCAGGATTTAGGGGATTCTGATGTACTGGTGGCACAGGCTCGGGCTGAGGAGCAAGAGGAGCATTAATGTTATTGTCTTGGGGAGGAGAGAGAGGAGTAGCTCGGGTTCTGCGTCTACCACGTGCCATTTCCTGTATCAAAAGACTGAATAATATGCATGTTTCGTTAGCCACATGATCATGTTAACACAAAATCACATAACATAAGCATATAAAAGCACATTGTCCTAAAGCCGTTCGACCTAGACAGACTCGACACAACATCAAAACCTAAGTACCAAACCTAGGCTCTGATACCACCTTAAGCTGTGACGTCCCCCACGCCACAACCCCCGGACCGAAACGAGCCCCCGAGCGATAGTTAAATACCACCACTCGAAAACCCGCCCCGGACAACGGGATTCCCACAATCTGGCAACAGCAACTCCCCAACAACAATACTAACATCAACAACTACAATAGCAATAACAGGCCAGCAACGGAAGCAAATACCAAACATATATATATCCACTAATCTCATTAGATTCAAATATCCAAATATCATTATATTTCAACTTCCATCAATTTCAAGTTAACATGCCAAAATAAATAAGAGTTCAGTCATAATAAAATATCTACATAAACTGACTCCAAAGACCTGTAAGCCTACACTGCTGCTGCCAGTACCCAACAACCACTCGCACTGCTAACCTGAAGCATGAACCAAAAAGGGATGTGAGTCAAACGAACTCAGTGAGGAGGGGAGTATACATAATAAAAACATATATTTAATCCACGCTTAGGTTGATAAAAGCAAATCTAGTGACGATAAGCTCTTTTACAATTCAGCTAAGCTTTGTGAATTAAATATTAAAGTAAAACATTTTAGAAATATTTTTATTCCCGGCGAGAACGGGCCATCTCCTTATAACTCCTAAAACATATCAAATATAATGAAATTCCTTCCTCAATACCGTTTGGCTTATCAAGGAGCAACCCGAGATTTCACCATAACCGACTAATGGCGCCGGTGTCAGTATTATTCATGCTAGACTACCTCCGACCAGCCATGAACAATACCCTTTGATTATTTGTCAGGTTCATGAATACCTGCTTATAATCGGTGGAATTATGAACCCAGCTTCAACCCTAGACGCACGTCTCCGGGTATCCGCCTGTCACATAATCCAGGGCCCAAACAGAAATACCCATGAGCGTCCTCAATGGGGTTAAGTATAAGTCATCTCGCTTTTCAAAATATTTTAATGGACCAAAAGGGTCTTTCGAGACAAGGTATGTAACCGCCTAGGGTATCCCGTCACGTTGCCGAGTTATCTCGAGGCATACGTGCAAGTCCCGAGACCAAATGTTACTTTTAAAATCAAAATAGTTCTCTTGTCTCTATTTTCAAACCATTTTGGAAAAGATATACATATATATCATTTTTATATCAAAACCTTTTTATTTCAAATATTGATAATATATAATTGAAATATAAAGGGATAGGATTTTCGCAAATATTTGTTCAAGCTCCAGTTAAAAAACATTTTTACATCCTCACCTGTAGGCTTAACAAAAAGAATAGCCAAACGACCAGAAATCAGTCCCGCGAGGTCCCACCTGTAATACACAGGCCTCGAGGTAAGACATGACTCGATAAATCAACCAAATACGACGCACGGCTATGAAATGCATTTTATGCTCAAATTAACATATTAGGTATAAATGCATTTAAACACAATTAAGCTCATTCAAGCACATTTAAACACAAATGCATTTAAACACAATTAAGCTCATTCAAGCACATTTAAACACAATCAAATACACATGATATTAAGCTAAAATAGGCATACAAGTAATATGGAAGCTTGGGAAATAAAATTCAAAGGTTTGTGAATATTACACAAACCACCCCTCATTTAATACTTGGCATAGCAAATCAACTCCGATTAATCCGAAACTTTCGGCATCTCTTAGTTAACACATTCTAAGATTTTTGATGCCAAAAGAATCGAAAAATGAAGCCAAATGCTCAAAAATCACTATTCATCAGCCCCTACATATTTCACCAAACTTTCATTTTTCAACCCCAAACTCCACAAAACTTCACCAATTAGCTTAATATCATGAACTAACATGAATTCCTTAACCATTCAAGCATCTAAGACCATTAACCCAACATTGCAAATTGATCAAATTTAATGGAAAAATCACAAGTAATGCTACATGCAACCAACAACCAAACTAAGCTCATCAATCATTCATTCTAACATGCTTCATCACTTCCTCAACATAGAAAACCTTGAAAACCAAAGAATTGTGAGATTTACAAACTTACCTTGAAGGAGGAAATGGAGGAGAAAGGAAGAAATAAAAGCTTGTTTGCACAAATAGAAAGTAGAGGTTTGTTCCTTGGATGAGAGAGCAACTTTTTGTAGCAAGAAAGAGGATGATTTTTGGTGCTTTGATGGTGATGAAAATGGCGGTGGTGAGAAGGGTGAGAATGGCCGAGAGAGAGGTTGAAGAAGATGAGAGAATGTTGCTTGTGGAATAGTGTAGAAAATTTGAGAGAGAAATGAGATAATTAAATAAATAAAGATATTTTGAAAAGTCAAAATTAGCTAGCAATTTATATATACTTGTATATATATTTGTATAGATATTTATGTATGTATTTGCATACATATTTATATATATGACAAGAATAATATCATATAATTCAAATACGATGGCATAATTTTCATAGAATTTCAAATACAACACTTCAAATATAAACATAGTGTAAGGTAATTCAAATATGAAAATTCTTATGAATTCATCATATTATTCACATATAGAATCACACATTAATTCATATAATTCACATAATCACATAATTGCAAACAATGCACACAAGGGCAATTAGTCGGTGAACGTACCGAAGCGTTATAAAAATAGCGGGGCGTTACACTATCCCCCCCTTCGGAGAATCTGGTCCCCAGATTCTAATTCGACTCCGCAAATAACTCGGGATAATGAGTTCGCATCTTCTCTTCTGTCTCCCAAGTTACTTGTTCGGTGGTTCGGTTTCTCCACAATACATGAACCAAGGGAATCTGTCGGTTGCGGAGTTGCTTGAACTTACGATCCTGAATCTCAACAGGTTTCATCTCGATCGTCAAGTCAGGCTTTACCTGGACTTCCTCATCTCGGAGAATATGAGATTCATCGGGATAGTATTTTCGCAATTGAGAAACATGGAAGACGTTGTGAATCCCCGTTAGAGTCGAGGGCAGGTTCAGGCGGTAGGCAGTCTTCCCAATCCGTTCAATAACCTCATAGGGTCCCAAATATCTCGGACTGAGCTTCCCACCTTTTCCCACTCTAGCGAATCCTTTCCTCAACATAGCCTTAAGAAACACTTCGTGTCTACGGTGGAATTCGGTAGCTGGCTCCATGTTTACCGGGAGCACGGGTGAGGCCAGAGTGGCAACCTTTGTGCTCCTGCGGCGGTTGACTTCGTGTCAACTGAGACATAGGCTATTATGCCTATAGAGCAGTTTGGATTTAGCGGTCCTTCTGCTATATGGGAGGAATAAGGCTGGTATGGTTTTCAGGTATGTTATGATATGATATGAGGAGGTGAGGGCTTGACTCGCCGAGCAATATGATATGTCCTGTTATGTTATGTTATGATAAATCACCGAATGTTTATGAAAACCCTTCTTTTACATTTGTTTTCTTTTAAGTTAAAATGGTGATTTATTCCTGTATGCTATTATGTATGTACTCCCCTTTTTCCCCTCACTTAGTCTTTTGACTAACCCTCCCTGTTTTTAACCTTATCTGTTTCAGGTGGTTACTAGGTGGGCATCGTCGGTCTTGTATTGCGGAATTATTCTGCTTTTGTCATTGTTCATTCCTAGGTTGTTTTAGGTACTTGATCGTTATATGTATTATGTAGGTTATGATTTGAGTTCGGGATTATTTAATGTTGAACCCGTTATGATTTGATTCAAATTTTGTAAGTGAATTGCGCTAGCCTTGGTGGGCTTTAACTATTTGTGCAATTGGTTTATTGCTTTAATTTCCCGTTAGTAGAATTCGTTTTGTTTGCTGTTGCTTCCGCTTCCGCATTGTTGTCGTCAGTTGTTTTACAAAAGCCCCACCTAGTGATTGAGTAAATCGGTTTGCCGTTCGCCGGGTTTCAATTTAAGGTCGGATTTCTGTTTCGGCTTCGGATTGAGACTCGTTGCGGGGCGCCCGCTATAGTTGGTATCAGAACTCTTGGTATCAGAGCTTTACGAACCAATGTAGAATTGGCAATGAGAGCTAGATGTGCCAGACTGATCACCTTGGAGAACCAGCCCTATGAGTCAGGAGCTCCAGCGGTTGTCCTTACTCACAGTGAAGGGACGACAACTAGCGGATCAAGTGAAATTATCATTTTCTGCATGCACTGTCGGAAACCAAATCACACCGCCGATGTGTGTAGGAGAAGACTTGGGCTGTGCCTAAGCTGTGGTGCCTCCAGTCACCGCGCCGACCATTGCCCCAACAAGGGCAGAGGCCACTGAGGGAATCGAGGAAACTACCGGGATCAAAGGACGCGAACCAAGACACCTAATAAAGGAAAAGGAAGGCTAGACCGGACTTCATTTCTTGGAATAAAAAGGTACCATGCATGCTCATACCATTCATATATTCTCGTATTTTATTTATTAATTGGTTAATATGATATAATTGTTGTATGATAGAACTCCGAATTTAATCCGAGGTATTTTAGTCATTTTCCCGCATTTTATTTCGAATTTGCAAGCGCCCCTACGCACGGTCTTGGCCAAGCCTGTGCGCCCAGCTCAAGACCGTGCAGACCAGTTCAGCGTTTGAGCTGCTGAACCGGCCGAACCGTCTCACACGGTCTTGCGCACGCCCGTGCGTCAGGCCGTGCGTGCCCCCTTCGCTGTTTTAAACCCTTTTCACGAACAGAAACATATAGCAACTCCCAAACCCTCTTTTCTCTCATTTCCAGCAACAAAAATTCCCCAAAATTTCCCCCAATTTCATCCTCTCTACTTTGCAAGCCTATATCTTTCGATCCGGCCGTCGGATCTTCGCGAAATTTGGAAGGTACCTTGTCTCTACCGCGTATTTTCATTAGTTGGTTTTTGGGGATGATTCGCCGAACCAATCTTGCACAATTCCTTGCCCAAAATTGCAGCGGGCGCCCCAAACGGGTAACGCACGCCCCGCACCGAGCCCCGACCCGGAACCGAAATGGGATCCGACCCGAATTGAAACCCGGTGAATGGCACACATTTACTCAATGACTAGGCGGGGGTTTCAAAAATGAAAGAAAACGACAGAGGTGCGGAAGCGAAATTAAACAAAACAATAAATCATAATAATTGCACAAGTATTAAAGCCCACCAAGGCCAACGAAATTCAATTACTTAAATAATAAACGGGTTCGATACAATATCCCGACAATAAATAATAACGGGTTCAACATATAATCCCGAAAACTACATAACTACAATCCTACTATCGTAAACATAAATATTAGCCAAACGGGAATAGAGTTATACATGAGCAAAATAAATGAAACTCTAACGACGACGACTACGACGACGATCAAATCCCGCCTAGTATCCTAAAACCAATACAGGGGTGAAACAGAGGGGGGTTAGTCAAACGACTAAGTGAGGAGGGAATAATAATGTATGTTATAAAACGGAAATAAATCACCATTTTTAAACTTAAAAGAAATCAACATAAAAGAAAGGTTTTCGTAAACGGGTGGTGATTCAGCATGAAACATAACATATCATATGACTCGGCGAGTCGAGCCCTTAACTCTAATTTCCAAACGTAAAACGGGAAACCACCCTTATAACTCCAATGTAGACGGACCGCTAAATCCGAACTACGCATATCATACAGGAATAACTCAGGTACTCCAAGGGTTGCCACTCCGGCCTCACCCCGAGCTCCCAAAGGTGGAGGCAACCATAGGATTTCCGCCGTAGACCCGATGTCTACCGACTTCGTCCTATCATCCTTACTCCGGGCCCAAACATACATACATACAATTCATAACTCGCTTTTCAAATCATTTCGGGTTGGCCAAAACACCGTTCGAGACATGTCATATGCGAGGCCGAAGGCCAAAGTTCTCCATAGAAAACAAAGGGGTTTTACATGTCTCTTTCACAAATTTTTCGAAGACTATACGTAGTACTTTTTCATATCAAATCATTTTCGATAAATCGAATAAACATAATAGGCATAAATATCTACTAAGTATATATATAGAAACGGTGTGAAAAAAAAACGTAAACAAGACTTATATCGGGAGAGGCTTATTTATATATACATAATAGTACTGGAATCAGGAACGGAAAGCCTCACTTGTTGGCTATACAAAAAGAATAGATAAATGCAAGAACCGGCGCTACTCCACGGGAGTATCGTCTGCAAAAATATCAAGACACAACCAATTAAGACTAAGGATAATGCACGGCTTATACGAAAACATTAAACACATAGAAGCACGTTAAACAATCAAATAAAGCACTTAAGTTCAAATTATCAAGCATAAACGGAGAAATTCGTGAATTCGAAAATGCAAATCAATTCCAAATGTAATGAAACTTTACGGACATGGTTTAAATATCATAACGGAGTATGCATTCGAATTTCGGGAAAATCGGACTTCATATGCAAAAGTTAGAAAATTTGACGAAAACTCTAAACGCGTAATTAAAAATCCCGAACATGTTATAAATTCGTAAATCATGCAATTCATATCTATTTCATATATATCGAATACACGAGCGAAGAAAGAATTCAGAAAAGACGAGCCTCGGAGGGACCTACAGGCCAAAATGGACCCTGACCTACAGTAGGTCAGGATCCTGTTCATACAGGTCCACACGGGCTCAAGCACGGCCGTGCAGGAGGCCGTGCAGCCCAAGGGAGTGCGCACGGCCTCTCTACACGCCATGTAGAGAGCCCGTGCAGGCTTCAACAACACGCACAGCCTCCTGCACGGGCGTGCAGGGGGCCGTGTGCCCTCACACGGGCTTGCCACAGGCCGTGTGTCAGCCCGTGCATATCAGAAAGGAGCAGACGCGCAAAACAGCAAACCCATTTCGCGAAAAATCAATCTTAATCCAACATATGATCAATTAAACATGCAAATCACGCCCTAATATTCACATATAATGATCTACAACACATAAGCTACACATAGAATCCAAAAACACGAAATTTCATCCATAAATTCCTTCAAAATCTCAAAAACCCTAACCTAAACAACTATTCAACAAAAACGAGAAATACGAGGCATAGGAGACTGTGACGTCCCCCACGCCACAACCCCCGGACCGAAACGAGCCTCCGAGCGACAGTTTGATACCACCACTCGAAAACCCGCCCCGGACAACGGGATTCCACAACCTGGCAACAGCAACTCCCCAACAACAGTACCAACATCAACAACAACAACTCAATATAACATTAACGAAGCGGAAGAAAATATCATCATCTCAATAGCATAATATCAACATATATATCTCATAAACCCATCAAATTCATCAACCCAAAGTATCATCAAATTTCATATTTCATTCATGTTTCAACCATATTCTATTTAGCATGACAAAATATATAATAGAGTTCAGCTAACAAACTATATAGAACTGACTCCAAAGACTGATAATCCTACGATGCTGCTGCCAGTACCTGACCGCTAACCTGAAGCATGAACCAAAACGGGATGTGAGTCAAACGAACTCAGTGAGGAAGGGAATATATGTATATAATAAAAGAATATTTAATTCACACTTAGGTTGATGAAAGCAAATCTAGTGCCGATAAGCTCTTTTACAATTCATCTAAGTTTTGTGAATTAAATATTGAATCGAAACATTTTATAAAACATTTTATTCCCGGCGAGAACGGGCCATCTCCTTATAACTCCCAAAACATATAATAAATCATTATGAAATCCGTAACACCGTTTGGCTTATCAAGGGAGCTACCAAAGATTTCACCATAACCGATTAATAGCACCGGTGTAAGTATTACCCGAGCTAGACTACCTCCGACTAGCAATGAGTAATACCCTTTGATTATATATTAGATGATCGTCACTGGGTCTCCATCCATATATATAATCTGGATTATACTATGGGCTTTACCCTAGACGCACGTCTCCGGGTTTCCACCTCTAGTATAATCCGGGGTCCAAATATACCCTAAGAGCGTCCTCAATAGGGTTAAAGGAAATATAATCTCGCTTTATAAATGTTTTAATTGACCAAAAGGGTCGTTCGAGACAAGGTATGTAACCGTCTAGGGTTTCTCAACACGTTGCCTATAACGAGGCATACGAGCAAGTCCCGAGACCAAATGTTACTTTTAAAAATAAAATAGTTCTCTTGTCTCTATTTTAAAACCATTTTAGAAAAGATACACATATATCATTTTTATATCAAAACCTTTTTATTTCAAATATTGATAATATATAATTGAAATATAAAGGGATAGGGTTTTCGCAAATATTTGTTCAAGCTTCAGTTAAAAACATTTTACATCCGCACCTGTAGGCTTAACAAAAAGGATAGCCAAATAACTCAGAATCAGCCCCACGAGGTCCCACCTGTAATACACAGGCCTCGAGGTAAGACACGACTCAATAAATCAACCAGGTAAGACGCACGGCTATGAAATGCATTTTATACTCAATATAACACCTTATGCATAAATGTACTTAAACACAATTAAACTCATTCAAATGCATTCAAACACAATCAAATATACATAATATTAAGCTAGATTAGGCATTCAAGTCATATGAGAGCTTGGGAACTATAATTCAAAGGTTTAGCAAATATTACATAAACCACCCTTCGTTTAATACTTTTCATAGCAAAACAACTCCGATTAATCCGAAACATTCGGCATCTCTTAACTACTATATTTAAGGATTTTTGATGCCAAAAGAATCAAAAAACGAAGCTCGAATCAATACCTCAAAAAAACCACTATTTATGCCGCCACTTCCCCTTTTTGCTCAAACATTTGATTTTCAATCCCAAACTCCATAAAACTTCACCAATTAACTTAATATCATGAACTAACATGAATTCCCTAACCATTTAAGCATATGAGATCATTAAGCCAACATTGCAAATTGATCAAATTTAATAGAAAAATCACATGTGATGCTACATGCAACCAACAACCAAACCAAGCTCATCAATCAACCATTCTAGCATACTTCTTCACTTTATCAACATAGGAGACATTGAAACTTAAAGATTAGAGAGAATCACAACCTTACCTTGAAGAAGAGAATTGGAGAGAATGAAGAAATAAGAGCTTGTTTGAAGAAACCACAAGTTGTAAGTTGTTCTTTCGTTGATATAGCAACTTTTTGTAGCAAGTAGGATTGAATTTCTTGGTGCCTTGAAGGTGTGGCTATGGCGGTGGTGAAGAGAGAGTGAGGGCCGAGAGTGATGAAGGAGAAGAAGAGAATGTGTTGCTTGTTGGAATTGTGTAGAAAATTTGAGAGAAAATGAGATAATTAAATAAATATAAGATATTTTTGAAAAGTCAAAAATGGCTAGCAATGTGTATATACTTGTATATATATTTGTATAGATATTTATGTATGTATTTGCATATATATTTACATATATTTCAAGAATAATATCATATAATTCAAATATAATGTGATAATTTTCATAAGATTTCAAATACAACAATTCAAATATAAACATAGTATAAAGTAATTCAAATATAAGAATGGTGTAAAATAATTGAAATATGAAAATTCTTGTGAAATCATCACATTATTCATATATTAAGTCATATAAGTCACATAATTCACATAATCGCAAACAATGCAAACAAGAGCAATAATCGGCTAACGTACAGAAGCACTATAAAATAGCGGGGTGTTACACTATCCCCCCCTTCAGAGAATCTGGTCCCCAGATTCTAATTCGACTCCGCAAATAACTCGGGATAATGAGTTCGCATCTTCTCTTTCGTTTCCCAAGTTACTTGCTCGGTGGTTCGGTTCCTCCACAACACACGAACCAAGGGAATATGTCGGTTGCGGAGTTGCTTGAACTTACGATCCTGAATCTCAACAGGTTTCATCTCGATCGTCAAGTCAGGCTCTACCTGGACTTCTTCATCTCGGAGAATATGAGATTCGTCGGGATAGTATTTTCGCAATTGAGAAACATGGAAGACGTTGTGAATCCCAGTTAGAGTCGAGGGCTGGTTCAGGCGGTAGGCAGTCTTCCCAATCCGTTCAATAACCTCATAGGGTCCCAAATATCTCGGACTGAGCTTCCCACCTTTTCCCACTCTAGCGAAACCTTTCCTCAACGTCGCCTTAAGGAACACTTTGTCTCCCTCTTCAAATTCCAAATCCCGGCGTCTCTTATCAGCATAACTCTTTTGGCGATCCTGGGCAGCTTTCATTCTCTGTCGAATGATTGCAATCTTTTCAAGAGTTTCCTGGATCGCCTTTGGAGGTAGAGCTCGTTCAACTCCGTTCTTAGTTCTTCGACAGTCTTCTAATTCCCAGTACAGAGGGGATCGGCATTTACGTCCATAAAGCGCTTCGTGTGGGGGCATCCCAATTGTTGCTTGGTAGCTGTTGTTGTAGGCGAATTCAATGAGCGGCAGTTGCTTGTCCCAACTCGTGGAGAAGTCGAGAGCACAAGCTCGCAGCATATCGCATAGAATCTTGATGGTTGTCTCAGATTGACCATCAGTTTGCAGGTGAGCGGCCGTGCGGAATTTCAAATTCGTTCCCAAGTTTGTGTGAATTTCTTGCCAAAGTCGAGAAGTAAACTTGGGATCTCGATCGGACACGATACTCTTTGGAACTCCGTGTAGCTTTACAATCTGCTCGATATACAGTTCTGCCAGTTTCTTGACATTGGTGGTCTTTCGAATTGGAATGAAATGAGCGGATTTCGTCAAACGATCCACAATCACCCAAATCGTATCATATCCGCCTCGAACTCTCGGTAATCCGAACATGAAATCCATTGCAATATCTTCCCATTTCCAATCCGGAATAGGGAGTGGCTGTAGAGTTCCACCAGGTTGCTGATGTTCAGCTTTAACTCGTTGACAAGTTAAACACCGTCTCACGAAATCAGCAACTTCTCGTTTCATTCCATGCCACCAATATTGAGTCTTGAGATCTCGGTACATCTTATTACCTCCCGGATGGACGGCATAAGCAGATTTATGTGCTTCCTCCATGATTTCGGTCTTCAGATTCTTCGGCACGCAAATTCGGTTCTTAAAACGAAGAAGACCCATATCATCGAAAGCAAATGAGGAGTTCGGATCATCTTGCATCCTCACGACCTGTCTTTGAATCCAGTCATCAGCACTCTGCTCGTCTTTAAGCCTCTGAACCAAGTCTGGTCTCACTGAGAGGTTTGCAATCCGCGGTTGAGAGACTAAGTGATATCTCCCTACTTCGGACATTAATTCCAAGGAGGTTCCTTCTAAGACAGCTACCTTTGCCTGTCTACTTAAAGCATCAGCTACTACATTAGCTTTGCTTGGGTGATATTGGATACGACAATCATAATCTTCAAGAAATTCCATCCACCGACGTTGCCTGCGATTGAGATCCTTCTGAGTATGTAAATACTTCAAACTCTGGTGGTCGGTGAAAATGTCGAATGTCACGCCGTATAAGTAATGTCGCCATTTCCCCAGGGCAAAGATAATAGCAGCTAGCTCAAGATCATGGATAGGATAGTTCTTCTCAGCATCTTTTAGCTTGCGCGAAGCATAAGCAATTACTTTGCCGTTTTGCATCAGAACACATCCTAACCCTTCTTTCGATGCATCGGTATAAACCGTAAATCCTTCGGAACCTTCAGGTAGTGTAAGTACCGGAGCAGTAGTCAACCGTTTCCTTAGCTCTTGGAAACTTGCCTCGCACTTATCGTCCCACTTAAATTGGTCAGCGGTGCGGCTATCTTGGAAAAATCTTTAACGAACCGCCTATAATAGCCAGCTATCCCTAGAAAACTTCGGACTTCAGTTGGAGTCTTCGGCTGCTCCCATTTCATCGCGGCCTCAATCTTCGAGGGATCCACTTTGATTCCATCTCCTGATATCACATGACCAAGGAAGGTAACTTTATCTAGCCAAAATTCGCATTTACTGAACTTGGCATACAACTGATGCTCTCGGAGAGTTCTTAATACGGTGCGAAGATGCTCGGCATGTTCTTCCTTAGTCTTTGAGAAAACCAGGATATCATCAATGAAGATCACCACAAACTTATCGAGATATGGCCGGAAAGTACGATGCATCAAATCCATGAAAGCAGCTGGGGCATTCGTTAACTCGAAAGGCATAACTACGAACTCAAAATGCCCATATCGAGTATTAAGCCCAGTCTTCGGAATGTCTGATTCTCGGATTCGCAACTGATAATACCCCTGTCGGAGATCTAGCTTGGAGTACACTTTCGACCCTTGCAAAATATCAAACAACTCTTCGATGTGAGGTAGAGGATATTTGTTCTTTATCGTCATCCGATTCAGCTCGCGATAATCTATACACATCCTCAACGTCCCATCCTTCTTTTTCACGAAAAGAACAGGCGCACCCCACGGCGAAATACTCTGTAGCGGGCGCCGCCAAACGGGCAGACGCAGGCCCCGCACCGGATCCTGACCCGGAATAGAAAGTAATCCGACCCGAACCAAAATCCGGCGAACAGCAAACCGGACTCATTTACTACTAGGCGGGAGTTTCAAAATAGGGACAGACCAAAAGCGGAAGCAATATATAAACAAAACATAAAATCCATAATGGCTGCGCAGTTAGGTAAAGCCCACCAAGGCTAGCAAATTCCCATAAATACTAATAAATGTTTACAACGGGTTCTACAATATTATTCCCGGCTATACATAAGTATAATTCTACATAACAAATATCAAGTCAACAAGAAACAAGAGTTTACATAAGATAAAAGCTTGTAACTCGATCGACAACGACTCAATACTACTGAAGCCCGCCTAGAATCCTGAAACCAAAGGGTGAAACAAATGGGGTTAGTCAAACGACTAAGTGAGGGGGAAAAAGACAGTACATAATAATAAACGAAAGTAGATCACCAGTTTAAACAGAAAGAAAATAACAGAAGTAAAGTTTTTCGCAAAAGATTGGTGAACTAGCTCAAAATGAAAGAAAACAAAACGGATAACTCAGCGAGAAGAGTTCTGAACCACCAGTCAAATCATAAAAACAGAAACCCTCCTTATTCCTCCAGTTGTAATCAGGGAGCAACCCCTAACTACACATATCATACATAAACAACTCAGGTACTCAAAAGGGCTGCCACTCCGGCCTCACCCCGAGCTCCCAAAGGTGGAGGAAACCATAGAATTTCCGCCGTAGACCCGACGTATACCGACTTCGTCCTATCGTCCTTACTCCGGGCCCATCAGAACAGGTCAAACATATACATATACATAGCTCGCTTTTCAAACATTTTCATGTGGTCAAAAGACCGTTTGAGGTAAGTCGTGTGCGAGGCTATAATGCCAAATTTCGCTTTCGGAAAACAAAGATTTGCTTGCCTCTTTCGTAAACATTTCACAAACTTATACATAATACTTTTCATATTAAATCGGTTTCAAGATCATAAAAGTATAAGCATAAATATCTATTATATATACAAATGGATGTAAAACAAATCATAAAATAAGGCTTATCGGGTAGTAGGGTTGGTATTATGTACGTATTATCGTATACTATAAGAAACTGAAAACCCCACCTGTTGGCTTGACAAAAACGAGAGAAAAATGAGAGACCGGCACGCTACTCCATGGGAGTATCGTCTGCAAAAGGCCAAGACACAACCAAATAAGACTAATGACAACGCACGGCTTATACGAAAGATTTAAAACACATAGAAGTACGTTAAACAATCATTCATCTCACTTAGGTTCACATAGAAATTCATAGAATTCGATAAGCAAAACAAGTTAGAATGCAATAATAGTTCATAATCATGCATAAAAGGCAATAAGGAAGCATGCATTCAAGTTTCGGAAGAAACGGACAACATTTGAAAAATAGCCAAAAAGGCCTAAACAAAAAACACGAGAAACGGGACCCAAACGAAGTCGGAAAAATTCAAACTACCTAAAATATGTATTTCATGATTTATAGGACCTATAGGTGGAATCGGATCTCAAATTGGAGGTCAAACGAAGAAAGTCAACTTTTATTTTGCTCCTTTGACTCACAATGCCGAGAGCAAGAAGTTGAAAATGGAGAAATTTTGGTTAAGGCATACACACGGTCTTAGGGACGGGCAAACGTACGGGCTTGAACGCGTGCTGAAGCCGGTGCGCGAACACTTGCACTGGCCTGCGCACCGGCGTGCGCACGGCCGTGCGTAAGGCCGTGCAAGGCAAAAATAGGCGCACGGTCTTGGCGCATGGTCTCAAGACCGTGCGTCAGGCCGTGCGGATTATCTGAACAGCAGAATCGCGAGGGGTTCTCGGGAATGAGCCAAAAATCAACATTTAAATCATATAAATCATGAAAACCTCAACTAAAACTTACATTTAATGATCTACAACATCTAATCTACCTATAGGACCAAGAACCACATAAATCCATCCACAAAATCATTCAAAATCACATTTTTCATATAATATTCAACTATTCACAAAATCCTATAAATCACAACCTAGGAAGCATTAAACGCGAAGGACGTGAGAAGCTTACATTAAGAATAGATCGTGAGGAGTTCGTAAAGTTTCACGGATCGTAATTCGGTCGGGAAACGAAATCGGAATGAGCAATCGAAGCTTTCTCTCTTTATTTTCTTCTTTTTCTCTTTTTCTTTCTTTTCTCTTGTTTCTAAAGTGAATGAGGATTGAGGGAGAGAGAGAGTGGTCAAGTCAAACTTTAACTTGACTTAGAAACGAGGGGCAAAACCGTAATTACTCCGAACTTACTAAAAATATCAGGTTGTCGGAATTAAACAATATTACAGTCAAAGCTCATATAATTGAACACACGTTGACATGAAATGGTTTAAAAACCAAAATTCACATACTAACTATCAAATAAAATAATTAAATCGCGCAAAATAACAATTCGGACGTACCGGATAATAATTCGGATTTTCGGGGCGTTACAATCACCCCTCCTTATGAGAATCTGTCCCTAGATTCTTCTCATCCGCTACAAATAATGCGGGGTGAAACTTGCGCATCTTCTCTTCGGTTTCCCACGTAGCTTCTTCAACCGACTGACTCCTCCAAAGCACTTTGACCATGGGAATTTCTCTGTTACGCAGTGCTTGAGTCTTTTTGTCTAAAATTTTCACCGGCTGTGAAACGAAGGTCAAGTCCGGCTCTATCTCAACATCTTCGATAGGAAGAACGTGTGAATCACTCGGGTGATACTTCCGGAGCTATGAAACGTGGAAAACGTTGTGGATTCCTGTCAGACTCGGTGGCAAGTCTAATCTGTAAGCAGCTTCTCCAATCTTCTCCAGAATCTCAAACGGTCCTAAGAATCTCGGACCTAACTTACCACCTTTGCCAATACGAGTGAATCCCTGTCGCGGTGAAGCTTTAAGAAACACTCGGTCACCAACCTCGAACACCAAAGGTCGGCGGCGTGTATCGGCATAACTTTTCTGGCGATCCTGGGCTGCTTTCATCCTCTGACAGATAATCTGAATTCGGTCAATCGCTCTCTGAAGAGACTGCAGAGAATCTCCTCTTCCTTTGTTATCCCTTGTCCAACGCCAATTCTCAAGATCCCAAAACAACAGGGATCTACACTTCCTTCCATATAGAGCTTCGTAAGGTGCCGTCTTGATCGTAGACTGATAACTGTTGTTGTAGGCGAACTCAATCAACGGAAATTGGTCGTGCCAATTGGTGCGAAAGTCTAAAGCACACGCACGAAGCATATCACTGAAATATCGAATCGTCCTCTCAGATTGGCCGTCGGTCTGCGGATGTGCTGCTGTGCTCAATGTCAGCTTCGTTCCCATTTTCTCCTGAAGATGCTGCCATAATTGAGAAGTGAATCTAGCATCTCTGTCAGACAGAATGCTCACGGGAACTCCATGAAGCTTGACAATCTCTCGATGATAAATCTCTGCCAACTTCTCCACCTTGAATGACTTCTTGACCGGCAGAAAGTGAGCAGTCTTGGAAAGTCGGTCAATTATCACCCAAATACTATCATAGCCACCTTTAACTTTCGGTAAACCAGACACAAAGTCCATCGCAATCTGCTCCCAATTCCACGTAGGAATCGGTAGTGGCTGTAGCAATCCTCCAGGTCTCTGGTTGTAACGCCCCGAAAATCTGAATTATAATATGGTGCGTTCGAATCGAATATTTGCGCAATTTATTATTTTATTTAATATTTATTATGTAATTTTAGAATTATTTCGTATATGAATGAATTTCTGTATTTAAATTACAAATTGTCAATGTGCGTTTAATAATATGAATTTTGACTGTAATTACATGTTATTTGGACAACGTGAGTTTTTGAACTTATTTTGCAAAATTACTAAAATGCCCCTTCGACTCTTTAAACCCTAGCCTAAATTGACTTAGTCAATCTCTCTCCCTCTCATTTCACTCACGCACAAAAAGAAAAAAAAAAGCAAAGGAGAAGAAAGAAAAAGAAAGAAAAAGAGAAGGAAGAAGAAAGATATTCCAACGATCGTCCCGACTTCGTTTCTCGACGGATTCTCGATCCGTTTTCGTCTATGAACTCCTCGCGAACTCTTCTACGAGTAAGCCTTTCACGAATTTTTCATTTAATGCCTCTTATGCTTCGTATTTATTATTTTTGATGATAGTTGTAGAATTTAGGTTTTTATTCGATTTTGATAGTAAATATGGCTGGATTTTCGTGTTTGTCGTTTCTATATGAAGATTATATGTTGTAGATGATTATATGTGAGGATTAGGGTTTGATTTGCATGATTTTGTGATTAAATGTTGATTTTTGATATGAATTCGCGTAGGTTTTGGTTCTGCGAAAATGTTTCTGCTCGAATCGGTGCACACGACCTTGAGGCCGTGTGCATGAGGCCGTGCGCGTGGAAGAATTGCACACGGGCTGTGCACACGGCCTTGAGGCCGTGTGCATGAGGCCGTGCGCATTTCTTGATTGTGCACGGCCTCGGCACACGGCCGTGCACAAGGCCGTGTGGCCTGGTCGAACAGTACCCTGACCTTCTGTAAGTCAGGGTATTTTTTTGGCCTACGGGTCCCGCTTTGGCTCGTCTTTTCCAAATTCTTTCTTCGTTCGTGTATTCGATATATATGATATAGATAGGAATTGCATGATTTATGAATTTACAACATGTTCGGGTGTATGAATAGTGCGTTTTAAGTTTTCGTTAAATTTTCTAACTTTTGCATGTGAAGTCCGATTCTCCCGAAATTCAAATGCATACTCCTTTATGATATTTTAAGCATGTCCGTAAAGTTTCGTTGCGTTTGGAATTGATTTACATTTTTAAATTTGCGATTTACTCTGTTTTCGTTTGAGAATTTGAACCTTAGTGATTGATTTAATTGTATAACGTGCTTCTATGTGTTCTAATACTTTCGTATAAGCCGTGCGTCGTCTTTAGTCTTATTTAGTTGTGTCTTGGTATTTTGCAGACGATACTCCCGTGGAGTAGCGCCAGTTCTTGCTCTTTTTGCTCATCTTTTGCATAGCCAGGTGAGGCTTTCCTTTTCTGATTCCAGTATTACTACGTATATATATATATATAAATAAGCCTCTCCCGATATAAGCCACGTTTATGTTTTGTTTTCACACCGTTTATATATATATCTAATAAATATTTATGATTATTATGTTTATTCGATTTATCAAAAATGATTTAATATGAAAAAGTACTATGTATAGTCTTCGAAAGGTTTACGAAAGAGACATGTAAAATCTTTTGTTTTCTAAGGCGAACTTTGGCCTTCGGCCTCGCATATGTCATGTCTCGAACGGTCTTTTGGCCAACCCGAAATGTTTGAAAAGCGAGTTATGAACTGTATGCATGATCGTTTGGGCCCGGAGTAAGAGCGATAGGACGAAGTCGGTACACGTCGGGTCTACGGCGTAAATCCTATGGTTTCCTCCATTTGGGACCTCGGGGTGAGGCCGGAGTGGCAGCCCTTTGAGTACCTGAGTTATTCCCGTCAGTTACGAGTAGTTCGGATTTAGCGGTCCGTCTACATTGGAGGTATAAGGGTGGTTTCCGGTTTTTATGTTTGGTTATTGGAGTTAAGGGCTCGACTCGCCGAGTCATATGATATGTTATGTTTTATGTTAAATCACCACCCGATTACGAAAACCTTTCTTTTATGTTGATTTCCTTAAGTTTAAAAATTGGTGATTTACTTCCGATTTATTATATACATTATTATTCCCTCCTCACTTAGTCGTTTGACTAACCCCCTCCGTTTTACCCCTGTACTGGTTTCAGGATACTAGGCGGGATCTTCGTCGTTGTCGTCGTCGCGTCTTAGAGTTACATTCTTTTGTTCATGTATAACTCTCATTCAGTATGGCTATGATTTATGTCTTTTGATTTTAGGATTTAATTAGTTTGTATTCGGGATTATGTATATATTGAACCCGTTATTATAATTATCGGGATATTGTATCGAACCTGTTTGTTATTTAATTAATGGAATTTCGTTAGCCTTGGTGGGCTTTACTACTTGTGTAATTATTTATGTTTCGTTTATTTCGCTTCCGAACTTCTGTCCTTTCGTTGTTTTGAAATCCCCGCCTAGTTATTGAGTAAATGCTTGCCGTTCGCCGGGTTTCGGTTCGGGTCGGATCCCATTTCGGTTCCGGGTCGGGACTCGGTGCGGGGCGTGCGTTACCCGTTTGGGGCGCCCGCTACACTGGTGCTCTACCTTGACCTGCTGACATGTCTGACATCTCTTGACGTAATCAGCTACGTCTCTCTTCATACCTCTCCACCAGAACAACTCTTTTAGATCCCGGTACATCTTACTTCCACCAGGATGTACTGTATAAGGCGTATTATGCGCCTCAGCAAGAATCTCCTTCTTAAGACTCTCAGGAACACAAACTCGAGTCTCGAAGCGGAGAATGCCAGAATCATCAACACGAAACTGGGACTCTGGATCATCTGAAATATGAACTATCTGCCTCTGAGTCCACTCATCAGTAGCCTGAACATCTCGAATCTTACGACCCAATTCTGACTGAATCGATATACTGTGAACGTGAGCCTGCGAGGTGATATTAACTCGCTCAAACTTAGCCTCTAGCAGAGCTACACTCGCCTTACGACTCAATGCATCGGCTACCACATTCGCCTTTCCAGGATGGTACTGAATCTTGCAATCATAATCCTCAAACAATTCCATCCATCGACGTTGTCTCTTGTTCAAATCCTTCTGAGTGAACAAATACTGAAGACTCTTGTGATCAGTGAAGATATCGAACGTAGTGCCATATAGATAATGACGTCACTTTAGCAAAGCAAACACAACGGCTGCTAGTTCAAGATCATGCGTGGGATAGTTCTCTTCGGCTGGCTTTAGTTTCCTCGAGGCGTAAGCTATAACTCTCCCATTTTGCATCAACACACAACCCAATCCCTCGTGTGACGCATCTGTGTACACAACGAGTCCCTCCAATCCATTAGGCATAGCTAACACTGGGGCTGTAGTTAATCTCTTCTTGAGCTCCTGGAAACTTGCTTCACATTTGTCTGACCACTCAAACTTGGCATCCTTCTTTGTCAATGCAGTCAACGGACTAGCAAGCTTGGAAAAGTCCTTGACAAAACGTCTATAGTATCCTGCTAAACCCAAGAAACTGCGAATCTCTGTAGGAGTCTTAGGTTTCTCACAATCCGTCACAGTCTCGATCTTCGAAGGATCTACTTCGACTCCCGCTCCGGATATGACATGACCTAGAAAAGTCACTCTGTCGATCCAGAACTCGCATTTGCTAAACTTAGCAAATAACTGATGCTCTCTCAAAGCCTGAAGAACAATCCTGAGGTGTTCTGCGTGCTCTTCCGCTGACTTCGAGAACACTAGAATGTCATCGATAAAGATCACAACGAACTTATCGAGGTATGGACGAAAGATCCTGTGCATCATATCCATAACAGCGGCAGGAGCATTCGTGAGTCCAAACGGCATGACCACGAACTCAAAGTGACCGTATCTGGAGTTGAACGCTATCTTCGGAATATCCTCGGCTCGGATACGGAGCTGGTAATACCCTTGTCTGAGATCAAGCTTAGAATAAACTCTCGATCCCTGGAGTAAATCAAACAACTCCTCAATATGCAGCAAAGGATACTTATTCTTCACCGTCATCCTGTTCAACTCGCGATAATCGATACACATACGGAGTGTACCGTCCTTCTTCTTCACGAACAGGACTAGAGCACCCCAAGGCGAGGTACTCGGGCGGATATATCCAATCGAAAGGAGTTCGTCGAGCTGATTCTTCAATTCCTTCAACTCGGAAGGAGCCATACGGTACGGAGACTTCGAGTACGGCTCGGCACCCGGGACTAGATCAATAACGAACTCAATGTCCCTATCAGGGGGCAAAAACTCCAAGTTCTCGGGAAACACATCCATGAATTCCTTAACCACATCGGTATCCTCGATCTTCGCCTGCTCTTTCGGACGGTTGAGAAGATAAGCTAGAAAACCAGTTGCTTCTCCCTTCTGGATAAGCTTCTTGGCTTCCATCATAGAGATATACGGGCCTTCACCCGTTCTGAAACCTCTAACTTCACTGTAACCAAGCACAACTTTCTTCTCATAGCATTCGATCTTCGCTCGGTGCTCAAATAACCAATCCATCCCAAGAATAACTCCATAATCCTTCATCGGCAGTACGATTAAATCCCGAGGTACTCGGTAACCTCAATCATCATCGGACAACGCTTGAGAACGCGGTTCGTAGCTACTCTAGAACCCATCGGCGAGCTAACAACTAACACATACTCAAGCAACTCAACAGGCACATGCACAGATAAAGCAACGGCAGACGCAATAAACGAGTGAGAAGCACCCGGGTCGTACAATGCATGAATGGGAGTGCCATGTATATATATCGTACCTTCCACCACGGCATTCGCATCCGGCACGACATCTTCAGCATCGTCTTCCAAGGCGTAAAGTCGGGCCTGGGCTTGAGGCTGAGCTGGCTGCTTCTGACCTCTCTTCATCGGGCATGCATTCATAAGATGATCGGAGCTACCACATCCAAAGCAAAGCCCTAACTTCCTTCGACACTTAGACTCCAAATGGGGGCCTCCACAATATCCACAAACTGGTCGTGGAAAACCCTGAGCTTGGGGAGGAACGTTCGGCTTCGGAGCCTGCTGAAATTGTTTCTTCCCAGCTGAAGAAGAAGATGGTCCTACAGAAGGAAAAGACCTCTTCGGACCCGACGAAAAACCCTTAGCGGCTGCGGGGGCAGGTGCTGACGTAGGCCTCATCTGTCTCAGCTCTGACTCTATAGCAAGAGCCATGTCAACTGCATCGGAATAAAATCGGTGGCGGACAGCCATCATATGCAGTCGAATGCTGTGAGACAAACCCTCCACGAACTGGCGTGTCTTTCTCTCCTTGTCCTCAACCATATAGGAACAGTGAACAATGAGGCGAGAGAAATGTGCCTCATTGTAACGACCCAAAAATCCGAGTTTCAATTCGGTATATTTTAATCGAGTAATTTCGTTATTTATTAATCTATTTAATATTTATTCTGAGATTTTAGAATAATTTCGTAAATGAGTGAATTTTATATTTAAATCACTAATTGTCAATGTGCGTTTAATTATATGAATTTTAACTGTAACTACGTATTATTTGGACAACGTGAGTCTTCGAACTTATTTTGTAAAATTACGACTTTGCCCCTTCGAATTCTAAACCTTAGTCAAGATATGACTAAGTCTCAATCTCTCTCTCTCACATTGCCATTCACGCACAAACAAGGAAAAGGAGAAGAAAGAAAAAGAAAGAAAAAGAGAAGGAAGAAGAAAGATTCCAACAATCGTCCCGACTCCGATTCCCGACGGATTCTCGATCCGTTTTCGTCTACGAACTCCTCGCGAACTCTTCTACGAGTAAGCCTTTCACGATTCTTTCGTTTAATGTCCTCTATACTTTGTTTTTCTCGTTTTTGTGAATAGTTGTATAATTTAGGTTTTATATGATTTTGATAGTAATTGTAGATGGATTTTCGTGTTTATCATTTCTATATGTAGATTGCATGTTATAGATGATTATATGTGAAAATTAGGGATTGATTTGCATGATTAATCGATTTAAGGTTGAATTATATTTGATTTTCGTGTGTTGGGTTTGATGTTCTGCATGTTCTGCTCAATTTTTACGCACACGGGCCATGCACACGGGGTGTGGCAAGCCCGTGTGGGTGTACACGGCCTCTTGCACGGTCGTGCAAGAGACCGTGCGTGTTTGGGGATGGTGCACGGGCTGTGCACACGGCCTTGAGGCCGTGTGCAAGAGGCCGTGCGCGTTCGTCCGATTGTGCACAGCCTCGGCACACGGCCGTGCACAAGGCCGTGTGGCCTGGTCGAACAGTGCCCTGACCTTCTGTTAGTCAGGGCACAATTTGGCCTACGGGTCCTGCTTCGGCCCGTCTTTTCCGAATTCTTTCTTCGCTCGTGTATTCGATATATATGATATAGATATGAATTGCATGATTTATGAATTTACAACATGTTCGGTTATATGAATAGTGTGTTTTAAGTTTTCGTTAAATTTTCTATCTTTGGCATGTGAAGTCCGATTTTCCCGAAATTCGAATGCATACTTCTTTATGATAATTTAAGCATGACTGTAAAGTTTCGTTGCATTTGGACTTGATTTGTATTTTTAAATGTATGAATTGCTCTATTTTCGTTGAGAATTTGAACTTAAGTGATTGATTTAATTGTATAACGTGCCCCTATGTGTTTTAATATTCTCGTATAAGCCGTGCGTCGTCTTTAGTCTTATTTGGTTGTGTCCTGGTATTTTTCCAGACGATACTCCCGTGGAGTAGCGCCGGTTCTAGCTTTTTGCTCTTATTTTGCATAGCAGCCAGGTGAGGCTTTCCTTTTCTGATTCCAGTATTACTACGTATATATATATATAAATAAGCCTCTCCCGATATAAGCCACGTTTATGTTTTGTTTTCACACCGTTTATATATATACTTAGTAGATATTTATGATTATTATGTTCATTTGATTTATCGAAACTTATTTGATATGAAAAAGTATTACGTATAGTCTTCGAAATGTTTACGAAAGAGACATGTAAAACCCTTTTGTTTCTAAGGCGAACTTTGGCCTTCGGCCTCGCATATGACATGTCTCGAACGGTCTTTTGGCCAACCCGAAATGTTTGAAAAGCGAGTTATGAAATGTTTGCATGATCGTTTGGGCCCGGAGTAAGAGCGATAGGACGAAGTCGGTAGACGTCGGGTCTACGGCGTAAATCCTATGGTTTCCTCCATTTGGGAGCTCGGGGTGAGGCCGGAGTGGCAGCCCTTTGAGTACCTGAGTTATTCTAGTTTGTTACGAGTAGTTCGGGTTTGCAGTCCGGCTACATTGGAGGAATAAGGGAGGTTTCCGGTTTTATGTTTTTGGTTATTGGAGTTTCAGGGCTCGACTCGCCGAGTCATATGATAAGTTATGTTTTATGTTAAATCACCACCCGTTTACGAAAACCTTTCTTTTATGTTGATTTCTATTAATTATAAAATTGGTGATTTACTTCCGTTGTATTATATATATTATTATTTCCCCCCCCCCTCACTTAGTCGTTTGACTAACCCTCTCTGTCTCACCCTATATTGGTTTCAGGATACTAGGCGGGAATCGTCGTCGTCGTCGTCGTAGGGTTTTATTTATTTTCTCTTGTATATTCCTTTTCCGTATGTTATGAATTATGTTTTAGAATATTAGGAATTTATTTAATTTGTATTCGGGATTATGTATTTATTGAGCCCGTTATTATATTTATCGGGGTACTGTATCGAACCCGTTTGATATTATGTAATTGAATTTCGTTAGCCTTGGTGGGCTTTAATAATTGTGTATTTATTATGTTCTATTGCTTTGATTATTTATATTGCTTCCGCGTCTCCGTCTTTTCGTTGTTTTTAAAACCCCGCCTAGTGATTGAGTAAATGCTTGCCGTTTGCCGGGTTTCGATTCGGGTCGGATCCCATTTCGGTTCCGGGTCGGGGCTCGGTGCGGGGCGTGCGTTACCCGTTTGGGGCGCCCGCTACAGTTGGTATCAGAGCTCTTTGGTCCAATGGCCTAAGCTCTGAATTGTCGTGTTTTGCTGGTTTGGTCGGTCGTTGTGTGCCGGTGTAACTTAGGGAATTGCACTCACCAGTGTTCAAGAACGCTTAGTGTTTGAATTGTCACGGATCTTTGTTGGATGATCAACAACAAAAGATCTTTTACAATCAAAATACTGGGATGGGCTTGGATATAGGTGGATGTGAAACTCAAGGTTGTACTTGCCATGCCTGGTTGTCTGTCGTGTCCGGTTGTGTCTAGGTCGTACGGCTTAGGAATTCTGTGGATTTGTGCAAATGTGCTAAGTGCTTATGTGAACACTAAGTGAACATTACTTGCCTATGTGTTTACAGCTTTGCATGCTCACTTACCTGTCATGCATAACTGTTAATGGTTTTACAGGATGCCTCCACGTCGTTGTCCCTGTGGACAGTCTTCGTCATCTTCGTTGACACCTCAGACCGATCCACTGATTCCAGCCGAAATTTTGGAAACATTAAGACGATTCATCGCTCATGCCCCGAAAGGAAATGTTGAGCAGGAAGCGTGGGCCCAATTTCTTAGATTCGAACCACCACAATTTGAAGGTACCCCGGATGAAACTATAGCCGAGGCATGGATATCGGCTCTAGAAAAGATTTTTAGGATTATGGAATATCCGGATCCTCTAAGAGTCGAATTTGCTATATACCTGTTGATTGGAGCTGCACAGGATTGGTGGAAACAGAATGAGCAAAGATGGAAACGCGAGCATGTGGTCCCGACTTGGGATCAGTTCTTGACTGAGTTCCAGGCTGAATACATTACGAGGATTGTTCATCAGCAAAATGAAAGTGAAATTCAGGCCCCCGTTCAGCCTAATCCTCCCCAACCTCAGGGATATCCACGACCAGTATGTGGATTTTGTAAGGGCCCGCATGTAGAGGCTAAATGTTGGAGGAAGAATGGACTGTGCTTCGGATGTGGTAGCCCCGATCACATGTTGAATCTATGTCCGAAGAAGAGGCCAGTACCGCGGGATATAGCAGGCGATACTGAGGATGCACATCAAGCGAGTTCTACGAGGCCACTTACACAATCAGGGTCTTCTCCCGGAAAGAAACCTTCTCGGTATCTTCATCGAAACAGAATGTACCTCTGAAACGGCAGGGAACGCCAGTATGTGGCATTTGCCAAAGAGATCATCAAGAGTCAGAATGCCGAAAGAAGCAGGGACGTTGCTTCTCATGTGGGAGTCCGTTTCATCTCCGTACAAATTGCACGAGAAAGAGAATGTCGAGACGAGCCAGAAGGATGAAGCTTGATTCTGTATGAACGACTGTAGTGCCCCTTTCCGTAGAAGGAGAAAGGACACCACATCCGCACCAAGACGAACTCCTAAACAAGGTAAATGTACCCCATTCAAAAATTCATCTCGGCGAACGGCAAGCACTCAATCAAACTCCGGCAACAACAACACAATGCCCCAACAACAACAACAACAACAACAACAATCAGAGAAATGCGGAAGCGAATTCATAAACAACAGTTTAATCATAAAAGCCATCAATGGCTCAATTAACTATCCCACATCAGGGGCACATTGGTACATAAGGTAATCATAATGTTAAATACGGTAATTCGAATCAATTCAGAAAGTAAAGACTCGACTGTTGTTGGGACACTGACAAGACAAGAGACAAGAGCCGACCTAGACCTGCTGCTGCCGACTGACAAGATAGGTGACACCGTCACCTGTCTACCTGAAGCAAGAACCAAAATAGAAGGGGTGAGTATAAAGGATACTCAGTAAAGGGGGTAATACAATATAGGTATTGATCACAGTTCGTCATTTATTTATTAAAACCAAAGAGGGGTGAATGTTACTCGTTTTCATAAAGATACATACAATAATATAAGTTGTAAGACTATAACACAAAGCAACATTCGGGTTCGGCTTTATTTGAAAACACAAAAGGTTGACGAACCGGATCCTTTGAACACATTTGAACATAAGGTCAAGCCGATTATTTTGAAATGATATTAGTTGGGTCACGAGGCCGTTACAAGTTCGACAGACATGGCATAAATAAGTTGGAAATGATAAGAAAACGGCTCGTAATTCAACTAAATAGTTTGAACAATAAGCAAGGCATAAGTTGGCGAGTTCGAGCCACGCTTCCGGATTTTATATATATATATATAGGGAAATACATATGCTAATTGAAGACAACCGGAAGGTGCTTCGACTTGTAACTAAAGCCGTAAATCATTTAGACAAACAAGTGATGCAATAAGTCATGCAATAATGTGTCCCGGCGAGAACGGGCCCTCTCCTTATAACTCCCAATCATGAAAAACATGCAAACATATAGTCAAGTACTCCACCACCAAAAGTCG
Source organism: Verbena officinalis (assembly GCA_958496215.1). NCBI lineage: Eukaryota > Viridiplantae > Streptophyta > Magnoliopsida > Lamiales > Verbenaceae > Verbena > Verbena officinalis. The sequence continues at coordinate 33,737,342 of OY292385.1, read as the reverse complement.
TGATCCATGCATAATCTAAGGAAACGAGTGGTGCCCCACAACGCTACCGTACAAAATTTAAGGAAACGCTCAAGGCGCTACCGTCGCATTAACTTAGGTCAGTCAAACCTCCCGACTGGCCTAAGTCAATACCTAGAGTACACATCGGGATTTGCCCTAGACGCTCGTCTCCAGGCTCACCTCCTGTATTACTCCTGGGCCCCAAGGTCATAAACCAGTCCATGGCTCGCTTGAAATTAATAATAATCTAAGTGGCCAAAAGGGCCATTTGAAAATAGGGAATCAGGGTGTGGGAGGCCAAATGGGCCATTCGAGACAAGGTTATATTTGTGAGGCCGAGAGACCAAAGTTCGCATTTAAAAACAAATGGGTTTTCCTTGCCTCTAGCTGAAAATGTTTGTAAAATATTATACATATAGGTTTTGCTATTAAAAGGTTTGACTAAGCACATAAAGAAATAGTAAAGGCAGGTACAACAAGCAAGAAGAAAAGGCGGGATAATAATTTATTTCGCAAACCTATATATATCTATGATCTTGCTCCAGTTAAAAACAATTTAAACCCTTACCTGTAGCTCGACAACGAGAAAAGCAAGCAAGCAACCGATATGATTCTCCCTCAGAGATCCCACCTGAAAATACGGGATCTAGAGGATGAACGACTGACACGAATGAGAAAATAGACACTGACGCTCAGCTATGAAAATGCAACATGCTTAGAGACGAAAATACAATATTTAAGCATAAAATGACAAGTAGGGGCAAATTGGTCATTTCGCATGAAAAACGTGGAATAAACGAATAATATTTGGAACCTCGATGAAATATATCTTTAGAACATTGGATTCCGGTCCAACGTGCACTGTTAAATTACTAAATTCGATTAAACAAGCTAAAAATATAAATTTACCAAATTGACCCTAGTTAGTGACAAAATGATGCAAAATAATTCTTATTAATGCTACAAGTTTTAAAAGCCAAATTAATGGTTTATGAAAAATTCTTTAAATGCAAGAGTTGGAAAACGTGTAATTATGAAGGACGTGGGGACCGTAAACGGTCCGAATATCGATAAACGTGCTAATTCTGAGTTTGGGAATTATGGGTCGTTACAATACTCCCCTCTTCAAAAGAATCTGTCCTCAGATTCTACTTCTCATGTCAGACTGTTCTCTATCAAACTTCTTCTTTGGTTTCGATTCTAGAAATTAGTTCTGTCCAATTTGTAATGTCTTTGGGGCTTGTACAGACTCCTTTGATTCCTGAAGAATCATGTTCATTTGTCTGTTTCATCTAAACTTGGTGCCCTTCGTGTTGGTCTGATTGATTTTTTTTTTTTTTTTTTTTTTTTTTTTTTTTTTAAGGCCGGTGCACGTTCAAAAGCACACATTCTCGTCCATAATGACCATGAACAGAAAATCCCAATGTAAGGTCTGCAGTTTGGTGTAGCTTAAAGCTCGGTGTTCTTCTAGTTGAATTCGACATCAAGATTCATGTCGGTTCTTACTCCGACATATCTTCAGAAGTATTCTCCTTCATACTCAATTTGTCAAAGTCGATGCTATCCAGAACCGCATGACGTACTCGCAACAGAAACAATCTTAGTCGGCCAAGAACTCCTTGTCCTTAGCACCCTCTATTAGCGTATAACGAATTTATCGAATTCTACGCTATCCACACAGAGATCACATAAATACTAACAACTAATCATTCAATCAGTGCAAGTGTGAATTTGAGAGCAGTTAAAGTACGTAAGTTATATAAAACACTTAATAGATATTTATAGTAGTTACCATTCGAAACAGAATACGATGAATGAATGCTATGATAATGCAATGTACCTACATCGGTCGATGTCAAGATCGGGTGTCATCTCTCTTTCCCCAAGGCTTTCTTTTGTTGGTACATTCTCGGACTTGATGCTTGATGCTTCCACATGAGAAACAACGTCCCAATCCCCTCCTACACTTTGCAGTCTTGTGGTTCGTCTTCCCACAAAATTCACAAGGAATGGGGTCTTCATTCTGTCCAAGTTCGATGGGCTCTAGTATCACGTTGGAAGAAGATCCTAATATAGGAGGGAGACTTCGACCCATCTCTCGAAGATCGGATTCCACCCTCATAGCTCGGTTAACTGCATCGCGATAGAGGCGAATGTCCAACCCCACTAATCTTTCCCGAATCTCCAACCGAAGTCCCTCGATAAACTTTCGTGCTCTTATCCGCTCATCAGAAGCAATATGAGGGGCATAGATGATGAGGCGGCTGAAATGTGCCTCGTATTGTGCTACGGGGAAAGCCCCTTGGGTGAGAGACATGAACTCTCTCTCTCGGTTGTCATGTACCACTTCCGGCACGTACTTCTCTCGAAAATCGGATAGAAACTGTGGCCAAGTGTACGGAATTCTCTCAGCGTTCCGTCTCTGTTCCGTGTAGCGCCACCAGTCCCGAGCTGCTCCTCTCATCAGGAAGGTAGCATATTCGACCCTCTCGGGGTCACCACAGTGTAACACTTGAAAGATTTGCTCCAGATCGGCTATCCAAGCCTCGGCCTTGAGGTCATCTGGTTCGCCCTCGAAGTGTGGTGGCTAAAGGTACAAAAATCTCTCCAGGGATTGGCCCTCGGCCTGTCTCATATGTACATGTGGCTGTTGTAGCATTTCTCGATGTACTTGCTCAGCGATTTGTCGCATAGCTGCCACGAGTTCACTTGCAATTGGATTTGCAGGTGTAGGAGCTGTACGGGGTCTTCGAGGAGCCATTATGAACCTGTGAACAAGAAACTAGAAAGAGGATGCATGTCGGTTAATGGCATGATGAAATAGGGCATATATGATTTAAATGAGACATATAAACATATAGAAGCACAAAAGTTCCACAATTCAAACACAGAAGCAGATAAGCACATAATCCTATAGCCGCACGACCTAAACACGACCTCGAAATTCCACATCCAACTTGCGTTTCAATCTCCCTTGGTATAAAAATTATAAAAGATCGCTAGCTAGTTGATCAGACCATCAGCGATCAATCACAATTTAAGCACCAAGAAATCATAAACACTCATCAAAGTACGAATCCAGAACGAACTGACACCATGCAGACAGACACTACATGCAAGACAGACGAGATACCTGAGCTTTCGGTTCCTTTTCAGGAACCTAGGCTCTGATACCACTGACTGTAGTGCCCCTTTCCGTAGAAGGAGAAAGGACACCACATCCGCACCAAGACGAACTCCTAAACAAGGTAAATGTACCCCATTCAAAAATTCATCTCGGCGAACGGCAAGCACTCAATCAAACTCCAGCAACAACAACACAACGCCCAACAACAACAACAACAACAACAACAATCAGAGAAATGCGGAAGCGAATTCATAAACAACAGTTTAATCATAAAAGCCATCAATGGCTCAATTAACTATCCCACATCAGGGGCACATTGGTACATAAGGTAATCATAGTGTTAAATACGGTAATTCGAATCAATTCAGAAAGTAAAGACTCGACTGTTGTTGGGACACTGACAAGACAAGAGACAAGAGCCGACCTAGACCTGCTGCTACCGACTGACAAGATAGGTGACACCGTCACCTGTCTACCTGAAGCAAGAACCAAAATAGAAGGGGTGAGTATAAAGGATACTCAGTAAAGGGGGTAATACAATATAGGTATTGATCACAGTTCGTCATTTATTTATTAAAACCAAAGAGGGGTGAATGTTACTCGTTTTCATAAAGATACATACAATAATATAAGTTGTAAGACTATAACACAAAGCAACATTCGGGTTCGGCTTTATTTGAAAACACAAAAGGTTGACGAACCGGATCCTTTGAACACATTTGAACATAAGGTCAAGCCGATTATTTTGAAATGATATTAGTTGGGTCACGAGGCCGTTACAAGTTCGAAAGACATGGCATAAATAAGTTGGAAATGATAAGAAAACGGCTCGTAATTCAACTAAATAGTTTGAACAATAAGCAAGGCATAAGTTGGCGAGTTCGAGCCACGCTTCCGGATTTTATATATATATATATAGGGAAATACATATGCTAATTGAAGACAACCGGAAGGTGCTTCGACTTGTAACTAAAGCCGTAAATCATTTAGACAAACAAGTGATGCAATAAGTCATGCAATAATGTGTCCCGGCGAGAACGGGCCCTCTCCTTATAACTCCCAATCATGAAAAACATGCAAACATATAGTCAAGTACTCCACCACCAAAAGTCGTGATCCATGCATAATTTAAGGAAACGAGTGGTGCCCCACAACGCTACCGTACAAAATTTAAGGAAACGCTCAAGGCGCTACCGTCGCATTAACTTAGGTCAGTCAAACCTCCCGACTGGCCTAAGTCAATACCTAGAGTACACATCGGGATTTGCCCTAGACGCTCGTCTCCAGGCTCACCTCCTGTATTACTCCTGGGCCCCAAGGTCATAAACCAGTCCATGGCTCGCTTGAAATTAATAATAATCTAAGTGGCCAAAAGGGCCATTTGAAAATAGGGAATCAGGGTGTGGGAGGCCAAATGGGCCATTCGAGACAAGGTTATATTTGTGAGGCCGAGAGACCAAAGTTCGCATTTAAAAACAAATGGGTTTTCCTTGCCTCTAGCTGAAAATGTTTGTAAAATATTATACATATAGGTTTTGCTATTAAAAGGTTTGACTAAGCACATAAAGAAATAGTAAAGGCAGGTACAACAAGCAAGAAGAAAAGGCAGGATAATAATTTATTTCGCAAACCTATATATATCTATGATCTTGCTCCAGTTAAAAACAATTTAAACCCTTACCTGTAGCTCGACAACGAGAAAAGCAAGCAAGCAACCGATATGATTCTCCCTCAGAGATCCCACCTGAAAATACGGGATCTAGAGGATGAACGACTGACACGAATGAGAAAATAGACACTGACGCTCAGCTATGAAAATGCAACATGCTTAGAGACGAAAATACAATATTTAAGCATAAAATGACAAGTAGGGGCAAATTGGTCATTTCGCATGAAAAACGTGGAATAAACGAATAATATTTGGAACCTCGATGAAATATATCTTTAGAACATTGGATTCCGGTCCAACGTGAACTGTTAAATTACTAAATTCGATTAAACGAGCTAAAAATATAAATTTACCAAATTGACCCTAGTTAGTGACAAAATGATGCAAAATAATTCTTATTAATGCTACAAGTTTTAAAAGCCAAATTAATGGTTTATGAAAAATTCTTTAAATGCAAGAGTTGGAAAACGTGTAATTATGAAGGACGTCGGGACCGTAAACGGTCCGAATATCGATAAACGTGCTAATTCTGAGTTTGGGAATTATGGGTCGTTACAATCCAGGTATATTGCATTGTCATGACATTCATCCTAAATTAATTTAATTTAATATTATGTGAATTTAAATTATGTGCGTTAAGCGTATTATATATTACATGTGATTTCGATGTTGTTATTCGTGTTTAAATTTTGTGAAGTTTGTGTGGTTTTAATCACACGAACTACCCCTGTATGCCTTGCACGGTCTCGCCACACGCTGTGACGAGACCCTGTGCACTTATCTTACACGGCCTTGTTGCACCTTGTGCGAGTGGTCGTGCGCATGAATACACACGGGCTCGTCACACGCCGTGACGAGAGCCCGTGCGTGTTTGTCCTCACGGGGTCTTCACACGCCGTGACGGGACCCCGTGCGCGTTTCTCACACGGCCTCGTCACACGCCGTGATGAGAGGCCGTGCGCATTTCTCCCAGGTTTTAAAATGGTCAGTAGCTCCTCTTTTGCGCACACCCTCTTTTCTTCTCCTTTTTCATGCGAAAAATTTCCCCATTTTTCTCCCCAAATTCCTTCCAACTTTGAGCTCGAATTATTCTCGATCTACCCGACGGATTTCCGTGAGATTTTGATAGTGTGTTGTCTGCAGCGAGTTCTTGTTATTGTTGAAGTTTGGGCTCGATCCGTTTTACCGATGTCACACAATTTTCACCCGAAGTAGCGCACGCCACGTGTTCGGTAAAAGTCTCAAGTGGAAAAATTTGCAAATTTTTCCTTCAACCTACAACAGCTTCAACTCTTCTATGGAAGGTGCTCATGAAACCCGTGGCGGACGTCGGGCAAGGGAATTACCCGACATAGCGGCCCCGGAAGGTTACCAAGTGGATTTGGGTAATGAAGACGATCAAGATATCTTCAACCGGTTAATGGAACGACCGGTTAGAGCCACGCAATTTCTAGACATGGAGGCTATGTACCAATTGGTTCTTGGCGAAGGGATCTCCCATTACATCGACAATATTGGATGGGCTAATTTTTGGAGTATCCAGAGGCCATCTTATCGCCGACTCACTTGCGAATTTTTAAGCTCTTTTAAGGGCGCGGCATTTCCGGACGACAACGAGATGCCGAGAGGAATCCACTTCAGAGCGTTCAACCGAGACTATACGCTCTCATACCGGTAGTTGACCGAGTATTTTCAATTGGATGTTACGGCACCGAGGAGACGTGCCGACGGATGGAATCAAGCCGAAGCGTGGAGACGTATCTCTACCTCCACCGAAATATTTAACTCCGGCGTATCCAAGGCCACGATGCTCATTACCACTCAATTGAGAATTATGCATAGAGCCGTGTCTCGATCGGTTCTAGCCAGAGGAGACAGCCCGGGTGCGGTGAACACCGAAGACTGTCTAATACTCGATCATATGGTACGAGGGGAAAGATTCAACCCCATCTCGTACATGATGGACCATATGAAGTATATCTCCACTCGGTCGAGAGGAGAGATTCGAGTTGGCTCATACATCACCGCCATTCTGGAGTGTGCCCAGGTGGAAGGGCTCGATACCCAGGTTCCTGTTGGAGGTTCGACCTCAATTAGCTACGGCACTTTAGCTCAAATGGCGATCTGCACGAAGGGTCCAAGGCGGAACGACCCATATATTCTGGTGGCTGGACTACCTTTGTGGGAAGCTGACCAAGGGGATGCTCCCGAAGAAGGACCTTCAGACCCAGAGGTCCGAGAGCAGGCTCAACATATCTACTCCCAGCTAATGAGTCAGGATGCTTCTATACCCGAGTCTTCACATGGCAAAAGAAGCACTCAGCACGAGGAATCGATAGACCTGCAATAATTTTATTCAGAGTTCACTGACTACCGACGTGTGTCCGATGAAAGATTTGCCCAGCAGGAGAGGCAGATCAACGAGGGCTTCGCAGCTCAGCGAGCTCACATTGATAGTCAGTACACAGCCTTGCAGGCAGAGCTTCAGAGATCGAACTCGGAAATGCAGAGGTCACTATCAGAGCAGCTGGATCAGTATTTCCGCCGTGGTCCGGACGAGCCTTGAGCTATCTATGCTATTTTATTTTCTTCTTTCCCGTTAACTTTGTTTAGGATTTGATGTAATTTTCTATTTTGTATGAATTCGAATTTTAATTGGAATATTAAGTGCTTTAAGTGTTTATTATGAATTGCGTTTTATTATGTGAATTAATTTTATTTTAATGTTCGATTTAATTCGTATTACTAGAATTTCGCTAGGTTATGCTCCTCTTAACTAATTACGAGACCGGAAGAGAATCTGAGGACAGATTCTTCTGAAGAGGGGAGTATTGTAACAACCCGAAAAACCGAGTTTCAATTCGGTATATTTTAATCTAGTAATTTCGTTATTTATTAATCTATTTAATATTTATTCTGAGATTTTAGAATAATTTCGTAAATGAGTGAATTTTATATTTAAATCACTAATTGTCAATGTGCGTTTAATTATATGAATTTTAACTGTAACTACGTATTATTTGGACAACGTGAGTCTTCGAACTTATTTTGTAAAATTACGAGTTTGCCCCTTCGAATTCTAAACCTTAGTCAAGATATGACTAAGTCTCAATCTCTCTCTCTCACATTGCCATTCACGCACAAACAAGGAAAAGGAGAAGAAAGAAAAAGAAAGAAAAAGAGAAGGAAGAAGAAAGATTCCAACAATCGTCCCGACTCCGATTCCCGACGGATTCTCGATCCGTTTTCGTCTACGAACTCCTCGCGAACTCTTCTACGAGTAAGCCTTTCACGATTCTTTCGTTTAATGTCCTCTATACTTTGTTTTTCTCGTTTTTGTGAATAGTTGTATAATTTAGGTTTTATATGATTTTGATAGTAATTGTAGATGGATTTTCGTGTTTATCGTTTCTATATGTAGATTGCATGTTATAGATGATTATATGTGAAAATTAGGGATTGATTTGCATGATTAATCGATTTAAGGTTGAATTATATTTGATTTTCGCGTGTTGGGTTTGATGTTCTGCATGTTCTGCTCAATTTTTACGCACACGGGCCATGCACACGGGGTGTGGCAAGCCCGTGTGCGTGTACACGGCCTCTTGCACGGCCGTGCAAGAGACCGTGCGTGTTTGGGGATGGTGCACGGGCTGTGCACACGGCCTCAAGAGGCCGTGCGCGTTCGTCCGATTGTGCACGGCCTCGGCACACGGCCGTGCACAAGGCCGTGTGGCCTGGTCGAACAGTGCCCTGACCTTCTCTTAGTCAGGGCACAATTTGGCCTACGGGTCCCGCTTCGGCCCGTCTTTTCCGAATTCTTTCTTCGCTCGTGTATTCGATATATATGATATAGATATGAATTGCATGATTTATGAATTTACAACATGTTCGGTTATATGAATAGTGTGTTTTAAGTTTTCGTTAATTTTCTATCTTTGGCATGTGAAGTCCGATTTTCCCGAAATTCGAATGCATACTTCTTTATGATAATTTAAGCATGACCGTAAAGTTTCGTTGCATTTGGACTTGATTTGTATTTTTAAATGTATGAATTGCTCTATTTTCGTTGAGAATTTGAACTTAAGTGATTGATTTAATTGTATAACGTGCCCCTATGTGTTTTAATATTCTCGTATAAGCCGTGCGTCGTCTTTAGTCTTATTTGGTTGTGTCCTGGTATTTTTGCAGACGATACTCCCGTGGAGTAGTGCCGGTTCTAGCTTTTTGCTCTTATTTTGCATAGCAGCCAGGTGAGGCTTTCCTTTTCTGATTCCAGTATTACTACGTATATATATATATAAATAAGCCTCTCCCGATATAAGCCACGTTTATGTTTTGTTTTCACACCGTTTATATATATACTTAGTAGATATTTATGATTATTATGTTCATTTGATTTATCGAAACTTATTTGATATGAAAAAGTATTACGTATAGTCTTCGAAATGTTTACGAAAGAGACATGTAAAACCTTTTTGTTTCTAAGGCGAACTTTGGCCTTCGGCCTCGCATATGACATGTCTCGAACTGTCTTTTGGCCAACCCGAAATGTTTGAAAAACGAGTTATGAAATGTTTGCATGATCGTTTGGGCCCGGAGTAAGAGCGATAGGACGAAGTCGGTAGACGTCGGGTCTACGGCGTAAATCCTATGGTTTCCTCCATTTGGGAGCTCGGGGTGAGGCCGGAGTGGCAGCCCTTTGAGTACCTGAGTTATTCTAGTTTGTTACGAGTAGTTCGGGTTTGCAGTCTGGCTACATTGGAGGAATAAGGGAGGTTTCCGGTTTTATGTTTTTGGTTATTGGAGTTTCAGGGCTCGACTCGCCGAGTCATATGATAAGTTATGTTTTATGTTAAATCACCACCCGTTTACGAAAACCTTTCTTTTATGTTGATTTCTATTAATTATAAAATTGGTCATTTACTTCCGTTTTATTATATACATTATTATTTCCCCCCCCCCCTCACTTAGTCGTTTGACTAACCCTCTCTGTCTCACCCTATATTGGTTTCAGGATACTAGGCGGGAATCGTCGTCGTCGTCGTCGTAGGGTTTTATTTATTTTCTCTTGTATATTCCTTTTCCGTATGTTATGAATTATGTTTTAGAATATTAGGAATTTATTTAATTTGTATTCGGGATTATGTATTTATTGAGCCCGTTATTATATTTATCGGGGTACTGTATCGAACCCGTTTGATATTATGTAATTGAATTTCGTTAGCCTTGGTGGGCTTTAATAATTGTGTATTTATTATGTTCTATTGCTTTGATTATTTATATTGCTTCCGCGTCTCCGTCTTTTCGTTGTTTTTAAAACCCCGCCTAGTGATTGAGTAAATGCTTGCCGTTCGCCGGGTTTCGATTCGGGTCGGATCCCATTTCGGTTCCGGGTCGGGGCTCGGTGTGGGGCGTGCGTTACCCGTTTGGGGCGCCCGCTACACTCATACTGATCTACCGAGGACGTGCCCTGCTTCAAGTTCAAAAACTCCCTTTCCCGCTGTTGTCTGACTACCAACGGTATGTACTTAGCCCTGAACTCCACCAAAAACTGAGCCCATGTCGGAACCAGCCGATCACGTGTCCAACGCTGATCAATCCGTGTCCACCAGTCCTGTGCTGCCCCAATCATCAGGTAGGCAGCATACTCGACCCTCTGTGGATCCATAGTGTGCAGTAGTCTGAATATCTTCTCCAAGGCCGATATCCAGGCCTCTGCAGCCACATCATCCGGTGCTCCCACAAACTGTGGCGGATTACGATTAAGAAACTGATTCATTGCCTTCATAGCCGTCTGTTCCGGCGTCTCCTGAGGTGCATGAAGAGCATACTGCTGTAACGCCGCCATAAATTGGGCTGGCGTAGGTCCCTCTGGCGGGGGAGGAGGTGGAGGAGGACCTCTACCACGACGCATCCTGCCAAACTGTACAATTATGCATGACGGTAAGTGATCATGTAAAGCATTAACACGTAAGGAATTCAAATTCACACAATCACTTAAGCACAATCACGCAATTCACATAGTTCCTAAGCCGTACGGACCTAGACAGACTCGACGCTTCAGAGCATAGGCCATTGAACCCATAAGGCTCTGATACCAACTGTAGCGGGCGCCGCCAAACGGGCAGACGCATGCCCCACACCGGATCCTGACCCAGAATCGAAAGTAATCCGACCCGAACCAAAATCCGGCGAATGGCAAACCGGACTCATTTACTACTAGGCGGGAGTTTCAAAACAGGGACAAACCAAAAGCGGAAGCAATATATAAACAAAACATAAAATCCATAATAGCTGCGCAGTTAGGTAAAGCCCACCAAGGCTAGCAAATTCCCATAAATACTAATAAATGTTTATAACGGGTTCTACAATATTATTCCCGGCTATACATAAGTATAATTCTACATAACAAATATCAAGTCAACAAGAAACAAGAGTTTACATAAGATAAAAGCTTGTAACTCGATCGACAACGACTCAATACATAAACAGCTCAGGTACTCAAAAGGGCTGCCACTCCGGCCTCACCCCGAGCTCCGAAAGGTGGAGGAAACCATAGAATTTCCGCCGTAGACCCGACGTCTACCGACTTCGTCCTATCGTCCTTACTCCGGGCCCATCAGAACAGGTCAAACATAGACATATACATAGCTCGCTTTTCAAACATTTTCATGTGGTCAAAAGACCGTTCGAGGCAAGTCGTGTACGAGGCTATAATGCCAAAGTTCGCTTTCGGAAAACAAAGATTTGCTTGCCTCTTTCGTAAACATTTCACAAACTTATACATAATACTTTTCATATTAAATCGGTTTCAAGATCATAAAAGTATAAGCATAAATATCTATTATATATACAAACGGATGTAAAACAAATCATAAAACAAGGCTTATCGGGTAGTAGGGTTGGTATTATGTACGTATTATCGTATACTATAAGAAACTGAAAACCCCACCTGTTGGCTTGACAAAAACGAGAGAAAAATGCGAGACCGGCACGCTACTCCACGGGAGTATCGTCTGCAAAAGACCAAGACACAACCAAATAAGACTAATGACGACGCACGGCTTATACGAAAGATTTAAAACACATAGAAGCATGTTAAACAATCATTCATCTCACTTAGGTTCACATTGTAACAAAACATAGAAATTCATAGAATTCGATAAGCAAAACAAGTTAGAATGCAATAATAGTTCATAATCATGCATAAAAGGCAATAAGGAAGCATGCATTCAAGTTTCGGAAGAAACGGACAACATTTGAAAAATAGCCAAAAAGGCCTAAACAAAAAACACGAGAAACGGGACCCAAACGAAGTCGGAAAAATTCAAACTACCTAAAATATGTATTTCATGATTTATAGGACCTATAGGTGGAATCGGATCTCAAATTGGAGGTCAAACGAAGAAAGTCAACTTTTATTTTGCTCCTTTGACTCACAATGCCGAGAGCAAGAAGTTGAAAATGGAGAAATTTTGGTTAAGGCATACACACGGTCTTGGGGACGGGAAAACGCACGGGCTTGAACGCGTGCTCAAGCCGGTGTGCGAACACTTGCACTGGCCTGCGCACCGGCGTGCGCACAGCCGTGCGTAAGGCCGTGCAAGGCAAAAATAGGCGCATGGTCTTGGCGCATGGTCTCAAGACCGTGCGGATTATCTGAACAACAGAATCGCGAGGGGTTCTGGGGAATGAGCCAAAAATCAACATTTAAATCATATAAATCATGCAAACCTCAACTAAAACTTACATTTAATGATCTACAACATCTAATCTACCTATAGGACCAAGAACCACATAAATCCATCCACAAAATCATTCAAAATCACATTTTTCATATAATATTCAACTATTCACAAAATCCTATAAATCACAACCTAGGAAGCATTAAACGCGAAGGACGTGAGAAGCTTACATGAAGAATAGATCGTGAGGAGTGCGTAAAGTTTCACGGATCGTAATTCGGTCGGGAAACGAAATCGGAATGAGCAATCGAAGCTTTCTCTCTTTATTTTCTTCTTTTTCTCTTTTTCTTTCTTTTCTCTTGTTTCTGACATGAATGAGGATTGAGGGAGAGAGAGAGTGGTCAAGTCAAACTTTGACTTGACTTAGAAACGAGGGGCAAAACCGTAATTACTCTGAACTTACTAAAAATAGCAGGTTGTCGGAATTAAACAATATTACAGTCAAAGCTCATATAATTGAACACACGTTGAGATGAAATGGTTTAAAAACCAAAATTCACTCATTTATGAAATTGTTAAAAATTCACATACTAACTATCAAATAAAATAATTAAATCGCACAAAATAACAATTCGGACGTGCCGGATAATAATTCGGATTTTCGGGGCGTTACATACTCGGTCGAATGTACCCACCCTCCAACAGTCCATCCAAATGTATCTTCAATTCTTTCAACTCTGCCGGAGCCATTCGGTAAGGAGTCTTCGCATACGGTTCGGCACCCGGAGCTAGATCGATCACAAACTCTATCTCTCGTTCCGGAGGCAAAGAATTCAAACTCCCGGGAAACACATCAGGGAATTCTCCAACTACTGGTACCTCCTCAAGCTTAACATGCTCTTTCGGACGGTTTAGTAGATAAGCAAGAAAGGCCGGAGATCCCTTGCGAATCATTCGGGCAGCTTTAACATAAGAAACTCGAGGAGTCTTGTCAAACCTTTTGCCCAAAATCTCGCTATCAGCTCCCAGAGCGATCTTTTTCCCGAAACAATCAATATAAGCTTGATGCCGATATAGCCAGTCCATTCCCAATATTATCCCGTAGTGACTCATCGGAAGCTCAATGAGATCAGCAGGATAATCGCGATCGTCTATCCTCAACAGACAGTCTCGGAAGACTCGATTACACAAATAAGAAATTCCCAATGGGGAATTGACCTCAAGCACATATGATAAAGACTCGACAGACAATGATAATTTGGATGCATATTTGGGAGCGATGAAAGAATGTGTCGCACCCGAATCATATAATGCAATTATGGATATGTCATGTAAATGTATTGTACCTTGTATCACAGCATTTGGATCAGCGTCTCCTCCATCTCCCTGCATGGCATAGGCCCGTGCTTCAACCTTTCCTTTTCCTCTATTCTGTTGCTCCTTCTGTAATGGTGGAGTCCTTTTCTTTGGGCAGTTTTCGATTTGATGATCCTCGCCTCCGCACTGGGTACACAAACCCTGTTTCCTCCAGCAGTTTACCTCGGTATGTCTCGGTTTATTGCAGAAGGAACATTTAACCTGGGGCTCCGTTATCTGAGGACCTGTGATCTTTTGCTTCTTGCTCGAAGATGAAGGACCCGCAGGAGGAAATTGCTTCTTAAATTTGCGAGGTGGTGGAGCTATATCCTTCGGTGCGAAGTCCTTTTTGATCTGTTGTAACTGAGACTCAATCTCCAGTGCAGTTGTGACGGCAACTTCGTATGTAGGGAGATGAGCTCCCAAAAGTGCTCTTCGAATATCCTCATTTAAGCCCTGAACAAACTGCTTAACTTTTCTTCTCTCGTCTGTAAGGATAGAGGGACAGTAGACAATGAGGCGGGAGAACACGGCCTCGTATTGATCAACGGAAAGATTCTCCTGTTTTAAGGCTCGAAATTCGGCTTCTCGTTTATCCTGTACAACCAGGGGAATGTATTTGTTCCGGAAAGCCGCAAGAAAGTTAGCCCAGGTCGGCTCAGTCTGATCAGCTCGCCATCTAGCTTCAGTCAGTCTCCACCAGTCCCTGGCTGGTCCTTTAAGGAGAAACACAACATATTCAACCTTCTTTGAATCGGGACACTCAATAACCCTGAACATAGGCTCGAGATCGGCAATCCACTCTGTGGCCTTAAGATCATCAGGTTGTCCTTCAAAGCGAGGGGGATTGAGGTTGAGGAACCTGTCAAAATCCCTTGCCTCTGCCTGTTTCCTTTGAGCAGGGGTCGGTTGTGCAGGAGCTATACCCTGTTGAAACATCCTTTGCATGGCTTCAAAGAACATGGCAGGATTTAGGGGATTCAACTACACGGGCGGTATTGGCTCGGGCTGAGGAACTGAAGGAGCATTAATGTTGTTGTTATCTTCCTGGGGAGGAGAAGGAGGAGCAGCTCTGGTTCTCGGTCTACCACGAGCACGATTCATTTTCCTGTATCAAAAGACTGAATAATATGCATGTTTTGTTAGCCACATGATCATGCTAGCACAAAATCACATATCATGGACATATAAAAGCACGTTGTCCTATAGCCGTTCGACCTAGACAGACTCGACACGACGTCAAAACCTAAGTACCAAACCTAGGCTCTGATACCACCTTAAGCTGTGACGTCCCCCACGCCACAACCCCCGGACCGAAACGAGCCTCCGAGCGACAGTTTGATACCACCACTCGAAAACCCGCCCCAGACAACGGGATTCCACAACCTGGCAACAGCAACTCCCCAACAACAGTACCAACATCAACAACAACAACTCAATATAACATTAACGAAGCGGAAGCAAATATCATCATCTCAATAGCATAATATCAACATATATATCTCATAAACCCATCAAATTCATCATCCCAAAGCATCATCAAATTTCATATTTCATTCATGTTTCATCCATATTCTATTTAGCATGACAAAATATATAATAGAGTTCAGGTAACAAACTATATAGAACTGACTCCAAAGACTGATAATCCTACGATGCTGCTGCCAATACCTGACCGCTAACCTGAACCATGAACCAAAACGGGATTGGAGTCAAACGAACTCAGTGAGGAAGGGAATATATGTATATAATAAAAGCATATTTAATTCACACTTAGGTTGATGAAAGCAAATCTAGTGCCGATAAGCTCTTTTACAATTCATCTAAGTTTTGTGAATTAAATATTGAATCGAAACATTTTATAAAACATTTTATTCCAGGCGAGAACGGGCCATCTCCTTATAACTCCCAAAACATATAATAAATCATTATGAAATCCGTAACACCGTTTGGCTTATCAAGGGAGCTACCCAAGATTTCACCATAACCGATTAATAGCACCGGTGTAAGTATTACCCGAGCTAGACTACCTCCGACTAGCAATGAGTAATACCCTTTGATTATATATTAGATGATCGTCACTAGGTCTTCATCCATATATATAATCTGGATTATATTATGGGCTTTACCCTAGACGCACGTCTCCGGGTTTCCACCTCTAGTATAATTCGGGGCCCAAATATACCCTAAGAGCATCCTCAATAGGGTTAAAGGAAATATAATCTCGCTTTGTAAATGTTTTAATTGACCAAAAGGGTCGTTCGAGACAAGGTATGTAACCGTCTAGGGTTTCTCAACACGTTGCCTATAACTTGAGGCATACGAGCAAGTCCCGAGACCAAATGTTACTTTTAAAAACAAAATAGTTCTCTTGTCTCTATTTTAAAACCATTTTAGAAAAGATACACATATATCATTTTTATATCAAAACCTTTTTATTTCAAATATTGATAATATATAATTGAAATATAAAGGGATAGGGTTTTCGCAAATATTTGTTCAAGCTTCAGTTAAAAACATTTTACATCCTCACCTGTAGGCTTAACAAAAAGGATAGCCAAATAACTCAGAATCAGCCCCGCAAGGTCCCACCTGTAATACACAGGCCTCGAGGTAAGACACGACTCAATAAATCAACCAGGTAAGACACACGGCTATGAAATGCATTTTATACTCAATATAACACCTTATGCATAAATGTACTTAAACACAATTAAACTCATTCAAATGCATTCAAACACAATCAAATATACATAATATTAAGCTAGATTAGGCATTCAAGTCATATGAGAGCTTGGGAACTATAATTCAAAGGTTTAGCAAATATTACATAAACCACCCTTCGTTTAATACTTTTCATAGCAAAACAACTCCGATTAATCCGAAACTTTCGGAATCTCTTAACTACTATATTTAAGGATTTTTGATGCCAAAAGAATCAAAAAACGAAGCTCGAATCAAAACCTCAAAAAAACCACTATTTATGCCGCCACTTCCCCTTTTTGCTCAAACATTTGATTTTCAATCCCAAACTCCATAAAACTTCACCAATTAGCTTAATATCATGAAATAACATGAATTCCCTAACCATTTAAGCATATGAGATCATTAAGCCAACATTGCAAATTGATCAAATTTAATAGAAAAATCACATGTGATGCTACATGCAACCAACAACCAAACCAAGCTCATCAACCAACCATTCTAGCATACTTCTTCACTTTATCAACATAGGAGACATTGAAACTTAAAGATTAGAGAGAATCACAATCTTACCTTGAAGAAGAGAATTGGAGAGAATGAAGAAATAAGAGCTTGTTTGAAGAAACCACAAGTTGTAAGTTGTTCTTTGGTTGATATAGCAACTTTTTGTAGCAAGTAGGATTGAATTTCTTGGTGCCTTGAAGGTGTGGCTATGGCGGTGGTGAAGAGAGAGTGAGGGCCGAGAGTGATGAATGAGAAGAAGAGAATGTGTTGCTTGTTGGAATTGTGTAGAAAATTAGAGAGAAAATGAGATAATTAAATAACTATAAGATATTTTTGAAAAGTCAAAAATGGCTAGCAATGTGTATATACTTGTATATATATTTGTATAGATATTTATGTATGTATTTGCATATATATTTACATATATTTCAAGAATAATATCATATAATTCAAATATAATGTGATAATTTTCATAAGATTTCAAATACAACAATTAAAATATAAACATAGTATAAAGTAATTCAAATATAAGAATGGTGTAAAATAATTCAAATATGAAAATTCTTGTGAAATCATCACATTATTCATATATTAAGTCATATAAGTCACTAATTCACATAATCGCAAACAATGCAAACAAGAGCAATAATCGGCTAACGTACCGAAGCGCTATAAAATAGCGGGGCGTTACAGAGACATTAAACGAGAGGTACCTGAAAGGCTTACTCGTAGAAGAGATCGTGAGGAGTTCGTAGGCGTAAACGGTTTGAAAATCGGTCGGGAAATGGGGTCGGGACGATCGTTTGAACCTCCTTCCTTCTCTTTCTCTTTTTCTTTCTTTTCTTTTCTTTCTTCCTTGCTGTTGCACGAGAGTGAGGGAAGAGAAAGGTGTATGAGACTTGGTCAATTTTGACTTGGGTTGAGAATCGAGAAGGGTAATTTCGTAATTTTACAAGATAAGTTCGAAGACTCATGTTGTCCAAATAATACATAATTACAGTCAAAATTCATATAATTAAACGCACATTAACATATCGCGATTTAAATATCATAATTCACTCATATAAGAAATCGTTATAAAATCACATAATAATTATGAAATAATCACATAATAAATTAAATAAAATAAAATCGCATAATTAAGCGAATCGGACATACCGGAATATAATTCGGATTTTCGGGGCGCTACAATCACCCCTCCTTATGAGAATCTGGTCCCCAGATTCTAGTCGTCCGAGTGAAATAATTCCGGATGAAACTTGCGCATCTTGTCCTCGGTCTCCCATGTAGCTTCTTCGGTTGTCTGATTTCTCCAAAGGACTTTGACAAGAGAAATCTCCCGGTTGCGCAGAGCTTGAGTCTGCTTATCCAATATCTTCACCGGCTTCGAAACAAAGGTCAAATCCGGCTCTAGTTCAATTTCCTCAACAGGAAGGATCTCGGGGACCCAAAAATCTCGGACTCAGTTTTCCTCCTTTTCCAATTTGGGTGAATCCCTTTCGAGGAGAAGCTTTGAGGAATACTTTGTCACCAACCTCAAATTCTAACGGTCGGCAACGGGTGTCGGCATAGCTCTTCTGTCAATCCTGAGCTGCCCTCATTCTTTGCCGGATGATCTGAATACGGTCAATGGCATTTTGGAGAAACTTTGGAGGAGTTCCTCGTTCCTTATCATCTTTCGTCCAACGCCAATCCTCGAGATCCCAAAACAACGGGGATCTACACTTTCTGCCATACAATGCTTCGTAAGGTGCCATCTTGATCGTAGACTGATAACTATTGTTGTAGGCAAACTCGATCAATGGCAATTGGTCGTGCCAATTGTTGACAAAATCCAGGGCACAAGCTCGAAGCATATCACAGAGATATCTGATCATCCTCTCTGACTGACCATCTGTCTGCGGATGTGTGGCTGTACTGAAAGTCAGCTTCGTTCCCATTCGCTCTTGAAGTTGCTGCCATAAGGAAGAAGTAAATCGAGCGTCTCTGTCAGACACTATCGTAGTCGGAATCCCATGAAGCTTGACAATCTCCCGGTGATAAATCTCTGCCAACCTATCCACTTTGTACGACATGTTGATAGGTAGAACATGAGCACTCTTGGACAGTCGGTCGATAATCACCCAGATGCTATCGTAGCCACCTCTAACTTTAGGCAAACCAGACACGAAGTCCATGGCAATACCCTCCCAATTCCATGTAGGAATCGGTAGTGGCTCAAGCAAACCTCCCGGTCTTTGATGTTCAACTTTAACTTGCTGACAAGTCGAGCATCTCTTGACATAATCAGCTATGTCTCTCTTCATACCTCTCGACCAGAATAATTCTTTTAGATCCCGGTACATCTTACTTCCTCCTGGATGAACTGTGTAAGGTGTGGTGTGAGCCTCTTCGAGAATCTCTTTCCTCAGACTCTCCGGAACACAAACTCGGGACTTGTAGCGGAGAAGTCCTGTGTCGTCCACACCAAACTGAGTCTCTGGATCAGCTACGATGTGAACTATTTGTCTCTGAGTCCACCCATCAGTAGCCTGAACATCTCGAATCTTTCGACCCAACTCTGGCTGGATCGATATGCTGTGAACATGGGCCTGGGAACTGATGTGAACTCCCTCTAACTTAGCCTCTAGCTGGGCTATGCTCACCTTCCGGCTCAGTGCATCGGCTACAACATTCGCCTTTCCGGGATGGTACTGAATCTTGCAATCCTAATCCTCAAATAACTCCATCCAACGGCGCTGTCGTTTGTTCAATTCCTTCTAAGTAAACAAGTACTGAAGGCTCTTATGATCTGTGAAGATGTCGAACGTGATGCCGTAGAGGTAATGACGCCATTTCAATAAAGCAAATACAACGGCGGCTAGCTCAAGGTCGTGCGTGGGATAGTTCTCTTCAGCTGGCTTTAGCTTCCTCGATGCATAAGCTATAACTTTCCCATTTTGCATTAACACACCACCTAATCCTTCGTGTGACGCATCTGTATACACGACAAATCCTTCATAACCCTCGGGCAGGGTCAATACTGGGGCTGTGGTTAATCTCTTCTTGAGCTGTTGAAAGTTGGTTTCACATTTGGCTGACCACTCAAACTTAGCTTCTTTCTTCGTCAACGCTGTTAACGGGCCTGCAAGTTTAGAGAAATCCTTGACGAAACGTCTATAGTATCCTGCTAAACCCAAGAAACTACGGATCTCTGAAGAAGTCTTAGGTCTCTCCCAATCCAGCACTGTCTCAATCTTCGAAGGATCTACCTAGATTCCCGTTGCGGATATGACATGACCTAGGAAGGTCACTCGATCAATCCAGAATTCGCATTTGCTGAACTTAGCGTACAATTGGTTCTCTCTCAAAGCTTGGAGCACAATCCAGAGGTGTTCAGCGTGTTCTTCTTCGGACTTCGAGAACACTAAGATGTCGTAAATGAAAATAACAACGAATTTGTCGAGGTACGGACGGAAAATTCTGTGCATCATGTCCATAAAAGCTGTTGGGGCATTCGTGAGTCCAAACGGCATGACCACAAACTCGAAATGTCCGTATCGGGTGTTGAAAGCTGTCTTCGGGATATCCTGTGATCGGATACGGAGCTGGTAATATCCTTGTCTGAGGTCGAGCTTGGAATAAACCCTCGATCCTTGTAGCAAATCGAACAATTCCTCGATATGTGGTAAAGGATACTTGTTCTTCACTATCATCCTGTTCAATTCTCGGTAATCGATACACATGCGAAGTGTACCATCCTTCTTCTTCACGAACAAGACTGGAGCACCCCAAGGCGAGGCACTCGGTCGGATATATCCAATAGAAAGAAGTTCATCGAGTTGGTTCTTCAATTCTTTCAACTCGGCAGGAGCCATTCGGTACGGCAACTTTGAATAGGACTCGGCTCCCGGAACTAGGTCAATCACGAACTCTATATCCTGATCCGGTGGCAAGAATTCCAGATTCTCGGGGAACACGTCAGTGAATTCTTTGACCACGGGCGTTTCTTCGATTTTCGTTTGGTCCTTCGGGCGGTTGAGAAGGTAAGCTATAAAGCATGTAGCTTCTTCTTTCTGAACGAGCTTCTTGGCTTCCATCATCGAGATATATAGACCTTCTCCTGATCGGAAACCCTTAACTTCATTAGAACCCATAATAACTTTCTTCTGAAACAATCAACCTTCACCCGATGCTCGTACAACCAATCCATTCTGAGAATAACCCCATATTTCTTCATCGGCAACTCGATCAAATCTGCCGGGTATTTGATACCCTCGATGATAATCGGACAACGCTTAAGTGCCTGGTTCGCAATAACCTTCGAACCCAACGGCGAACCAACCACTAACACATAATCAAGCAAAGAAACAGGCGCACCCATAGATAAGGAAACAGCAGGCACAATAAATGAGTGTGAAGCACCCGAGTCATACAATGCATGTATGGGGATGCCATTTATATATATAGTACCTTCCACCACATCGGTCGGATCTTCAATAGCATCCTCAGCATCGCCTTCCAAGGCGTAAACATGAGCATAGGCCTGAGGCTGAGCGGCTCCCTGCTGTACCGGTCTCCTCTTCGGGCATACATCGACCCGGTGATCGGTGCTACCACATCCGTAGCAAAGACCATTCTTCCTCCAACATTTGGCATCTAAGTGCAGGCCCTGACAAAATCCACATACAAGTCATGGATGTCCCTGAGGTCGGGGAGGAGCAGGCTGAACGGGGATCTTAAATGGCTTCTTCCCAGAAGAGGACCCAGACGGAACAAATGGCCTCTTCGAACCAGACGGGAAACTCTTAGCGGCTGCGGGGGCAGGTGCAAAAGTCGGTCTCATCTGTCGGAGATCAGACTCTATAGATAGTGTCATCTCAACTGCGTCGGTGTAGTACTGAAGTCTGTTCCCGAGCATATGCATACGGATCTCATTCGACAACCCCTCAATGAACTGTCGAGTCTTCCTCTGCTCATCGTCAACCATATATGAGCAATGAATAATAAGCCTGGAGAAATGAGCCTCATACTGGTCAACTGATGAAGTACCCTGCTTGAGAGCCAGGAACTCTAGCTCCCGTCGCTGTCGGACCACCAACGGAATATACTTGGCCCGAAACTCAACCAAGAACTGATCCCAAGTCGGGACCACATGACTCGCTGCCATCGCTGCTCTATACGGGCCCATCAGTCCTGTGCAGCTCCTATCATCTGGTAAACTGCCAACTCGACCCTATTAGGGTCCAGACACTCCATAACTCGGAATCTCTTCTCCATCGCCGATGTCCAAGCCTCGGCGATCACATTATCTGGTGCACCCTCGAACTGCGGAGGGTTGAGCTTAAGGAACCTTCCCATATCATTCTCGGGGGCAGGAGGCGGTGTCGCTCGGTTAGCATGAACCATGAACTGCCCTAAGGCTTCCATAAACTGAGCTGGAGTCGGAACACCTGGAGGCGGACCTGGTGGTTCACGGCGAGGAGGCATTCTGCAAATTCAATACCAAACATGCATGATGATAAGTGATTATGAAAAGCTGTAACACATAAAGAAGTTAAATTCACATAGTCACGTTGTCACAATCACATAATCCTAAGCCGTACGACCTAAACTGACACGACAAATCACGACGCTTCAGAGCCTAGGCCATTGGACCTAAAGACGCTATGATACCAACTGCAGCGGGCGCCCCAAACGGGTAACGCACGCCCCGCACCGAGCCCCGACCCGGAACCGAAATGGGATCCGACCCGAATCCAAACCCGGCGAACGGCACACATTTACTCAATGACTAGGCGGGGGTTTCAAAAACGAAAGAAAACGACAGAGGTGCGGAAGCAAAATTAAACAAAACAATAAATCATAATAATTGCACAAGTATTAAAGCCCACCAAGGCCCACAGAGGTTCGATACAATATCCCGACAATAAATAATAACGGGTTCAACATATAATCCCGAAAACTACATAACTAAAATCCTACTATCGTAAACATAAATATTAGCCAAACGGGAATAGAGTTATACATGAGCAAAATAAATGCAACTCTAACAACGACGACGATCAAATCCCGCCTAGTATCCTGAAACCAATACAGGGGTGAAACAGAGGGGGGTTAGTCAAACAACTAAGTGAGGAGGGAATAATAATGTATATTATAAAACGAAAATAAATCACCATTTTTAAACTTAAAAGAAATCAACATAAAAGAAAGGTTTTCGTAAACGGGTGGTGATTTAGCATAAATCATAACATATCATATGACTCGGCGAGTCGAGCCCTTAACTCCAATTTCCAAACGTAAAACGGGAAACCACCCTTATGCCTCCAATGTAGACGGACCGCTAAATCTGAACTACGCATATCATACAGGAATAACTCAGGTACTCAAAGGGCTGCCACTCTGGCCTCACCCCGAGCTCCCAAAGGTGGAGGGAACCATAGGATTTCCGCCGTAGACCCGATGTCTACCGACTTCGTCCTATCATCCTTACTCCGGGCCCAAACATACATACATACAATTCATAACTCGCTTTTCAAATCATTTCGGGTTGGCCAAAAGACCGTTCGAGACATGTCATATGCGAGGCCGAAGGCTAAAGTTCGCCATAGAAAACAAAGGGGTTTTACATATCTCTTTCGCAAATTTTTCGAAGACTATACGTAGTACTTTTTCATATCAAATCATTTTCGATAAATCGAATAAACATAATAGGCATAAATATCTACTAAGTATATATATAGAAATGGTGTGAAAACAAAACGTAAACAAGGCTTATATCGGGAGAGGCTTATTTATATATACATAATAATACTGGAATCAGAAACGGAAAGCCTCACCTGTTGGCTATACAAAAAGAATAGATAAATGCAAGAACCGGCGCTACTCCACGGGAGTATCATCTGCAAGAATATCAAGACACAACCAATTAAGACTAAGGACGATGCACGGCTTATACGAAAACATTAAACACATAGAAGCACGTTAAACAATCAAATAAAGCACTTAAGTTCAAATTATCAAGCATAAACGGAGAAATTCGTGAATTCAAAAATGCAAATCAATTCCAAGTGCAATGAAACTTTACGGACATGCTTTAAATATCATAAAGGAGTATGCATTCGAATTTCGGGAAAATCGGACTTCATATGCAAAAGTTAGAAAATTTGACGAAAACTTAAAACGCGTAATTAAAAATCCCGAACATGTTATAAATTCGTAAATCATGCAATTCATATCTATTTCATATATATCGAATACACGAGCGAAGAAATAATTCAGAAAAGATGAGCCTCGGAGGGACCTACAGGCCAAAATGGACCCTGACTTACAGTATGTCAGGATCCTGTTCATATAGGTCCACACGGGCTCAAGCACGGCCGTGAAGCCCAAGGGAGTGCGCACGGCCTCTCTACACGCCATGTAGAGAGCCCGTGCAGGCTTCAACAACACGCACGGCCTCCTGCACGGGCGTGCAAGGGGCCGTGTGCCCTCACACGGGCTTGCCACAGGCCATGTGTCAAGCCCGTGCATATCAGAAAGGAGCAGATGCGCAAAACAGCAAACCCATTTCGCGAAAAATCAATCTTAATCCAACATATGATCAATTAAACATGCAAATCACGCCCTAATATTCACATTTAATGATCTACAACACATAAGGTACACATAGAATCCAAAAACAAGAAATTTCATCCATAAATTTCTTCAAAATCTCAAAAACCCTAACCTAAACAACTATTCAACAAAAATGAGAAATACGATGCATAGGAGATATTAAATGAGAGGGACATGAAAGGCTTACTCGTAGAAGAGATCGTGAGGAGTTCGTAGGCGTAAACGGTTTGAAAATCGGTCGGGAAACGGGGTCGGGACGATCGTTTGAACCTCCTTCCTTCTCTTTCTCTTTTTCTTTCTTTTCTTTTCTTTCTTCCTTGCTGTTGCACGAGAGTGAGGGAAGAGAGAGGTGTATGAGACTTAGTCAATTTTGACTTGGGTTGAGAATCGAGAAGGGTAATTTCATAATTTTACAAGATAAGTTCGAAGACTCATGTTGTCCAAATAATACATAATTATAGTCAAAATTCATATAATTAAACGCACATTAACATATCGCGATTTAAATATCATAATTCACTCATATACGAAATCGTTATAAAATCACATAATAATTATGAAATAATCACATAATAATATAAATAAAATAAAATCGCACAATTAAGCGAATCGGACATACCGGAATATAATTAGAATTTTCGGGGCGCTACAAAAATACACGCCCGCCAAGTGTTCGACGAAATTTCTGAGTGAAGAATTTCAACAAATTCAACCAAGCGAGCTTCAAACAACCTTCTCACATGGCTGCCAAAGGTTCTCAACGAAGGAGGAGGCAAGATGACCCTCCATCCCCACTTCCTCTCGATGTGGAAATTCCAAATTCCATTCAAGCTAAAGTTTTTCACCGAATGTATGGTCGTCCGGTTCTCTCCACCAAATTCCTTGACGTAGATGCTTTGGGGAAATTGAGACTCGGCTACGATGTAGCTCGGTACACAGAGAGTGTGGGTTGGACCACATTCTTGGATTCTAGAAGGAATTCGTATCCACGGCCCGTCTACGAATTCATTGCAACACTCCAACTAGTTCCTCATCAAGACGACTCCGAGCTACCATTTAAAATTGAATTTCGGGCTTTCAACGAGGAGTACGAGCTTTCTCTACGGCAATTAACAACTCACGTTGGGCTACCTATTCATGGGATGATGAGCTGAGAGATTGGATGGTCCAAAGCCGAAGCTTGGAGACGTGTCTCCACTTCGAGAAAGTCCTTCAAGCAAGGAAAATCAAAGGCTACCGACCTCATCAATCAAGCCTTGAGGACTTTTCATCGATTCCTCTCATGCACCGTATTTGCTGGAGGGGATAGTTATGGCTCCATCAACTTGGACGAGCTATACATTTTAGATCGCGCGGTCCTAGACAAGCTGGTCAACGGCATTATGTTCTTCCTGAGATACACGGAGTACGTGGCTACCCGTCCAAAAGGAGAAATTAGGATTGGGTCCTACATCACAACGATCCTTGAGTGTGCCAGTGTGACCGGAATGGAGTGAATGGCCCCAGCAGGGGGATACGACGCTACCATTACCTACAAGCAATTCGCCCAAATGAAGCTTTGTAGGAAAGTAAGGGGCCGTCATGGTAAATACGTGCCTATGTTAGCGGAGGAAGCCGCCGCCGAGGGTGACGACGACGATAACGAGGAGGGCATTCATGCAGGAGGTCACCCGGAGGAGGACCGGCAAGAAATCGAGGAGCAAATGCTCGAACAATTATACGAAGCTGGAGGCTTCAATCCTCAGCAAACTCCTTACGTTCCCGACCCTCCTAAAGCCGACGAGGCTCACTTCCAGCAGGGCTTCACCGACTACCCGACTCAGCACCAAGCTGGATCCTCTCAGTGGGTTAGACTGAGTGAGGAGCAGTGGACCCAGTATCAACAATCAGATTCTGAGGTCCGAAACCAGTGGGAGACCGACAGGTGGAATATCTAGGGAGACCGCTTCACGTCTTTCAGCGATCAAACCACTGAGCGGATTAAACGTCAGTCCGAGCAACTTAACCAACAGTCGACTGACCTTCAGGAGGTCCAACGCAACCACACCGAGCTCCGAGAGCAGATTTCCGACCTTGAGAGGTCCATCTCTGAGCAGCTCGCCAGCTATGTAGCGGGCGCCCCAAACGGGTAACGCACGCCCCGCACCGAGCTTCGACCCGGAACCGGAATGGGATCCGACCCGAATCAAAACCCGGCGAACGGCAAGCATTTACTCAATTACTAGGCGGGGGTTTTAAATAAACAACGAGACAGAAGTGCGGAAGCGAAATAATCAAACATTAAAGCATGATAAATTGCACAATTATTAAAGCCCACCAAGGCTAACGAAATTCACTTAATTAAATAACAAACGGGTTCGGTACAATATCCCGATAATTATATAATAACGGGTTCAATACAAAATCCCGAATACATTCTAATAAATCCTAAAATCAAAAGACATAAATCATAGCCATACTGAATGAGAGTTATACATGAGCAAAAAGAATGTAACTCTAAGACGCGACGACGACCACGCAGATCCCGCCTAGTATCCTGAAACCAGTACAGGGGGTAAAACAGAGGGGGTTAGTCAAACGACTAAGTGAGGAGGGAATAATAATGTATATCGTAAAACGGAAGGAAATCACCAAATTTTTTTAACTTAAAAGAAATCAACATAAAAGAAAGGTTTTCGTAATCGGGTGGTGATTTAACATAAAACATAACATATCTAATGACTCGGCGAGTCGAGTCCTGAACTCCAATATCCAAACATAAAAACCGGAAACCACCCTTATGCCTCCAATGTAGACGGACCGCTAAATCCGAACTACTCGAAACTGACTAGAATAACTCAGGTACTCAAAGGGCTGCCACTCCGGCCTCACCCCGAGCTCCCAAATGGAGGAAACCATAGGATTTACGCCGTAGACCCGACGTCTACCGACTTCGTCCTATCGCTCTTACTCCGGGCCCAAACGATCATGCAAACATTTCATAACTCGCTTTTCAAACATTTCGGGTTGGCCAAAAGACCGTTCGAGACATGTCATATGCGAGGCCGCCTTAGAAACAAAAAGGTTTTACATGTCTCTTTCGTAAACATTTCGAAGACTATACGTAATACTTTTTCATATCAAATAAGTTTCGATAAATCAAATGAACATAATAATCATAAATATCTACTAAGTATATATATAAACGGTGTGAAAACAAAACATAAACGTGGCTTATAAGGGGAAAGGCTTATTTATATATATATGCGTAGTAATACTGGAATCAGAAAAGGAAAGCCTCACCTGGCTATGCAAAATGAACAAAAGGAGCAAGAACCGGCGCTACTCCACAGGAGTATCGTCTGTAAAAATACCAAGACACAACCAAATAAGACTAATGACGACGTACGGCTTATACAAAAGAATTAGAACTCATAGAAGCACGTTATACAATTAAATAAATCACTTAGGTTCAAATTCTCAAACGAAAGCGGAGTAAATCGCAAATTTAAAAATGTAAATCAATTCCAAATGCAACGAAACTTTACGGGCATGCTTAGAATATCATAGAGAAGCATGCATTCGAATTTCGGAAAAATCGGACTTCACATGCAAAAGTTAGAAAATTTAACGAAAACTTAAAATGCACTATTCACATACCCGAACATGTCGTAAATTCATAAATCATGCAATTCCTATCTATATCATACATATCAAATACACGAGCGAAGAAAGAATTCAGAAAAGACGAGCCGAAGCGGGACCCGTAGGCCAATTTGTACCCTGACTTACAGAAGGTCAGGGTATTGTTCGAGCCTTCCACACGGCCTTGTGCACGGCCGTGTGCCGAGGCCGTGCACAAACATGCAACACGCACGGCCTCATGCACACGGCCTGAAGGCCGTGTGCACAGCCCGTGCGCAATTCATCCTTCGCACACGGTCTCATGCACACGGCCTCAAGGCCGTGTGCAACAGGCCGTGTGCGATCCAAAATCGCAGAACAAGCAGAAGCTCAGAAACTCGCGAAAATCAAACCCTAATCCAACATATAATCACTAAATCACGCAAATTAAACCCTAATTCTCACATATAATCATCTACAACATATATGCTTCATATAGAAACGATAAACACGAAAATCCATCCACATTTTCTATCAAAATCATATAAAACCTAAATTCTATAACTATCATCAAAAATCCAAAAATCGAAGTAACGAAGGCATTAATCGAGAAATTTCGTGAGAGCTTACTCGTAGATGAGATCGCGACGAGTTCGTAGACGTAAACGACTCGAAAATCCGTCGGGAAACGGAGTCGGAACGATCGTTGGAATTTCTTTCTTCTTTCTTCTCTTTTCTCTCTTTTTCTTTCTTCTCTTTTTCTCTTGTTTGAGCGTGAATGGAGTAGAGAGGGGGAGAGGTTGACTTATTCAAATTTGACTATGGTTTAGAAACCGAAGGGGCAAAGTCGTAATTTTGCAAAATAAGTTCGAAATCTCACGATGTCCAAATAACATGTAATTACAGTCAAAATTCATATTATTAAACGCACATTGACAATTTGTAATTTAAATACATAAATTCAATCATATACGAAATAAATTCAAAAATTACATAATAAATATCAAATAAATATTAAATTACACAAATATTCGATTCGGACATACCAATTTAATAATTCGGATTTTCGGGGCGTTACAATCACCCCTCCTTATGAGAATCTGGCCCCCAGATTCTACTCGTCCGGCTGAAATAATTCCGGATGAAACTTGCGCATTTTGTCCTCGGTCTCCCATGTAGCTTCTTCGGTTGTCTGATTTCTCCGAAGGACTTTGACAAGAGAAATCTCTCGGTTGCGCAGAGCTTGAGTCTTCTTATCTAATATCTTCACCGGCTTCGAAACAAAGGTCAAATCCGGCTCTAGCTCAATTTCCTCAATAGGAAGGATCTCGGACTCATTTGGGAAGTATTTCCGGAGTTGGGAAACATGAAAGACGTTGTGAATCCCAGTCAGACTCGGCGGCAAGTCTAACCTGTAAGCTGCATTCCCAATCCTTTCCAGAATCTCATAGGGGCCCAAAAATCTCGGACTTAACTTTCCTCCTTTTCCAATTCGGGTGAAACCCTTTCGAGGAGAAGCTTTGAGGAATACTCTGTCACCAACCTCAAATTCCAACGGTCGGCGGCGGGTGTCGGCATAGCTCTTCTGTCGATCCTGAGCTGCCTTCATTCTCTGCCGGATGATCTGAATACGGTCGATGGCATTTTGGAGAAACTTTGGAGGAGTTCCTCGTTCCTTATCATCTTTCGTCCATCGCCAATCTTCAAGATCCCAAAACAACGGGGATCTACACTTTCTGCCATACAATGCTTCGTAAGGTGCCATTCCGATCGTAGACTGGTGACTCTTGTTGTAAGCAAACTCGATCAGAGGCAACTGGTCATGCCAATTGTTGCAAAAATCCAGGGCACAAGCTCGAAGCATATCACAGAGATATCTGATCATCCTCTCTGACTGACCATCAGTTTGCGGATGTGCGGCTGTACTGAAAGTCAGATTCGTTCCCATTCGTTCTTGAAGTTGTAGCCACAAACGGGAAGTAAATCGAGCATCTCTGTCAGATACTATCGTAGACGGAATTCCATGAAGCTTGACAATCTCTCGGTGATAAATCTCTGCCAACCTATCCACTTTGTACGACATGTTGATCGGTAGAAAATGAGCACTCTTGGATAGTCGGTCAATAATCACCCAAATGCTATCGTAGCCACCTCTAACTTTAGGCAAACCAGACACGAAGTCCATGGCAATACCCTCCCAATTCCATGTAGGAATCGGCAGTGGCTCAAGCAAACCTCCCGGTCTCTGATGTTCAGCTTTAACTTGTTGACAAGTCGAACATCTCTTGACGTAATCAGCTGCGTCTCTCTTCATACCTCTCCACCAGAACAATTCCTTCAAATCCCGATACATCTTACTTCCTCCCGGATGAACTGTGTAAGGTGTGTTGTGAGCCTCATCGAGAATCTCTTTCCTCAGACTCTCCGGAACACAAACTCGGGACTTGTAGCGGAGAACTCCTGAGTCGTCCACCCCAAACTGAGTCTCAGAATCAGCTGCAATGTGAACTACCTGTCTCTGAGTCCACTCATCAGTAGCCTGAATATCTCGAATCTTTCGACCCAATTCTGACTGGATCGATATGCTGTGAACATGGGCCTGAGAACTGATGTGAACTCCCTCTAACTTAGCCTCTAGCTGGGCTATGCTTGCCTTCCGGCTCAATGCATCGGCTACGACATTCGCCTTCCCGGGATGGTACTGGATCTTGCAGTCGTAGTCCTCAAATAACTCCATCCATCGGCGCTGTCGTTTGTTCAATTCCTTCTGAGTAAACAAGTACTGGAGGCTCTTATGATCTGTGAAGATGTCGAATGTGATGCCGTAGAGGTAATGACGCCATTTCAATAATGCAAATACCACGGCGGCTAGTTCAAGGTCGTGAGTGGGATAGTTCTCTTCAGCTGGCTTTAGCTTCCTCGATGCAGAAGCTATAACTTTCCCATTCTGCATTAACACACAACCTAACCCTTCGTGTGACGCATCTGCATACACGACAAATCCTTCAGAACCCTCTGGCAGGGTCAGTACTGGGGCTGTGGTCAATCTCTTCTTGAGCTCCTGAAAACTAGCTTCACATTTGGCTGACCACTCAAACTTAGCTTCCTTCTTCGTCAATGCTATTAACGGACCTGCAAGTTTAGAGAAATCCTTGACAAAACGTCTGTAGTATCCTGCTAATCCCAAGAAACTACGGATCTCTGTAGGAGTCTTAGGTCTCTCCCAATCCAGCACTGTCTCAATCTTCGAAGGATCTACCTCGATTCCCGTTCCAGATATGACATGACCTAGGAAGGTCACTCGGTCAATCCAGAATTCGCATTTGCTGAACTTAGCGAATAGTTGGTGCTCTCTCAAAGCTTGGAGCACGATCCGGAGGTGTTCAGCGTGTTCTTCTTCGGACTTCGAGAACACTAAGATGTCGTCAATGAAAATAACGACGAACTTATCGAGGTACGGATGGAAAATTCTGTGCATCATGTCCATAAAAGCTGCTGGAGCATTCGAGAGTCCAAACGGCATGACCACAAACTCGAAATGTCCGTATCGGGTGTTGAAAGCTGTCTTCGGGACATCGTCTGATCGGATACGGAGCTGGTAATATCCTTGTCTGAGATCGAGCTTGGAATAAACCCTCGATCCTTGTAGCAAATCGAACAATTCCTCGATATGCGGTAGAGGATACTTGTTCTTCACCGTCATCCTGTTCAACTCTCGGTAATCGATACACATGCGAAGGGTACCGTCCTTCTTCTTTACGAACAAGACTGGAGCACCCCAAGGCGAGGTACTCGGTCGGATATATCCAATAGAAAGAAGTTCGTCGAGTTGATTCTTCAATTCTTTCAACTCGGCAGGAGCCATTCGGTACGGCGACTTCGAATAGGACTCGGCTCCCGGAACTAGGTCAATCACAAACTCTATATCCCGATCTGGTGGCAAGAATTCCAAATTCTCGGGAAACATGTCGACGAATTCATTGACCACGGGCGTCTCTTCGATCTTTGTCTGGTCCTTCGGGCGGTTGAGAATGTAAGCTATAAAGCACGTCGCTTCTTCTTTCTGAACGAGCTTCTTGGCTTCCATCATTGAGATATACGGGCCTTCTCCCGATCGGAAACCCTTAACCTCATTAGAGCCCATAATGACCTTCTTCTCGAAACAATCAACCTTCGCCCGATGCTCGTACAACCAATCCATTCCGAGAATAACTCCATATTTCTTCATCGGCAGCTCGATCAAATTTGCTAGATACTCGATATCCTCGATGACAATCGGACAACGTTTAAGTGCTCGGTTCGCAACGACCTTCGAACCCAACGGCGAACCAACCACTAGCACATAATCAAGCAAGAAAACAGGCGCATGCACAGATAAGGAAACAGCAGGCTAAATAAATGAGTGGGAAGCACCCGAGTCGTACAATGCATGTATGGGGATGCCATTTATATATATAGTACCTTCCACCACGTCAGTCGGATCTGCAACAGCATCCTCTGCATCGCCTTCCAAGGCGTAAACACGGGCATAAGCCTGAGGCTGAGCGGCTCCCTGCTGTACCGGTCTCCTCTTCGGGCATTCACCTATCCGATGATCGGCGCTACCACATCCGTAGCAAAGACCGTTCTTCCTCCAACACTTGGCCTCTAAATGCGGGCCCTGAAAAAATCCACATACTGGCCGTGGAAATCCCTGAGATCGAGGAGGAGCAAGCTGGGGTCGGGGAGGAGCAGGCTGAATGACGTTCCTGAACGGCTTCTTCCCAGAAGAGGACCCAGACGGAGTAAATGGCCTCTTCGAGCCAGAAGCGAAACTCTTGGCGGCTGCAGGAGCAGGTGCAAATGTCGGTCTCATTTGTCGGAGATCGGACTCTATAGAAAGTGCCGTCTCGACTGCATCGGTATAGTTCTGGAGTCGGTTCCCAAGCATATGCATACGAATCTCATTCGACAACCCCTCCATGAACTGTCGAGTCTTCCTTTGCTCGTCGTCAACCATATACGAGCAGTGAATGATAAGCCTGGAGAAGTGAGCCTCGTACTGGTCAACTGTAGAAGTACCCTTCTTGAGAGCCAGGAACTCTCGCTCACGTCGCTGTCGGACCACCAACGGAATACACTTGGCCCGAAACTCCACCACGAACTGATCCCAAGTCGGGACCACATGCTCACGCTGCCATCTCTGTTCGATACGGGCCCACCAATCCTGAGCAGCTCCTATCATCTGATACACTGATAACTCGACCCTCTTAGGGTCCGGACACTCTAGTACTCGGAATATCTTTTCCATTGCCGATATCCAAGCTTCGGCGACAACATCATCAGGTGCACCCTCGAACTGCGGGGGGTTGAGCTTAAGAAATCTTCCCAGATCATTCTCCGGGGCAGGAGGCGGGGTTGCTCGGTTAGCATGGACCATGAACTGCCCTAAGGCTTCCATGAGCTGTGTCGGAGTAGGAACACCTGGAGGCGGACCTGGCGGTTCACGACGAGGAGGCATTCTGCACATTCAATACCAAACATGCATGACGATAAGTGATTATGAAAAGCTGTAACACCTAGAGAAATTTATTCAAATAATTACATAGCCACAAACACGTAATCCTAAGCCGTACAACCTAGACACAACTGGACACGACAATTCAGAGCTTCGGCCATTGGACCAAGAGCTCTGATACCAAACGGGTAACGCACGCCCCGCACCGAGCTTCGACCCGGAACCGGAATGGGATCCGACCTGAATCAAAACCCGGCGAACGGCAAGCATTTACTTAATTACTAGGTGGGGGTTTTAAATAAACAACGAGACAGAAGTGCGGAAGCGAAATAATCAAACATTAAAGCATGATAAATTGCACAATTATTAAAGCCCACCAAGGCTAACGAAATTCACTTAATTAAATAACAAACGGGTTCGGTACAATATCCCGATAATTATATAATAACGGGTTCAATACAAAATCCCGAATACATTCTAATAAATCCTAAAATCAAAAGACATAAATCATAGCCATACTGAATGAGAGTTATACATGAGCAAAAAGAATGTAACTCTTAAGACGCGACGACGACCACGCAGATCCCGCCTAGTATCCTGAAACCAGTACAGGGGGTAAAACAGAGGGGGTTAGTCAAACGACTAAGTGAGGAGGGAATAATAATGTATATCGTAAAACGGAAGGAAATCACCAAATTTTTTTAATTTAAAAGAAATCAACATAAAAGAAAGGTTTTCGTAATCGGGTGGTGATTTAACATAAAACATAACATATCTAATGACTCGGCGAGTCGAGTCCTGAACTCCAATATCCAAACATAAAAACCGGAAACCACCCTTATGCCTCCAATGTAGACGGACCGCTAAATCCGAACTACTCGAAACTGACTAGAATAACTCAGGTACTCAAAGGGCTGCCACTCCGGCCTCACCCCGAGC
Organism: Verbena officinalis; assembly: GCA_958496215.1. NCBI lineage: Eukaryota > Viridiplantae > Streptophyta > Magnoliopsida > Lamiales > Verbenaceae > Verbena > Verbena officinalis. The sequence goes on along the minus strand of OY292385.1, from coordinate 33,702,657 downwards.
TCCCAAATGGAGGAAACCATAGGATTTACGCCGTAGACCCGACGTCTACCGACTTCGTCCTATCGCTCTTACTCCGGGCCCAAACGATCATGCAAACATTTCATAACTCGCTTTTCAAACATTTCGGGTTGGCCAAAAGACCGTTCGAGACATGTCATATGCGAGGCCGAAGGCCAAAGTTCGCCTTAGAAACAAAAAGGTTTTACATGTCTCTTTCGTAAACATTTCGAAGACTATACTTAATACTTTTTCATATCAAATAAGTTTCGATAAATCAAATGAACATAATAATCATAAATATCTACTAAGTATATATATAAACGGTGTGAAAACAAAACATAAACGTGGCTTATATGGGGAAAGGCTTATTTATATATATACGCGTAGTAATACTGGAATCAGAAAAGGAAAGCCTCACCTGGCTATGCAAAATGAACAAAAGGAGCAAGAACCGGCGCTACTCCACAGGAGTATCGTCTGTAAAAATACCAAGACACAACCAAATAAGACTAATGACGACGTACGGCTTATACAAAAGAATTAGCACTCATAGAAGCACGTTATACAATTAAATAAATCACTTAGGTTCAAATTCTCAAACGAAAGCGGAGTAAATCGCAAATTTAAAAATGTAAATCAATTCCAAATGCAACGAAACTTTACGGGCATGCTTAGAATATCATAGAGAAGCATGCATTCGAATTTCGAAAAAATCGGACTTCACATGCAAAAGTTAGAAAATTTAATGAAAACTTAAAATGCACTATTCACATACCCGAACATGTCGTAAATTCATAAATCATGCAATTCCTATCTATATCATACATATCGAATACACGAGCGAAGAAAGAATTCGGAAAAGACGAGCCAAAGCGGGACCCGTAGGCCAATTTGTACCCTGACTTACAGAAGGTCAGGGTACTGTTCGAGCCTTCCACACGGCCTTGTGCACGGCCGTGTGCCGAGGCCGTGCACAAACATGCAACACGCACGGCCTCATGCACACGGCCTGAAGGCCGTGTGCACAGCCCGTGCGCAATTCATCCTTCGCACACGGTCTCATGCACACGGCCTCAAGGCCGTGTGCAACAGGCCGTGTGCGATCCAAAATCGCAGAACAAGCAGAAGCTCAGAAACTCGCGAAAATCAAACCCTAATCCAACATATAATCACTAAATCATGAAAATTAAACCCTAATTCTCACATATAATCATCTACAACATATATGCTTCATATAGAAACGATAAACACGAAAATCCATCCACATTTTCTATCAAAATCATATAAAACCTAAATTCTATAACTATCATCAAAAATCCAAAAATCGAAGTAACGAAGGCATTAATCGAGAAATTTCGTGAGAGCTTACTCGTAGATGAGATCGCGAGGAGTTCGTAGACGTAAACGACTCGAAAATCCGTCGGGAAACGGAGTCGGAACGATCGTTGGAATTTCTTTCTTCTTTCTTCTCTTTTCTCTCTTTTTCTTTCTTCTCTTTTTCTCTTGTTTGAGCGTGAATGGAGTAGAGAGGGGGAGAGGTTGACTTAGTCAAATTTGACTATGGTTTAGAAACCGAAGGGGCAAAGTCGTAATTTTGCAAAATAAGTTCGAAATCTCACGATGTCCAAATAACATGTAATTACAGTCAAAATTCATATTATTAAACGCACATTGACAATTTGTAATTTAAATACATAAATTCAATCATATACAAAATAAATTCAAAAATTACATAATAAATATCAAATAAATATTAAATTACACAAATATTCGATTCGGACATACCAATTTAATAATTCAGATTTTCGGGGCGTTACAAGCTACCTGAGCCGTCTTGGCATGCCACCTAGTTCTGGAGCATCCGACTCTTAGACGTCATCGCCTATCCTTCCATTTCTCATCATTTTTCATTTTAATTGTAATTTGATTTTTATTTGGAATTATTATGTATGAACTACTTGGTATTTGCCTATTTGAATTTAATTGCTAGTTGTTCGTTTTAAATTAATTGTCTATATGATAATTGTTCGATTTTGTATGACGAATGTTTAATCGTCGTAATATACTCCCTTTAACAAACCCACAGGTTTGGAGGAGAATCTGAGGACAAATTCTTTTGAAGGGGGGAGTGTAGCGCCCCGCTCTACAGCCCCCGAACCTGCACAGATCCCCAAGCCGAGAACGGCGTCTCAACTCGAGAGCCCATACAAGCTAACGGGTCTATCCCGACTCTTGGCAACAGCGGATCCCCAAAGACACAACAGCTAAACAGTTTAGAATATATAGCGGAAGCGAATTAAAACATAATAACATAAATGCCACTTCGGGGCCAATCTAAATATCCAATATCATCACAGCCCATTCAGGGGCAACGTAAAGAAAATATATAGGGGTGGGGATCAATATAGCATTAAATACATGTCAGGACAAAGAATAAACTAACGAGAGAGTTACGGACAACAATCTAGACAACGGCGAAACCAAAAAGACCTATCTATGAACTGTTGCCAATCCGACACGCAAGATATGTCGGTCTCTCAATCTACCTAAGGCAAGAACCAATAAAAGAGGGTGAGTCAAAGAACTCAGTGAAGATATGGATGGAGCAAGTCGAGTCGCGCTTCCGGGTTTTAATAGAAAATACATATGCAATAAAGAAGAAACCGGAATGTGCTTCGACTTGAATATTCAATAAAGCAATAAAGACAGTAACAATATAAAGCAGTGAATAAATATCCCAGCAAGAATGGGCCTGTTCCTCCTTATTTCTTCTCAATACATTATAAAAACTCCACCTCCTGTAGCGGGCGCCCCAAACGGGTAACGCACGCCCCGCACCGAGACCCGACCCGAAGCCGGAATGGGATCCGACCCGAATCGAAACCCGGCGAACGGCAAGCATTTACTCAATTACTAGGCGGGGGTTTTAAATCAACAACGAGACAGAAGTGCGGAAGCGAAATAAATCAACATTAAAGCATAATAAATTGCACAATTATTAAAGCCCACCAAGGCTAACAAAATTCACTTAATTAAATAACAAACGGGTTCGGTACAATATCCCGATAATTATATAATAACGGGTTCAATACAAAATCCCGAATACATTCTAATAAATCCAAAAATCAAAAGACATAAATCATAGCCATACTGAATGAGAGTTATACATGAGCAAAAAGAATGTAACTCTAAGACGCGACGACGACGACGCAGATCCCGCCTAGTATCCTGAAACCAGTACAGGGGTAAAACAGAGGGGGTTAGTCAAACGACTAAGTGAGGAGGGAATAATAGTGTATATAACAAAACGGGAAATAAATCACCAATTTTTAAACTTAAAAGAAATCAACATAAAAGAAAGGTTTTCGTAATCGGGTGGTGATTTAACATAAAACAAAACATATCTTATGACTCGGCGAGTCGAGCCCTGAACTCCAATAACCAAACATAAAACCGGAAACCACCCTTATTCCTCCAATGTAGACGGACCGCTAAATCCGAACTACGCGAAACTTACTAGAATAACTCAGGTACTCAAAGGGCTGCCACTCCGGCCTCACCCCGAGCTCCCAAATGGAGGAAACCATAGGATTTACGCCGTAGACCCGACGTCCACCGACTTCGTCCTATCGCTCTTACTCCGGGCCCAAACGATCATACAAACATTTCATAACTCGCTTTTTCAAACATTTCGGGTTGGCCAAAAGACCGTTCGAGACATGTCATATGCGAGGCCGAAGGCCAAAGTTCGCCTTAGAAACAAAAGGTTTTACATGTCTCTTCCGTAAACATTTCGAAGACTATACGTAATACTTTTTCATATCAAATAATTTTCGATAAATCAAATGAACATAATAATCATAAATATCTACTAAGTATATATATAAACGGTGTGAAAACAAAACATAAACGTGGCTTATATCGGGAGAGGTTTATTTATATATATATACGTAGTATTACTGGAAACAGAAACGGAAAACCTCACCTGGCTATGCAAAAGATGAGCAAAAAGAGCAAGAACCGGCGCTACTCCACAGGAGTATCGTCTGCAAAATACCAAGACACAACCAAATAAGACTAAAGACGACGCACGGCTTATACGAAAGAATTAGAACACGTAGAAGCACGTTATACAATTAAATAAATCACTTAGGTTCAAATTCTCAAACGAAAACAGAGTAAATCGCAAATTTAAAAATGTAAATCAATTCCAAATGCAACGAAACTTTACGGACATGCTTAGAATATCATAAAGAAGCATGCATTCGAATTTCGGAAAAATCGGACTTCACATGCAAAAGTTAGAAAATTTAACGAAAACTTAAAATGCACTATTCACATACCCGAACATGTCGTAAATTCACAAATCATGTAATTCCTATCCATATCATACATATCGAATACACGAGCGAAGAAAGAATTCGAAAAGACGAGCCGAAGCGGGACCCGTAGGCCAATTTGTACCCTGACTTACAGAAGGTCAGGGTACTGTTCGAGCCTTCCACACGGCCTTGTGCACGGCCGTGTGGCGAGGCCGTGCACACTCAAGAAACGCGCACGGCCTCATGCACACGGCCTCAAGGCCGTGTGTAGAGCCCGTGCGCAATCCTTCCACGCGCACGGCATCATGCACACGGCCTCGAGGCCGTGTGCACAAGCCCGTGTGCGATCAAAATGAGCAGAAACTCGCAGACAGAAAATCATACGCGAAAATCAACCCCTAATCCAACAATTAATCACTAAAACATGCAAATCAAACCCTAATTCTCACATATAATGATCTACAATACATAAGCTACACGTAGAATCAATAAACACGAAAATCCAACCATAATTTCTATCAAAATCATATAAAACCTAAATTATACAACTATAATCAAAAATCCAAAAATCGAAGTAATGAAGGCATTAAATGAAAAATTTCTAGAGAGCATACACGTAGATGAGATCGCGAGGAGTTCGTAGACGTAAACGGCTCGAAAATCCGTCGGGAAACGGAGTCGGAACGATCGTTGGAATCTCTTTCTTCTTCCTTCTCTTTTTCTTTCTTTCCTTCTTCTCCTTTGCTTGTTTGTGCGTGAATGGCAAGTGTGAGAGAGAGATTGAGACTTAGTCAAATCTTGACTAAGGTTTAGAAATCGAAGGGGCATTTTAGTAATTTTGCAAAATAAGTTAGAAAACTCACGTTGTCCAAATAACATGTAATTACAGTCAAAATTCATATTATTAAGCGCACAATGACGATTTGTAATTTAAATACATAAATTCAATCATATACGAAATAAATTCTAAAATTACATAATAAATATCAAATAAATATTAAATTACACAAATATTCAATTCGGACATACCAAATTAATTATTCGGATTTTCGGGGCGTTACAATCACCCCTCCTTATGAGAATCTGGCCCCCAGATTCTACTCGTCCGGCTGAAATAATTCCAGATGAAACTTGCGCATTTTGTCCTCGGTCTCCCATGTAGCTTCTTCGGTTGTCTGATTTCTCCAAAGGACTTTGACAAGAGAAATCTCTCGGTTGCGCAGAGCTTGAGTCTTCTTATCCAATATCTTCACCGGCTTCGAAACAAAGGTCAAATCCGGCTCTAGTTCAACATCCTCAACAAGAAGGATCTCAGACTTATTCGGGAAGTATTTTCGGAGTTGGGAAACATGAAAGACGTTGTGAATCCCTGTCAGACTCGGCGGCAAGTCTAACCTGTAAGCTGCGTTCCCAATTCTTTCCAGAATCTCATAGGGGCCCAAAAATCTCGGACTTAACTTTCCTCCTTTTCCAATTCGGGTGAAACCCTTTCGAGGAGAAGCTTTGAGGAATACTCTGTCACCAACCTCAAATTCTAACGGTCGGCGGCGGGTGTCGGCATAGCTCTTTTGTCGATCCTGAGCTGCCTTCATTCTCTGCCGGATGATCTGAATTCGGTCGATGGCATTTTGGAGAAACTTTGGAGGAGTTCCTCGTTCCTGATCATCTTTCGTCCATCGCCAATCTTCGAGATCCCAAAACAACGGGGATCTACACTTTCTGCGATACAATGCTTCGTAAGGTGCCATTCCGATCGTAGACTGATGACTATTGTTGTAGGCAAACTCAATCAGAGGCAACTGGTCGTGCCAATTGTTACGAAAATCCAGGGCACAAGCTCGAAGCATATCACAGAGATACCTGATCATCCTCTCTGACTGACCATCGGTTTGCGGATGTGCGGCCGTACTGAAAGTCAGCTTCGTTCCCATTCGTTCTTGAAGTTGTTGCCACAAACGGGAAGTAAATCGAGCATCTCTGTCAGATACTATCGTAGACGGAATTCCATGAAGCTTGACAATCTCTCGGTGATAAATCTCTGCCAACCTATCCACTTTGTACGACATGTTGATCGGTAGGAAATGAGCACTCTTGGATAATCGGTCGATAATCACCCAAATGCTATCGTAGCCACCTCTAACTTTAGGTAAACCAGACACGAAGTCCATGGCAATACCCTCCCAATTCCATGTAGGAATCGGTAGTGGCTCAAGCAAACCTCCCGGTCTCTGATGTTCAGCTTTAACTTGTTGACAAGTCGAACATCTCTTGACGTAATCAGCTACGTCTCTCTTCATACCTCTCCACCAGAACAATTCCTTCAAATCCCGATACATCTTACTTCCTCCCGGATGAACTGTGTAAGGTGTGTTGTGAGCCTCATCGAGAATCTCTTTCCTCAGACTCTCCGGAACACAAACTCGGGACTTGTAGCGGAGAATTCCTGTGTCGTCCACAACAAACTGAGTCTCAGAATCAGCTGCAATGTGAACTATCTGTCTCTGAGTCCACTCATCAGTAGCCTGAACATCTCGAATCTTTCGACCCAATTCTGACTGGATCGATATGCTGTGAACATGGGCCTGAGAACTGATGTGAACTCCCTCTAACTTAGCCTCTAGCTGGGCTATGCTTGCCTTCCGGCTCAATGCATCGGCTACGACATTCGCCTTCCCGGGATGGTACTGGATCTTGCAATCGTAGTCCTCAAATAACTCCATCCAACGGCGCTGTCGTTTGTTCAATTCCTTCTGAGTAAACAAGTACTGAAGGCTCTTATGATCTGTGAAGATGTCAAATGTGATGCCGTAGAGGTAATGACGCCATTTCAATAATGCAAATACCACGGCGGCTAGTTCAAGGTCGTGTGTGGGATAGTTCTCTTCAGCTGGCTTTAGCTTCCTCGATGCATAAGCTATAACTTTCCCATTCTGCATTAATACACAACCTAACCCTTCGTGTGACGCATCTGCATACACGACAAATCCTTCAGAACCCTCTGGCAGGGTCAGTACTGGGGCTGTGGTCAATCTCTTCTTGAGCTCCTGAAAACTAGCTTCACATTTGGCTGACCACTCAAACTTAGCTTCCTTCTTCGTCAATGCTGTTAACGGACCTGCAAGTTTAGAGAAATCCTTGACAAAACGTCTGTAGTATCCTGCTAATCCCAAGAAACTACGGATCTCTGTAGGAGTCTTAGGTCTCTCCCAATCCAGCACTGTCTCAATCTTCGAAGGATCTACCTCGATTCCCGTTTCGGATATGACATGACCTAGGAAGGTCACTCGGTCAATCCAGAATTCGCATTTGCTGAACTTAGCAAACAACTGGTGCTCTCTCAAAGCTTGGAGCACAATCCGGAGGTGTTCAGCGTGTTCTTCTTCGGACTTCGAGAACACTAAGATGTCGTCGATGAAAATAACGACAAACTTATCGAGGTACGGACGGAAAATTCTGTGCATCATGTCCATAAAAGCTGCTGGAGCATTCGTAAGTCCAAACGGCATGACCACAAACTCGAAATGTCCGTATCGGGTGTTGAAAGCTGTCTTCGGGACATCGTCTGATCGGATACGGAGCTGGTAATATCCCTGTCTGAGATCGAGCTTGGAATAAACCCTCGATCCTTGTAGCAAATCGAACAATTCCTCGATATGCGGTAGAGGATACTTGTTCTTCACCGTCATCCTGTTCAATTCTCGGTAATCGATACACATGCGAAGTGTACCGTCCTTCTTCTTTACGAACAAGACTGGAGCACCCCAAGGCGAGGTACTCGGTCGGATATATCCAATAGAAAGAAGTTCGTCGAGTTGATTCTTCAATTCTTTCAACTCGGCAGGAGCCATTCGGTACGGCGACTTCGAATAAGACTCGGCTCCCGGAACTAGATCAATCACGAACTCTATATCCCGATCCGGTGGCAAGAATTCCAAATTCTCGGGAAACACATTGACGAATTCATTGACCACGGGCGTCTCTTCGATCTTTGTCTGGTCCTTCGGGCGGTTGAGAATGTAAGCTATAAAGCACGTCGCTTCTTCTTTCTGAACGAGCTTCTTGGCTTCCATCATTGAGATATACGGGCCTTCTCCTGATCGGAAACCCTTAACCTCATTAGAGCCCAGAATAACCTTCTTCTCGAAACAATCAACCTTCGCCCGATGCTCGTACAACCAATCCATTCCGAGAATAACTCCATATTTCTTCATCGGCAGCTCGATCAAATCTGCTAGATACTCGATATCCTCGATGACAATCGGACAACGTTTAAGTGCTCGGTTCGCAACGACCTTCGAACCCAACGGCGAACCAACCACTAGCACATAATCAAGCAACGAAACAGGCGCATGCATAGATAAGGAAACAGCAGGCGCAATAAATGAGTGTGAAGCACCCGAGTCGTATAATGCATGTATGGGGATGCCATTAATATATATAGTACCTTCCACCACATCTGTCGGATCTGCAACAGCATCCTCAGCATCGCCTTCCAAGGCGTAAACACGAGCGTGAGCCTGAGGCTGAGCGGCTCCCTGCTGTACCGGTCTTCTCTTCGGACATTCACCAATTCTGTGATCGGGGCTACCGCATCCATAGCAAAGACCGTTCTTCCTCCAACATTTGGCCTCTAAGTGTGGGCCCTGACAAAATCCACATACTGGCCGTGGAAATCCCTGAGATCGAGGAGGAGCAAGCTGAGGTCGGGGAGGAGCAGGCTGAATGGCGCTCCTGAACGGCTTCTTCCCTGAAGAGGACCCAGAAGGAATAAATGGCCTCTTCGAACCAGAAGCAAAACTCTTGGCGGCTGCAGGGGCAGGTGCTAATGTTGGTCTCATCTGTCGAAGATCGGACTCTATAGAAAGGGCCGTCTCGACTGCATCTGTATAGAACTGAAGTCTGTTCCCGAGCATATGCATACGAATTTCGTTCGACAATCCCTCGATAAACTGTCGAGTCTTCCTTTGCTCGTCGTCAACCATATACGAGCAGTGAATAATAAGCCTGGAGAAATGAGCCTCGTACTGGTCAACGGTAGAAGTACCCTGCTTGAGAGCCAGGAACTCTCGCTCACGTCTCTGTCGGACCACCAAAGGAATATACTTGGCCCGAAACTCCACCAAAAACTGATCCCAAGACGGGACCACATGCTCTCGCTGCCATCTCTGCTCTATACGAGCCCACCAGTCCTGAGCAGCTCCAGTCATCTGGTACACTGCTAACTCGACCCTCTTAGGGTCCGGACATTCCATCACGCGGAATCTCTTTTCCATCGCCGATATCCAAGCCTCGGCGATAACATCATCAGGTGCACCCTCGAACTGCGGAGGGTTGAGCTTAAGAAACCTTCCCATATCATTCTCGGGGGCAGGTGGTGGCGTAGCTCTGTTGGTATGAACCATGAATTGCCCTAAGGCTTCCATAAACTGTGCCGGAGTAGGAACACCTGGAGGCGGACCTGGCGGTTCACGACGAGGAGGCATTCTGCACATTCAATACCAAACATGAATGACGATAAGTGATTATGAAAAGCTGTAACACGTAGAGAAGTTTATTCAAATAATTACATAGCCACAAACACGTAATCCTAAGCCGTACAACCTAGACACAACTGGACACGACAATTCAGAGCTTCGGCCATTGGACCAAGAGCTCTGATACCAACTGTAGCGGGCGCCCCAAACGGGTAACGCACGCCCCGCACCGAGACCCGACCCGAAGCCGGAATGGGATCCGACCCGAATCGAAACCCGGCGAACGGCAAGCATTTACTCAATTACTAGGCGGGGGTTTTAAATCAACAACGAGACAGAAGTGCGGAAGCGAAATAAATCAACATTAAAGCATAATAAATTGCACAATTATTAAAGCCCACCAAGGCTAACGAAATTCACTTAATTAAATAACAAACGGGTTCGGTACAATATCCCGATAATTATATAATAACGGGTTCAATACAAAATCCCGAATACATTCTAATAAATCCAAAAATCAAAAGACATAAATCATAGCCATACTGAATGAGAGTTATACATGAGCAAAAAGAATGTAACTCTAAGACGCGACGACGACGACGCAGATCCCGCCTAGTATCCTGAAACCAGTACAGGGGTAAAACAGAGGGGGTTAGTCAAACGACTAAGTGAGGAGGGAATAATAGTGTATATAACAAAACGGGAAATAAATCACCAATTTTTAAACTTAAAAGAAATCAACATAAAAGAAAGGTTTTCGTAATCGGGTGGTGATTTAACATAAAACAAAACATATCTTATGACTCGGCGAGTCGAGCCCTGAACTCCAATAACCAAACATAAAACCGGAAACCACCCTTATTCCTCCAATGTAGACGGACCGCTAAATCCGAACTACGCGAAACTTACTAGAATAACTCAGGTACTCAAAGGGCTGCCACTCCGGCCTCACCCCGAGCTCCCAAATGGAGGAAACCATAGGATTTACGCCGTAGACCCGACGTCCACCGACTTCGTCCTATCGCTCTTACTCCGGGCCCAAACGATCATACAAACATTTCATAACTCGCTTTTTCAAACATTTCGGGTTGGCCAAAAGACCGTTCGAGACATGTCATATGCGAGGCCGAAGGCCAAAGTTCGCCTTAGAAACAAAAGGTTTTACATGTCTCTTCCGTAAACATTTCGAAGACTATACGTAATACTTTTTCATATCAAATAATTTTCGATAAATCAAATGAACATAATAATCATAAATATCTACTAAGTATATATATAAACGGTGTGAAAACAAAACATAAACGTGGCTTATATCGGGAGAGGTTTATTTATATATATATACGTAGTATTACTGGAAACAGAAACGGAAAACCTCACCTGGCTATGCAAAAGATGAGCAAAAAGAGCAAGAACCGGCGCTACTCCACAGGAGTATCGTCTGCAAAATACCAAGACACAACCAAATAAGACTAAAGACGACGCACGGCTTATACGAAAGAATTAGAACACGTAGAAGCACGTTATACAATTAAATAAATCACTTAGGTTCAAATTCTCAAACGAAAGCGGAGTAAATCGCAAATTTAAAAATGTAAATCAATTCCAAATGCAACGAAACTTTACGGGCATGCTTAGAATATCATAGAGAAGCATGCATTCGAATTTCGGAAAAATCGGACTTCACATGCAAAAGTTAGAAAATTTAACGAAAACTTAAAATGCACTATTCACATACCCGAACATGTCGTAAATTCATAAATCATGCAATTCCTATCTATATCATACATATCGAATACACGAGCGAAGAAAGAATTCGGAAAAGACGAGCCGAAGCGGGACCCGTAGGCCAATTTGTACCCTGACTTACAGAAGGTCAGGGTACTGTTCGAGCCTTCCACACGGCCTTGTGCACGGCCGTGTGCCGAGGCCGTGCACAAACATGCAACACGCACGGCCTCATGCACACGGCCTGAAGGCCGTGTGCACAGCCCGTGCGCAATTCATCCTTCGCACACGGTCTCATGCACACGGCCTCAAGGCCGTGTGCAACAGGCCGTGTGCGATCCAAAATCGCAGAACAAGCAGAAGCTCAGAAACTCGCGAAAATCAAACCCTAATCCAACATATAATCACTAAATCATGAAAATTAAACCCTAATTCTCACATATAATCATCTACAACATATATGCTTCATATAGAAACGATAAACACGAAAATCCATCCACATTTTCTATCAAAATCATATAAAACCTAAATTCTATAACTATCATCAAAAATCCAAAAATCGAAGTAACGAAGGCATTAATCGAGAAATTTCGTGAGAGCTTACTCGTAGATGAGATCGCGAGGAGTTCGTAGACGTAAACGACTCGAAAATCCGTCGGGAAACGGAGTCGGAACGATCGTTGGAATTTCTTTCTTCTTTCTTCTCTTTTCTCTCTTTTTCTTTCTTCTCTTTTTCTCTTGTTTGAGCGTGAATGGAGTAGAGAGGGGGAGAGGTTGACTTAGTCAAATTTGACTATGGTTTAGAAACCGAAGGGGCAAAGTCGTAATTTTGCAAAATAAGTTCGAAATCTCACGATGTCCAAATAACATGTAATTACAGTCAAAATTCATATTATTAAACGCACATTGACAATTTGTAATTTAAATACATAAATTCAATCATATACAAAATAAATTCAAAAATTACATAATAAATATCAAATAAATATTAAATTACACAAATATTCGATTCGGACATACCAATTTAATAATTCAGATTTTCGGGGCGTTACAAGCTACCTGAGCCGTCTTGGCATGCCACCTAGTTCTGGAGCATCCGACTCTTAGACGTCATCGCCTATCCTTCCATTTCTCGTCATTTTTCATTTTAATTGTAATTTGATTTTTATTTGGAATTATTATGTATGAACTACTTGGTATTTGCCTATTTGAATTTAATTGCTAGTTGTTCGTTTTAAATTAATTGTCTATATGATAATTGTTCGATTTTGTATGACGAATGTTTAATCGTCGTAATATACTCCCTTTAACAAACCCACAGGTTTGGAGGAGAATCTGAGGACAAATTCTTTTGAAGGGGGGAGTGTAGCGCCCCGCTCTACAGCCCCCGAACCTGCACAGATCCCCAAGCCGAGAACGGCGTCTCAACTCGAGAGCCCATACAAGCTAACGGGTCTATCCCGACTCTTGGCAACAGCGGATCCCCAAAGACACAACAGCTAAACAGTTTAGAATATATAGCGGAAGCGAATTAAAACATAATAACATAAATGCCACTTCGGGGCCAATCTAAATATCCAATATCATCACAGCCCATTCAGGGGCAACGTAAAGAAAATATATAGGGGTGGGGATCAATATAGCATTAAATACATGTCAGGACAAAGAATAAACTAACGAGAGAGTTACGGACAACAATCTAGACAACGGCGAAACCAAAAAGACCTATCTATGAACTGTTGCCAATCCGACACGCAAGATATGTCGGTCTCTCAATCTACCTAAGGCAAGAACCAATAAAAGAGGGTGAGTCAAAGAACTCAGTGAAGATATGGATGGAGCAAGTCGAGTCGCGCTTCCGGGTTTTAATAGAAAATACATATGCAATAAAGAAGAAACCGGAATGTGCTTCGACTTGAATATTCAATAAAGCAATAAAGACAGTAACAATATAAAGCAGTGAAAAAATATCCCAGCAAGAATGGGCCTGTTCCTCCTTATTTCTTCTCAATACATTATAAAAACTCCACCTCCTGTAGCGGGCGCCCCAAATGGGTAACGCACGCCCCGCACCGAGACCCGACCCGAAGCCGGAATGGGATCCGACCCGAATCGAAACCCGGCGAACGGCAAGCATTTACTCAATTACTAGGCGGGGGTTTTAAATCAACAACGAGACAGAAGTGCGGAAGCGAAATAAATCAACATTAAAGCATAATAAATTGCACAATTATTAAAGCCCACCAAGGCTAACGAAATTCACTTAATTAAATAACAAACGGGTTCGGTACAATATCCCGATAATTATATAATAACGGGTTCAATACAAAATCCCGAATACATTCTAATAAATCCAAAAATCAAAAGACATAAATCATAGCCATACTGAATGAGAGTTATACATGAGCAAAAAGAATGTAACTCTAAGACGCGACGACGACGACGCAGATCCCGCCTAGTATCCTGAAACCAGTACAGGGGTAAAACAGAGGGGGTTAGTCAAACGACTAAGTGAGGAGGGAATAATAGTGTATATAACAAAACGGGAAATAAATCACCAATTTTTAAACTTAAAAGAAATCAACATAAAAGAAAGGTTTTCGTAATCGGGTGGTGATTTAACATAAAACAAAACATATCTTATGACTCGGCGAGTCGAGCCCTGAACTCCAATAACCAAACATAAAACCGGAAACCACCCTTATTCCTCCAATGTAGACGGACCGCTAAATCCGAACTACGCGAAACTTACTAGAATAACTCAGGTACTCAAAGGGCTGCCACTCCGGCCTCACCCCGAGCTCCCAAATGGAGGAAACCATAGGATTTACGCCGTAGACCCGACGTCCACCGACTTCGTCCTATCGCTCTTACTCCGGGCCCAAACGATCATACAAACATTTCATAACTCGCTTTTTCAAACATTTCGGGTTGGCCAAAAGACCGTTCGAGACATGTCATATGCGAGGCCGAAGGCCAAAGTTCGCCTTAGAAACAAAAGGTTTTACATGTCTCTTCCGTAAACATTTCGAAGACTATACGTAATACTTTTTCATATCAAATAATTTTCGATAAATCAAATGAACATAATAATCATAAATATCTACTAAGTATATATATAAACGGTGTGAAAACAAAACATAAACGTGGCTTATATCGGGAGAGGTTTATTTATATATATATACATAGTATTACTGGAAACAGAAACGGAAAACCTCACCTGGCTATGCAAAAGATGAGCAAAAAGAGCAAGAACCGGCGCTACTCCACAGGAGTATCGTCTGCAAAATACCAAGACACAACCAAATAAGACTAAAGACGACGCACGGCTTATACGAAAGAATTAGAACACGTAGAAGCACGTTATACAATTAAATAAATCACTTAGGTTCAAATTCTCAAACGAAAACAGAGTAAATCGCAAATTTAAAAATGTAAATCAATTCCAAATGCAACGAAACTTTACGGACATGCTTAGAATATCATAAAGAAGCATGCATTCGAATTTCGGAAAAATCGGACTTCACATGCAAAAGTTAGAAAATTTAACGAAAACTTAAAATGCACTATTCACATACCCGAACATCTCGTAAATTCACAAATCATGTAATTCCTATCCATATCATACATATCGAATACACGAGCGAAGAAAGAATTCAGAAAAGACGAGCCGAAGCGGGACCCGTAGGCCAATTTGTACCCTGACTTACAGAAGGTCAGGGTACTGTTCGAGCCTTCCACACGGCCTTGTGCACGGCCGTGTGGCGAGGCCGTGCACACTCAAGAAACGCGCACGGCCTCATGCACACGGCCTCAAGGCCGTGTGTAGAGCCCGTGCGCAATCCTTCCACGCGCACGGCATCATGCACACGGCCTCGAGGCCGTGTGCACAAGCCCGTGTGCGATCAAAATGAGCAGAAACTCGCAGACAGAAAATCATACGCGAAAATCAACCCCTAATCCAACAATTAATCACTAAAACATGCAAATCAAACCCTAATTCTCACATATAATGATCTACAATACATAAGCTACACGTAGAATCAATAAACACGAAAATCCAACCATAATTTCTATCAAAATCATATAAAACCTAAATTATACAACTATAATCAAAAATCCAAAAATCGAAGTAATGAAGGCATTAAATGAAAAATTTCGAGAGAGCATACACGTAGATGAGATCGCGAGGAGTTCGTAGACGTAAACGGCTCGAAAATCCGTCGGGAAACGGAGTCGGAACGATCATTGGAATCTCTTTCTTCTTCCTTCTCTTTTTCTTTCTTTCCTTCTTCTCCTTTGCTTGTTTGTGCGTGAATGGCAAGTGTGAGAGAGAGATTGAGACTTAGTCAAATCTTGACTAAGGTTTAGAAATCGAAGGGGCATTTTAGTAATTTTGCAAAATAAGTTCGAAAACTCACGTTGTCCAAATAACATGTAATTACAGTCAAAATTCATATTATTAAGCGCACATTGACGATTTGTAATTTAAATACATAAATTCAATCATATACGAAATAAATTCTAAAATTACATAATAAATATCAAATAAATATTAAATTACACAAATATTCAATTCGGACATACCAAATTAATTATTCGGATTTTCGGGGCGTTACACCTCCGGTGTCGAACCAAGGAGCAACCCGAGGCTCGACTATAGTGAATTTAAGGAAAGCGTGCAACACATGCAACACCTACCATTGCTCCTAACTGTGGCTATCAAACTCCTGACGAGCCACGATTGACGCTTAATTTTGGGAGAAGCACCTCGGGTTACACCCTGGATGCCCGTCCCCAGATGTAACCTCCGAATACCATCCCGGGCAATGAAAAGTCCAATATTTTACTCGCTTTACAATAAGGGTTTGAGTGCCAAACAGGCAATTGGGCAAGTGGTGACGACAAAGGGGGTAACCATGAGTTTCATACGTGTCGGGATGTGTTGACGGACTCCCCTCACGACTTCCCTCACAGGCCCAACCAAAGTCAAAGTATCGCGTTGAAAAGAAAGTGTTTACTTGCCCTTTTGAAAACAAATCGATTTTGGGTACTAATGTATAATTTGATATTAAATGATTTGTTGATAAAATCATAAAAATATAAGCTCGAAATACTTAATACTAATAATAAGGGAATACGGGGATTTCACATGTATACATAGACATATATGTTCAAGCCCAGTTTAAATAATTTAAATCCTAACCTAGTGTGCCAAAAAGAAAGTCTAGCAGCTATAACTCACTACTCTCCGACCTCTGACTGATCTGTAGATAAGACAGGACCTAGACGAATTAATAACGACTCTAAAAGCACAAATAAGCAATTATTTGACGAACGGCTAACCAAATGAATCAACAATCATGCATATGCCAATCATAATATTTATGGAAGCTACCACGTAAATTTCAAGTAATTCCGACAAGTTTCCAAAAATGCACACACGTAAAATGTACTATTCACAGTCCGAACGAGGTCGAAATTCAACAAACATTTCAAACTATTAATCTACAACTTATAAGGGATCTATAGGTGAAATCGGTATACTTTTTGGAGTCCGTATGCGAAAAGTCAACATAAAATGGCGAGATGTTGACTCAATTCCCGAGAGCAACTTGTGAAAAGGTTGGAAAAATATTGTAAGTGTTTCGCATCAGCTTGTGCACGGTCTTGGACACATTGTCAAGACCATGCACTGCACACGGCCAATTGTATGGTTTGGACACACGGGCGTGAGCCTGTGCAGCCAAAAAGAACCGCGCACGGGCTCCTGCACGGTCTTGATCAAGACCGTGCGTTAGCCCGTGTGGTTTAACAGCAGACAGCAGAAAAACGCGATTCAAACGAAAATCCGATCCAAAAATGCATATAAATCATTTTTTTCACGCAAATCAACACCCAACAATTACAACAATCATCAATCAATGTAACGCCCCGCTATTTTTATAACGCTTCGGTACGTTTACCGACTAATTGCCCTTGTGTGCATTGTTTGCAATTATGTGATTATGTGAATTATATGAATTAATGTGTGATTCTATATGTGAATAATATGATGAATTCATAAGAATTTTTATATTTGAATTACCTTACACTATGTTTATATTTGAAGTGTTGTATTTGAAATTCTATGAAAATTATGCCATCGTATTTGAATTATATGATATTATTCTTGTCATATATATAAATATGTATGCAAATACATACATAAATATCTATACAAATATATATACAAGTATATATAAATTGCTAGCTAATTTTGACTTTTCAAAATATCTTTATTTATTTAATTATCTCATTTCTCTCTCAAATTTTCTACACTATTCCACAAGCAACATTCTCTCATCTTCTTCAACCTCTCTCTCGGCCATTCTCACCCTTCTCACCACCGCCATTTTCATCACCATCAAAGCACCACAAATCATCCTCTTTCTTGCTACAAAAAGTTGCTCTCTCATCCAAGGAACAAACCTCTACTTTCTATTTGTGCAAACAAGCTTTTATTTCTTCCTTTCTCCTCCATTTCCTCCTTCAAGGTAAGTTTGTAAATCTCACAATTCTTTGGTTTTCAAGGTTTTCTATGTTGAGGAAGTGATGAAGCATGTTAGAATGAATGATTGATGAGCTTAGTTTGGTTGTTGGTTGCATGTAGCATTACTTGTGATTTTTCCATTAAATTTGATCAATTTGCAATGTTGGGTTAATGGTCTTAGATGCTTGAATGGTTAAGGAATTCATGTTAGTTCATGATATTAAGCTAATTGGTGAAGTTTTATGGAGTTTGGAGTTGAAAAATGAGAGTTTGGCAAAATATGTAGGGGCTGATGAATAGTGATTTTTGAGCATTTGGCTTCATTTTTCGATTCTTTTGGCATCAAAAATCTTAAAATGTGTTAACTAAGAGATGCCGAAAGTTTCGGATTAATCGGAGTTGATTTGCTTGCCAAGTATTAAATGAGGGGTGGTTTGTGTAATATTCACAAACCTTTGAATTTTATTTCCCAAGCTTCCATATTACTTGTATGCCTATTTTAGCTTAATATCATGTGTATTTGATTGTGTTTAAATGTGTTTGAATGAGCTTAATTGTGTTTAAATGCATTTGTGTTTAAATGTGCTTGAATGAGCTTAATTGTGTTTAAATGCATTTATACCTAATATGTTAATTTGAGCATAAAATGCATTTCATAGCCGTGCGTCGTATTTGGTTGATTTATCGAGTCATGTCTTACCTCGAGGCCTGTGTATTACAGGTGGGACCTCGCGGGACTGATTTCTGGTCGTTTGGCTATTCTTTTTGTTAAGCCTACAGGTGAGGATGTAAAATGTTTTTAACTGGAGCTTGAACAAATATTTGCGAAAACCCTATCCCTTTATATTTCAATTATATATTATCAATATTTGAAATAAAAAGGGTTTTGATATAAAATGATATATGTGTATCTTTTCCAAAATGGTTTGAAAATAGAGACAAGGGAACTATTTTGATTTTAAAAGTAACATTTGGTCTCGGGACTTGCACGTATGCCTCGAGATAACTCGGCAACGTGACGGGATACCCTAGGCGGTTACATACCTTGTCTCGAAAGACCCTTTTGGTCCATTAAAATATTTTGAAAAGCGAGATGACTTATACTTAACCCCATTGAGGACGCTCATGGGTATTTCTGTTTGGGCCCTGGATTATGTGACAGGCGGATACCCGGAGACGTGCGTCTAGGGTTGAAGCTGGGTTCATAATTCCACCGATTATAAGCAGGTATTCATGAACCTGACAAATAATCAAAGGGTATTGTTCATGGCTGGTCGGAGGTAGTCTAGCATGAATAATACTGACACCGGCGCCATTAGTCGGTTATGGTGAAATCTCGGGTTGCTCCTTGATAAGCCAAACGGTATTGAGGAAGGAATTTCATTATATTTGATATGTTTTAGGAGTTATAAGGAGATGGCCCGTTCTCGCCGGGAATAAAAATATTTCTAAAATGTTTTACTCTAATATTTAATTCACAAAGCTTTGATGGATTATAAAGAGAAAGTATCGGCACTAGATTCGTTTCTCTATTAATCAAAGCGTGGATTAAATAATATTTAATTCACAAAGCTTAGCTGAATTGTAAAAGAGCTTATCGTCACTAGATTTGCTTTTATCAACCTAAGCGTGGATTAAATATATGTTTTTATTATATATATATTCCCCTCCTCACTGAGTTCGTTTGACTCACATCCAGTTTTGGTTCATGCTTCAGGTTAGCAGTGCGAGTGGTTGTTGGGTACTGGCAGCAGCAGTGTAGGCTTACAGGTCTTTGGAGTCAGTTTATGTAGATATTTTATTATGACTGAACTCTTATTTATTTTGGCATGTTAACTTGAAATTGATGGAAGTTGAAATATAATGATATTTGGATATTTGAATCTAATGAGATTAGTGGATATATATATGTTTGGTATTTGCTTCCGTTGCTGGCCTGTTATTGCTATTGTAGTTGTTGATGTTAGTATTGTTGTTGGGGAGTTGCTGTTGCCAGATTGTGGGAATCCCGTTGTCCTGGGCGGGTTTTCGAGTGGTGGTATTTAACTATCGCTCGGGGGCTCGTTTCGGTCCGGGGGTTGTGGCGTGGGGGACGTCACAGCTTAAGGTGGTATCAGAGCCTAGGTTTGGTACTTAGGTTTTGATGTTGTGTCGAGTCTGTCTAGGTCGAACGGCTTTAGGACAATGTGCTTTTATATGCTTATGTTATGTGATTTTGTGTTAACATGATCATGTGGCTAACGAAACATGCATATTATTCAGTCTTTTGATACAGGAAATGGCACGTGGTAGACGCAGAACCCGAGCTACTCCTCTCTCTCCTCCCCAAGTCAATAACATTAATGCTCCTCTTGCTCCTCAGCCCGAGCCTGTGCCACCAGTACATCAGAATCCCCTAAATCCTGCCATGTTCTTTGAAGCCATGCAAAGGATGTTTCAACAGGCTTTAGCTCCAGTACCTCGCAAATTTAAGAAGCCTTTTCCACCTGTGGGTTCTTCATCTTCGAGCAAGAAGCAAAAGATCACAGGTCCTCAGACAGCCGAGCCTCAAATTAAGTGTTCTTACTGCGGCAAGCCAAAACACACGGAAGCTGATTGCTGGAAGAAACAAGGACGGTGCACTCGATGTGGGCGCAAGGATCATCAAGTAGGAAACTGCCCAAAGAGAAGGCCACCTCCACAATTTCAGAAAGAGCTACAGAATGCGGGGAAAGGAAAAGTTGTGGCACGAGCGTATGCGATGACGGGGGATGGAGGGGAGACCGACCCTAATGCAGTGGTGCAAGGTACTGTACATTTGCATGACATATCCATATTTGCATTATATGATTCGGGTGCGACGCATTCTTTTATTGCACCTGAATATGCTTCTAGATTATCTTTGTCTGCCGAGTCTTTACCTTATGTGCTTGAGGTCAATTCCCCGTTGGGAATTTCTTATTTGTGCAATCGAGTCTTCCGAGACTGTCCGTTGAGGATAGACGATCACGATTATCCTGCTGATCTCATTGAGCTTCCGATGAGTCACTACGGGATAATATTGGGAATGGACTGGCTATATCGGCATCAAGCTTATATTGATTGTTTCGGGAAAAAGATCGCTCTGGGAACTGATATCGAGATTTTGGGCAAAAGGTTTGACAAGATTCCTCGAGTTTCTTATGTTAAAGCCGCCCGAATGATTCGCAAGGGATCTCCGACCTTTGTTGCTTATCTACTAAACCGTCCAAAAGAGCAAGTTAAGCTTGAGGAGGTACCAGTAGCTGGAGAATTCCCTGATGTGTTTCCTGAGAGTTTGAATTCTTTGCCTCCGGAACGAGAGATAGAGTTTGTGATCGATTTAGCTCCGAGTGCCGAACCGTATTCGAAGACTCCTTACCGTATGGCTCCGACAGAGTTGAAAGAAGTGAAGATTCAGTTGGATGGATTGTTGGAGAGTGGGTACATTCGACCGAGTACTTCGCCGTGGGGTGCGCCTGTTCTTTTCGTGAAAAAGAAGGATGGGACGTTGAGGATGTGTATAGATTATCGCGAGCTGAATCAGATGACGATAAAGAATAAATATCCTCTACCTCACATCGAAGAGTTGTTTGATATTTTGCAAGGGTCGAAAGTGTACTCTAAGCTAGATCTCCGACAGGGGTATTACCAGTTGCAAATCCGAGAATCAGGCATTCCGAAGACTGGGTTTAATACTCGATATGGGCATTTTGAGTTCGTAGTTATGCCTTTCGGGTTGACGAATGCCCCAGCTGCTTTCATGGATTTGATGCATCGTACTTTCCGGCCATATCTCGGTAAGTTTGTGGTGATCTTCATTGATGATATCCTCGTTTTCTCAAAGACTAAGGAAGAACATACCGAGCATCTTCGCATTGTATTAAGAACTCTTCGAGAGCATCAGTTGTATGCCAAGTTCAGTAAATGCGAGTTTTGGCTTGATAAAGTTACCTTCCTTGGTCATGTGATATCAGGAGATGGAATCGAAGTGGATTCCTCGAAGATTGAGGCTGTAATGAAATGGGAGCAGCCGAAGAGTATCGTGTCCGATCGAGATCCTAAGTTTACTTCTCGACTTTGGCAAGAAATTCACAGGAACTGGGAACGAACTTGAAATTTAGCACAACTGCTCACCCGCAAACTGATGGTCAATCTGAGAGAACCATCAAGATCTTAGGCGACATGCTACGAGCTTGTGCTCTCAACTTCTCCACGAGTTGGGACAAGCAACTTCCACTAATTGAATTCGCCTACAATAACAGTTACCAAGCGACAATTGGGATGCCCCCATACGAAGCGCTTTATGGACGTAAATGCCGATCCCCTCTGTACTGGGAACTAGAAGACTGGCGAAGAACTAAAGACGGAGTGGAACGAGCTCTACCTCCAAAGACGATCCAGGAAACACTTGATAAGATTGCGATCATTCGACAGAGAATGAAAACTGCCCAGGATCGCCAAAAGAGTTACGCCGATAAGAGACGCCGGGATTTAGAATTTGAAGAGGGAGACAAAGTGTTTCTTAAGGCTATGTTGAGGAAAGGATTCGCTAGAGTGGGAAAAGGTGGGAAGCTCAGTCCGAGATATTTGGGACCCTATGAGGTTATTGAACGGATTGGGAAGACTGCCTACCGCCTGAACTTGCCCTCGACTCTAACGGGGATTCACAACGTCTTCCATGTTTCTCAATTGCGAAAATACTATCCCGATGAATCTCATATTCTCCGAGATGAGGAAGTCCAGGTAAAGCCTAACTTGACGATCGAGATGAAACCTGTTGAGATTCAGGATCGTAAGTTCAAGCAACTCCGCAACCGACAGATTCCCTTGGTTCGTGTGTTATGGAGAAACCGAACCACCGAACAAGTAACTTGGGAGACAGAAGAGAAGATGCGAACTCATTATCCCGAGTTATTTGCGGAGTCGAATTAGAATCTGGGGACCAGATTCTCCGAAGGGGGGGATAGTGTAACGCCCCGCTATTTTTATAACGCTTCGGTACGTTTACCGACTAATTGCCCTTGTGTGCATTGTTTGCAATTATGTGATTATGTGAATTATATGAATTAATGTGTGATTCTATATGTGAATAATATGATGAATTCATAAGAATTTTTATATTTGAATTACCTTACACTATGTTTATATTTGAAGTGTTGTATTTGAAATTCTATGAATATTATGCCATCGTATTTGAATTATATGATATTATTCTTGTCATATATATAAATATGTATGCAAATACATACATAAATATCTATACAAATATATATACAAGTATATATAAATTGCTAGCTAATTTTGACTTTTCAAAATATCTTTATTTATTTAATTATCTCATTTCTCTCTCAAATTTTCTACACTATTCCACAAGCAACATTCTCTCATCTTCTTCAACCTCTCTCTCGGCCATTCTCACCCTTCTCACCACCGCCATTTTCATCACCATCAAAGCACCAAAAATCATCCTCTTTCTTGCTACAAAAAGTTGCTCTCTCATCCAAGGAACAAACCTCTACTTTCTATTTGTGCAAACAAGCTTTTATTTCTTCCTTTCTCCTCCATTTCCTCCTTCAAGGTAAGTTTGTAAATCTCACAATTCTTTGGTTTTCAAGGTTTTCTATGTTGAGGAAGTGATGAAGCATGTTAGAATGAATGATTGATGAGCTTAGTTTGGTTGTTGGTTGCATGTAGCATTACTTGTGATTTTTCCATTAAATTTGATCAATTTGCAATGTTGGGTTAATGGTCTTAGATGCTTGAATGGTTAAGGAATTCATGTTAGTTCATGATATTAAGCTAATTGGTGAAGTTTTATGGAGTTTGGAGTTGAAAAATGAGAGTTTGGCAAAATATGTAGGGGCTGATGAATAGTGATTTTTGAGCATTTGGCTTCATTTTTCGATTCTTTTGGCATCAAAAATCTTAAAATGTGTTAACTAAGAGATGCCGAAAGTTTCGGATTAATCGGAGTTGATTTGCTTGCCAAGTATTAAATGAGGGGTGGTTTGTGTAATATTCACAAACCTTTGAATTTTATTTCCCAAGCTTCCATATTACTTGTATGCCTATTTTAGCTTAATATCATGTGTATTTGATTGTGTTTAAATGTGTTTGAATGAGCTTAATTGTGTTTAAATGCATTTGTGTTTAAATGTGCTTGAATGAGCTTAATTGTGTTTAAATGCATTTATACCTAATATGTTAATTTGAGCATAAAATGCATTTCATAGCCGTGCGTCGTATTTGGTTGATTTATCGAGTCATGTCTTACCTCGAGGCCTGTGTATTACAGGTGGGACCTCGCGGGACTGATTTCTGGTCGTTTGGCTATTCTTTTTGTTAAGCCTACAGGTGAGGATGTAAAATGTTTTTAACTGGAGCTTGAACAAATATTTGCGAAAACCCTATCCCTTTATATTTCAATTATATATTATCAATATTTGAAATAAAAAGGGTTTTGATATAAAATGATATATGTGTATCTTTTCCAAAATGGTTTGAAAATAGAGACAAGGGAACTATTTTGATTTTAAAAGTAACATTTGGTCTCGGGACTTGCACGTATGCCTCGAGATAACTCGGCAACGTGACGGGATACCCTAGGCGGTTACATACCTTGTCTCGAAAGACCCTTTTGGTCCATTAAAATATTTTGAAAAGCGAGATGACTTATACTTAACCCCATTGAGGACGCTCATGGGTATTTCTGTTTGGGCCCTGGATTATGTGACAGGCGGATACCCGGAGACGTGCGTCTAGGGTTGAAGCTGGGTTCATAATTCCACCGATTATAAGCAGGTATTCATGAACCTGACAAATAATCAAAGGGTATTGTTCATGGCTGGTCGGAGGTAGTCTAGCATGAATAATACTGACACCGGCGCCATTAGTCGGTTATGGTGAAATCTCGGGTTGCTCCTTGATAAGCCAAACGGTATTGAGGAAGGAATTTCATTATATTTGATATGTTTTAGGAGTTATAAGGAGATGGCCCGTTCTCGCCGGGAATAAAAATATTTCTAAAATGTTTTACTCTAATATTTAATTCACAAAGCTTTGATGGATTATAAAGAGAAAGTATCGGCACTAGATTCGTTTCTCTATTAATCAAAGCGTGGATTAAATAATATTTAATTCACAAAGCTTAGCTGAATTGTAAAAGAGCTTATCGTCACTAGATTTGCTTTTATCAACCTAAGCGTGGATTAAATATATGTTTTTATTATATATATATTCCCCTCCTCACTGAGTTCGTTTGACTCACATCCAGTTTTGGTTCATGCTTCAGGTTAGCAGTGCGAGTGGTTGTTGGGTACTGGCAGCAGCAGTGTAGGCTTACAGGTCTTTGGAGTCAGTTTATGTAGATATTTTATTATGACTGAACTCTTATTTATTTTGGCATGTTAACTTGAAATTGATGGAAGTTGAAATATAATGATATTTGGATATTTGAATCTAATGAGATTAGTGGATATATATATGTTTGGTATTTGCTTCCGTTGCTGGCCTGTTATTGCTATTGTAGTTGTTGATGTTAGTATTGTTGTTGGGGAGTTGCTGTTGCCAGATTGTGGGAATCCCGTTGTCCGGGGCGGGTTTTCGAGTGGTGGTATTTAACTATCGCTCGGGGGCTCGTTTCGGTCCGGGGGTTGTGGCGTGGGGGACGTCACAATCAACATATAGGGAACATTTCTATCCAAGAATTACAAGAAATGACCAAGAAACGGGTTCACAATCATAATTATTCATAATAAATCCCGAAATAACAAACATGCTCAAATCCTCAAAAATTTGTAAAAAGAAATGAGGAAATTGGTACCTAAAGAGAGATCTCATTGAGAGGATCTCGTAGGTTCGAACGGCACGAAATTCCGCGGAGAAATGAGCTTGGGACGATCGATTCGGGCTTCAAAGGAAAAATCCTCTTTCTCTTCTTCTCTCTCTCTCTCTCTTGTGCGAAAATTAGGGTTAGAAATAGGTTTTGAGAGTTTTATCAAATAATTCGAAATGTCGAAAATACGAAGGGGTATTTCAGTAATTTTTAGAAAGTCCAATTTAAATATTTTGGTAAAATATAACAATATTAATATCAAACGAAAGCTAAACAAATAAGGAATTTAAATGCGCACATAATATTATCACGTAAGGTCGTATACAAAATAATATAATATAATTCACATAATACGAGAAATAGGGTTGACAAGGATAATTAATCGCGAAAAAGAACTCACAATGATTCTTGGATTCCTGGGTCGTTACAGGGAGTATTGTAACGACCCAAAATTCCGGAAATTATTTTTGGAATAATTATTCGACACCTCGTTGAATTTTAAATGAAAAGATTAGCTTCGTTAGCTAATTTTAATTTATTATATTTTATTCTCCAATCCTTAATCTTTTATAATTACTTTTTCTACCCTTCGAATTTATTTTAATCTCATTCGAACCCCACACTCTCTCGAAAATACACTTGCACCACCTTGTCCCCTCTTGCACCCTCTTGGCTTCACTTGCACCCCCTTATGCACCCTCTCTTGCACACTCTTGCACACACACCCAAAATCGAGAGAGAGAGAGAGAGAGAGGGAGAAGAGAAGGAGAAAGGAAGAAGAAGGAAGAAGGAGGAAGAGAAATCCCGTCCCGAATCCGTCGCCCGACCAATCGAGATTCCGAGACCAACTATACAATCTTCGTTCAATTCTCTTCCGATAACCTTCTTTCCCCATTTCATTTCGTCCAATAATTCCTTCGATTTGCTCGCTTTTGTTTTGGAATGAATATTTGATAATTTGATGGGTTTGTAGGTTAGAGTTTACCATTTTTAGTGTAGTTCGGATCAAATAATAGCTATTAATGTGTATAATGCATGAGTGTGAATTTTATGAGTTGATTTAGGTATAGAACTCGCCTTGGTTGATTTTAGGTCGAAACCCTCGTGAGAAATTTAAATTGCATTTTTCTGCACCTGGAACTTGAACCGCACGGTCCTACGCACGGTCTTGGCAAGACCGTACGCAAGCCGTGCGTCCCCCTTTTAGCCTGCACCGGCCTGCACATCCCGGTGCGCAAGCCAGTGCGCTAGCCATTCAGCCTGCATGGTCTTGAGGGTGTTCTCAAGCCCGTGTGCAAGCCCGTGCCCAAGCCCATGTGAATGCCTTAGCAAAATTTTCATCCTTTTTCCTTAGTTGCTCTCGGGAATGTGGTCAATTGGCCAAAAATAAAAGTTAACTTTTTGCATACAACCTCCTAAAATCGATCCATTTTCACCTATAGCTTCCATATGATTCAAGGATGAACATTCCATAATGTTTTCAAAATTCTGACCTCGTTCGGGCCTTAAATCGAGCCTTTTTCGTTTAGGACTTTTTCCCCAATTTTTGAATGTTGTCCGAATGATCCAAAAATCGCATGAGTGCTTCTTTACATTATATTATGCATGAATGTGCACTTAGAATTTCAATTCAGCATGTTTAGCATCTTTAATTTCGTACATTCCGTTTAATTGATTTAAGTGCATTTTACTTGTAATTTTTAATTGCTAAGTGAAATTATTTGGTCTTTCATGTGTTGTAATTCCATGAGAGTCGTGTGTCGTGTCTTGTCTTATTTGGTTTTGTCGTCTGTCAGTTTCAGGCCGTTCTTTCGAGGAATTGCTTGAGTTGTCTTGTCGTTCCCGTGCTTCGAGGTTAGGGTTTTAAAATGCTTTCAACTAAAGTAAGGATTTCTTTTACTTATTGCGAACTACCCTGTCGTGCTCATATTGATTTGATTTCTTGTTCTCGTATATCTAATAGATATTTGACTATATTTTCACGATTTTAACGAACAAACATTTTGATATCAACTTATACCTATAAGTATATCTAAATCGTTTTGTTTTCAAAAGGCAAGTAAAACTCTTTCTTTTCAAACGTGAAGCTTTGACTTTGGTAGGGTCTATGAGGCAAGTCATTAGGGGAGGGCGCCAATGCTTCCCGACACGTATGAAACTTATGGTCACCCCCTTTGTCGTCACACACTTGTCTAAATGCCCGTTTGGCTTTCAACTTATAATGTTTCTTAAACTGCGAGCAAAATTGTGGACTTTTCTTTTAATGGGGGCCCGGGAGGGTATTCGAGGGTCTCACTTGGGGACGAGCGTCCAGGGTGTTTGTAACGCCCCCAAAATCTGAATTTTATTCCGGTATGCCCGAATCATTTATTTATGCGTTTTATTATTTTATTTGATAATTATTATGTGATTTTATAACAATTTCGTATATGAATGAATTTTGATATCTAAATCACGAATTGATAATGTGCGTTTAATTATATGAATTTTGACTGTAATTATGTATTATTTGGACAACATGAGTTTTCGAACTTATTTTGTAAAAATTATGAAAATCCCTTTCGATTCTCAACCCTAGTCAACTTTTGACTAAGTCTCATGATCTCTCCCTCATTCTTATTCACGCAACATACAACAAAGAAGAAAGAAAAGAAAGGAGAAAAAGAGAAGGAAGAAGAGGAAGGTTCGATTGATCGTCCCGATTCCGTTTCTCGACCGATTTCCGAGCCGTGAAATCCTACGAACTCCTCGCGATCTCATCTACAAGTAAGCTTTTCACGTCTTTCTCGATTAATGCCTCCATTGCTTCATTTTTCTGATTTTGATGAGTAGTTACACATTTAGGTTATATGATGATTTTAAGGAATTACGTGATTCTTGGTTCTATAGGTAGATTAGATGTTGTAGATCAATATATGTGAGTTTTAACTTGAGATTTGCATGATTGATGGGTTTAATATCGAATTTTGGTTTGTTCCCGCGAAGCCCTCGCGATTCTGCATTTTTGTTGTTGTTCTTTAGATCCACACGGCCTTACGCACGGTCTTGAGACCGTGAGCCAAGACCGTGTGTGCCCCTTTTGAGCCTTGCACGGCCTTGTGCACCCCGTGCACAAGCCGGTGCGCAGGCTTGTGCAAGTGTCTGCACCGGCTTGAGCACGAGTTCAAGCCCGTGCGTCCGCCCGTCCCCAAGACCGTGTATCCCCCTTAGCCAAAATTTCTCCATTTTCAGAATGTTGCTCTCGGCAATGTGAGTCAACGGGCACTTTTAAAAGTTGACTTTCTTCGTTTGACCTCCGATTTGAGATCCAATTTCACCTATAGGTCCTATAAATCATGAAACATATATTTTAGGAAGTTTGAATTTTTCCGACTTCGTTCGGGCCCCGTTCCTTGTGTTTTTTGTTTAGGCATTTTGGGCTATTTTTCAAATATTGTCCGTTTCTTCCGAAACTTGAAAGCATGCTTCCTTATTGCCTTTTATGCATGATTATGAACTTTTATCACATTCTAATTTGATCTGCTTGTTGAATTTACATACTTTGATAGAATGTGAACCTAAGTGTTATGGATGACTATTTAACGTGTTTCCATGTTTTTTAATGCTTTCGTATAAGCCGTGGGTCGTTGTTAGTCTTATTTGGTTGTGTCTTTGTATTTTTGCAGACGATACTCCCGTGGTGTAGCGCATTCGGTCTTGCATTATCTATTCTTTTTGTATAGCCAACAGGTGAGGCTTCCCGTTTCTGACTCCAGTACTATATATATATATATATATATTAAGCCCCTCCCGATATAAGCCTTGTTTTACGTTTTGTTTTCACACCGTCTTTATATACCTAGTAAATATTTATGCCTATTATGTTTATTCGATTTATCGAAAATGTTTTGATATGAAAAAGTACTACGTATATTCTTTCAAACGTTTGCGAAGAGACATGTAAAACCTCTTTAATTTCTAAGGTGAACTTTGGCCTTCGGCCTCGCATATGACATGTGTCGAACGGTCTTTTGACCAACCCGAAATGATTTGAAAAGCGAGTTATGAACTGTATGTATGTATGTTTGGGCCCGGAGTAAGGACGATAGGACGAAGTTGGTAGACATTGGGTCTACGGCGGAAATCCTATGGTTCCCTCCATTTGGGAGCTCGGGGTGAGGCCGTAGTGGCAGCCCTTTGAGTACCTGAGATTATATCGTATGTTATGCGTAGTTCGGATTTAGCGGTCCATCTACATTGGAGGAATAAGGGTGGTTTCCCGTTTTATGTTTGGAAATTGGAGTTAAGGGCTCGACTCGCCGGGTCATATGATATGTTTATGTTTTATGCTAAATCACCACCCGTTTACGAAAACCTTTCTTTTATGTTGATTTCTTTTAAGTTTAAAATTGGTGATTTACTTCTGTTTTATAATATACACTATTATTCCCTCCTCACTTAGTCGTTTGACTAACCCTCTCTGTTCACCCTCGGTATTGGTTTCAGGATACTAGGCGGGACTTGTTCATCGTCGTCGTCGTCGTCGCGTCTTTAGAGTTGCATTCTTTTGCTCATGTATAACTCTATTTCTGTTTGGCTATTATTTATGTTTTATGTTATTAGGATTTATGTATTTAGTATTCGGGATTTATATGTTAAACCCGTTATTGTATATTGTCGGGATATTGTATCGAACCCGTTTATTATTTATGTAATTGAATTTCGTTGGCCTTGGTGGGCTTTACTACTTGTGCAATTGTTATATTTTATTGTTTTGTTGTTTTTCGCTTCCGCACCTCTGTCGTTTATTTCGTTTTTGAAACCCCCGCCTAGTGATTGAGTAAATGTGTGCCGTTCTCCAGGTTTCGGTTCGGGTCGGATTCTATTTCGGATCCGGGTCGGGGCTCGGTGCGGGGCGTGCGTTACCTGTTTGGGGCCCCCGCTACAGTTGGTATCAGAGCTCTTGGGTCCAATGGCCTAGGCTCTGAAGCGTCATGTTTTGTCATGTCAGTCTAGGTCGTACGGCTTAGGATTATGTGATTGTGACAATGTGATTATGTGAATAAACTTCTCTACGTGTTACAGCTTTTCATAATCACTTATTATCATGCATGTTTGGTATTGAATTTGCAGAATGCCTCCTCGTCGTGAACCGCTAGGTCCGCCTTTAGGTGTTCCGACCCCAGCTCAGTTTATGGAGGCTTTAGGGCAATTCATGGTTCATACTAACCGAGCAACACCGCCTCCTGCCCCCGAGAATGATATGGGAAGGTTCCTTAAGCTCAACCCTCCGCAGTTCGAGGGTGCACCGGATGATGTTATCGCCGAGGCTTGGATATCGGCGATGGAGAAGAGATTCCGAGTTATGGAGTGTCCGCACCCTAAGAGGGTCGAGTTGGCAGTTTATCAGATATAGGAGCTGCACAAGACTGGTGGACCCGTATAGAGCAGCGATGGCAGCGAGAGCATGTCGTCCCAACTTGGGATCAGTTCTTGGTCGAGTTTCGGGCCAAGTATATACCGTTCGTCGTACGTCAGCGGCGTGAGCGAGAGTTCTTGGTGCTCAAGTAGGGTACTTCATCCGTTGACCAGTATGAGGCTCATTTCTCCAGGCTTATTATTCATTGCTCGTATATGGTTGACGACGAGCAGAGGAAGACTCGACAGTTCATTGAGGGGTTGTCGAATGAGATCCGTATGCACATGCTCGGGAACCGACTCCAGTACTACACCGATGCAGTTGAGACGGCACTATCTATAGAGTCCGATCTCTGACAGATGAGATCGACTTCTGCACCTGCCCCTGCAGCCGCCAAGAGTTTCCCTTCTGGTTCGAAGAGGCCATTTACTCATTCTGGGTCCTCTTCTGGGAAGAAGCCATTCAAAACCGCCGTTCAGCCTGCTCCTTCCCGACCTCAAGGACATCCACGACCCGTATGTGGATTCTATCAGGGTCCGCACATAGAGGCTAAGTGCTGGAAGAAGAATGGACTTTGCTACAGATGTGGTAGCGCCGATCACCGAGTAGATGTATGCCCGAAGAGGAGACCGGTACAGCAGGGAGCTGCTTAGCCTCAGGCCTATGCCCGTGTCTACGCCTTGGAAGGCGATGCTGAGGACGCCGTGGCAAATCCGACCGATGTGGTGGAAGGTACTATATATATAAATGGCATCCCCATACATGCATTGTACGACTCGGGTGCTTCACACTCAATTGCGCCTGCTGTTTCCTTATCTGTTCATGCGCCTGTTTCGTTGCTTGATTATATGCTAGTGGTTAGTTCGTCGTTGGGTTCGAAGATTGTTGCGAACCGTGCTCTTAAGCGTTGTTCGATTATCATTGAGGGTATCGAATACCCGGCAGATTTGATCGAGTTGCCGATGAAGAAGTTTGGGGTTATTCTCGGAATGGATTGGTTGTACGAGCATCGGGCGAAGGTTGATTGTTTCGAGAAGAAAGTTATTCTGGGTTCTAATGAAGTTAAGGGTTTCCGATCAGGAGAAGGTCTGTATATCTCAATGATGGAAGCCAAGAAGCTCATTCAGAAAGAAGAAGCCACGTGTTTTATAGCTTACCTTCTCAATCGCCCGAAAGACCAGACGAAGATCGAAGAAACGCCCGTGGTCAATAAATTCACTAACGTGTTTCCTGAGAATCTGGAATTCTTGCCACCAGATCGAGATATAGAGTTTGTCATTGACCTAGTTCCGGGAGCCGAGTCCTATTCGAAGTCGCCGTACCGAATGGGTCCTGCCGAGTTGAAAGAATTGAAGAACCAACTCGACGAACTCCTTTCCATTGGATACATCCGACTGAGTGCCTTGCCTTGGCGTGCTCCAGTCTTGTTCGTGAAGAAGAAGGATGGTACACTTCACATGTGTATCGATTACCGAGAATTGAACAGGATGACAGTGAAGAACAAGTATCCTTTACCGCATATCGAGGAATTGTTCGACTTGCTACAAGGATCGAGGGTTTATTCCAAGCTCGACCTCAGACAAGGATATTACCAGCTCCGTATCCGATTAGAGGATATCCCAAAGACAGCTTTCAACACCCGATACGGACATTTTGAGTTTGTGGTCATGTCGTTTGGACTTACGAACGCCCCAGTAGCTTTTATATATATGATGCACAGAATTTTCCGTCCGTACCTCGACAAGTTCGTCATTATTTTCATTGACGACATCTTAGTGTTCTCGAAGCCCGAATAAGAACACGCTGAACACCTCCGGATTGTGCTCCAAGCTTTGAGAGAGCACCAGTTGTTCGCTAAATTCAGCAAATGCGAATTCTGGATTGACCGAGTGACCTTCCTAGGTCATGTCATATCCAGAACGGGAATCGAGGTACATCCTTCGAAGATTGAGACAGTGTTGGATTGGGAGAGACCTAAGACTCCTACAGAGATCCGTAGTTTCTTGGGTTTAGCAGGATACTACATACATTTCGTCAAGGATTTCCCTAAACTTGCAGGCCCATTAACAGCGTTGACGAAGAAAGAAGCTAAGTTTGAGTGGTCAGCCAAATGTGAAACCAACTTTCAAGAGCTCAAGAAGAGATTGACCACAGCCCCAGTATTGACCCTGCCCGAGGGTTCTGAAGGATTTGTCGTGTATGCAAATGCGTCACACGAAGGATTAGGTTGTGTGTTAATGCAGAATGGGAAAGTTATAGCTTATGCATCGAGGAAGCTAAAGCCAACTGAAGAGAACTATCCCACTCACGACCTTAAGCTAGCCGCCGTTGTATTTTCTTTATTGAAATGGCGTCATTACCTCTACGGTATCACGTTCGACATCTTCACAGATCATAAGAGCCTTCAGTACTTGTTTACTCAAAAGGAATTGAACAAACGACAGCGCCATTGGATGGAGTTATTTGAGGACTACGATTGCAAGATTCAGTACCATCCCGGAAAGGAGAATGTTGTAGCCGATGCACTGAGCCAGAAGGCGAGCATAGCCCAGCTAGAGGCTAAGTTAGAGGGAGTTCACATCAGTTCCCAGGCCCATGTTCACAGCGTATCGATCCAGTCAGAGTTGGGTCGAAAGATTCGAGATGCTCAGGCTACTGATGAGTGGACTCAGAGATAGATAGTTCATATCGCAGCTGATTCTGAGACTCAGTTTGGTGTGGACGACACAGGAATTCTCCGCTACAATTCCCGAGTTTGTGTTCCGGAGAGTTTGAGGAAAGAGATTCTCGATGAGGCTCACAACACACCTTACACAGTTCATCCAGGAGGAAGTAAAATGTACCAGGATCTAAAAGAATTATTCTGGTGGAGAGGTATGAAGAGAGACGTAGCTGATTACGTCAAGAGATGCTCGACTTGTCAGCAAGTTAAAGTTGAACATCAAAGATCGGGAGGTTTGCTTGAGCCACTACCGATTCCTACATGGAATTGGGAGGGTATTGCCATGGACTTCGTGTCTGGTTTGCCTAAAGTTAGAGGTGGCTATGATAGCATTTGGGTGATTATCGACCGACTGTCCAAGAGTGCTCATTTTCTACCGATCAACATGTCGTACAAAGTGGATAGGTTGGCAGAGATTTATCACCGAGAGATTGTCAAGCTTCATGGGATTCCGACTACGATAGTGTCTGACAGAGACGCTCGATTTACTTCTCATTTATGGCAACAACTTCAAGATCGAATGGGAACGAAGCTGACTTTCAGTACAGCCGCACATCCGCAGACAGATGGTCAATCAGAGAGAATGATCAGGTACCTCTGTGATATGCTTCGAGCTTGTGCCTTGGATTTTCGCAACAATTGGCACGACCAGTTGCCATTGATCGAGTTTGCCTACAACAACAGTTATCAGTCTACGATCAAGATGGCACCTTACGAAGCGTTATATGGAAGAAAGTGTAGATCCTCGTTGTTTTGGGATCTCGAGGATTGGCGTTGGACGAAAGATGACAACGTACGAGGAACTCCTCCAAAGTTTCTCCAAAATGCCATCGACCGTATTCAGATCATCCGGCAGAGAATGAAGGCAGCTCAGGATCGACAGAAGAGCTATGCCAACACCCGTCGCCGACTGTTGGAATTTGATGTTGGTGACAAAGTATTCCTCAAAACTTCTCCTCGTAAAGGATTCACCCGAATTGGAGAAGGAGGAAAATTGAGTCCGAGATTTTTGGGTCCCTATGAGATTCTGGAGAGGATTGGGAACGCAGCTTACAGGTTAGACTTGCCGCCAAGTCTAACGGGGATTCACAACGTCTTTCATGTTTTCCAACTCCGAAAGTACTTCCCGAATGAGTCCGAGATCCTTCCTGTTGAGGAAATTGAACTAGAATCGAATTTGACCTTTATTTCGAAGCCGGTGAAGATATTGGATAAGAAGACTCAAGCTCTGCGCAACCGGGAGATTTCTCTTGTCAAAGTCTTTTGGAGAAATCAGACAACCGAAGAAGCTACTTGGGAGACCGAGGACAAGATGCGCAAGTTCCACCCGGAATTATTTCAGTCAGACGAGTAGAATCTGGAGACCAGATTCTCATAAGGAGGGGTGATTGTAACGCCCCAAAAATCTGAATTTTATTCCGGTATGCCCGAATCGTTTATTTATGCGTTTTATTATTTTATTTGATAATTATTATGTGATTTTATAACAATTTCGTATATGAATGAATTTTGATATCTAAATCACGAATTGATAATGAGCATTTAATTATATGAATTTTGACTGTAATTATGTATTATTTGGACAACATGAGTTTTCGAACTTACTTTGTAAAAATTACGAAAATGCCCTTTCAATTCTCAACCCTAGTCAAATTTTGACTAAGTCTCATGATCTCTCCCTCATTCTCATTCACGCAACTTACAACAAAGAAGAAAGAAAAGAAAGGAGAAAAAGAGAAAGAAGAAGAGGAAGGTTCGATTGATCGTCCCGACTCCGTTTGTCGACCGATTTCCGAGACGTGAAATCCTACGAACTCCTCGCAATCTCATCTACGAGTAAGCTTCTCACGTCTTTCTTGATTAATGCCTCCATTGCTTCATTTTTCTAATTTTGATGAATAGTTGCACATTTAGGTTAAATGATGATTTTGAATGATTTTATGGATGGAATTACGTGATTCTTAGTTCTATAGGTAGATTAGATGTTGTAGATCAATATATGTGAGTTTTAACTTGAGATTTGCATGATTGATGGGTTTAATATCGAATTTTGGTTTGTTCCCGCGAAGCCCTAGCGATTGTGCATTTTTTCTGCTGTTCTTTAGATACACACGGCCTTACGCACAGTCTTGAAACCGTGAGCCAAGACCGTGTGTGCCCCTTTTGAGCCTTGCACGGCCTTGTGCACCCCGTGCGCAAGCCGGTGCGCAGGCTAGTGCAAGTGTCTGCACCGGCTTGAGCACAAGTTCAAGCCCGTGCGTCCGCCCATTCCCAAGACCGTGCATCCGCTCGTTCCCAAGACCGTGTGTCCCCCTTAGCCAAAATTTCTCCATTTTCAGAATGTTGCTCTCGGCAATGTGAGTCAACGGGCACTTTTAAAAGTTGACTTTCTTCGTTTGACCTCTGATTTGAGATCCGATTTCACCTATAGGTCCTATAAATCATGAAATACATATTTTAGGAAGTTTGAATTTTTCCGACTTCGTTCGGGCCCCGTTCCTCGTGTTTTTCGTTTAGGTATTTTGGGCTATTTTTCAAATGTTGTCCGTTTCTTCCGAAACTTGAAAGCATGCTTCCTTATTGCCTTTTATTTATGATTATGAACTTTTATCGCATTCTAATTTGATCTGCTTATTAAATTTACGTACTTTGATAGAATGTGAACCTAAGTGTTATGAATGACTGTTTAACGTGTTTTTATGTGTTTTAATGCTTTCGTATAAGCCGTGCATCGTCCTTAGTCTTATTTGGTTGTGTCTTTGTATTTTTGCAGACGATACTCCCGTGGAGCAGTGCATCCGGTCTTGCATTATCTATTCTTTTTGTATAGCCAACAGGTGATGTAGCGCCCCCCGAAGAAGGACCGCCACATCCGCACCGAAGCGAACTCCCGAGCTTCAGCGAGGAGCCTCAACTCAAAAATCCACTCCGGCGAACGGCACTCAAGCAATAACCATCGGCAACAGCGACAACCATCCCAACAACAATCACAACAATACAGAGTTATGCGGAAGCGATTTAAAAGATAATCAAATAAATCCATAAACGCCTACGACGCTAACATAATATCAATTAAACATGTGCAATTCAAAATACAACAGAATAACAACACGTAGTGTCATCCATGGCTCAACTAGTCTATCTTGTACAATCCTAGATATCGTCAACTATCCCACATCAGGGGCACATAAGTACGTAAAGTAAATAAATACAATAACCAAGACTCGACGGTTGTTGGGACCACTGACAAGACAAACTAGAAAGGCTTAGCCTATCTAGACCTGCTGATGCCGACTGACAAGATAGGTGACGCCGTCACCTGTCTACCTGAAGCAAGAACCAAAACAGAAGGGGTGAGTATAAAGGATACTCAGTAAGGGGGTTTTCATCACAGTTCGTCGTTTATCTTTTAAAATCAAAATAGTGAATGTTGCCCGTTTTGAGAAAGAATACAAACAATGAAATATAAGTTGCAAAACGATAATACAAGGCAACACTCGGGTTCGGCTTGCTTGGAAAACACGAAAAGGTTGACGAACCGGATCCTTTAAAAACCATTTGCACATAATGTCAAGCCGATAAATTGAAAGGATGTTAGCTGAGTCACGAGGCCGTTACGAGTTCGAAAGGCATGATACAAATAAGTTGGAAACTGTAAATAAACACGACTCGTAATTCAACTAATTAATTGAATAATAAAGGGGGCTTAGGTTGGGCAAGTTCGAGTCATGCTTCCGGGTTTTATATATATAGGGAAATACACATGCTAAAGGAAGGAGACCGGAATGTGCCTCGACTTGTAACAAAATCCGTAAAACAATTAGACAAGCAATAAATGCAATAAATCATGCAATAATGTATCCCGGCGAGAACGGGCCCTCTCCTTATAACTCCCAATTGAAAATCATGCAAGCATATAGTCAAGTACTCCACCACCAACAATTGGTACCATTAGAATTTAAGGAGACGCGATTAGCACCACCGTATCAGAATTTAAGGAGACACGATTAGCACCACCGTACAGAATTTAAGGAGACGCGGTTAGCACCACCGTTCGCATCAACTTAGGCTAGCCAACCTCCTAGCCGGCCTAAGTTAACACGCTAGAAGTATACATCGGGATTTGCCCTAGACGCTCGTCCCTAGGCTCACCTCCTGTATACTCCAGGCCCAAATCATTAACCAACCTATGGCTCGCTTTTGAAATCAATGATTGTTTGGGTGGCCAAAAGGGCCATTCGAAAGTAGGAAATCGGGGTGTGGGAGGCCAAAGGGGCCATCCGAGACAAGGTTATAATTGCGAGGTCGAGAGACCAAAGTTCACATTTAAAACAAATGGGTTTTCCTTGCCTCTAGTTGAAAGTATTTAAAACATTTTGGTTTGCTATCAAAACGGTTTGACTAAGCAGATAGAGAAATAGTAAAGGCAATACAACAAGTAATAAGAAAGCGGGATAGTGGTTTATTTCGCAAACCTAAGTAACTATGTTCTTACTCTAGTTGAAAACAATTTAAGGCCCTTACCTGGCTCAACACGACAGTATGAAAGCAAGCGGTAGTCAAGTTTCTCCCTCGTTGGTCCCACCTGTAATACACAGGGCCTAAAGGATGAAAACAAGATCGACAATACTAAAAGCAAGACACAAGACAACAGATGACGCACGGCAATTCATATAAACTCCACTCATGCTACAGGTGCAATATGGAAAGTCAGATAATTAAACATGTAAGGATATAAAATATGGAACAACATTTAAAGGAGTATTAATGCAGTTATAATTAATGGGAGAACATTAGAAATTAAATATCAAAGACATGCTAAAACGCAATTAGGGCACGTAGGCATGCTTCAAATAATATAAGGACACTCTCTCGCGAATACGGGATCAGACGGATAATAAACGGGAAAGGTGGATAAAAATCTCTAAACGAGAAAGGTGTCAATTGACGGTCGAATAGGGTCGGATAAATTGTAAATTATGAAGAATATCAAATCCCAAGGCTCGAGGAAGCTATAGGTGAAATCGGATTGATATTCGGAGGTCGTATGTGAAAAGTCAACATTTAAATGAGTGGGGTTGACCCAATTCCCGAAGTGCAAGAAAGGAAAAGGCTAGAAAACCCACTAAGTAGGTTGCACCGGCCAACACACGGGCTTGGCAAGCCGGTGCAAGCATAAATAGAGGTGCACGGCCTCACGCACGGTCTTGAGCACGGTGCCAAGACCGTGCAGGTGCAAACGGGCCTGCGCACGGGCCTGTGCACGGGCTCAAGCCTGTGCAGGTTCAAAAGGGAAGTGCACGGGCTCCTACATGGTCTTGATCAAGACCGTGCGTTCGCCCGTGTGGATCTACTGAGCAGCAGACTCAGCAGATCGCGAAACCTCACACGCGAAAATCAACATATAAATTCATACATCTCCTAATTTACTCCATAAAACATCCTAATTTTCACATATAATCATCTATACCATATTAGCTACACAAAGGCACAAGAATCACGTAAAATGGCCGAGTAAATCTTCCTAAACACGAAAACCCAATCCTATAAAAATCCTATATCTAAATCACAAAAATCGCAAGAAAGAACGAACGGAATGAAATGGGGTAAAATGATTACCGGTAGAGAATGTAGTGAGGATTGTTCGGGTTTTCACGGCTTGTCGATCGGGCGAGAAACGGGCTCGGTAGGGCATCGGGAAGATTCCCTCCTTTCTTCTCCTTCTTTCTCTTTCTTTTCTTCTTATTCCTTCTTTGTGTGTAATGAGAGAATGAGAGAGATAGGTAGACATTTAGGAAAATATCTCGGGGGGGTAAAATGGGCAAGAAAGAATTCGCGTAATAATTAATAATATAATTAAAATATTCGAGTCATTACAGGTGAGGCTTCCCGTTTCTGACTCCAGTACTATATATATATATACATATATATATATATACATTAAGCCTCTCCCGATATAAGCCTTGTTTTACGTTTTGTTTTCACACCGTCTTTATATACCTAGTAAATATTTATGCCTATTATGTTTATTCGATTTATCGAAAATGTTTTGATATGAAAAAGTACTACGTATATTCTTTCAAACGTTTGCGAAAGAGACATGTAAAACCTCTTTAATTTCTAAGGTGAACTTTGGCCTTCGGCCTCGCATATGACATGTCTCGAACAGTCTTTTGACCAACCCGAAATGATTTATAAAGCGAGTTATGAACTGTATGCATGTCTGTTTGGGCCCGGAGTAAGAACGATAGGACGAAGTTGGTAGACATTGGGTCTACGGCGGAAATCCTATGGTTCCCTCCATTTGGGAGCTCGGGGTGGGGCCGGAGTGGCAGCCCTTTGAGTACCTGAGATTATACCGTATGTTATGCATAGTTCGGATTTAGCGGTCCGTCTACATTGGAGGAATAAGGGTGGTTTCCCGTTTTATGTTTGGAAATTGGAGTTAAGGGCTCGACTCGCCGAGTCATATGATATGTTTATGTTTTATGCTAAATCACCACCGGTTTACAAAAACCTTTCTTTTATGTTGATTTCTTTTAAGTTTAAAATTGGTGATGTACTTCCGTTTTATAATATACACTATTATTCCCTCCTCACTTAGTCGTTTGACTAACCCTCTCTGTTTCACCCTCGGTATTGGTTTTAGGATACTAGGCGGGATTTGTTCGTCGTCGTCGTCGTCGTCGCGTCTTTAGAGTTGCATTCTTTTGCTCATGTATAACTCTATTTCCGTTTAGCTATTATGTAGCGGGCGCCCCAAACGGGTAACGCACGCCCCGCACCGAGACCCGACCCGAAGCCGGAATTGGATCCGACCCGAATCGAAACCCGGCGAACGGCAAGCATTTACTCAATTACTAGGCGGGGGTTTTAAATAACAACAAGACAGAAGTGCGGAAGCGAAATAATCAAACATTAAAGCATGATAAATTGTATAATTATTAAAGCCCACCAAGGCTAACGAAATTCACTTAATTAAATAACAAACGGGTTCGGTACAATATCCCGATAATTATATAATAACG
Organism: Verbena officinalis; assembly: GCA_958496215.1. Taxonomy (NCBI): domain Eukaryota; kingdom Viridiplantae; phylum Streptophyta; class Magnoliopsida; order Lamiales; family Verbenaceae; genus Verbena; species Verbena officinalis. The sequence goes on along the minus strand of OY292385.1, from coordinate 33,661,622 downwards.
GGTTCAATACAAAGTCCCGAATACATTCTAATAAATCCTAAAATCAAAAGACATAAATCATAGCCATACTGAATGAGAGTTATACATGAGCAAAAAGAATGTAACTCTAAGACGCGACGAGGACAACGCAGATCCCGCCTAGTATCCTGAAACCAGTACAGGGGTAAAACAGAGGGGGTTAGTCAAACGACTAAGTGAGGAGGGAATAATAATGTATATAACAAACGGAAAATAAATCACCAATTTTAAATTAAAAGAAACCAACATAAAAGAAAGGTTTTCGTAATCGGGTGGTGATTTAACATAAAACAAAACATATCTTACGACTCGGCGAGTCGAGCCCTGAACTCCAATATCCATATATAAAAACCGGAAACCACCCTTATTCCTCCAATGTAGACGGACCACTAAATCCGAACTACGCGTAACTTACTAGAATAACTCAGGTACTCAAAGGGCTGCCACTCCGGCCTCACCCCGAGCTCCCAAATGGAGGAAACCATAGGATTTACGCCGTAGACCCGACGTCTACCGACTTCGTCCTATCGCTCTTACTCCGGGCCCAAACGATCATACAAACATTTCATAACTCGCTTTTCAAACATTTCGGGTTGGCCAAAAGACCGTTCAAGACATGTCATATGCGAGGCCGAAGGCCAAAGTTCGCCTTAGAAACAAAAAGGTTTTACATGTCTCTTTCGTAAACATTTCGAAGACTATACGTAATACTTTTTCATATCAAATAAGTTTCGATAAATCAAATGAACATAATAATCATAAATATCTACTAAGTATATATATAAACGGTGTGAAAACAAAACATAAACATGGCTTATATGGGGAAAGGCTTATTTATATATATATACGTAGTAATACTGGAATCAGAAAAGGAAAGCCTCACCTGGCTATGCAAAATGAACCAAAGGAGCAAGAACCGGCGCTACTCCACAGGAGTATCGTCTGAAAAAATACCAAGACACAACCAAATAAGACTAACGACGACGTACGGCTTATACGAAAGAATTAGAACTCATAGAAGCACGTTATACAATTAAATAAATCACTTAGGTTCAAATTGTCAAACGAAAACGGAGTAAATCGCAAATTTAAAAATGTAAATCAATTCCAAATGCAACGAAACTTTACGGGCATGCTTAGAATATCATAGAGAAGCATGCATTCGAATTTCGGAAAAATCGGACTTCACATGCAAAAGTTAGAAAATTTAACGAAAACTTAAAATGCACTATTCACATACCCGAACATGTCGTAAATTCATAAATCATACAATTCCTATCTATATCATACATATCGAATACACAAGCGAAGAAAGAATTCAGAAAAGACGAGCCGAAGCGGGACCCGTAGGCCAATTTGTACCCTGACTTACAGAAGGTCAGGGTACTGTTCGAGCCTTCCACACGGCCTTGTGCACGGCCGTGTGGCGAGGCCGTGCACAAACATGCAACACGCACGGCCTCATGCACACGGCCTCAAGGCCGTGTGCACAGCCCGTGCGCAATTCATCCTTCGCACACGGTCTTATGCACACGGCCTCAAGGCCGTGTGCAACAGGCCGTGTGCGATCCAAAATCGCAGAACAAGCAGAAGCTCAGAATCTCGCGAAAATCAAACCCTAATCCAACATATAATCACTAAATCATGCAAATTAAACCCTAATTCTCACATATAATCATCTACAACATATATGCTTCATATAGAAACGATAAACACGAAAATCCATCCACATTTTCTATCAAAATCATATAAAACCTAAATTCTATAACTATCATCAAAAATCCAAAAATCGAAGTAACGAAGGCATTAATCGAGAAATTTCATGAGAGCTTACTCGTAGATGAGATCGCGAGGAGTTCGTAGACGTAAACGACTCGAAAATCCGTCGGAAAAGGGAGTCGGAACGATCGTTGGAATTTCTTTCTTCTTTCTTCTCTTTTCTCTCTTTTTCTTTCTTCTCTTTTTCTGTTGTTTGTGCGTGAATGGAGTAGAGAGGGAGAGAGATTGACTTAGTCAAATTTGACTATGGTTTAGAAACCGAAGGGGCAAAGTCGTAATTTTGCAAAATAAGTTCGAAATCTCACGATGTCCAAATAACATGTAATTACAGTCAAAATTCATATTATTAAACGCACATTGACAATTTGTAATTTAAATACATAAATTCAATCATATACGAAATAAATTCTAAAATTACATAATAAATATCAAATAAATATTAAATTACACAAATATTCGATTCGGACATACCAATTTAATAATTCGGATTTTCGGGGCGTTACAATCACCCCTCCTTATGAGAATCTGGCCCCCAGATTCTACTCGTCCGGCTGAAATAATTCCGGATGAAACTTGCGCATTTTGTCCTCGGTCTCCCATGTAGCTTCTTCGGTTGTCTGATTTCTCCAAAGGACTTTGACAAGAGAAATCTCTCGGTTGCGCAGAGCTTGAGTCTTCTTATCTAATATCTTCACCAGCTTCGAAACAAAGGTCAAATCCGGCTCTAGCTCAATTTCCTCAACAGGAAGGATCTCAGACTCATTTGGGAAGTATTTACGGAGTTGGGAAACATGAAAGACGATGTGAATCCCAGTCAGACTCGGCGGCAAGTCTAACCTGTAAGCTGCGTTCCCAATTCTTTCCAGAATCTCATAGGGGCCCAAAAATCTCGGACTTAACTTTCCTCCTTTTCCAATTCGGGTGAAACCCTTTCGAGGAGAAGCTTTGAGGAATACTCTATCACCAACCTCAAATTCCAACGGTCGGCGGCGGGTGTCGGCATAGCTCTTCTGTCGATCCTGAGCTGCCTTCATTCTCTGCCGGATGATCTGAATACGGTCGATGGCATTTTGGAGAAACTTTGGAGGAGTTCCTCGTTCCTTATCATCTTTCGTCCATCGCCAATCTTCGAGATCCCAAAACAACGGGGATCTACACTTTCTGCCATACAATACTTCGTAAGGTGCCATTCCGAACGTAGACTGATGACTGTTGTTGTAAGCAAACTCGATCAGAGGCAACTGGTCGTGCCAATTGTTGCGAAAATCCAGGGCACAAGCTCGAAGCATATCACAGAGATATCTGATCATCCTCTCTGACTGACCATCAGTTTGCGGATGTGCGGCTGTACTGAAAGTCAGATTCGTTCCCATTCGTTCTTGAAGTTGTTGCCACAAACGGGAAGTAAATCGAGCATCTCTGTCAGATACTATCGTAGACGGAATTCCATGAAGCTTGACAATCTCTCGGTGATAAATCTCTGCCAACCTATCCACTTTGTACGACATGTTGATCGGTAGAAAATGAGCACTCTTGGATAGTCGGTCAATAATCACCCAAATGCTATCGTAGCCACCTCTAACTTTAGGCAAACCAGACACGAAGTCCATGGCAATACCCTCCCAATTCCATGTAGGAATCGGCAGTGGCTCAAGCAAACCTCCCGGTCTCTGATGTTCAGCTTTAACTTGCTGACAAGTCGAACATCTCTTGACGTAATCAGCTACGTCTCTCTTCATACCTCTCCACCAGAACAATTCCTTCAAATCCCGATACATCTTACTTCCTCCCGGATGAACTGTGTAAGGTGTGTTGTGAGCCTCATTGAGAATCTCTTTCCTCAGACTCTCCGGAACACAAACTCGGGACTTGTAGCGGAGAACTCCTGTGTTGTCCACACCAAACTGAGTCTCAGAATCAGCTGGGATGTGAACTATCTGTCTCTGAGTCCACTCATCAGTAGCCTGAACATCTCGAATCTTTCGACCCAACTCTGACTGGATCGATATGCTGTGAACATGGGCCTGAGAACTGATGTGAACTCCCTCTAACCTAGCCTCTAGCTGGGCTATGCTTGCCTTCCGGCTCAATGCATCGGCTACGACATTCGCCTTCCCGGGATGGTACTGGATCTTGCAGTCGTAGTCCTCAAATAACTCCATCTATCGGCGCTGTCGTTTGTTCAATTCCTTCTGAGTAAACAAGTACTGGAGGCTCTTATGATCTGTGAAGATGTCGAATGTGATGCCGTAGAGGTAATGACGCCATTTCAATAATGCAAATACCACGGCGGCTAGTTCAAGGTCGTGAGTGGGATAGTTCTCTTCAGCTGGCTTTAGCTTCCTCGATGCATAAGCTATATGTAGCGCCCCCTGAAGAAGGACCGCCACATCCGCACCGAAACGGATTCCCGAGCTTCGGCGAGGGGCCTCAACCCAAAAACCCACTCCGGCGAACGGCACTCAAGCAAGAACCTTCGGCAACAGCAATGACATCCCAACAACAACCAGAGAAGAGCAAAGAAATGCGGAAGCGATTTAAATAACAAGACAAATTCCATAAATGTCAATTAAACATGTGCAAATCGAAATACAACATAACAACAACACGTAGTGCCATCCATGGCTCAACTAGTCTACCCTATGCAATCCTAGATATCTTCAACTATCCCACATCAGGGGCACATAAGTACGTAAAGTAAATAAATACAATAAACAAGACTCGACTGTTGTTGGGACCACTGACAAGACAAACCAAAAAGACTGAGCCTATCTAGACCTGCTGATGCCGACTGACAAGATAGGTGACGTCGCCACCTGTCTACCTGAAGCAAGAACCAAAATAGCAGGGGTGAGTATAAAGGATACTCAGTAAGGGGGTTTTGGTCACAGTTCGTCATTTATCTTTTTAAAACTAAAAGTGGTGAGTGTTGCCCGTTTTGAGAAAGAATACGAAATATAAGTTGTAAAATGACACAAAACAACACTCGGGTTCGGCTTATTTGAAAACACAAAAGGTTGACGAACCGGATCCTTTAAAACATTTGCACGAAATATCAAGCCGATTGAAAGAATATTAGTTGGGTAATAAAGGGGACTTAGGGTAGCAAGTACGAGTCACACTTCCGGGTTTTATATATATATAGGGAAGTACATATGATAATTGAAGAAAACCGGAATGTGCTTCGACTTGTCACGAAAGCCATAAAACAATTAGACAAGCAATAAATGCAATAAATCATGCAGTAATGTATCCCGGCGAGAACGGGCCCTCTCCTTATAACTCCCCATTGAAAAACATGCAAGCAAGTACTCCATCACCAAGATTCATAAACAGGGTTTAAGGAGACGCGATTAGCACCACCATCAGGATTTAAAGAGACGCGATCAGCACCACCGTACAGGGTTTAAGGAGACGCGATTAGCACCACCGTTCGCATCAACTTAGGCTAGCCAACCTCCTAGCCGGCCCAAGTTAACGCGCTAGAAGTATACATCGGGATTTGCCCTAGACGCACGTCCCCAGGCTCACCTCTTGTATACTCCGGGCCCAAGTCATAAACAGGCTATGGCTCGCTTTTGAAATCAATGATAGTTAAAGTGGCCAAAAGGGCCGTTCGAAAATATGATGCAAGTAGTTAAGTATGAATGGCAAAAGGTGCTTTTGAGACAAGTTGATGTAACGATCTAGGAAATACTCATAAGCGTCGTACGCTTCGGGAGCATACTGACGGATGTCCCTAACGACGTTACTTATAAGTGCCTCAGAGATCAAATAGTTACTTTTTAAAACAAATAAGTTACTTGTCTCTAGTTGGAAGCATTTCAAATCATTTTGGTTTGCTATCCAAACGGTTTGACTAAGCATGTAAGGAATATTAAAGACAGTACAACAAGCAATAAGAAAAGGCGGGGAATAAGTTATTTCGAAGCCTAAATAAACTATGTTCTTACTCCAGTTGAAAACAATTTAAAACCCTTACCTGGCTCGACAAGACAGTATGAAAGCAAGCGGTAGTCAGGTTTCTCCCTCGTTGGACCCACCTGTAATACACAGGGCCTAGAGGATGAAAACAAGACCGACAATACTAAAAGCAAGACACAAGACAACAGACGACGCACGGCAATTCACATAGACATCACTCATGCTACAGGTGCAATATGGAAAGTAAATCAATTAAACATATAAATTACGGTACGACAATTAAAGAATATTAATGAAATGTTAAATAATGAAAGAACGTAAATAATAAATACTAAAGGCATGCTTAAACGCAATTAGGGCACGTAGACATGCTTAAAATAATATAAGGACGTTCTCTCGCGAATACAGGATTAAACGGATAAGAAACGGGAAAGGTGGAATAAATCCCTAAACGAGCAAGGTGTCAATTGACGGTCAATTAGGGTCGGGTAAATTGTAAATTATGAAGAATATCAAATCCCAAGGCTCGAGGAAGCTATAGGTGAAATCGGATTGATATTCGGAGGTCGTATGAGAAAAGTCAACATTTAAATGAGTGGGGTTGACCAATTCCCGAAGTGCAAGAAAGGAAAAGGCTGGAAAATACACTAAGTATGTTGCACCGGCCAACGCACGGGCTTACGCACGGGCTTGGCAAGCCGGTGCAAGCACAAAAGGGGTTGCACGGCCTCCCGCACGGTCTTGAGCACGGTGTCAAGACCGTGCAGGTGCAAACGGCCATGCGCACGGGCCTGTGCACGGGCTCAAGCCCGTGCAGGCTGAAAAGTGAAGCGCACGGGCTCTTGCACGGTCTTGCTCAAGACCGTGCGTTCGCCCGTGTGGATCTACTGAGCAGCAGACTCAGCAGATCGCGAACCTCATACGCGAAAATCAAAATATAAATCCATATATCTCCTAATCTACACCATAAAACATCCTAATTTTCACATATAATCATATATATCATATAAGCTACATATAGACACAAGAATCACGTAAAATGGTCAAGTAATTCTTCCTAAACACGAAAATCCTAATATATAAAATTCTATATATAAATCACGAAAAAACTCAAGAATTAACGAACGGAATGAAATGGGGTAAAAGGATTACCGGTAGATAATGTAGTGAGGGTCGTTCGGGTTTTCACGGCTCGTCGATCGGGCGAGAAACGAGCTCGGTAGGGCGTCGGGAAGATCTTTCTCCTTTCTTCTCCTTCTTTCTCCTTTCTTTCTTCTTTCTTCTTTCTTTCTTCTTTGAAATGAGAGAATGAGAGAGATAGGTAGATATTTAGAAAAATATCTCGGGAGGGTAAAATGGTCATTTAGGCTTTTAAGGGCATTTATGTAATTTAAGAAATTGAGGGCATTTAAAAGATAGGTTAAATCAATCTTTTCCACCAGATTGATTAATCCAATTGGATAGATCGAGAAATTAGGCAAGAAAGAATTCGCGTAAATATTAATAATATAATACAAATATTCGGGTCGTTACAATACTCCCCTCTTCAAGAGAATCTGTCCTCAGATTCTCCTCCGGACTTCGGGGTTAGTTAAGGGGAGCATAATCTAAGAGTTCTAATAACGCGAATTAAAAACGAACATTTAGGAGCAATTAAAATACATTATAAAACATCATGCATAACAAAATATTTAAATGCAAATAACATTCCAAATAAAATTCAAAGTCAAGCGAAAGACAGAATTACAAAAACCCTAAACGAGGCTAACGTCGAAGAAGAAAATCCCAATGTAATGGTCCATCCTCACTGTCATAATCTATTTCGTTCTTCCGACTGATTCTTGTACTCTTCGTATCCTCAATGACAATTGTCACATCCTTCTCCTGTTTCTTGATTAGAGTTCCTTTTACAGGAAGTAACGCCATCATCATTTCTCCTATTGTACTCCTCGTCTTTCTCACAATCTGTCTCTTCAAGATCACACTCTTTCTTATTCTTTCTACAGAGTGTTTTCTCATCTTCAAGGGTATTTGATGATTTCTCCTCTCCGCCTTCCATTAAACATCATTTTCATCATTTCTTCGCTCGACTTCATACGAAACATCAGAGTCGTCATCATCAGAAGCCGATGTCGGCTCATCTCCCATATAATCATCATCGTCAGATAATTCATTATCCTCTTCACTAGTTGATTCATCTTCAGACATACCTTCAGAAGTATACTCCTTCAGACTCGATTTGTCAACGTCGGTGCTATCCAGAACCGCATAACGTACTCGCAACAGAATCGATCCTAATCGGCCAAGAACTCCCTGTCCTTAGCACTCTCTAATAGCGTATAACGAATTTATCGAATTCCACGCTATCCACACAGAGGCCACATAAATCTTAGCATCTAATCATTCAATCAGTGCAAGTGTGAATTTTGAAAGTAGTTAAAGCACGTAAATTATATAAAACACTTAACACATATTTAAAGCAATTACCATTCGAAACAAAATATTATGAATGAATGCTATAATAATGCTGTAGCGGGCGCCCCAAACGGGTAACGCACGCCCCGGACCGAGCCCCGACCCGAAGCCGGAATGGGATCCGACCCGAATCGAAACCCGGCGAACGGCAAGCATTTACTCAATTACTAGGCGGGGGTTTTAAATAAACAACGAGACAGAAGTGCGGAAGCGAAATAAATCAACATTAAAGTATAATAAATTGCACAATTATTAAAGCCCACCAAGGCTAACGAAATTCACTTAATTAAATAACAAACGGGTTCGGTACAATATCCCGATAATTATATAATAACGGGTTCAATACAAAATCCCGAATACATTCTAATAAATCCTAAAATCAAAAGACATAAATCATAGCCATACTGAATGAGAGTTATACATGAGCAAAAAGAATGTAACTCTAAGACGCGACGACGACGACGCAGATCCCGCCTAGTATCCTGAAACCAGTACAGGGGTAAAACAGAGGGGGTTAGTCAAACGACTAAGTGAGGAGGGAATAATAGTGTATATAACAAAACGGGAAATAAATCACCAATTTTTAAACTTAAAAGAAATCAACATAAAAGAAAGGTTTTCGTAATCGGGTGGTGATTTAACATAAAACAAAACATATCTTATGACTCGGCGAGTCGAGCCCTGAACTCCAATAACCAAACATAAAAACCGGAAACCACCCTTATTCCTCCAATGTAGACGGACCGCTAAATCCGAACTACGCGAAACTTACTAGAATAACTCAGGTACTCAAAGGGCTGCCACTCCGGCCTCACCCCGAGCTCCCAAATGGAGGAAACCATAGGATTTACGCCGTAGACCCGACGTCCACCGACTTCGTCCTATCGCTCTTACTCCGGGCCCAAACGATCATACAAACATTTCATAACTCGCTTTTTCAAACATTTCGGGTTGGCCAAAAGACCGTTCGAGACATGTCATATGCGAGGCCGAAGGCCAAAGTTCGCCTTAGAAACAAAAGGTTTTACATGTCTCTTCCGTAAACATTTCGAAGACTATACGTAATACTTTTTCATATCAAATAATTTTCGATAAATCAAATGAACATAATAATCATAAATATCTACTAAGTATATATATAAACGGTGTGAAAACAAAACATAAACGTGGCTTATATCGGGAGAGGTTTATTTATATATATATACGTAGTATTACTGGAAACAGAAACGGAAAGCCTCACCTGGCTATGCAAAAGATGAGCAAAAAGAGCAAGAACCGGCGCTACTCCACAGGAGTATCGTCTGCAAAATACCAAGACACAACCAAATAAGACTAAAGACGACGCACGGCTTATACGAAAGAATTAGAACACGTAGAAGCACGTTATACAATTAAATAAATCACTTAGGTTCAAATTCTCAAACGAAAACAGAGTAAATCGCAAATTTAAAAATGTAAATCAATTCCAAATGCAACGAAACTTTACGGACATGCTTAGAATATCATAAAGAAGCATGCATTCGAATTTCGGAAAAATCGGACTTCACATGCAAAAGTTAGAAAATTTAACGAAAACTTAAAATGCACTATTCACATACCCGAACATGTCGTAAATTCACAAATCATGTAATTCCTATCCATATCATACATATCGAATACACGAGCGAAGAAAGAATTCGGAAAAGACGAGCCGAAGCGGGACCCGTAGGCCAATTTGTACCCTGACTTACAGAAGGTCAGGGTACTGTTCGAGCCTTCCACACGGCCTTGTGCACGGCCGTGTGGCGAGGCCGTGCACGATCAAGAAACGCGCACGGCCTCATGCACACGGCCTCAAGGCCGTGTGTACAGCCCGTGCGCAATCCTTCCACGCGCACGGCATCATGCACACGGCCTCGAGGCCGTGTGCACAAGCCCGTGTGCGATCAAAATGAGCAGAAACTCGCAGACAGAAAATCATACGCGAAAATCAAACCCTAATCCAACAATTAATCACTAAAACATGCAAATCAAACCCTAATTCTCACATATAATGATCTACAATACATAAGCTACACGTAGAAACAATAAACACGAAAATCCAACCATAATTTCTATCAAAATCATATAAAACCTAAATTATACAACTATAATCAAAAATCCAAAAATCGAAGTAATGAAGGCATTAAATGAAAAATTTCGAGAGAGCATACACGTAGATGAGATCGCGAGGAGTTCGTAGACGTAAACGGCTCGAAAATCCGTCGGGAAACGGAGTCGGAACGATCGTTGGAAATCTCTTTCTTCTTCCTTCTCTTTTTCATTCTTTCCTTCTTCTCCTTTGCTTGTTTGTGCGTGAATGGCAAGTGTGAGAGAGAGATTGAGACTTAGTCAAATCTCGACTAAGGTTTAGAAACCGAAGGGGCAAAGTCGTAATTTTGCAAAATAAGTTCGAAAACTCACGTTGTCCAAATAACATGTAATTACAGTCAAAATTCATATTATTAAACGCACATTGACAATTTGTAATTTAAATACATAATCTCAATCATATACGAAATAATTCTAGAATTACATAATAAATATCAAATAAATATTAAATTACACAAATATCCGATTCGGACATACCAAATTAATAATTCGGATTTTCGGGGCGTTACAAATGCAATGTACCTCTGCGAGTCGGTATCATGGTCGGGATCCCCTTTTCCTTCCCCGAGGGTTGCTTGAGTCGGGGCAGTCTTGAACTCGATGCTTGCTACTCCCACATCTGAGGCAACGCCCCAGTTTCCTCCTACACCTTGCAGTCTCATGATTTGTCTTCCCACAGTATTCGCAGGGAATGGGGTCCTCGTTCACTTCAGGTTCGGTAGGTTTTGGCATCTCGTAGTGTGGTCTCGATGTCGGAAAAGTGCTCGGTCCGGCTGGTTCTCTTCTTGCCTTCTCGTTGAAAGAGGATCCTTTCATGTGAGGAATACCTCGTCTCATCTCTTGAAGATCGGACTCCACTCTCATAGCTCTGTTAACTGCCTCGTGATAAACTCGAATGTCCAATCCTACTAATCTTTCCAAGATCTCCGGCTGAAGTCCCTCGATGAACTTTCGCGCTCTTCTTCGATCGTCGATTGCAATGTGAGGAGCATAGACGATGAGGCGGCTGAAAAGTGCCTCGTATTGTGCAACAGGGAGAGCTCCTTGGGTGAGGGACATGAACTCTCTTTCTCGGCTGTCACGTACCACTTGCGGCACGTACTTCTCTCGGAAGTCGGATAGGAACTGTGACCAAGTAACGGAATTCTCTCAGCGATCCATCTCTGTTCTATGTAACGCCACCAATCCTCAGCTGGTCCTCTTATGAGAAAGATGGCATACTCGACCCTCTCGGGGTCACCGCAGTGTATTACTCGAAAGATTCGCTCCAGATCGGCTATCCAAGCCTCGGCTTTAAGGTCATCTGGTTCACCCACGAAGCAAGGTGGGTTGTAGTGCAGAAATCTATCCAGGGATTGACCCTCGGTTTGTCTCGCAGGTATATGCTGCTGTTGTCGTTGTCTCTCTTGATGCACTTGCTCAGCAATCTGTCTCATCGCTGTCACTAACTCCCTTGCAATCGAATTCGGAGATAAGGGAGCGGTAGGGGGTCTTCAATGAGGCATTATGTACCTGCGCTCAATAAACTAGGAAAAAGATGCATGTTCGGTTAATGGAATGGTCACGTAAGGCATATAAAATTTAATCAAAGCATACATATATGATTCGGATAGCATGTAGACAAGTTAAGCATGAAACAAATCACAGAACAAGAAAAACTCGATCCTATAGCCGTACGACCTAGACACGACAAGACCCAAGCAGAACACGACAAGACGACAAGACAAGACAGACGATACCTCGAGTTCCACATCCACTTGCATTCGATCCCAACTCAGTACTACAATTGTAAGAGATCAAACGGTTGGTTGGCCATTCCAAGAGAAGATCAATCACAATTTCAATACTAAGGAGTTCTCAAGCACCTGTGACTGGAAACTCTAAGTCTCATTGACACGAAACGGGCAGACACAAGAGACAAGACAGGACGCGATTACAAAGCTTCGGTTCTTTTTGGGAACCTAGGCTCTGATACCACTGACTGTAGCGCCCCCTGAAGAAGGACCGCCACATCCGCACCGAAACGGATTCCCGAGCTTCGGCGAGGGGCCTCAACCCAAAAACCCACTCCGGCGAACGACACTCAAGCAAGAACCTTCGGCAACAGCAATGACATCCCAACAACAACCAGAGAAGAGCAGAGAAATGCGGAAGCGATTTAAATAACAAGACAAATTCCATAAATGTCAATTAAACATGTGCAAATCGAAATACAACATAACAACAACACGTAGTGCCATCCATGGCTCAACTAGTCTACCCTATGCAATCCTAGATATCTTCAACTATCCCACATCAGGGGCACATAAGTACGTAAAGTAAATAAATACAATAAACAAGACTCGACTGTTGTTGGGACCACTGACAAGACAAACCAGAAAGACTGAGCCTATCTAGACCTGCTGATGCCGACTGACAAGATAGGTGACGTCGCCACCTGTCTACCTGAAGCAAGAACCAAAATAGCAGGGGTGAGTATAAAGGATACTCAGTAAGGGGGTTTTGGTCACAGTTCGTCATTTATCTTTTTAAAACTAAAAGTGGTGAGTGTTGCCCGTTTTGAGAAAGAATACGAAATATAAGTTGTAAAATGACACAAAGCAACACTCGGGTTCGGCTTATTTGAAAACACAAAAGGTTGACGAACCGGATCCTTTAAAACATTTGCACGAAATATCAAGCCGATTGAAAGAATATTAGTTGGGTAATAAAGGGGACTTAGGGTAGCAAGTACGAGTCACACTTCCGGGTTTTATATATATATAGGGAAGTACATATGATAATTGAAGAAAACCGGAATGTGCTTCGACTTGTCACGAAAGCCATAAAACAATTAGACAAGCAATAAATGCAATAAATCATGCAGTAATGTGTCCCGGCGAGAACGGGCCCTCTCCTTATAACTCCCTATTGAAAAACATGCAAGCAAGTACTCCATCACCAAGATTCATAAACAGGGTTTAAGGAGACGCGATTAGCACCACCATCAGGATTTAAAGAGACGCGATCAGCACCACCGTACAGGGTTTAAGGAGACGCGATTAGCACCACCGTTCGCATCAACTTAGGCTAGCCAACCACCTAGCCGGCCCAAGTTAACGCGCTAGAAGTATACATCGGGATTTGCCCTAGACGCACGTCCCCAGGCTCACCTCTTGTATACTCCGGGCCCAAGTCATAAACAGGCTATGGCTCGCTTTTGAAATCAATGATAGTTAAAGTGGCCAAAAGGGCCGTTCGAAAATATGATGCAAGTAGTTAAGTATGAATGGCAAAAGGTGCTTTTGAGACAAGTTGATGTAACGATCTAGGAAATACTCATAAGCGTCGTACGCTTCGGGAGCATACTGACGGATGTCCCTAACGACGTTACTTATAAGTGCCTCAGAGATCAAATAGTTACTTTTTAAAACAAATAAGTTACTTGTCTCTAGTTGGAAGCATTTCAAATCATTTTGGTTTGCTATCCAAACGGTTTGACTAAGCATGTAAGGAATATTAAAGACAGTACAACAAGCAATAAGAAAAGGCGGGGAATAAGTTATTTCGAAGCCTAAATAAACTATGTTCTTACTCCAGTTGAAAACAATTTAAAACCCTTACCTGGCTCGACAAGACAGTATGAAAGCAAGCGGTAGTCAGGTTTCTCCCTCGTTGGACCCACCTGTAATACACAGGGCCTAGAGGATGAAAACAAGACCGACAATACTAAAAGCAAGACACAAGACAACAGACGACGCACGGCAATTCACATAGACATCACTCATGCTACAGGTGCAATATGGAAAGTAAATCAATTAAACATATAAATTACGGTACGACAATTAAAGAATATTAATGAAATGTTAAATAATGAAAGAACGTAAATAATAAATACTAAAGGCATGCTTAAACGCAATTAGGGCACGTAGACATGCTTAAAATAATATAAGGACGTTCTCTCGCAAATACAGGATTAAACGGATAAGAAACGGGAAAGGTGGAATAAATCCCTAAACGAGCAAGGTGTCAATTGACGGTCAATTAGGGTCGGGTAAATTGTAAATTATGAAGAATATCAAATCCTAAGGCTCGAGGAAGCTATAGGTGAAATCGGATTGATATTCGGAGGTCGTATGAGAAAAGTCAACATTTAAATGAGTGGGGTTGACCAATTCCCGAAGTGCAAGAAAGGAAAAGGCTGGAAAATACACTAAGTATGTTGCACCGGCCAACGCACGGGCTTGGCAAGCCGGTGCAAGCACAAAAGGGGTTGCACGGCCTCCCGCACGGTCTTGAGCACGGTGTCAAGACCGTGCAGGTGCAAACGGCCATGCGCACGGGCCTGTGCACGGGCTCAAGCCCGTACAGGCTGAAAAGTGAAGCGCACGGGCTCTTGCACGGTCTTGCTCAAGACCGTGCGTTCGCCCGTGTGGATCTACTGAGCAGCAGACTCAGCAGATCGCGAACCTCATACGCGAAAATCAAAATATAAATTCATATATCTCCTAATCTACACCATAAAACATCCTAATTTTCACATATAATCATATATATCATATAAGCTACATATAGACACAAGAATCACGTAAAATGGTCAAGTAATTCTTCCTAAACACGAAAATCCTAATATATAAAATTCTATATATAAATCACGAAAAAACTCAAGAATTAACGAACGGAATGAAATGGGGTAAAAGGATTACCGGTAGATAATGTAGTGAGGGTCGTTCGGGTTTTCACGGCTCGTCGATCGGGCGAGAAACGAGCTCGGTAGGGCGTCGGGAAGATCTTTCTCCTTTCTTCTCCTTCTTTCTCCTTTCTTTCTTCTTTCTTCTTTCTTTCTTCTTTGAAATGAGAGAATGAGAGAGATAGGTAGATATTTAGAAAAATATCTCGGGAGGGTAAAATGGTCATTTAGGCTTTTAAGGGCATTTATGTAATTTAAGAAATTGAGGGCATTTAAAAGATAGGTTAAATCAATCTTTTCCACCAGATTGATTAATCCAATTGGATAGATCGAGAAATTAGGCAAGAAAGAATTCGCGTAAATATTAATAATATAATACAAATATTCGGGTCGTTACACTATAACTTTCCCATTCTGCATTAATACACAACCTAACCCTTCGTGTGACGCATCTGCATACACGACAAATCCTTCAGAACCCTCGGGCAGGGACAGTACTGGGGTTGTGGTCAATCTCTTCTTGAGCTCCTGAAAACTAGCTTCACATTTGGCTGACCACTCAAACTTAGCTTCCTTCTTCGTCAATGCTGTTAACGGACCTGCAAGTTTAGAGAAATCCTTGACAAAACGTCTGTAGTATCCTGCTAAACCCAAGAAACTACGGATCTCTGTAGGAGTCTTAGGTCTCTCCCAATCCAGCACTGTCTCAATCTTCGAAGGATCTACCTCGATTCCCGTTCCAGATATGACATGACCTAGGAAGGTCACTCGGTCAATCCAGAATTCGCATTTGCTGAACTTAGCGAATAATTGGTGCTCTCTCAAAGCTTGGAGCACGATCCGGAGGTGTTCAGCGTGTTCTTCTTCGGACTTCGAGAACACTAAGATGTCGTCAATGAAAATAACGACGAACTTATCGAGGTACGGACGGAAAATTCTGTGCATCATGTCCATAAAAGCTGCTGGAGCATTCGAGAGTCCAAACGGCATGACCACAAACTCGAAATGCTCGTATCGGGTGTTGAAAGCTGTCTTCGGGACATCGTCTGATCGGATACGGAGCTGGTAATATCCTTGTCTGAGATCGAGCTTGGAATAAACCCTCGACCTTGTAGCAAATCGAACAATTCCTCGATATGCGGTAGAGGATACTTGTTCTTCACCGTCATCCTGTTCAACTCTCGGTAATCGATACACATGCGAAGTGTACCGTCCTTCTTCTTTACGAACAAGACTGGAGCACCCCAAGGTGAGGTACTCGGTCGGATATATCCAATAGAAAGAAGTTCGTCGAGTTGATTCTTCAATTCTTTCAACTCGGCAGGAGCCATTCGGTACGGCGACTTCGAATAGGACTCGGCTCCCGGAACTAGGTCAATCACAAACTCTATATCCCGATCTGGTGGCAAGAATTCCAAATTCTCGGGAAACACGTCGACGAATTCATTGACCACGGGCGTCTCTTCGATCTTTGTCTGGTCCTTCGGGCGGTTGAGAATGTAAGCTATAAAGCACGTCGCTTCTTCTTTCGGAACGAGCTTCTTGGCTTCCATCATTGAGATATACGGGCCTTCTTCCGATCGGAAACCCTTAACCTCATTAGAGCCCAGAATAACCTTCTTCTCGAAACAATCAACCTTCGCCCGATGCTCGTACAACCAATCCATTCCGAGAATAACTCCATATTTCTTCATCGGCAGCTCGATCAAATCTGCTAGATACTCGATATCCTCGATGACAATCGGACAACGTTTAAGTGCTCGGTTCGCAACGACCTTCGAACCCAACGGCGAACCAACCACTAGCACATAATCAAGCAAGGAAAAGGCGCATGCACAGATAAGGAAACAGCAGGCGCAATAAATGAGTGGGAAGCACCCGAGTCGTACAATGCATGTATGGGGATGCCATTTATATATATAGTACCTTCCACCACGTCAGTCGGATCTGCAACAGCATCCTCTGCATCGCCTTCCAAGGCGTAAACACGGGCATAAGCCTGAGGCTGAGCGGCTCCCTGTTGTACCGGTCTCCTCTTCGGGCATTCACCTATCCGATGATCGGCGCTACCACATCCGTAGCAAAGACCGTTCTTCCTCCAACACTTGGCCTCTAAATGCGGGCCCTGACAAAATCCACATACTGGCCGTGGAAATCCCTGAGATCGAGGAGGAGCAAGCTGGGGTCGAGGAGGAGCAGGCTGAATGGCGTTCCTGAACGGCTTCTTCCCCGAAGAGGACCCAGACGGAATAAATGGCCTCTTCGAGCCAGAAGCGAAACTCTTGGCGGCTGCAGGGGCAGGTGCAAATGTCGGTCTCATCTGTCGGAGATCGGACTCTATAGAAAGTGCCGTCTTGACTGCATCGGTATAGTTCTGGAGTCGGTTCCCAAGCATATGCATACGAATCTCATTCGACAACCCCTCCATGAACTGTCGAGTCTTCCTTTGCTCGTCGTCAACCATATACGAGCAGTGAATGATAAGCCTGGAGAAGTGAGCCTCGTACTGGTCAACTGTAGAAGTACCCTGCTTGAGAGCCAGGAACTCTCGCTCACGTCGCTGTCGGACCACCAACGGAATATACTTGGCCCGGAACTCCACCGCGAACTGATCCCAAGTCGGGACCACATGCTCACGCTACCATTTCTGTTCGATACGGGCCCACCAATCCTGAGCAGCTCCTATCATCTGATACACTGCTAACTCGACCCTCTTAGGGTCCGGACACTCTAGTACTCGGAATATCTTTTCCATTGCCGATATCCAAGCTTCGGCGACAACATCATCAGGTGCACCCTCGAACTGCAGAGGGTTGAGCTTAAGAAATCTTCCCAGATCATTCTCCGGGGCAGGAGGCGGTGTTGCTCGGTTAGCATGGACCATGAACTGCCCTAAGGCTTCCATAAATTGAGCTGGAGTCGGAACACCTGGAGGCGGACCTGGCGGTTCACGGCGAGGAGGCATTCTGCACATTCAATACCAAACATGCATGATAATAAGTGATTATGGAAAGCCGTAACACGTAGAGAAGTTAAATTCACATATTCACGTTGTCACAATCACATAATCCTAAGCCGTACAACCTAGAGACAACTGGACATGACAATTCAGAGCTTCGGCCATTGGACCAAGAGGAGCTCTGATACCAACTGTAGCGGGCGCCCCAAACGGGTAACGCACGCCCCGCACCGAGACCCGACCCGAAGCCGGAATGGGATCCGACCCGAATCGAAACCCGGCGAACGGCAAGCATTTACTCAATTACTAGGCGGGGGTTTTAAATAACAACAAGACAGAAGTGCGGAAGCGAAATAATCAAACATTAAAGCATGATAAATTGCATAATTATTAAAGCCCACCAAGGCTAACGAAATTCACTTAATTAAATAACAAACGGGTTCGGTACAATATCCCGATAATTATATAATAACGGGTTCAATACAAAGTCCCGAATACATTCTAATAAATCCTAAAATCAAAAGACATAAATCATAGCCATACTGAATGAGAGTTATACATGAGCAAAAAGACTGTAACTCTAAGACGCGACGACGACAACGCAGATCCCGCCTAGTATCCTGAAACCAGTACAGGGGTAAAACAGAGGGGGTTAGTCAAACGACTAAGTGAGGAGGGAATAATAATGTATATAACAAACGGAAAATAAATCACCAATTTTAAATTAAAAGAAACCAACATAAAAGAAAGGTTTTCGTAATCGGGTGGTGATTTAACATAAAACAAAACATATCTTACGACTCGGCGAGTCGAGCCCTGAACTCCAATATCCATATATAAAAACCGGAAACCACCCTTATTCCTCCAATGTAGACGGACCGCTAAATCCGAACTACGCGTAACTTACTAGAATAACTCAGGTACTCAAAGGGCTGCCACTCCGGCCTCACCCCGAGCTCCCAAATGGAGGAAACCATAGGATTTACACCGTAGACCCGACGTCTACCGACTTCGTCCTATCGCTCTTACTCCGGGCCCAAACGATCATACAAACATTTCATAACTCGCTTTTCAAACATTTCGGGTTGGCCAAAAGACCGTTCGAGACATGTCATATGCGAGGCCGAAGGCCAAAGTTCGCCTTAGAAACAAAAAGAATTAGAACTCATAGAAGCACGTTATACAATTAAATAAATCACTTAGGTTCAAATTCTCAAACGAAAACGGAGTAAATCGCAAATTTAAAAATGTAAATCAATTCCAAATGCAATGAACCTTTATGGGCATGCTTAGAATATCATAGAGAAGCATGCATTCGAATTTCAGAAAAATCGGACTTCACATGCAAAAGTTAGAAAATTTAACGAAAACTTAAAATGCACTATTCACATACCCGAACATGTCGTAAATTCATAAATCATGCAATTCCTATCTATATCATACATATCGAATACACGAGCGAAGAAAGAATTCGGAAAAGACGAGCCGAAGTGGGACCCGAGGCCAATTTGTACCCTGACTTACAGAAGGTCAGGGTACTATTCGAGCCTTCCACACGGCCTTGTGCACGGCCGTGTGGCGAGGCCGTGCACAAACATGCAACACGCACGGCCTCATGCACACGGCCTCAAGGCCGTGTGCACAGCCCATGCGCAATTCATCCTTCGCACACGGTCTCATGCACACGGCCTCAAAGCCGTGTGCAACAGGCCGTGTGCGATCCAAAATCGCAGAACAAGCAGAAGCTCAGAATCTCGCGAAAATCAAACCCTAATCCAACATATAATCACTAAATCATGCAAATTAAACCCTAATTCTCACATGTAATCATCTACGACATATATGCTTCATATAGAAACGATAAACACGAAAATCCATCCACATTTTCTATCAAAATCATATAAAACCTAAATTCTATAACTATCATCAAAAATCCAAAAATCGAAGTAACGAAGGCATTAATCAAGAAATTTCGTGAAAGCTTACTCGTAGATGAGATCGCGAGGAGTTCGTAGACGTAAACGACTCGAAAATCCGTCGGAAAACGGAGTCGGAACGATCGTTGGAATTTCTTTCTTCTTTCTTCTCTTTTCTCTCTTTTTCTTTCTTCTCTTTTTCTCTTGTTTGTGCGTGAATGGAGTAGAGAGGGAGAGAGATTGACTTAGTCAAATTTGACTATGGTTTAGAAACCGAAGGGGCAAAGTCGTAATTTTGCAAAATAAGTTCGAAATCTCACGATGTCCAAATAACATGTAATTACAGTCAAAATTCATATTATTAAACGCACATTGACAATTTGTAATTTAAATACATAAATTCAATCATATACGAAATAAATTCTAAAATTACATAATAAATATCAAATAAATATTAAATTACACAAATATTCGATTCGGACATACCAATTTAATAATTCGGATTTTCGGGGCGTTACATATTATTTATGTTTTATGTTATTAGGATTTATGTATTTAGTATTCGGGATTTATATGTTGAACCCGTTATTGTATATTGTCGGGATATTGTATCGAACCCGTTTATTATTTATGTAATTGAATTTCGTTGGCCTTGGTGGGCTTTATTACTTGTGCAATTGTTATGTTTTATTATTTTGTTGTTTTTTGCTTCCGCACCTCTGTCGTTTATTTCGTTTTTGAAACCCCCGCCTAGTGATTGAGTAATCGGTGTGGGGCGTGCGTTACCCATTTGGGGCGCTCGCTACAATGTTTCCCGAGGTACTTTTCCCAAAATTAAGCGTTAATCGTGGCCCGTCAGGAGTTGATAGCCACGGTTGAGAGCGATGGTGGGCGTTGCATTCGTTGCACGTTTTCCTGAAATTCAATTCGTCGCCCGTGGTCGCACTATGGGGTCAGACACCGGAGATGGAGTTTTATAATGACGTGAAGGGGTTATAAGGAGGAACAGGCCCATTCTTGCTGGGATATTACTTGCTTTTATTTATGCTTTACTGTTATTACTGTACTGCTTATTAATTGTTGTTATGCAAGTCGAAGCACATTCCGGATTTTCTTCAATGCTGCAAATGTATTTTCTTATATATATATAAAACCCGGAAGTGTGGCTCGTACTTGTTCCCTCTTTACCTTCACTGAGTATCGTTTATACTCACCCCTCATTGTTTTGATTCTTACTTCAGGTCGACAGGTGGCGTTGTCACCTTTCATGTCGGTTGGCAACAGTGGGTCGTGAGTCTTGGTTTTCGTGTCCTCTGGTATTGTCGGTAGTGTCCAACAACAGTTTTTCTTTACTTTTGAATTGAATTTCAAGATAGAATGGATATATTATTAAATTATTGAGTTACAATATTGATGATGAATTGTTGAGCACTGTTTTATATTAGTTGATGCCCTGTGTGGCTTTAAATGTTTAATTGATATTTACTTTAAGCTTCCGCACTCTGTTATTTCTTTTGGTTGTTGTTGGGTTAGGATCATTGTTGCCAGTATAGATTGAGTGCTTGCCGTTCGCCGGGATGGATTTTTAAATGGGGTACATTTACCTTGTTTGGGAGTTCGTCTCGGTGCGGATGTGGTGTCCTTTCTCCTCCTACGGAAAGGGGCGCTACAGACCTCTCACTGTCCTTCTCTGTATCAGGTTCGGGTTCTGCTTCACTTGCACATGCTTCTTCAGGAACGGCTGTTCCTTTTTCAATTTCTTCTTCATCTTCATCTAGAACAATTAAGCCTTCAGGAACGGGTGGTGCACGTCTTTCAGGTGGTGCACGCAGAGCATTGGCCTGAAAATATTCTTCCGTAACAATCTTCATAATAGGATTCATCCCCTCCACATACACATCTATATATTTCAAATCACATAGCTCGGAGAACATTCTACGAATGTCCCTATGATGTGAAAGAGATCTTCTTTCTATTCTTCCACAAGGGTATTTAAACTCCCAATTGAAGAACCAGTATTGACCTCTGTTTCCAGTGGCTTCCCGAAGGACCCTTGTAGTGTCCCTATCCAGGAGATCGATTGTGTAAGAGGGGGCATATACATCGTAAATAAAATACTCTTCACCCTCATAATGCAACACGAGGTTGTAGAATGTTGGATCCACCTCAGGAAATATCTCAGGTATGACTCCATCCCATTCAGGTATATCATCAGCCATATTTGTGTGTAATATTTGGACAACAAAAAACAATACGTTACAAACAACCCCCTGATGTTTCAAACTCAGAACATTTACATACATCTGCTTCTCCATACATAACAAATACAACCCTGATGCAGAAACACCAACAGACTTCCACCCAGTTCATTTTTTTTAACCCATTGGCCTGGTTTCAGTAACAACACCACATGTAGACAACAATATTTTGTTTCAAACGTAAAGATCACATTTTTAATCCTCAAAACCGAATCAAAAAAATAAGACACTGATATACCCAGATTTTCTCATCCCAAACACTTGCTTTATCTCAAATACAACCAATGTAGCCCAAAAACGCAGAACACATGATAAAATAGACAATAAAAATCAACTACCAGAAACCCATCATCATTCATCACTCACCAAAAAGAACCCACAACAAAAAAAAAAACAAAAACCCTAAACATTCAAAATCCAAAATAGCTTCATTCATATGCGTCGTACTCATAACTGACAAAGATAAAGTCAAAATAAACAGGGAAAAACATCAGGGTGTTGATGATCGTTCAAAAAATTTTAATAAAAACACCAAAAAAAACTAATACAAAACATTGAACTAAGTTTTACATTCTTCACAAAACTCCCTGGGTAATGCACTGGACACAGAGGAAACCGAAACAATCACAACAAAAGAAATAAATTCAGAAAAGTCGTACCTTCAAATAACACCAAGATGATGGCCGAAACTACAACCCACTTGTACGCCTTTCTTCGTACAGTTCGAAAATGCAAACAACACCGAAAGAAAAACAAGAAGTCGGACTGTAAATATGGAAGAACACGATCGACTTTGAAAAAAAAGAGGTTTTCTCTATGAAGTGGTTGATTGACAAGGTGATATGAACGATGAGTACAGAAAAAGGTAATATGATGATTGTATGAGCAAGGGAAGAGTCAGTGATGTTGCCACCCATTTTAGAGGGGCGAAAAAGGCATTTTTGTTGGGGGCAAAATAGTCTTTTCACACAAATAGGATATTTTAGACATTTCATTCGAAGGGTAAAATCGTCATTCGCCGGTGGGCTTCTCTTTTTTTAAAAGGCTAAGGGTATTTTGGTAAATTCACTCATTCAGATATTATGGATTCTGAGTACAAGGGTTTTTCGGTAATTGCAACAGTATTTTTTTATTCTAAAATTCGAAGGGCATATTGGTCATTTTGCAGGTCCCAGGAATATTCTGGAAGCATAAGGGTATTATAGTCTTTACCATTTCTATTCTATTTTTCACTTATTTTATTATTTTTTAAATTCTGGAATTTTATATTTTTTTTAATAGAATTTTCAAACCTGAAGGGTATTTCGGACATTACATATTTCTCCCATTTTTTCTTTTTCTTTTAAATGAAAAATTTGGATGGTAAAACAGTACATTTACAGATTCCGTTATATTTAACGGAAAAGTTAACAAAAAAAAGTCAACCGATAGTGTATTTGTAATTTTTTTTAACTATTTGGACGTCTCCTACACTTTCTGATAGTTCAGTGGTTTCTAGGTAATTGACCTTATAATTTAATACTAACTAATAAAGAAGAAGTTCTTCTCCAAAGCGGAGGTGGTGATGGTTGTGCGGGGCGGTAGTGGCAGTGTGGTGCAAAGCGGATGTGGTGTTGTGTTTGCGGGTCGGTGGTTGTGTGGGTGTGTGTGCGTAGGAGGTGGTGGTCACGTATATGGGGTGGGTATGGGGTCGGTCTTGGAGGTGGGGGTTGATGATGGATTATGATGCACGGAAACTTCTAAAAATCTTACATTGTCTTGTCATGTTGTGTCCAACAACGTGTCGAACACACGTATCAGATACTTCTCTAGTGTAAAAATATCAAAAAAAAAAAAAAATCGTATCGCCGTATCCGTGTTATGTTGTGTCCGTATTCGTGTTTCGTAGATGATGGAGAAGAATATATATATATATTTTAATTGTTAGTTAGTATTTAAAAATTATAATATAAAATAATTATAAGTATAAATAATTTATTATTTTAATCAATTAATGTTAAAATCACAAATATAAAATAAAGTTCAGATATACGTAAATTAAAAATAAAAGTAAGATTTCAATATATATAATATATATGTATAATTAAATTGATTTATTGAATAAATAATATAATTTTAAATAATTATTAAATATAAGAGTTTTTTTGAAATATTATTAAATTGTGAGTTATATGACAAAATTGAGAAATTACAAAATCAAATGACCAAAATTGCTATTGGACTATAGTTACATGACTGAAAATATAACTAAGCCAAACGTTTTTTAAAGAAAAATAAGGCAAAATGTTAAAAAAATAACAAACTAATGGCTGTGTGAGCAATTTATATCGGACAATTAATGGAAGGACTAAAACTGGCAACGCTTTGAATCTTATGGGACTATATTTGGATTTATGAATATAATGGAACTAAATTTAACCTCGTCCTAATCTCGTGGGACTAAAAAATGGAATTTTTCCCCAATTTTATAGTTTGGCAGATTGTCTGACTTCCAATTTAATTAGCTTTGTTAATGGAATATAATGTTTTTGTAAATATTATGTATTCTTATTCACTTTTTATTTTTAATTTTAGTTTATTATTTTAAATTTTATGTATTGTTAATAGAGTCGGGCTTATTATTCGGTCTTTATTAGTTTTAAGGATAATTACACTTCTACCAAAAAAAATAATTACACTTACATGTACCTCTTAACTTAAGGATAAATACAACAATATTTCCTCAACTATTAAAAATTATAGATAGATTTTCTAACTCTAACGAAAATGTAAAAAACTTAAAGGAAAGTTATAAAATGACCAAATTACCCATAATATTTTTGTTATAGTGTTTGTTTTATACATGAAATGAGCGAAGTGATTAAGTTATTGCATTATCCAGTTAATAAAAAGTTAGCATCTGTTTGGAAACAAGAAAACGACTAACGACAGGACACAAGTATTAGACAGAGCTATAGTCGATGGGGTGTCTATATAATTTCCAATAATAGAAGGAATTTTACTGTATTTTTTCCTAAGTTGAGGGGTGTTCATATAGTTATCCTTAGTTTTAACAAGTCCAAATTTAGAGTTTAGGGTTTAAGAATTAGGATCCTCCGGTTGAATTTGGTTTATCTTATCATAGAATCATGATATTCTTACTCGAATTTTTAAAATCTGATATATATGAATCAAACTCGTTGACAATCCTAGCTAGTAAAAATTAATAAAATTATATTTTTATTTAACTAATAATATAATTCCGATCCGAATGAATAATTCTTAATTTCTGAGAACCAAATTAAAGTTTGAATTCAAAATGGTGATTGAATTCTCAGGTTGCTGCTAAACTTGATCACATCGATCAAAACCTTCTAATTAATAAATTGGCTAACATGCACTTTCCAATTAATATTAGAAATCCAATAAAAATGTCGTAGTAATTATATTAATTAAATAATTACTTGTTATTTTCCTGAGACGACGACGACGACCTTTCTGAGAATGCAAAAAACTGATCCCTTGTGCTGTTATATTTCTTAGTTAAATCAACGAATCCTTTCATTTTCTCAGGGTTTTCATTCTTCTTCTTCTCTAGTTCAACAATCATAGCTTCTTTTTTCCCCTTCAGTTCCTCGATCCTCAACAGCTTTTCGTCGTGTTGTTTCTGTAAATTATTCAGTTCGGAATATTGTGGTAAAGTACTTGATAATTCTGCAAATAGTATGTAATCACAGACGAATAATTACCATTAGCTAGCAGAATTAGAGCTAGTGTATATATATATATGCATGTATCATATTAAAAGTTACAATAAAGTCATGAAAATTAGATTTTCATATATAAAATTATGGAAAATATTTGAATTGAATTTGAAGGAAGAAAGAAGAGAAGGACTGAAGAAGATCGACACCTGGAAATAAGCTGCCGCCACCATCCTCCATGATGTTCCCTGCAAGAAAATAATAATAAATGCACTCAAACTTAACTCAATTGAAATATGCAGTAAATGATCATATATACAAATGTAAATTCCATTTGATTGTATTTATAGCCGTTTTGATCACGAATATCATGTTTTTCATACATATACCATGCAGAAGATCACTGAAAAGGTGTTTGGTTTAAAACATTCGAATAAAATAAAATTGTTTTTCATACATATACCATGCAGAAGATCACGGCAAAGGTGTTTGGTTTTAAAACATTCGGATAAAATATAATAAAATAATAATATGGCTTGTAAAAGAAATTTAAAGTTCTTATTTTAAGATAAGTTTGTAACCCCATTTCACAAAGATCTTGCCAAAATATTTGAATTAAACATATATATATCCTATAATAAGCTTCTAATCATTTTATAAAATATTTTAAAAAGCTAGCTCATTATAAGCTCGATCCCCAAACACCCATTAAACCTTTGGTAATTCAAACTTCTCTTTATTGATCACTATATATACCAATGATCTCTTAAATAAAACTGTAGATTGATCGAGAGATCGAGACACAAAACTGTGTGTATATATAGTTCGGACCCAACCATGATTTATTAGATTGGTCCGACCCGACTCGACTCATATAAATGGATT
Source organism: Verbena officinalis (assembly GCA_958496215.1). NCBI lineage: Eukaryota > Viridiplantae > Streptophyta > Magnoliopsida > Lamiales > Verbenaceae > Verbena > Verbena officinalis. The sequence continues at coordinate 33,634,926 of OY292385.1, read as the reverse complement.
TTAGCACCCAAAAAAATACATTTGACTACCTCAAGTTTGGAGTATTTACAATTTACTCCTTCTAGTTTGAGAAATAATTATATAGTCCCTAATATTTTAAGAAACTTGTAAAAAAGTATAAACAACGGACGGAAAAACTTGAAAATTATTTCTATTTAATTGCGAAAGTGATGATCATCGTGAAACTTTTAGTTCAGATAGCTAGTAACTTTCATAATGACATTTTGAAGGGAGATTTAGTAAACCATAATTGTCTTTTCAAGTTTTTCATCATCTTATTTTACGAGTTTTTGAAATATTATGGGCTATATATATCGTTATTTTTGGAGTAAATTAAATTGTAAATGCTACAAAGTTGAGGATAGTCAAATAAAATTTCCCCTAAAACCAATGTTGTACACTGATATATCATATGCACGTATTCGATCTGTTACGTAGAGGATTTGATCATCGTCTTCTTCCCAAACTTTACGCAGAAATTCAGAATCAAAATATGTCGTCGTATGCGTATGACCGCTACAGACATAGTACAAATGCTCAAATCATATGCTGAAAACTAGAAATTTAATTGGATACAAATGCTCTAGCAGATCGATATGGTCCAAATTCTACACTTTTTTCAATAGAAATTAAAGAGACCTAAAAACAAATTCAAATTTCATGGAACAAAGGTATATATGGAATTTAACAACTCTTATTATATTTACAAATACACAGCATCTGTTTTGATGAGCCGTAGAGAATATATAGAGATGATAAAAAAAAAAAAAGGTATAATTACACTTACACCCCTCGACTTAAGGGTAAATGCAGCAACATCCCCTAAATTATTGAAAATTACAGATAAATCCTCAAACTCTAACGGAAACCTAACAACATGACCTAAGAATTAGACAGAGCCATATATAGTTGAGGGGGTGTCTCTGAAATTTTTAATAATAGAGGGGATCTTGCTGTATATTCCCCTAAATCGAGCAAGGTGTAAATGTAATTTTCCCTAAAAAAATTATCACCTACAAATTAGTTACTCTCTAAGATTAAATTAAGTCTAAGAGTGAATTCCATTTAAAGTCTGATCAACGTCACTCAAATTTTTATTTTATTTTGCCACAATTCCATAAATTTATCTGATTTTACCCAAATAATAAGACTTGGGGAGTTTGTTATTTATGAAATAAGAATATTGACTAACTTATAATTACACTAAATCTCAGTATTACTAGTGGATGTAAAAAAAATTCAAATAAACTAAAAGATTATGTATTATGATATTATACGGATACTTCTTCTCTACCATATCGTGATGCATGTGTCTAACAGTATTTTTTCTAGGGTAAAATATCAAAAAGAATTCGTATCTCTGTATCCATGTCTGTGTCGTGTCGTGATCTGTATATCCAAACATGTACATCAAATTAAATTTTCATCCAAATGTTCAAACATGTTCTTACTTTCACATGGAGAACTTATAAATCTTAACACATTTGAATTTCAAAATAAAAAATATAAAAAAAAAGTGAAAATCAAATGAAATTAAATGGGGTCAACAGAAAACAAGGATGAATAGACAGTACCCATGTCCATTTCAGCTACTTCCCAAGAAACATCACATGAGATCAAAATTGTTTATATTCCCAACTCCTCAACTTGACGAATCAGCTATATTTTTGCACCTTGTAAATTGTGATATATCGAGTACGTCTATTTTTCATGTCTCGGTAAAAAAAATAAAGAAAATTATAGTGCCACTGCACTGCCACAGTTATTTCCGTTCATGATTCACAGGTACTCACAGGTCATAGGACCTGTTGTAATATTATAGCGTTAGTTCTACTCACATTTGCATCTGAATCTCCAGTTCTCAAGAATTTCATCCATATTCGATCGAATTATTTCTCCACACAATGCAATAGCTAGGTTGTAAACTTGAGAGATATATGAATCTGTTAATCTGAAGATTAAAGACTAATGTGAAAAAAAATTGAAATTTTAGAGAACAAAAGTGGCATTTGACTATTTCTTTTCTTTCTTCCTTCCTTATGTGAATTGCTTGGTGAGTTTTAACCACAAAAAAAAAAAAAAAAATGTAACAACTAACACCATATATATATATATATAACAACCAATTTGAATTATACATTAGATATTTTTGTTTTTTTGGTAACAATTATACATTAGATCCCCCACAGCTATTTTAGGTTCGTGATTAGCGAGTATAACTGAAAATGCAATATCAGTCACAGACACTTCTAAAATCTTACCCCGTTGTGTAGTGTCCTGACACCGTGCATGACGGATACCTGTATTGAACAGTACTTATCACTTCTCTAGTACTGTAAAATGCAGGAAAAAAAATCGTATTGCCGTACGTGTCCATATCATGTTGTATCAGTGTTTCATAGATCAGTATATTGACATAAGGTTTGAATTATAATTATACAACAGAAAATACCAATTGTTACAGAAAATGCAATATCAATGTGTAAAATAAGATTTAAATTGTGCAACAAAAAACCCTAGCTAGCTATATATTACAGCTTCGTAATTAGTTCCGACAGGTTAATTAAACCCCACATACCCTAAGCATGTCGTTTATTTAGAGAATTCGTTTAATGGTACAAAATTACAAATCAATTAGATACTTTTAACATATATAAAAAAATCTGGGAAAAAGAAAACAATTTCCTAAACTAGTACTGCCCAATGCCCATGTGTGCATGGGCCAGCCAACCTTCAAGTCCACCTTAAAGAAGGTACAAAATGAGACAAAAGAGTCCCACAAAGAGCCCTTAATGATGGTGAAAAATAACACTTTTTTTCTTCTTTTTCCTTGTTTTCTTTTTCTTTAGATTTTCAGGTCCCATTTTTTATTTTTCAAATTATATTATTACAACCTTTTCCCTGCTTTCTTCATGCAATTATGATCATATGAAACATATTATCCCACTCTTTAAGATGCCTAAAAGTCAGCAAAATGATTCAGCAATAAGACTAGTCTCTATATTCGATGGATGTCATAATCTAACCTAAAAAAAATTATGATAAACTGATGTCAAAAGCTGTGCTGCATCAGGAGCAAATTCAACTAATTAAAGGTTGACAGTAAATCCTGTGTCTTTCCATTTCTTACCCTCTGGTAAATTTACTGCATCAGTCTATTAGTTAAATTTATGTTCACTTACAGAAGTATCACAACACTTGCCTCTTGCAATAAATTGACATTAGAATTTATTTTTCTCTTAAAAATAAATAAAGGGAAGGTACAAAAGGAGAAAAGACAGGTAAATTTCCATTATATGATATTAATAAATAGTTACTAGTAGTCTCTGTTATAGACTATTGTTGAGTGTGGTCCAGCACACAAACTACAGAGAGGGGTACACAATCTAAGAAAATAGATACCCCACTCACATAAATCACTTCATCTGTCTTTTTACTCATCCACATTATGTATTATAATAACTAATAGTATATGATATTCATGATGACAATAATCTTGTTGAGATCTTTTTTTCTCCTGTTTCAACTTTGTACTTCCTTCTATATGCTCTACACAAACTTATCTGCATCAAACAATATCAACGAAACATGAATGAAAATCAACAAATGCAATAAAAAATTTCAAGATTATGGCCACTTACCCAGCTAAAGCTAATTTCTTCAGTAGCAGCTACATTTCAATGGCTTCTTGCCCAGAAGAAAACCTGAGGGAATAATGCGAGCATCGTCTTGATTCTTTAAGTGATGAAAAATAGGCAGCAAAAGATAAGTAATAATATTAAGGATTACCTTGGCATTTGACAGTAACATGATTTGAGAGAAGCCATGATGTTGTTATTGTTAGATATGGGGACACTATTGTCATCAGGTTCCAAAGAAGCTTGGTAGTAGAAAACAGAATTGTGCTCAGCGGCTAATTTGGTAGGAGAAGCAAATAGATTATCTGGAAGGTTGAGCTCAAAGCTGCTTTCATGTCAAATACAACTATCATGCAATCAGCAAATAAAAAAAAATATATATAAAAATAACAATTGCTCTAAAGAAACATCTATTACCTTTCGGGAAGATCAGCACCGTTAGCCTTCACATGCTTCAGCTGATCTCCACCGTTGATACTGTTCTCGTTTGAAGATTCTGTTCCTTCCGGAACCAGCTTTTCATGATCAGCTGGAGATGTAGCTGATTCTTGGCTCCCATCTAACTCCCCAATAGCAAAGACTACAAAAAATTAAAAGCATTAAAAAAGACAAAAGAACTATTTCCAATGTATCTCATGCAAAGGAGTAGACAGCAAAAAATAAAATGATAATGTAAAGGTGTAAAGTCTATTTCTTGTGATCTTACCTTCTGGATCTTCTAGATTATTGTTATCAGAAGTCTGGACGTTTTGATTCATGAGAAACTGAGATTGTCTTGGGGAGGAAAAAGGGGGAAGAAGATGATTATTATGATTCGGATTTTTAGGGTCCATTAGTTGTAAATTCATCACCCTCCGGCCTTGAAGTTCAATTGCATGCTGCAATTCCACAGCCTCCAATTTTCTCCTTAGCATCATATCTTGTGGACTAAACATCATTCTTGATCCTGTAGAAAAAAAAAAAGAAAATTAGAGAATGGGAGATTAATGAAGATAATAATACTAATAATAAGCTCACTTATTCACCCACGAAGAATATGTAGTACCTAAAGGATGATCAAAGTGTTCTCTAGAATCCATTCCAGACGGGCTTAAACAAGAAGAATATTCTCCCCTCTCCATGTGTTGATGTTGGTGTTTCCTAGTCAAAAACAGTCAAAATTATGCGGAGAAACTCAATAAGCAAATACAATAGAGATTAAAAAAGAAGTTATTAAAAATATTACTTTTCTCGGACTTTTCCTTTCTCCTTGTAAGGTTTGACGAGTACGCGAGAATCACACACAAAATGAGGGTTCCCTTTTGCTAAAATGAGCTTAACGGTCTCAGCGTAGACAAATGTCACAAACCCAAACATTCGTTTCTGCTGATATGGAATTCTAACATCTTGAACTGGTCCAAACATACTTTAAAAGCCAGGGTAATAGAAAAGGCATCATCAATGACAATTTTAGGAATTAGTCATAATTATAACTATGTTGTAGCAATCGCTTACCTAAAGTAATTAGAAACATCTTCTTCCTTGAATGTACTGTCAGCCGGAAATGTCAGGTAAATCTGCCGGGAGCTGGAGCTCGCAGCAGCAGCCAATCCCATTGGAGATAAGTCATTCCTATCAAGATCAAAATGGATTAATTCAGTGAAGAACTACAATGTGCATTATTTTCCAAACAATATCATCGTACCAGAACATGATATAGCTAAAACATATGAATTGCAGACAAGTAGGAAGTAGGAACAGAATAGCATTAGTCCACCACACAATCAGAATAAGGAAAAACAAGAAAAGCCCAGAATTTCTGTTGGCGAAAAAATGAAAATTTGTACATCTAAGAACAGTTACACTTTGTGAAAAGCAAAGAAATGTTAATTTTACCTTAGATTCTCATCCATGCACTTACTGAAAGCAAAAGGATGGTGCCCACCAGAAGCCATGAGCGCGAATCTCTGGTGCTGAAGCGCCTTCATTCTCAAAAACTCATCAAACCCAGAATGATTCTTGCTCGGAGACCCAACGTCGTTACCTTCAACACCACCCATATCATTGTGCACGAACTTACAGCTACTTCCATTCTTACAAAAGCCTCTAGCAAAATACACGCAAGGCCTCCATAGATACCCATTTCCACCGCTTCCTTCTTCGAGATTAGACAGAAATGCAGCATCATTCACAGAACAGCTCCTCCTGTGAAAAGGATGCGGGTGCGGCGACGGAACGCCGTTCGCGTCCTCACCGTAAGGGAAAACCAGAGAATCGCTCCTCCCACTAGGACTCATGATTGGATCCAACACTGAGTCATCGAAAAAGGGCAACTGGTCCTGAACCTGATGGTGGACCCCACCATTAAAAAACTCATCGCCAAAATCATTGTTACCGCCATAGAAATGCAAGCTCGGCGAACCGGAACCATTGTGGGTCCCATTAGAACCGTCGACTACGGAGGCGTAGGAAATAGGTCTGGAGCTGCTTCTCTGGAAATGGGCAGCCGGAGAAGAAGGGTTGCTTAAATGGAAGCCATTGTTGGGTATCATGATTCTGGGCGAATTTTGGGGGAAAGCGTTGTTTGGCATAATGGGATATGAGAGAGGAGTTGAAGGGTTCGAAGAAGGGCTATTCGAAGGTAGACCCAAACCGGCCTTTGCTTGGTTGATGTAAGACTGTAAACGGGTTTCAGGGCTAAAAGCTAATCGAATCATCTCCTTCTCACCTTGGTCTTGTATCAGTATGTAACCCATGATCTTTGACGCGTTTTCCGGATCCAAACTTTGGATCCTCGACATAACTTTCTTTGTTGCCTCGTATGTATCCATGGAAAACGACTGTCCGAGTTCTTCACTGCCCTGACCAGTAGCAATTCCAGTAAAACTTCAAATGCAACGAGGGATTTCCTTTTTCCCTCTCAGAGCGAGAAAAAGGGTAGGGTTTTTACGAGTTGGTAGCAAACTAAAAAATGCTTCTAGAGAGAGAAAACAGAAAGTGATGATTATTTGGGGCTTTGAATGATTTGTTGAACCATGTTTGCGAACGAGTGCTGAGCTGGTGCATATATCTGGATAATTATGACACTCCTTTTTCCAAATTAAAAAAATAAAAAGTCTCTGAGTGTTTATATAGACAGTAGACTCGGAGGTGGAGGAGTACTAATCCCTCATTAAACATACGAGAAAGAAGGGATTTTGTTGTGATTTATTTTGCCTCTCTATCATTTGTCTGGGCATTTTCCCCTCTCTCCCCTCTCTCTCTCTCTCTCTCTCCTTCTCTCTCTCTCCTTAGGACTGATGCGACTTGAGAGGTTAGAGCTGTTTCATTTTCTGCAAAAAGATGGTCAAAGTTTTGGTGTTGAAGGAGGAGGAAGATGAAGATAAAATGGGTTTAATTGAAATGAAAATCAAGAATTTGGGTTGGGCGTGGGTCTTAAAACTTGGAACCACAACTTTTGGTGGAACTGCAAAAACCTGCAGTCTAGGGGAGAGTAAAAACTTTTCTTTCTTTGTTTCTTTCTTTCACTCTCTTCTTTTACTCCAAATTTTGTTTCTTTCTTTCGCTGCTTTCTTTGGGGAGAGTATGGGCGTATGGCCCAAGAAAACAAAGTGACATTTTGGGTGAGGTCGTGTCCCTTATTTGGTCTTCAAACGATGAACTCGTTTTTTCCACGCGCTTAGTCGCGAGTGTCCATTAGCTTTAGTTACTCATTAATTATGTTGTCGGACGTACTATTTTTGCATTTATAGACGAATTTTGCTTACTAGATATTTCATTGCTCATATGATCATATCCAGCATGAAATTCGAAATACTAATCATTATTTTTCTCTTAACTTTCTCTTAACTAATTTATTTTTTTAATTTTCCTCACGTTTGTAGAATTTGTAAGTATTTTTATAATCTTTTTTTTTCTTACAATGTACACATAATATATGTATCAATCATAATTGTAGAGGGGCATGCAATACATTTGATCTGTCAAATAATTTTGGTATGATGAGGTCTCTGATCTGTCAAATGATTCATGGTTTTTCCAGTTATAATATTCTTTAACTACCTACAGTTTAGTTTTTCAATTTATCATCATTAATAATTATACAACCATAAAATTTTCAATATCAAATAGAAAACACGTATAATTATATTTTTGATAATATTTACAAATATCAATGTGGTAGCTTAGTTGGTAACACAGACTGAATTTGTGGGAAGAGTCTCAGGTTCGATTCCCACTAAATACAATCGTTGGGAGGGGTGAAAAACTTTAACTGTGACTAAACCCCAAACTGGATTAAAGGCCCTTAATGTAGGATTATCCAAACCGGTAATTTATACAAAAAAAAAAAGATAAAGTAGGATTACCCGAACCGGTAATTCACAAAAAAAAAAAAGGATAAAGTAAAGTACCTTAGCGGTTCTGATGAGGTCGGTTTTTGGTTGGGGTCGAAGGTCGACCGCAAGGTCTGCTCGTCAGTTGAATTTATAGCGTGGAATCCGACTTCGACTTGAAAACACTGAACACTAGGTTACTTGGCCGGAGGGGATTGTCTCCGGCGTAGCCCCTCCACTGAATTAAGTCAGTACTTGAAATAGGATATTCGATTAAGGAGAGAAGCGGTCGGGGATATTAATGAAAGCTTACCCACCGTAATGAATGCTGGGGTATATATAGTGTAATGGAACACGCACTAAGGACACATAGTGGAGGTGTGTATTTAATACACCAACCGGCGGCATTTAATGCCCGACTGCAGAATCGCAGAGTATCTGCGACATCCCCTGATATAAGGGATTTGATGTCAGGGATGTTCAGTCCGAGGTACGGGTGTCAGGATGCCGCATTTAATGCACTATCGTTCAGCAGCCGTACTCCAGGGTTGGAGGTCGGATCGGGCTCGACCTTTAGAAGATGCCCCCAATCCTCCATCCTCCAAGGTAAGATATGATCGTGGGTGAAGCCGACCTTGATCTCTGGTAATTTCGTGGGGGAGGACCATCTAGTCTAAGTCGCGGTAGAACTTCCATTCGACCGTTGACTAGTCAACGGGGGTCCACGTGCTTGAATGGACCAACGACATCGCGACACGTGGACAACCTGAATTGCCCACCATCACGAGTCCCCCAAATCTTAGTCGAATTTATTCGATTGGGATTTGCTACCAGCAATAGTCGTAACCCTCGAGAAGAACGCTTTAGTCGGAGATAGCCTGCGAGGAGCATTTAATGCTTCAGATGACGTGGCAAAGTCTCAGCCACGCGATCCCGGCGTGCTTCTCAAAAGATGCGACTGACGTCAACCCTGCACAGAGTAATCATGGCGACGTTTCGTATCCCGAGCAGAGCTTCTATAAATATGTGTCCGTCATTCTCATTTCTCACGTTAACTTGAAGCTTAGCACCTAGCGGAGAATTTTTAGAGAGAGAAAAGCAGAAGCAATCCTCCGACCGCGAGAACTAATCTTTCCGACCATCCCACACTCTTAGGTAACCTCCCAACCCTAAACTTTTTCCATTCTATTAAAAATGTCTTCACGGTCTGAGTCGGGTGAGGAGTTATGGTGACGGTGCCCACGAGGACATGGCGTCGGAAGCTGGGGTTCACTCCGACGCCGAGTCGGTTGAGGTCTTCATGCGTATCATCCGATTCGAGCCTTCCCTACGACACTTTAAACAATTCTGCAACATCTCTGAGTCAACGAAAACTGGGGTCGGCTTCTATAACGTGTCTCAGAAGACGGGTCGGAGGTTTGTGGAGATTCCGACTACTTCTCACAGGTCGGTGTGGAAACCCGACTGGTTCATCGTCTAGTCCGAGGAGGGCTTCCGACTGCGTAACAGGTGGAGGGATGATAAACCTAAGAATAAGAGATTGGCCCCTAACGAAGAGCTCGAGGAGATGATCGAGCTTCTGAAAGGATGGCTCGGGAAGGATCTGATGTCCTACGCGTCCATCCTTTCCGAGCAAAACTTGGGAGGGGCTGGGTTAGCCTACTGTAGGAAGTTCAATCCCCAATACTGTAACGACCCGAAAATTCCAGATTATATTCTTGGAATAATTATTCGACATTTCATTGAATTCTATATGAAAAGATTTAACTTCGTTACTTAATCTTAATTTATTATAATTATTTCAATATCCTTAACCATTTATAGTTACATTTTCTACCCCTTGAATTTATTCTAATCTATAAACGAACCTACAACCCTTTGAAATACCTTTGCACTATCTTGAACACACCCACACTATCTTGAACACACTCACACCCTCTTGAACACACACTCTTGGATACTTATACAAATCGAGAGAGAGAAAGAGAGAAGAGAAGGAGAAAGGGAGAAGAAGAAGGAGAAGAAAAGGAAATCCCGTTCCGAATCCGTTCGTCGACCAATCGAAATTCCGAGACCTGATTTACGATCCTCATTCAATTCTCTATCGGTAACCTTCTTTCTCCAATTCATTTCATCCATTAAATCCTTCATTTTATAGATTTTAAATTGAAATAAATATGTGATGATTTCTTTGATTCGTAGGTTATAGTTTATCATTTTTAGTGTAGTTCGGATCAAATGGTAGATATTAATGTGTACAATGCAAGAGTGTGAATTTTACATGTTGTTTTTAGCCTTAGAATCCTCCATAGTTGATTTTAGCATGAAACTCTCGAGAAAAACCTTAAAATCGCGTTTATGCACCTGTGTGTTGGAACCGCACGGTCCAACGCACGGTCTTGGCAAGACCGTGCGCCAGACCGTGCACAGCCCTTTAAACTTGCACCGGCTTGTGCACGCCGGTGCAACAGCCCGTGTGCCTTTGTTTCAGCCTGCACGGTCTTGGGTGCGTGCTCAAGACCGTGCACTAGGCCATGCGTTAGCCCGTACGAATGCCTTAGCCAATTTTCCAGCCTTTTTCCTTAGTTGCTCTCGGTAATGGGGTCAAATGGCCAAAAATAAAAGTTGACTTTTTGCATACGACCCCCTAAAATCGAGCCGTTTTCGCCTATAGCTTCCATATGATTCAAGGATGAATATTTTGTAAAGTTTTCAAAATTCCGATCTCGTTCGGGCCTTGAATCGAACCTTTTTCGTTTAGGGCTTTTTCCCCAATGTTTGAATGTTGTCCGAAAAATCCGAAAATCACATGAGTGATTCTTTATAATATTATAGGCATGAATGTGCAATTAGAATTTCAATTGAGCATGTTTAGCATTGTTAATTTCGTATTTTTAGTTTAATTGATTTAATTACGTTTTAATTGTAAATTCAATTGATACATGTCGTTTATTGGTTTTTCTTATGATGTAGTCTTTGTGAGTCGTTGTCGTATCTTGTCTTATGTGGTTTTGTCGTCTGTTAGTTTTAGGCCGTCTTTTCAGGACATAGCTTGGATTGTCTTGTCGTTCCGTGTTTCCAGGTGAGGGTTTAAAATGATTTCAAACGGAGTAAGAATTCTTTTAATTTATTGCGAACTCCCCTTATGTGCTCATCTTGCTTTGTTTTCCTTCTCGTATATCTATTAGATATTTAATCTATATTTTCCTGATTCTCTCAAAGGTTTTAATATTAACTTGTACTTATGAGTATCCTTAAATTATTTTATTTTCATAAGGCAGGTAAAATTCTTTCTTTTAAACGTGACGGTTTGACTTAGGATTCAACCCCTTTGTCGTCACTCAAACTTGCCCAAATTCAATTTATGTATGTTTTTCAAAGCGAGCAAATTCGTGTTATTTCAAAATGGGCCCGGAAAAGTATCCGGAGGTTATACCTGGGGACGAGCGTCTAGGGGTAATCCGAGGTGCTTCTCCCAAAATTAAGCGTCAATCGTGGCCCGTCAGGAGATGATAACCACAGTTGGGAGCGATGGTGGGCGTTGCATTCGTTGCACGTTTTCCTAAAATTCACAGTCGCCCGGAGTCGCAATTCGGGGTCGGACACCGGTGATGGAGATTACATGTTATTGAGGGGGTTATAAGGAGGAACAGGCCCAATTCTCGCTGGGACATTAATTGCTTGAATTTTACTGCTTTAATTATTTTCTTGTCGTTAATTAATGCCGTGTATGCAAGTCGAAGCACGATCCGGATTTCTTCAATTATGCAAATGTATTTTCTTATATATATAACAATCAAAACCCGGACACGTGGCTCGTACTTGTTCCCTCTTTACCTTCACTGAGTATCTTTTGTACTCACCCCCACTATTTTGATTCTTACTTCAGGTCGACAGGTGGCGTTGTCACCTCTCTTGTCAGTCGGTAGCAGCAGGTCTAGGTTGTTCGTGAGTCTTGTCTTGTCAGTGTCCCAACAACAGTCGTGTCCTTATTTATGATTTTTTTTAAATTATGTATTTCGGATTATGCTTTACTTTACGTACTTACGTGCCCCTGATGTGGGATAGATTAGACTGGCCGTGAATGGCATTTTTATATAAGGATTGCTACATGATGTATGAATTACGTTGCCATGGATGGCTTATATGATTTATTATATAATTGGTTTTACTTCCGCAACTCTGATATTTATTTTATTGTTGTCGTTGTTGGGCTGTCGTATGCTGTTGCTGGTTTTTGCTTGAGTGATTGCCGTTCGCCGGGATGGATTTTTAAATGGGGTACATCTACCTCGTTTGGGGGTTCGTCTCGGTGCGGATGTGGTGTCCTTTCTCCAGCCAAGGAAAGGGGCGCTACAAATACAAACTTGGTAGAATCCGACCCACCGTATCATTATTATTGTTCACTTTTGTTCTTGTTGCGATTATATCTGACTGTTTCTGATCAATTTCTCTTCCCTATTATGCAGATACTTCAATCATGGTTAGTGCTAGGCTCGCCTTCCTGCAATCAAAAGGCACCAAAAAGACTCCCAAGCAGGAGGCGTCGGATGCAGCCAAGCTGTAGAAACTAAACGAAACCATCTTCCAACGGGAGGCATTGCCTGAAGTCGAATCCCCGATCTTGGGAGCGGCGGGGGTCGTGAACAGGCCTGCAAATGTCCTGATCGGAGGCACTCCGGCTGGGGCCTCAGGGTCGGCGAACCGGCGTCGATCAAGTGCCACTCCCGGTGGCGTTGGTGGGTCGGCTCATGATGAGTCTGACATTGAGGAGGTTCCGGGCCTCCAGCTTAACAGGAAGAGGTCGAACCAACCGACCGAACAAAATGGTTCTGCTCGAGGCGGAAAAAAGAGTAAGGTGGTGCCCAAAGGTAAACAGGTCGCCACCAACTGGAGCGACACCGAGGACAGCAACGAGTTCACAGATTGGTTGTCAACGCGTCTCCCGCCAATCCCTACTCCGATCCCGACCGGTGGCTGGTCGGAAGTCCCAGAGCGGAGCTTGCCGGTCTCGCCACACGCCGTGACGAGACCCTGTGCACCTTTTTCACACGGCCTTGTCACACCCGGTACGAGAGACCGTGCGCATGAATACACACGGGCTCGTCACACGCCGTGACGAGAGCCCGTGCGTGTTTTTCCTCACGGGGTCGTCACACGCCGTGACGATACCCCGTGCGTGTTTTCCACACGGCCTCGTCACACGCCGTGACGAGAGGCCGTGCACATTTCTTCCAGGTTTTAAAATGGTCAGTAGCTTCTCATTTTCGCGCAACCCTCACTTTTTCTCCTTTTTCATGCGAAAATATCCCCCTTGTTTTTCCCCAATTTTCATACCAACTTTGAGCTCGATTAATTCTCAATCTAGCCGACGGATTTTCGTGAGATTTTGAAGGTATGTTTTTTGCAGCGAGTTCTTGGTATTGTTGAAATTTGGGCTTGATCCCTTATACCGATCTCACACAATCTTCGCCCGAAGTAGCGCACGCCAAGTGTTCGGTAAAAGTCTCAAGTGAAAAAATTACAACTTATCTCCTTCAACCCACATCAATTTAAACTCTTCTATGGAAGGTGATCGTGAAACCCGTAGCGGACGTCGGGCAAGGGAATTACCCGACATAGCAGCACCGGAAGGTTACCAAGTGAATTTGGGTAATGAAGACGATCAAGATGTCTTCAACCGGTTAATGGAACGACCGGTTAGAGCTACGCAATTTCTCGACATGGAAGCTATGTACCAATTGGGCCTTGGCGAAGGGATCTCTCGTTACATCGACAACATAGGGTGGGCTAATTTTTGGAGTATCCAAAGGCCATCCTACCGCCGGCTCACTTGCGAATTTTTAAGCTCTCTCAAGGGCGCCGCATTCCCGGACGACATCGAGATGCCGATCGGAATCCACTTCCGAGTGTTCAACCGAGACTATACGCTTTCATATCGGCAGTTGTCCGAGTATTTTCAGTTGGATGTTACGGCACCTAGAAGACGTGCCGACGGATGGAATCAAGCCGAGGCTTGGAGACGTATCTCTACCTCCACCGAAATATTTAACTCTGGCGTATCCAAAGCCACAACGCTCATCACCACTCAATTGAGAATTTTGCATAGAGCCGTTTCGCGATCGGTTCTAGCTAGAGGAGACAGTCCGGGTGCGGTGAACACCAAAGATTGTCTAATACTCGATCATATGGTGCTGTAGCGGGTGCCCCAAACGGGTAACGCACGCCCCGCACCGAGCTTCGACCCGGAACCGAAATGGGATCCGACCCGAACCGAAACCCGGCGAACGGCAAGCATCTACTCAATAACTAGGCGGGGGTTTCAAAAACAACGAAAAGACAAAGACAGAGGTGCGGAAGCGAAATGAACGAAACATTTAAAACATAAATTAAATCATATACGAAATAATTCTAGAATTACATAATAAATATCAAATAAATATTAAATTACACAAATATTCGATTCGGACATACCAAATTAATTATTCGGATTTTCGGGGCGTTACAATCACCCCTCCTTATGAGAATCTGGCCCCCAGATTCTACTCATCCGACTGAAATAATTCCGGATGAAACTTGCGCATCTTGTCCTCGGTTTCCCAAGTAGCTTCTTCGGTTGTCTGATTTCTCCATAGGACTTTGACAAGAGAAATCTCTCGGTTGCGCAGAGTTTGAGTCTTCTTATCCAATATCTTCACCGGCTTCGAAACATAAGTCAAATCCGGTTCTAGTTCAATATCCTCAACAGGAAGGATCTCAGACTCATTCGGGAAGTATTTTCGGAGTTGCAAAACATGAAAGACGTGAATCCCTGTCAGACTCGGCGGCAAGTCTAACCTGTACGCTGCGTTCCCAATTCTCTCCAAAATCTCATAGGGACCCAAAAATCTCGGACTTAACTTTCCTCCTTTTCCAATTCGGGTGAAACCCTTTCGAGGAGAAGCTTTGAGGAATACTCTGTCACCAACCTCAAATTCCAACGGTCGGCGGCGGGTGTCGGCATAGCTCTTCTGTCGATCCTGAGCTGCCTTCATTCTCTGCCGAATGATCTGGATACGGTCGATGGCATTTTGGAGAAACTTTGGAGGAGTTCCTCGTTCCTTATCATCCTTCGTCCAACGCCAATCTTCGAGATCCCAAAACAACGAGGACCTACACTTTCTGCCATACAATGCTTCGTATGGTGCCATTCCGATCGTAGACTGATGACTGTTATTGTAGGCAAACTCGATCAGAGGCAACTGGTCGTGCCAATTGTTGCGAAAATCCAGGGCACAAGCTCGAAGCATATCACAGAGATATCTGATCATCCTCTCTGACTGACCATCGGTTTGTGGATGTGCGGCTGTACTGAAAGTCAGCTTCGTTCCCATTCGTTCTTGAAGTTGCTGCCACAAACGGGAAGTAAATCGAGCATCTCTGTCCGATACGATCGTAGTCGGAATTCCATGAAGCTTGACAATCTCTCGGTGATAAATCTCTGCCAACCTATCAACTTTGTACGACATGTTGATCGGTAGAAAATGAGCACTCTTGGATAGTCGGTCAATAATCACCCAAATGCTATCGTAGCCACCTCTAACTTTAGGCAACCCAGACACGAAGTCCATGGCAATACCCTCCCAATTCCACGTAGGAATCGGTAGTGGCTCAAGCAAACCTCCTGGTCTTTGATGTTCAACTTTAACCTGCTGACAAGTCGAGCATCTCTTATCGTAATCAGCTACGTCTCTCTTCATACCACTCCACCAGAACAATTCCTTCAAATCCCGATACATCTTACTTCCTCCCGGATGAACTGTGTAAGGTGTGTTGTGAGCCTCATCGAGAATCTCTTTCCTCAGACTCCCCGGAACACAAACTCGGGACTTGTAGCGGAGAACTCCTGTGTCGTCCACACCAAACTGAGTCTCGGAATCAGCTGCAATGTGAACTACCTGTCTCTGAGTCCACTCATCAGTAGCCTGAATATCTCGAATCTTTCGACCCAATTCTAACTGGATCGATATGCTGTGAACATGGGCCTGAGAACTGATGTGAACTCCCTCTAACTTAGCCTCTAGCTGGGCTATGCTTGCCTTCCGGCTTAGTGCATCGGCTACGACATTCGCCTTTCCGGGATGATACTGGATCTTGCAATCGTAATCCTCAAATAACTCCATCCAATGGCGCTGTCGTTTGTTCAATTCCTTCTAAGTAAACAAATACTGAAGGCTCTTATGATCTGTGAAGATGTCGAACGTGATGCCGTAGAGGTAATGACGCCATTTCAATAATGCAAATACCACGGCGGCTAGCTCAAGGTCGTGAGTGGGATAGTTCTCTTCAGCTGGCTTTAGCTTCCTCGATGCATAAGCTATCACTTTCCCATTCTGCATTAATACATAACCTAATCCCTCGTGTGATGCATCAGCATACACGACAAATCCTTCAGAACACTCGGGCAGGGTCAATACTGGAGCTGTGGTCAATCTCTTCTTGAGCTCCTGAAAACTAGCTTCACATTTGGCTGACCACTCAAACTTAGCTTCTTTCTTCGTCAATCCTGTTAACGGACCTGCAAGTTTAGAGAAATCCTTGACAAAATGTCTGTAGTATCCTGCTAAACCCAAGAAACTACGGATCTCTGTAGGAGTCTTAGGTCTCTCCCAATCCAGCACTGTCTCAATCTTCGAAGGATCTACCTCGATTCCCGTTCCGGATATGACATGACCTAGGAAGGTCACTCGGTCAATCCAGAATTCGCATTTGCTGAACTTAGCAAACAACTGGTGCTCTCTCAAAGCTTGGAGCACAATCCGAAGGTGTTCAGCGTGTTCTTCTTCGGACTTCGAGAACACTAAGATGTCGTCAATGAAAATAACGACAAACTTGTCGAGGTACGGACGGAAAATTCTGTGCATCATGTCCATAAAAGCTGCTGGAGCATTCGAGAGTCCAAACGGCATGACCACAAACTCGAAATGTCCGTATCGGGTGTTGAAAGCTGTCTTCGGGATATCCTCTGATCGGATACGGAGCTGGTAATATCCTTGTCTGAGATCGAGCTTGGAATAAACCCTCAATCCTTGCAACAAGTCGAACAATTCCTCGATATGCGGTAAAGGATACTTGTTCTTCACTGTCATCCTGTTCAACTCTCGGTAGTCGATACACATGCGAAGTGTACCATCCTTCTTCTTCACGAACAAGACTGGAGCACCCCAAGGCGAGGCAGTCGGTCGGATATATCCAATAGAAAGAAGTTCGTCGAGTTGATTCTTCAATTCTTTCAACTCGGCAGGAGCCATTCGGTACGGCGACTTCGAATAGGACTCGGCTCCCGGAACTAGATCAATCACGAACTCTATATCCCGATCCGGTGGCAAGAATTCCAAATTCTCGGGAAACACGTCGACGAATTCATTGACCACGGGCGTTTCTTCGATCTTCGTCTGGTCCTTCGGGCGGTTGAGAATGTATGCTATAAAGCATGTCGCTTCTTCTTTCTAAACGAGCTTCTTGGCTTCCATCATTGAGATATACGGACCTTCTCCTGATCGGAAACCCTTAACCTCATTAGAACCCAGAATAACCTTCTTCTCGAAACAATCAACCTTCGCCGGATGCTCGTACAACCAATCCATTCCGAGAATAACCCCATATTTCTTCATCGGCAGCTCGATCAAATCTGCCAGATACTCGATATCCTCGATGACAATCGGACAACGTTTAAGTGCTCGGTTCGCAACGACCTTCGAACCCAACGGCGAACCAACCACTAGCACATAATCAAGCAACGAAACAGGCGCATGCACAGATAAGGAAACAGCAGGCGCAATAAATGAGTGTGAAGCACCCGAGTCGTATAATGCATGTATGGGGATGCCATTTATATATATAGTACCTTCCACCACGTCAGTCGGATCTGCAACAGCATCCTCTGCATCGCCTTCCAAGGCATAAACACGAGCATATGCTTGAGGTTGAGTAGCTCCCTGTTGTACCGGTCTCCTCTTCGGGCATTCACCTATCCGATGATCGGCGCTACCACAACCGTAGCAAAGACCGTTCTTCCTCCAACACTTGGCCTCTAAATGTGGGCCCTGACAAAATCCACATACTGGCCGTGGAAATCCCTGAGATCGAGAAGGAGCAAGCTGAGGTCGGGGAGGAGCAGGCTGAACATCGCTCCTGAATGGATTCTTCCCAGAAGAGGACCCAGACGGAATAAATGGCCTCTTCGAACCAGAAGCAAAACTTCTTGGCGGCTGCAGGGGCAGGTGCTAATGTCGGTCTCATCTGTCGAAGATCGGACTCTATAGAAAGGGCCGTCTCGACTGCATCGGTGTAAAACTGGAGTCTGTTCCCGAGCATATGCATACGGATCTCATTCGACAATCCCTCAATGAACTATCGAGTCTTCCTCTATTCGTCGTCAACCATATACGAGCAGTGAATGATAAGCCTGGAGAAATGAGCCTCGTACTGGTCAACGGTAGAAGTACCCTGCTTGAGAGCCAGGAACTCTCGCTCACGTCGTTGTCGGACCACCAACGGAATATACTTGGCCCGAAACTCAACCAAGAACTGATCCCAAGTCGGGACCACGTGCTCTCGCTGCCATCTCTGTTCGATACGGGCCCACCAATCCTGAGCAGCTCCTATCATCTGATACACTGCTAACTCGACCCTCTTAGGGTCCGGACACTCCATAACTCGGAACCTCTTCTCCATCGTTGATATCCAAGCCTCGGCGATCACATCATTAGGTGCACCCTCGAATTGCGGAGGGTCAAGCTTAAGAAACCTTCCCATATCATTCTCGGGGGTAGGTGGTGGTGTTGCTCGGTTGGTATGAACAATGAACTGCCCTAAGGCTTCCATAAACTGTGCCGGTGTCGGAACACCTGGAGGCGGACCTGGCGGTTCACGACGAGGAGGCATTCTGCACATTCAATACCAAATATGCATGACGATAAGTGATTATGAAAAGCTGTAACACGTAGAGAAATTTATTCAAATAATCATATAGCCACAAACACGTAATCCTAAGCCGTACAACCTAGACAGACACGACAAAACACGACGATTCAGAGCCTAGGCCATTGGACCAAAGCGCTCTGATACCAACTGTAGCGGGCGCCCCAAACGGGTAACGCACGCCCCGCACCGAGCCCCGACCCGAAGCCAGAATGGGATCCGACCCGAACCGAAACCCAGCGAACGGCAAGCATTTACTCAATAACTAGGTGGGGGTTTCAAAAACAACGAAAAGACAAAGACAGAGGTGCGGAAGCGAAATAAACGAAACATTTAAAACATAAATTAAATCATATACGAAATAATTCTAGAATTACATAATAAATATCAAATAAATATTAAATTACACAAATATTCGATTCGGACATACCAAATTAATTATTCGGATTTTTGGGGCGTTACAGGTGCGAGGGGTCAGGTTCAACCCCATCTCGTACATGATGGACCATATGATGTATATCTCCACTTGGTCGAGAGGAGAGATTCGAGTTGGCTCCTACATCACCGCCATTCTGGAGTGTACCCAAGTGGAAGGGCTCGATACCCAGGTTCCCGTTGGAGGTTCGACCTCGATTAGCTATGGCACTCTAGCCCAAATGGCGATCTGCACGAAGGGTCCGAGACGGAACGACCCGTATGTTCTAGTAGATGGACTACCCTTATGGGAAGCTGACCAAGAGGATGCTCCCGAAGAAGGACCCTCAGACCCAGAGGTCCGCGAGCAGGCTCAGCACATCTACTCACAGCTGTTGAGACAGGATGCTTCTATACCTGAGTCTTCACATGGCAGAAGAAGCACTCAGAACCAGGAGTCGATAGACCTGCAACAATTTTATTCGGAGTTCACTGACTACCGACGTGTGACTGATGAGAGATTTTCCCAGCAGGAGAGGCAGATCAATGAGGGCTTTGCAGGTCAGCGTGCTCACATTGATAGTCAGTACACAGCCTTACAGGCAGAGCTTCAGAGGTCTATCTCAGAGATGCAGAGGTCACTATCAGAGCAGCTGGATCAGTATTTCCGTCGTGGTCCCGACGAGCCTTGAGCTATCTATTTAATTTTCTTCTTTCCGTTAGCTTTGTTTAGGATTTGATGTAAGTTTGTATTTTGTATGACTCTGAATTTTATTTGGAATATTAAGTGTTTTAAGTGGTTATTATGAATGACGTATTATTATGTGATTTAATTGCATTTGAATGTTCGATTTAATTCGAGTTATTAGAATTTATGTTATGCTCCTCTTAACTAACTCCGAGACCGGAAGAGAATCTGAGGACAGATTCTTCTGAAGAGGGGAGTTTTGTAACGACCCGAAAATCCGATTTATAATCCGATATGTTTGAATCGAGTTATTTCGCAAATTATTATTTTAATTTGATATTTATTCTAAGATATTAGGATAATTTCGTAAATGAGTGAATTTTGATATTTAAATCACTAATTGTCAATGTGCGTTTAATTATATGAATTTTGACTGTAATTACGTATTATTTGGACAACATGAGTTTTCAAACTTATTTTACAAAATTACGAATTTACCCCTTCGATTTTAAAACCTAGTCAATGATTGACTAAGTATCTCTCTCTCACCTCACTCTCGTTCAAAAATCAACAAGGAAGAAAAAGAAAAGAAAAGAGAAGGAAAAAGAGAAAGAGAAGGAAGAGATTTCAATCGATCGTCTTGACTTCGTTTCCCGACGGATTTTCGAATCGTTTACGCCTACGAATTCCTCGCGATCTTTTCTACGAGTAAACTTCTAACGATTCTCTCGTTTAATGTCTTCTATACTTCGTTTTTCTCGTTTTTGTGAATAGTAGGTATTATTAGGTTTTATGTGATTTTTATAGAATTGGTGGATGGAATTTTGTGTTTATCGTTTCTATATGTAGATTATATGTTGTAGATGATTATATGTGAAAATCAGGGATTAATTCGCATGTTTAATTAGTTAAATATTGAATTAGGATTGATTTTCGCATATTGGGTTTGATGTTCTGAATGTTCTGCTCAATTTTTACGCACACGGGCCATGCACACGGGGTGTGGCAAGCCCGTGTGGGTGTACACGGCCTCTTGCACGGCCGTGCAAGAGACCGTGCGTGTTTGGGATGGTGCACGGGCTGTGCACACGGCCTTGAGGCCGTGTGCATGAGGCCGTGCGTGTTCGTCCGATTGTGCACGGCCTCGGCACACGGCCGTGCACAAGGCCGTGTGGCCTGGTCGAACAGTTCCCTGACCTTCTGTAAGTCAGGGCCCATTTTACACTTCGGGTCCCTCCGAGAATCGTCTTTTCCGAATTCTTTCTTCGCTTGTGTATTCAATATATATGAAATAGATGTGAATTGCATGATTTACGAATTTATAACATGGTCGGGTCTATGAATAATGCGTTTTAAGTTTTCGTTAAATTTTCTAACTTTTGCATGTGAAGTCCGATTTTCCCGAAATTCGAATGCATACTCCTTTATGATAATTTAAGCATGTCCGTAAAGTTTCGTTGCATTTGGATTTGATTTGCATTTTTAAATGCATTAATTACTCTGTTTTCGTTTGAGAATTTGAACTTAAGTGCTTTGTTTGATTGTGTAACGTGCTTCTATGTGTTTTAATATTTTCGTATAAGCCGTGCGTCGTCGTTAGTCTTATTTGGTTGTGTCCTGGTATTTTTGCAGACGATACTCTCGTGGAGTAGCGTCGGTTCTTGCTTTTTGCTTTTATTTTGCATAGCCAGATGAGGCTTTCCTTTTCTGATTCCAGTATTACTATGTATGTATATAAATAAGCCTCTCTCCCGATATAAGCCACGTTTATGTTTTGTTTTCACACCGTTTATATATATATATACTTAATAGATATTTATGATTATTACGTTTATGTGATTTATCGAAAATGATTTGATATGAAAAAGTACTACGTATAGTCTTTGAAATGTTTACGAAAGAGACATGTAAAACCTTTTGTTTTCTAAAGCGAACTTTGGCCTTCGGCCTCGCATATGACATGTCTCGAACGGTCTTTTGGCCAACCCGAAATGATTTGAAAAGTGAGTTATGATATGTATGCATGTTTGTTTGGGCCCGGAGTAAGAGCGATAGGACGAAGTCGGTAGACGTCGGGTCTACGGCGTAAATCCTATGGTTTCCTCCATTTGGGAGCTCGGGGTGAGGCCGGAGTGGCAGCCCTTTGAGTACCTGAGTTACCGTATGATATGTTATGAGTAGTTCGGGTTTGCAGTCCGGCTACATTGGAGGAATAAGGGAGGTTTCCGGTTTTATGTTTTGGAAATTGGAGTTCAGGGCTCGACTCGCCGAGTCATATGATAAGTTATGTTTTATGCTAAATCACCACCCGATTACGAAAACCTTTCTTTTATGTTGATTTCTTTTAAGTTTAAAATTGGTGATTTACTTCCGTTTTATTATATACATTATTATTCGCTCCTCACTTAGTCGTTTGGCTAACCCCCTCTGTTTTATCCCTGTATTGGTTTCAGGATACTAAGCGGGATTCGTCGTCGTCGTCCTAGAGTTGTATTTATTTTGCTCATGTATATCTCTTTTCCCCGTTTGGATATTATTTAAGTTTCATGATTTTAGGAAATTATTTATTTTAGGCTGTATTCGGGATATTGTATCGAACCCGTTTATGAATTATGTAATTGAATTTCGTTAGCCTTGGTGGGCTTTAATACTTGTGCAAATATTTATGTTTTAATGTTTGGTTTATTTTTGCTTCCGCGTCTCTGTCGTTTTATTTCATTGATTTTGAAACCCCGCCTAGTGATTGAGTAAATGTGTGCCGTTCGCCGGGTTTCGGTTCGGGCCGGATCCCATGTTGGCTCCGGGTCGGGGCTCGGTGCGGGGCGTGCGTTACCCGTTTGGGGCGCCCGCTACAGTTGGTATCAGAGCTTCTTTGGTCCAATGGCCTAAGCTCTGAATCGTCGTGTTTTGTTTGTTTTGTCGGTCGTTGTGTGCCGGTGTAACTTAGGGAATTGCACTCAGCAGTGTTCAAGAACGCTTAGTGTTTGAATTGTCACGGATCTTTGTTGGATGATCAACAACAAAAGATCTTTTACAATCAAAACACTGGGATGGGCTTGGATATAGGTGGATGTGAAACTCAAGGTTGTACTTGCCATGCCTGGTTGTTGTCGTGTCCGGTTGTGTCTAGGTCGTACGGCTTAGGACTTCTGTGGAATTGTGCAAATGTGTTAAGTGCTTATGTGAACTCTATTTGAACATTACTTGCCTAGGTGTTTATAGCTTTGCATGCTCACTTACCTGTCATGCATAACTGCTAATGGCTTTACAGGATGCCTCCACGTAGTTGTCCTTGTAGACAGCCCTTATCATCTCTGTTGACACCTCAGACTGATACACCGATCCCAGCCGAAATTGCGAAAATGTTAAGACAGTTCATCGCTCATGCCCCTAAAGGAAATGCTGAGCAGGAAGCATGGGCTCAATTTCTCAGATTCGAACCGCCACAATTTGAAGGTGCCCCGGATGACACTATTGCCGAGGCATGGATATCAGCACTAGAAAAGATTTATAGGATTATGGAATATCCGGACCCTCTAAGAGTCGAATTTGCTGTATATCTGATGATTGGAGCTGCACAGGATTGGTGGAAACAGATTGAGCAAAGATGGAAACGCGAGCATGTAGTCCCGACTTGGGATCAATTCTTGACAGAGTTCCGGACTGATTAGATTCCGAGGATTGTTCGTCAGCAACACGAAAGTAAATTTCATGCCCCCGTTCAGCCTAATCCTCCCCAACCTCAGGGATATCCACGACCAGTATGTGGATTTTGTAAGGGCCCGCATGTAGAGGCTAAATGTTGGAGGAAGAATGGACTGTGCTTCGGATGCGGTAGCCCCGATCACAGAGTGAATGTATGCCCGAAGAAGAGACCGGTACCACGGGGAACAGCTCAGCCTCAGACCTACGCTAGTATTGACGCCTTGGAAGGCGATACTGAGGATGCACATCCAGCGAGTTCTACGAGGCCACTTACACAGTCAGGACCCTCTTCCGGAAAGAAGACCTTCTCGGTATCTTCATCGAAGCAGAGTGTACCTCCTCAACCGCAGGGAGCACCAGTATGTGGCTTTTGCCAAAGAGATCATCAAGAGTCCGAATGTCGAAAGAAGAAGGGACGTTGCTTCTCATGTGGAAGTCCGTTTCATCTCTGTACAAATTGCACGAGGAAGAGAATGTCGAAACGAGTCAAGAAGACGAAGCTTGATTTCGTATGAACGATCCAGGTATATTGCATTGTCATGACATTCATCCTAAATTTACTTAATTTCATATTATGTGGTTTTATTTTAAAAATTATGTGCGTTAGATGTAGACTATTATATATGTGATTTCAGTGTTATATACTCGTGTTTGAATTTTTGTGAAGTTTGTGTGTTTTAAAACACATGAACTGCCCCTGCATGCCTTGCACGGTCTCGCCACACGCCGTGACGAGACCTTGTGCACCTTTTTCACACAGCCTTGTCACACCCGGTGCGAGAGACCGTGCGCATGAATACACACGGGCTCGTCACACGCCGTGACGAGAGCCCGTGCGTGTTTTCCACACGGCCTCGTCACACACTGTGACGAGAGGCCGTGCACATTTCTTCCAGGTTTTAAAATGGTCAGTAGCTTCTCATTTTCGCGCAACCCTCACTTTTTCTCCTTTTTCATGCGAAAATATCCCCCTTGTTTTTCCCCAATTTTCATACTAACTTTGAGATCGATTAATTCTCAATCTAGCTGATGGATTTTCGTGAGATTTTGAAGGTATGTTGTTTGCAGCGAGTTCTTGGTATTGTTGAAATTTGGGCTGGATCCCTTATACCGATCTCACACAATCTTCGCCCGAAGTAGCGCACGCCAAGTGTTCGGTAAAAGTCTCAAGTGAAAAAATTACAACTTATCTCCTTCAACCCACATCAATTTAAACTCTTCTATGGAATGTAACGACCCAGAAATCTGAGAATTACTGTGAGTAATTTTTACGCGTTAATTATCTTTCTTAATCTCTAAATTCTCGATTATATGTGAATTATAATATATTATGTCGTAAATGACCAATGTGATAATATTGTTTGCGTATTTAAATTACGTGTCTATATTGCGTTTATTAAATATTTAATCGTTATATGTGATCGACGCGTATTTAATTGGATTTTCTAAAATTACTAAAATAACCTTTCGTATTTTTCGGTATTTCGAAGATATTTGATAAGTGTCGAAATTCATTTCATTATTTTTATTTCGAGAGAGAGAGAGAGAGAGAAGAAGAAGAAAAGAGAAAATTTTCTCCCGAAGCCCTAATCGATCGTGCCGAGCTCGAATCTCCGTGGAATCTCGCACCAATCGTTTTTAAACGATCAGTTCGTTGATACCTTTCTATAGGTACCAATTTCCCCAATTTCTTTTACGATTTTTCAAGGTTTTGAGAATTTTTGATTATTTCGGGACTTTTAGGATAATTGCTTAGATCGAGCCCGTTTCTTGATCAATTCATGATTTTATTGGATGCAAATGTGAATTAGTTGATGATTAATGATTGTTATAATTTATGGGTGTTAATTTGAGTTATAAATATGAGTTTTAAGGATTTTTGGTTCGAAAATTTGAATACCCGTAAGTTTCTGCTGGGTTCAGTTGAACCACACGGGCTAACGCACGGTCTTGCGCAAGACCGTGCAGGAGCCCGTGTGCAGCTACATTTGCTTGCACGGGCTTGAGCCCGTGCACCTATCCCGTGTGTTTGGCCGTGTGTGCGTGCACGGTCTTGACACCGTGTTCAAGACCGTGCACTAGGCCGTGTGAAACACTTAGAGAATTTTTCCAGCTTTTTCAAACTTTGCTCTCGGCAATTGAGTCTTCGGGTCACCATTTTTGGTTGACTTTTTGCATACGGACTCCAAAAATTACACCGTTTTCACCTATAGAACCCTTTTAATTTGTAGATTTATATTTTGGAATGTTTATTTAATTTCGCCCTCGTTCGGGCTATGAATAGTATAATTCTAATTATGTGTATTTTTGACAACCTGTCGGAATTGCGTGAAATTTACATGATAGCTTCTTTACATATTATAATTGACATATGCATGATTGGAAACATGTTTGGTTAGCCGTTCGTCCAATAATTGCTTATTTGCGCTTTTATTGTTGTTGTAGTCGTTATTGATTTGTCTAGGTCTTGTCTTGTCTCCAGATCAGTCCGACGTGGGAGACCAGTGAGTCTAGCAGCTAGGCTTTCTCTTTTTGATTCCAGGTGAGGATTTAAACTTTTAACTGGGCTTGAACATATATATATACAATTGCGAACCCCCTAATCCCTTATTAATATATTATATATTTCGAGTTTATATTTTTATGTTTTATCCTCAAATCATTTAATATCAAAATTATACATAAGTAAACCAAATTGATTTGTTTTCAAAAGGGCAAGAAAACTATTTATTTTACGTGACGGTTTGACTTAGGATTTAATCCTTTGTCGTCACCTTTGCTCAGAGTGTCGGTTGGCATTCAAATGGGTTATTTTAAAGCGAGCAAATACATGACTATTTTCAAGTTGGGCCCGGGAAGGTATCCGAAGGTTACATCTGGGGACGGGCGTTCAGGGTGTAATCCGAGGTGCTTCTCCCAAAACTAAGCGTCAATCGTGGCCTGTCAGGAGATGATAGCCACGGTTGGGAGCGATGGTGGGTGTTGCATTCGTTGCACATTTTCCTAAAATTCATTATGGTTGAGCTTCGGGTTGCTCCTTAGCTTGACACCGGCGATGGAGTATTTATACATGCACCGTGGAGATATAAGGAGGAACAGGCCCATTCTCGCTGGGATCGTATTTACTGCTTTATAGTGTTATTGATTTTAATTCTTAATTGTATATCCAAGTCGAAGCATATTCCGGTTTCTTCATTATCGCATATGTATTTTCTATAAATACCCGGAAGCATGACTCGACTTGTTCTCACATCTTCACTGAGTACTTCGACTCACCCTCTTTTAATTTGTTCTTGCCTCAGGTTTGAGAGAGACCGACATGTCTTACGTGTCGGATGGGCAACAGTGTCAGATAGGCTTTTTGGTTTTGCCGAGTCTCATTAGTTGTCTTTTGATCTCGTTCATTATTCTTGTCAACCTAGATTGATAATATTATATTGTTCCCCAATATTGTTATTTAAATGATGTTGCCCTGAGTGGGCTGTTGTTAATATATTGGCCCCGGAGTGGCAATTTTTGTTAATATGGATTTAAATGCTTCCGCTATATATTCTCTGATCTATTTAAATGCTTTATTTTGGGGATTCACTGTTGCCAAGTGTCGGGATTGACCCGTTAGCTTGCATGGGTTCTCGGGTTGAGGCACTGTATTCGGCTTGGGAATCCGTGCAGGTTCGGGGGCTGTAGAGCGGGGCGCTACATGGAAGGTGATCGTGAAACCCGTAGCGGACGTCGGGCAAGGGAATTACCCGACATAGCGGCACCGGAAGGTTACCAAGTGAATTTGGGTAATGAAGACGATCAAGATGTCTTCAACCGGTTAATGGAACGACCGGTTAGAGCTACGCAATTTCTCGACATGGAAGCTATGTACCAATTGGGCCTTGGCGAAGGGATCTCTCGTTACATCGACAACATAGGGTGGGCTAATTTTTGGAGTATCCAAAGGCCATCCTACCGCCGGCTCACTTGCGAATTTTTAAGCTCTCTCAAGGGCGCCGCATTTCCGGACGACATCGAGATGCCGATCAGAATCCACTTCCGAGCGTTCAACCGAGACTATACGCTTTCATATCGGCAGTTGTCCAAGTATTTTCAGTTGGATGTTACGGCACCTAGAAGACGTGCCGACGGATGGAATCAAGCCGAGGCTTGGAGACGTATCTCTACCTCCACCGAAATATTTCACTCCGGCATATCCAAAACCACAACGCTCATCACCACTCAATTGAGAATTTTGCATAGAGCCGTTTCGCGATCGGTTCTAGCTAGAGGAGATAGTCCGGGTGCGGTGAACACCGAAGATTGTCTAATACTCGATCATATGGTGCGAGGGGTCAGGTTCAACCCCATCTCGTACATGATGGACCATATGATGTATATCTCCACTCGGTCGAGAGGAGAGATTCGAGTTGGCTCCTACATCACCGCCATTCTGGAGTTTGCCCAAGTGGAAAGGCTCGATACCCAGGTTCCCGTTGGAGGTTCGACCTCGATTAGCTATGGCACTCTAGCCCAAATGGCGATCTGCACGAAGGGTCCGAGACGGAACGACCCGTATGTCTAGTAGATGGACTACCCTTATGGGAAGCTGACCAAGAGGATGCTCCCGAAGAAGGACCCTCAGACCCAGAGGTCCGCGAGCAGGCTCAGCACATCTACTCACAGCTGTTGAGACAGGATGCTTCTATACCTGAGTCTTCACATGGTAGAAGAAGCACTCAGAACCAGGAGGCGATAGACCTGCAACAATTTTATTCGGAGTTCACTGACTACCGACGTGTGACTGATGAGAGATTTGCCCAGCAGGAGAGGCAGATCAATAAGGGCTTTGCAGCTCAACGTGCTCACATTGATAGTCAGTACACAGCCTTACAGGCAGAGCTTCAGAGGTCTATCTCAGAGATGCAGAGGTCACTATCAGAGCAGCTGGATCAGTATTTCCGTCGTGGTCCCGACGAGCCTTGAGCTATCTATTTAATTTTCTTCTTTCCGTTAGCTTTGTTTAGGATTTGATGTAATTTTGTATTTTGTATGACTCTGAATTTTATTTGGAATATTAAGTGTTTTAAGTGGTTATTATGAATGACGTATTATTATGTGATTTAATTGCATTTGAATGTTCGATTTAATTCGAGTTATTAGAATTTATGTTATGCTCCTCTTAACTAACTCCGAGACCGGAAGAGAATCTGAGGACAGATTCTTCTGAAGAGGGGAGTTTTGTAACGACCCGAAAATCCGATTTATAATCCGGTATGTTTGAATCGAGTTATTTCGCAAATTATTATTTTAATTTGATATTTATTTTAAGATATTAGGATAATTTCGTAAATGAGTGAATTTTGATATTTAAATCACTAATTGTCAATGTGCGTTTAATTATATGAATTTTGACTGTAATTACGTATTATTTGGACAACGTGAGTTTTCAAACTTATTTTACAAAATTACGAATTTACCCCTTTGATTTTAAAACCTAGTCAATGATTGACTTTGTATCTCTCTCTCACCTCACTCTCGTTCAAAAATCAACAAGGAAGAAAAAGAAAAGAAAAGAGAAGGAAAAAGAGAAAGAGAAGGAAGAGATTTCAATCGATCGTCCCGACTTCGTTTCCCGACGGATTTTCGAATCGTTTACGCCTACGAATTCCTCGCGATATTTTCTACGAGTAAGCTTCTAACGATTCTCTCGTTTAATGTCTTCTATACTTCGTTTTTCTCATTTTTGTGAATAGTAGGTATTATTAGGTTTTATGTGATTTTTATAGAATTGGTGGATGGAATTTTGTGTTTATCGTTTCTATATGTAGATTATATGTTGTAGATGATTATATGTGAAAATCAGGGATTAATTCACATGTTTAATTAGTTAAATGTTGAATTAGGATTGATTTTCGCGTATTGGGTTTGATGTTCTGCATGTTCTGCTCAATTTTTACGCACACGGGCCATGCACACGGGGTGTGGCAAGCCCGTGTGGGTGTACACGGCCTCTTGCACGGCCGTGCAAGATACCGTGCGTGTTTGGGATGGTGCACGGGCTGTGCACACGGCCTTGAGGCCGTGTGCATGAGTCCGTGCGTGTTCGTCCGATTGTGCACGGCCTCGGCACACGGCCGTGCACAAGGCCGTGTGGCCTGGTCGAACAGTGCCCTGACCTTCTGTAAGTCAGGGCCCATTTTACACTTCGGGTCCCTCCGAGAATCATCTTTTCTGAATTCTTTCTTCGCTTGTGTATTCGATATATATGAAATAGATGTGAATTGCATGATTTACGAATTTATAACATGTTCGGGTCTATGAATAGTGCGTTTTAAGTTTTCGTTAAATTTTCTAACTTTTGCATGTGAAGTCCGATTTTCCCGAAATTCGAATGCATACTCCTTTATGATAATTTAAGCATGTCCGTAAAGTTTCGTTGCATTTGGATTTGATTTGCATTTTTAAATGCATGAATTACTCTGTTTTCGTTTGAGAATTTGAACTTAAGTGCTTTGTTTGATTGTGTAACGTGCTTCTATGTGTTTTAATATTTTTGTATAAGCCGTGCGTCGTCGTTAGTCTTATTTGGTTGTGTCCTGGTATTTTTGCAGACGATACTCTCGTGGAGTAGCGTCGGTTCTTGCTTTTTGCTCTTATTTTGCATAGCCAGGTGAGGCTTTCCTTTTCTGATTCCAGTATTACTATGTATGTATATAAATAAGCCTCTCTCCCGATATAAGCCACGTTTATGTTTTGTTTTCACACCGTTTATATATATACTTAATAGATATTTATGATTATTATGTTTATGTGATTTATCGAAAATGATTTGATATGAAAAAGTACTACGTATAGTCTTTGAAATGTTTACGAAAGAGACATGTAAAACCTTTTGTTTTCTAAGGCGAACTTTGGCCTTCGGCTTCGCATATGACATGTCTGGAACGGTCTTTTGGCCAACCCGAAGTGATTTGAAAAGCGAGTTATGATATGTATGCATGTTTGTTTGGGCCCGGAGTAAGAGCGATAGGACGAAGTCGGTAGACGTCGGGTCTACGGCGTAAATCCTATGGTTTCCTCCATTTGGGAGCTCGGGGTGAGGCCGGAGTGGCAGCCCTTTGAGTACCTGAGTTACCGTATGATTTGTTATGAGTAGTTCGGGTTTGCATTCCGGCTACATTGGAGGAATAAGGGAGTTTTCTGGTTTTATGTTTTGGAAATTGGAGTTCAGTGCTCGACTCGCCGAGTCATATGATAAGTTATGTTTTATTCTAAATCACCACCCGATTACGAAAACCTTTCTTTTATGTTGATTTCTTTTAAGTTTAAAATTGGTGATTTACTTCCGTTTTATTATATACATTATTATTCCCTCCTCACTTAGTCGTTTGACTAACCCCCTCTGTTTTACCCCTGTATTGGTTTCAGGATACTAGGCGGGATTCGTCGTCGTCGTCCTAGAGTTGTATTTATTTTGCTCATGTATATCTCTTTTCCCCGTTTGGATATTATTTAAGTTTCATGATTTTAGGAAATTATTTATGTTAGGCTGTATTCGGGATATTGTATCGAACCCGTTTATGAATTATGTAATTGAATTTCGTTAGCCTTGGTGGGCTTTAATACTTGTGCAAATATTTATGTTTTAATGTTTGGTTTATTTTTGCTTCCGCGTCTCTGTCGTTTTATTTCGTTGATTTTGAAACCCCGCCTAGTGATTGAGTAAATGTGTGCCGTTCGCCGGGTTTCGTTTCGGGCCGGATCCCATGTCGGCTCCGGGTCGGGGCTCGGTGCGGGGCGTGCGTTACCCGTTTGGGGCGCCGCTACAGGCTCGAGCTTTACGCTCGAGTCCCCGGTCCTAGTCGAAGCTTGAAGCTTCTGACTTAGGAATTTTTAACTAAGTGGGCTCGAGCTTTATGCTCGAGTCCCTAGTCCTAGTCGAAGCTTGAAGTTTCTGACTTTTTAACTGAGTGGGCTCGAGTCCCCAGTCCTAGCCAAAGCTTGAAGCTTCGGACTTAGGAATTTTTAAACTGAGTGGGCTCGAGCTTTACGCTCGAGTCCCCAGTCCTAGTCGAAACTTTAAGCTTCTGACTTTTTAACTGAGTGGGCTCGAGCTTTACGCTCGAGTCCCCTGTCCTAGTCGAAGCTTGAAGCTTCTGACTTAGGAATTTTTAAACTGGGTGGGCTTGAGCTTTATGCTCGAGTCCCCAGTCTCAGGGGTACTCCTCCCCCTCCCTCTTCGAGCATGATGGTACATCGAATGCTATGGTGACTCCAATCAACCTAGCGAAATAAAAAGCCTAGAATGATGGCAAACATGAAATGCTTCATTGATCTAGTCAACTTACAAAAGGTGCCCTTTAAAGGAATTACATGGTCGGGCCCTTGAGGGGTCGATCTAAGGATAATACAATTTTAAATTGAAACTATTCCATGGTCGATGGAGCTCTTGAGGTTCGGAGCCGAGGGTTTCTAGTCGGTAGGCATTGTTTTTGGCGATCCCCGCGACGCGGTATGGCCCGTCCCACTTCTCTTCGAGCTTCTTGACTTTCCTTGAGACTTCCACCTTTTTCAGAACCAAGTCCCTGACCTGAAAACTTAGAGGTCGGACTCCCTTGTTATAGCTTTGAGCGACCGCGGCTTTATATTGCTGCATACGGCCAAGGGCTCGATGGCGTTTTTCTTCTATGAGGTCGAGTTCGAGTGCTCGAACTTCATTGTTCCGGGCCAGCTGGAAATGGGAGATTCTCGCGGTCTTATGGATGAGCTCGGCTGGGATGAGGGCTTCTGAAAGGTAAACCATGGCGAAGGGAGTTTCGCCCGTCGCAGTTCGTGGGGTCGTTCTATAGGCCCACAGGACCTCGTCGAGCTCGTCGGCCCATGCTTTCTTCTTCGCGTCGAGTCGAGTGCTGAGGCTTCGAATAATGGTACGATTAGTCACCTCTGCCTGCCTGTTGGCTTCTGGGTATCCGACCGAAGCAAAACACTGGTCGATCCCATGGTCCATGCACCATTCTTTCATGTTGTCTGCTCGAAATTGGGGCCCGTTATCACAAATTAAGATCCGGGGGACTCCGAACCGGCAAGCAATATTTTTCCAGAGGAAGTTCTTGATGACTTTTGTGGTCGTTTGTCAGACGGCTATTGCTTCCACCCATTTAGAGAAATATTCGCAGGCTACAATGCAATATTCTGCTTGCCTAATGGTCGAGGTTGGGAGTGGTTCGATGATGTCGATCCCCCATTGATCGAACGACCATGATACATCAACCGCTATCATTTCTGAAGCGTGCTTGTGAGAATAGTTTCCCGTCTTCTGGAACTTGACGCACCGCCTAGAGTGCCTTTCTGCATTGTGTTCGAGGGTCGGCCAAAAATACCCTACTCTGGTGACTTTCCTTGCTAACGATAGGGCTCCGGTGTGGATCCCACAACTTCCCTCGTAGATCTCATAAAGAAGTTCTTCTACTTGGGAGGGTCGGAGACACCTCATGGGCGTTCGGCGGTTGCCACATTTATAAAGTCTTCCTTCGTGGTCGAGAAAATATCTCGTCGCGCGATGTCTCAGCTGTCGAGCAGCATTCCGGTCTTGTAGGAGTGCTCCATCTCTGAGGTAAAGAACGATCTTGTTGAGCCAGCACGGCTCCTCTGGGTCGATCATCATTAGCGCCTCAGCGGGTCCATCGATGGCGTGTCGGTCGGATACCTTGAAGGTGATCTCTCTTTCCTTGGTGCCCTTAAGGCCGTTAGCGAGCTTCGACGGCACATCGGCTCAAATGTTCTTCTCTCTAGGAACCTGATAGATCGAAAAGCTGGAGAACTTAGCAGTTAATTTATGCACTTCCTCCAAGTACCTTATCATACTGTCCTCGCATGCCTCATAGACCCCCTGAACTTGGTGTCCGACCAGCTGAGAGTCGGTGATGATGGCGATCGTTTTTGCTTCACTGTCGAGCGCGATCCGGAGCCCGGCGATGAGCGCCTCGTATTCGGCTTCGTTGTTCGTAACATGGAAGTCAAGGCAGATGGCAAAGTTGAGGTCGAGACCATCTGGGTTGCTTAAGGAGATTCCCGTTCCACCCCCTTGAGCGGTCGACGATCCATCGACTTTTAGGAACCAGTGAGTTCCCCTGTTATTGTTGGTCTTTGCGGTCGTCGTCTTCTCGACCAGGAAGTCGGCTAAGTCTTGTGCTTGTATGGAAACTCTTGGTTGGAAGGTTATATCGAATTGCCCCAACTTGATGGCCCACTTGATAAGTCGTCCCGAGGTGTCTGGCTTAGCCATTACCTACTTTAGCGGCTGGTCGGTAAGTACCACAATTTCGTGCGCTTGGAAATAGGGACGAAGTTTCCTCGAAGAGACCACGAGGGCGAGAGCAAACTTCTCGATCTCTAGGTATCGGGTTTCTACTCCGTGGAGGATTTTGCTGACGTAGTAGACCGGGAGGTGCTTTCGATCTCGAACGGCTAGGACCGAGCTGATTGTTTCGTCTGAGACGGCTAAATAGAGGTAGAGGATTTCTCCCTTTTCAGGTTTGGCGATCAGCGGGGTCGATGCCAAGTACTTCTTCATCTCTTTGAAAGCTCGATCGCACTCCTCTGTCCACTCGAATTTATTCATATCTCTCAGAATTTTGAAGAATGGGAGATTGCGCTCAGCCGACCGCGATATGAACCTGTTGAGGGCGACGATCTGCCCAACCAGTTGTTGTACCCCTCTAATGCTGTCGGGTCAGGGAATATTGACAATAGCTAATATCTTCTCGGGGTTCATTTCGATCCCGCGCTGGCTTACCATGTATCCTACGAATTTTCCTCCTCCGACCCCAAAAACACTGTAACGACCCAGAAATCCGAGAATCATTGTGAGTATTTTCCCGCGTTAATTATCTTTCTTAACCATATATTCTCGTAATATGTGAATTATTATATATTATTTTCTTATACGACCCAATGTGATAATATTATTTGTGTATTTAAATTCCTTGTCTAATTTGCGTTTGTTTGATATTAAATAGATATATTTGGCCAACGTACATTTAATTGGACTTTCCAAACTTACCAAACTACCCCTTCGTATTTTTTGACATTTCAAAATAGTTGATAAAAGTCTCGAAACCCTCATTCGAACCCTTATTCGAAATAGAAAGAGAGAGAGAGAGAAGAAGAAAAGAGGATTTTCCCCCAAAGCCCTAATCGATCGTGCCGAGCTCGTTTCTCCGTGGAATTTCGTGCCGATCGAACCTAAACGATCCTCTCAACGATACCTTTCTTTAGGTACCAATTTCCCCAATTTCTTTCATGAATTTATGATGTTTTGAGAATATTTTGTCATTTCGGGATTTTTAGGTTAAATGCTTAGATCGAACCCGTTTCTTGATCATTTCGTGAAATTATTGGATGTAAATGTTTATTAGATGATGATTGTTGACTGTTTCGATTGTTGGGTGTTGATTTGCGCTATAAATATGATTTTTATGAGTTTTGGTTCGATTTTCGTGAAATCGCGTAACTTTCTGATGTGTGCTGTTAAACCGCACGGGCTAACGCACGGTCTTGAGCAAGACCGTGCAGGAGCCCGTGTGCACCTCTTTGTGCCTGCACGGGCTCAAGCCCGTGCGCCTAAACCGTGCAGATGGCCGTGTGTGAGTGCACGGTCGTGACACCGTGTTCAAGACCGTGCACAAGCCGGTGTGAAACACTTAGAAAATTTTCCAGCGTTTTTCAAATGTTGCTCTCGGTAAGTGAGTCCACGGGTCAACATTTTTGGTTGACTTTTTGCATACGGACTCCAAAAATTATACCGTTTTCACCTATAGAACCTTTATAACTTGTAGATTAATATTTTGAAATGTTTATTTAATTTCGCCCTCGTTCGGGCTGTGAATAGTGTAATTTTAAGTATGTGCATTTTTGGCAACTTGTCGGAATTTCGTGAAATTTACATGATATCTTCCTTACATACTATAATTGGCATATGCATGATTGTGAACATGTTTGGTTAGCCGTTCGTCAAATAATTGCTTATTTGCGCTTTTATAGTCGTTATTAATTTGTCTAGGTCCTGTCTTGTCTACAGACCAGGCAAACGTCGGTGACCAGTGAGTCTAGCTGCTAGGCTTCCTATTTTTGACACCAGGTGAGGATTTAAATCGTTTTAACTGGGCTTGAACATATATGTATACTTGCGAAACTCCTTAATCCCATATTGTTGTATTACATATTTCGAGCTTATACTTTTATGTTTTATCCTCAAATCCTTTGATATCAAAATTATATAATAGTAACCTAAATCGATTTGTTTTCAAAAACGGCAAGAAAACTCTTTCCTTTACGTGACAGTTTCACTTAGGATTTACCCCCTTCGTCGTCACCATTTGCCCAAATTGCCCGTTTGGCATTCAAAATCTTATTGCAAAGCGAGCAAAGTATTGTTATTTCAATGGGCCCGGGATGGTATCCGGAGGTTGCATCTGGGGACGAGCGTCCAGGGTGTAATCCGAGGTGCTTCTCCTAAAATTAAGCGTCAATCGTGGCTCGTCAGGAGTTGATAGCCACGGTTGGGAGCGATGGTGGATGTTGCATTCGTTGCACATTTTCTTGAAATTCACAATAGTCGAGCTTTGGGTTGCTCCTTGGCTTGACACCGGAGATGGAGATTTTTATAATGTATTGTGGAGAAATAAGGAGGAACAGGCCCACTCTCGCGGGGATATTTATTTATTGCTTTATATCGTTATTGCTTTTATCGTTTTATTGAATATCCAAGTCGAAGCACATTTCGGTTTCTTCCTTATTGCATATGTACTTTCTATAAAACCCGAAAACGTGACTCGACTTGCTCTAACATCTTCACTGAGTATTTTTTACTCACCCTCTTTCATTGGTTCTTGCCTCAGGTAGATTGAGAGACCGACATGTCTCACGTGTCGGATGGGCAATAGTGCTTAGATAGGCCTTTTTGGTTTTGCCGAGTCTCTATTGTTGTCTTTAACTCTCTAGATTGTTGTTCTTTTGTCCAGGCCTGTAGATAACGATGTATTGATCCTCGTCCCCTGATATTCACTTTATGTTGCCCCTGAATGGCCCCGGAGTGGCATTTATGTTATTATGATTTAAATTTGCTTCCGCTATTTATTCTGAGCTGTTTAGATGTTTTTACTTTGGGGATCCACTGTTGCCAAATGTCGAGATTGACCCGTTGGCTTGTATGGGTTCTCGGGTTGAGGCGCCGTTCTCGGCTTGGGAATCCGTGCAGGTTCGGGGGCTGTAGAGCGGGGCGCTACAGTCCGAAGTGGTATCAGAGCTTTAGGCTCTATTGTCTAGAAGTGTCGTGTCTAAGTCGTACGGCTATATAGGTTTCGTGTTATTTTTCTTTACTTGCGCTTTTATATGTTATTGTTACGTGATTAATTGAACATATCATTAACCCACATACATTTCAGCTCATTGTTTCAGGCACCATGGTCCGACCTCGAGGCCGATAGGAGCCACCCCCACCACCAGAGGGCTTTCCACCGCCCAACGCCTTCTACGATGCCGTTAGGCTTATAGTACAGCAGGCTCAGCAGGAGCAGCAGTAGCCTCAGCCGCCACCACCGAACCCTCGGGATGCTACCGCCCGAGCTATGGATCGATTCATGTCCTATCGCCCTACGGTCTTCGAGGGCGAGCTGGATGACCTCAAGGCCGAGGCCTGGATTTCGGAACTAGAGCAGAAGTTTAGAGCTCTGGAGATTGAGGACCTTCAGAGGATTGAGCTCGCTGTATTCTTGATGAGGGGACCCGCCCTCGATTGGTGGCGCTTTGTTGAGAGGCGATCGACCGCCGCACAGACCCCGCGTACTTGGGTACGGTTTCTTCATGAGTTCCGTGCAAAGTATGTGCCCGATATTGTTCGGGATCAGAGGGAGAGGGAGTTTTTGAACCTCTCTTAGGGAGGCATGACCGTAGGCCAGTATGAGGCCAAGTTTACCAGATTGATCGTCTACGCTCCTCACATGGCAGACGATGACAGGAGGATGGCCAGGAAGTTCAAGGAGGGCCTTCGTGATGAGATTCGGGCCGAGTTGGTTGGCAGTGACCTCCGTACTTATGAGGAGGCCGTGACACGGGATATGGCTATAGAGTCCGATCTTAGAGAGCTCCATCGTAGGGCTCCTGTGCCTGTTGCTGCCGCCCCTAAGGGCTTTTCTCAGAAGGGCAAGAGGCCTTTCACTGCTGGATCTGGATCTTCTACGGGCGACAAGAGGCCTAGGTATATGAGAGGGCCCCTATTACCGCCATTGCACCGATCACATGCTCCTTCTGCCACAAGCCGAACCACACCGCCGACTTCTGCCGGAAGCGACTGGGGCAGTGTTTACTTTGTGCATCCCCTGATCACATGCTGGACTCTTGTCCGATCAAGAGGGCTCCTGCCACACCTCTGAAGGCGATTCAGGCTGCCGGTCAGCCGAGAGTACATCCCAGAGTCTTCGCACTGGGAGGAGAGGAGCTTGATCCCAATTTTCATGACGTGATTGGAGGTACCCTGCATATTCATGACATCCCTATTACTGCATTATATGATCCGGGTGCGACACACTTGTTTATTGCGCTTGATATTGCTGCTAAGTTGTGCATGCCCGTGGAGAGTCTGCCTTATCTGTATCGAGTCAGTTCTTGTAGCGCCCCGCTCTACAGCCCCCGAACCTGCACGGATTCCCAAGCCGAATACTGTGCCTCAACCCGAGAACCCATGCAAGCTAACGGGTCAATCCCGACACTTGGCAACAGTGAATCCCCAAAATAAAACATTTAAATAAATCAGAGAATATATAGCGGAAGCATTTAAATCCATATTAACAAAAATGCCACTCCGGGGCCAATACATTAACAATTATCAACAACAGCCCATTCAGGGCAACATCATTTAAATAACAATATTGGGGAACAATATAATATTATCTACAATCCAGATTGACAAGAATAATGAACGAGAGATCAAAAGACAACTAACGAGACTCAGCAAAACCAAAAAGCCTATCTATGCACTGTTGCCCATCCGACACGTAAGACATGTCGGTCTCTCTCAAACCTGAGGCAAGAACCAATTAAAAGAGGGTGAGTCAAAATACTCAGTGAAGATGTGAGAACAAGTCGAGTCATGCTTCCGGGTATTTATAGAAAATACATATGCGATAATGAAGAAACCGGAATATGCTTCGACTTGGATATACAATTAAGAATTAAAATCAATAACACTATAAAGCAGTAAATACTATCCCAGCGAGAATGGGCCTGTTCCTCCTTATATCTCCACGGTACATGTATAAATACTCCATCGCCGGTGTCAAGCTAAGGAGCAACCCGAAGCTCAACCATAATGAATTTTAGGAAAATGTGCAACAAATGCAACACCCACCATCGCTCCCAACCGTGGCTATCATCTCCTGACAGGCCACGATTGACGCTTAGTTTTGGGAGAAGCACCTCGGATTACACCCTGAACGCCCGTCCCCAGATGTAACCTTCGGATACCTTCCCGGGCCCAACTTGAAAATAGTCATGTATTTGCTCGCTTTAAAAAACCCATTTGAATGCCAACCGACACTCTGAGCAAGGGTGACGACAAAGGATTAAATCCTAAGTCAAACCATCACGTAAAATAAATAGTTTTCTTGCCCTTTGGAAAACAAATCAATTTGGTTTACTTATGTATAATTTTGATATTAAATGATTTGAGGATAAAACATAAAAATATAAACTCGAAATATATAATATATTAATAAGGGATTAGGGGGTTCGCAATTGTATATATATATATGTTCAAGCCCAGTTAAAAGTTTAAATCCTCACCTGGAAACAAAAAGAGAAAGCCTAGCTGCTAGACTCACTGGTCTCCCACGCCGGACTGATCTGGAGACAAGACAAGACCTAGACAAATCAATAACGACTACAACAACAATAAAAGCGCAAATAAGCAATTATTGGACGAACGGCTAACCAAACATGTTTCCAATCATGCATATGTCAATTATAGTATGTAAAGAAGCTATCATGTAAATTTCACGCAATTCCGACAAGTTGTCAAAAATACACATAATTAGAATTACACTATTCATAGCCCGAACGAGGGCGAAATTAAATAAACATTCCAAAATATAAATCTACAAATTAAAAGGGTTCTATAGGTGAAAACGGTGTAATTTTTGGAGTCCGTATGCAAAAAGTCAACCAAAAATGGTGACCCGAAGACTCAATTGCCGAGAGCAAAGTTTGAAAAGGCTGGAAAAATTCACTAAGTGTTTCACACGGTCTAGTGCACGGTCTTGAACACGGTGTCAAGACCGTGCACGCACACACGGCCAAACACACGGCCTTGGTGCACGGGCTCAAGCCCGTGCAAGCACAAGGAGTTGCACACGGGCTCCTGCACGGTCTTGCGCAAGACCGTGCGTTAGCCCGTGTGGTTCAACTGAACCCAGCAGAAACTTACGGGTTTTCAAATTTTCGAGCCAAAATTCCAAAAAAATCATATTTTTAACGCAAATCAACACTCATAATTTATAACAATCAATAATCAACATCTAATTCACATATACATCCAATAAAATCACGAAT
The DNA here is from genome assembly GCA_958496215.1 of Verbena officinalis. Lineage (NCBI taxonomy): Eukaryota > Viridiplantae > Streptophyta > Magnoliopsida > Lamiales > Verbenaceae > Verbena > Verbena officinalis. The sequence goes on along the minus strand of OY292385.1, from coordinate 33,594,616 downwards.
TGACCAAAAAACGGGCTCGATCTAAGCATTTAACCTAAAAAATCCCGAAATAACCAAATATTCTCAAAACCTCGAAAAAATGTAAAAGAAATTGGGGAAATTGGTACCTAAAGAAAGGTATCGATGAACTGATCGTTTAAAAACGATTGGCGCGAAATTCCACGGAGATTCGAGCTCGGCACGATCGATTAGGGATTCGGGAGAAATATCTCTTTTCTTCTTCTTCTCTCTCTCTCTCTCTCTCGAAATAAAAATAATGAAATGAATTTCGATACTTATCAAATATCTTCGAAATACCGAAAAATATGAAGGGTTATTTTAGTAATTTTAGAAAATCCAATTAAATACGCGTCGATCACATATAACGATTAAATATTTAATAAACGCAATATAGACACGTAATTTAAATACGCAAACAATATTATCACATTGGTCATTTACGACATAATATATTATAATTCAAATATAATCGAGAATTTAGAGATTAAGAAAGATAATTAACGCGTAAAAAATTACTCACAGTAATTCCCAGATTTCTGGGTCGTTACAATACCTCCCCCTTATGAGAATCTGGTCCCCAGATTCCATCTTCATCAGAAAAGCTCGGGATAAGCTTCCCTCATCTTAGCCTCCGTCTCCCAAGTAGACTGCTCGGTCGAACGGTTCCTCCAGAGAACTCTCACTAATGAAATCTGCTTGTGGCGAAGCTGCTGAACCTTACGATCCTGAATCTGAACCGGTTTCATCTCAATAGTCAAATCCGGCTCAAGCTGAACTCCGTCATCCTGGAGAATATGGGACTCGTCGGGGAAGTACTTGCGAAGCTGTGAGACATGGAAGACATTGTGGATCCCGGTAAGATAAGGTGGTAGGTCCAGACGATATGCGGTATTCCCGATCCGCTCGGTGATCTCAAATGGACCTAAATATCTCGGAGTAAGCTTCCCACCTCTACCGATCCTCGTGAATCCCTTCCTCGGGGAGGCCTTGAGAAAAACTCGGTCTCCCACTTCAAACTCCAAATGTCGACGCCTCTTGTCGGCGTAGCTCTTCTGGCGATCTTGAGCTGCTTTCATTCTTTGCCGAATGAGTTGAACCTTATCAATTGCTTCCTGAATGTGATCCGGTGGAGTAGCCCTCTCATGGCCATTAGCTGACCATTTCCAATCCTCCAATTCCCAATAAATTGGAGATCTGCACTTCCTCCCATAAAGAGCCTCATACGGTGGCATTCCAATCGAGGCTTGATAACTGTTGTTGTAAGCGAACTCGACCAAGGGCAAGTGTGAAATCCAACTCGTATGAAAATCGAGCGCACATGCCCGTAACATATCATTTAGAAACCTGATCGTTCGCTCGGATTGTCCATCAGTCTGAGGATGTGCTGCAGAGCTAAACTTTAGGGTCGTTCCCAAGTTCTTATGAAGTTCTTGCCACAACTGAGCTGTGAACTTAGGATCCCTGTCAGAAACGATACTTTCCGGAACACCATGAAGCCTAATAATTTCTTTCTGATACAATTCTGCGAGCTGTTTAACCTTTGCTGTTTTTCGAACTGGTAGAAAATGCGCTGACTTGGTCAATCGATCAACGATGACCCAAATACTATCGAAACCTCCACGAACGGTAGGCAATCCAGTCACGAAGTCCATAGTGATCTCCTGCCACTTGGAAGTGGGTACAGGAAGCGGCTGAAGAGTTCCTCCAGGCCTTTGATGCTCGGCCTTGACTCTCTGACATGTTAGACAATGTTTCACATAAGTAGCCACGTCCCTTTTCATACCATTCCACCAATACTGGGTTCTGAGATCACGATACATCTTGTTGCCTCCTGGGTGAACAGCATAAGCAGACTTGTGTGCCTCGTCGAGAATTCCACGCTTCAGGTTCGTAGGAACACAAACTCGGATCCCAAAGCGAAGCAATCCGGTACCATCGATCCTGAATTTGGTGTTAGGATCATTCAGCATTCTAGCTTTGATCTTCTGAATACTGGCATCTGAATCTTGCTCGTCTCGAAGTTGTTGGACTAAATCGGGTTGGACTGAAAGGTTGGCAAGACGAGGATACGATTCAAATCGAGTCCTCCTGTCCTCTAAAGAGGTATCTGAAGATGTCCCCTCTAGGTGTGCCACGTGAGCCCTTCGGCTCAATGCATCGGCGACTACGTTCGCCTTCCCAGGGTGATACTGAATGCGGCAGTCATAATCTTCCAAGAATTCCATCCACCGTCTCTGTCTCCTGTTGAGATCCTTCTGAGTGAATAGATACTTCAAACTCTGGTGGTCCGTAAAGATGTCAAAAGTGACACCATACAGATAATGACGCCATTTGCCCAAGGCAAATATCACCGCTGCAAGTTCCAAGTCGTGAATGGGATAGTTCTTTTCGGCATCTTTTAGCTTTTTAGAAGCATAAGCTACGACTTTCCCATTTTGCATCAACACGCACCCTAAACCTTCCTTGGACGCGTCAGTATAAACCGCGTATCCCTCGTGTCCGTCTGGAAGAACAAGTATAGGTGCAGTGGTCAATCTCTTCTTCAACTCTTTGAAACTGGCCTCACACTTGTCGTCCCACTGAAAAGACACATCTTTACAAGTTAACTTCGTGAGTGGGGCCGCTAGTGTGGAGAAATCCTTAACGAATCGTCTGTAATATCCAGCCAATCCAAGGAAACTCCTAACTTCTGTTGGCGTCTTAGGTTGACTCCAACACGTCACTGCCTCAATCTTTGATGGATCCACAGCAATCCCATTCCCGGAGATGATGTGACCAAGGAATGAAACCTCGTTGATCCAAAATTCGCACTTGCTGAACTTGGCATATAGACTATGCTCTCGAAGCGTCTGTAGAACAATGCGAAGATGCTCGGCATGATCCTCGACTGTCTTGGAGAAAACTAGAATGTCGTCGATGAAGATAACCACAAACTTGTCGAGGTAAGGTCGGAAAATCCTGTGCATCATATCCATGAAAGCTGCAGGGGCATTCGTCAAACCAAACGGCATCACAACAAACTCGAAGTGGCCGTACCGAGTGTTAAACCCGGTCTTAGGTATATCCTGCTCTCGGATACGAAGCTGATAATATCCCTGACGAAGATCCAACTTCGAATATACCTTTGAGCCCTGCAATAAGTCGAATAACTCCTCTATGTGGGGTAGAGGGTATTTGTTCTTCACTGTCATCCGGTTCAACTCCCGGTAGTCGATGCACATTCTCAGCGTACCATCCTTCTTCTTTACAAACAAAACCGGGGCACCCCAAGGAGAGATGCTCGGTCTTATGTAACCATTCTCAAGCAACTCTTCCAGTTGCATCTTCAGTTCCTTCAACTCGGCTGGAGCCATCCTGTACGGAGTCTTCGAATAAGGTTCCGATCCCGGGGCAAGATCGACTACGAACTCAATGTCCCGATCAGGGGGTAGAGAGTTCAAACTCTCGGGAAAGACATCAGGGAAGTCCTTAATCACTTCCGTATTCTCGAGCTTCCCTTGTTCCTTCGGTCGGTTAAGTAAATAAGCGACGAAGGCCTGAGCTCCCTCTCGGATCAAACGAGAAGCCTCAACGAAAGAAATCTTCGGTGCCAGAACTGACTCCTCAAGACTACCCTTCACAATTGTTGCCTCGGTCCCAATCTGAATAGTCTTCCTGAAACAATCCACACTGACTCTATGCTGATAAAGCCAGTCCATTCCCAGAATAATCCCGTAGCGCTGCAGTGGTAACTCGATCAAATCTGCGGGATAAACACGATCTCCTATCTTCAAAGGACAACCCTTGAAGATTCTATCCGTAACGTAAGAAGTCCCCAAAGGAGAACTGACTCGATACAAATAAGGCAGACTCTCCACGGGCATGCACAACTTAGTAGCAATATCAAGCGCAATAAACGAGTGTGTAGCACCCGGATCATATAATGCAGTAATAGGGATGTCATGAATATGCAGGGTACCTCCAATAACATCATGCGAATCGGGCTCAAGCTCCTCTCCTCCCAGTGCGAAGACTCTGGGCTGAACTCTCGGCTGACCGGCAGCCTGAATCGCCTTCAGTGGCGTGGCAAGAGTTCTCTTGTTCGGACAAGAGTCTATCAGGTGATCAGAAGATGCACAAATCAAACACTGTCCCAATCGCCTCCGGCAGGAATCGGCGGTGTGGTTCGGTCTGTGGCAGTAGGAACAAGTGATCGGTGCAACGGCAGTAATAGGAGCCCTATCAATATACCTGGGCCTCTTATCGCCCATAGAGGATCCAGAGCCAGCAGTGAAAGGCCTCTTGCCCTTCTGAGAAAAACCCTTAGGGCAGCAGCAACAGGAACAGGAGCTCTACGACGAAGCTCTCGAAGATCGGACTCGATAGCCATAGCCCGTGTAACGGCCTCCTCATAAGTACGGAGGTCACTGCCTACCAACTCGGCCCTGATCTCGTCGCGAAGGCCCTCCTTGAACTTCCTGGCCATCCTCCTATCGTCGTCTGCTATATGAGGAGCATAGACGATCAGTCTGGTAAAGTTGGCCTCATACTGGCCCACAGTCGTACCTCCCTGAGTGAGGTTCATAAACTCCCTCTCTCGCTGATCACGGACGATCTCGGGCACATACTTCGCCCGGAACTCATGCAAAAACCTTCCCCAAGTGCGTGGGGTCTGTGCCGTAGTCCAACGCCTCTCAACTAGGCGCCACCAATCGAGGGCGGGACCCCTCATCAGAAATACAGAGAGCTCGATCCTCTGCAAATCCTCAATATCTAGAGCTCTGAACTTCTGCTCCAGCTCGGAAATCCAGGCCTCTGCCTTGATGTCGTCCGGCTCACCCTCGAAGACCGTAGGGCGATAGGACATAAATCGATCCATGGCTCGGGCAGTAACATCCCGAGGATTCGGTGGTGGTGGCTGTGGTGGCTGTTGCTCCTGCTGAGCCTGCTGTATAATCAGTCTAACAGCATCATAGAAGGCATTAGGCGGTGGAAAACCCTCTGGTGGTGGAGGCGGTTCCTGTCGGCCTCGAGGTCTAACCATTGTGCCTGCAAAGATAAGCTGAAATGCATGTGGGTTAATGATATGACCAATTAATCAAGTAACAATAATATTTAAAAGCGCAAGTAAAGGAATAACACGAAACCTATAAATATAGCCGTACGACTTAGACACGACACTCTAGACAACAGAGCCATAGCTCTGATACCACTCCGGACTGTAGCGCCCCGCTCTACAGCCCCCGAACCTGCACGGATTCCCAAGCCGAATACTGTGCCTCAACCCGAGAACCCATGCAAGCTAACGGGTCAATCCCGACACTTGGCAACAGTGAATCCCCAAAATAAAACATTTAAATAAATCAGAGAATATATAGCGGAAGCATTTAAATCCATATTAACAAAAATGCCACTCCGGGGCCAATACATTAACAATTATCAACAACAGCCCATTCAGGGCAACATCATTTAAATAACAATATTGGGGAACAATATAATATTATCTACAATCCAGATTGACAAGAATAATGAACGAGAGATCAAAAGACAACTAACGAGACTCAGCAAAACCAAAAAGCCTATCTATGCACTGTTGCCCATCCGACACGTAAGACATGTCGGTCTCTCTCAAACCTGAGGCAAGAACCAATTAAAAGAGGGTGAGTCAAAATACTCAGTGAAGATGTGAGAACAAGTCGAGTCATGCTTCCGGGTATTTATAGAAAATACATATGCGATAATGAAGAAACCGGAATATGCTTCGACTTGGATATACAATTAAGAATTAAAATCAATAACACTATAAAGCAGTAAATACTATCCCAGCGAGAATGGGCCTGTTCCTCCTTATATCTCCACGGTACATGTATAAATACTCCATCGCCGGTGTCAAGCTAAGGAGCAACCCGAAGCTCAACCATAATGAATTTTAGGAAAATGTGCAACAAATGCAACACCCACCATCGCTCCCAACCGTGGCTATCATCTCCTGACAGGCCACGATTGACGCTTAGTTTTGGGAGAAGCACCTCGGATTACACCCTGAACGCCCGTCCCCAGATGTAACCTTCGGATACCTTCCCGGGCCCAACTTGAAAATAGTCATGTATTTGCTCGCTTTAAAAAACCCATTTGAATGCCAACCGACACTCTGAGCAAGGGTGACGACAAAGGATTAAATCCTAAGTCAAACCGTCACGTAAAATAAATAGTTTTCTTGCCCTTTGGAAAACAAATCAATTTGGTTTACTTATGTATAATTTTGATATTAAATGATTTGAGGATAAAACATAAAAATATAAACTCGAAATATATAATATATTAATAAGGGATTAGGGGGTTCGCAATTGTATATATATATAAGTTCGAGCCCAGTTAAAAGTTTAAATCCTCACCTGGAAACAAAAAGAGAAAGCCTAGCTGCTAGACTCACTGGTCTCCCACGCCGGACTGATCTGGAGACAAGACAAGACCTAGACAAATCAATAACGACTACAACAACAATAAAAGCGAAAATAAGCAATTATTGGACGAACGGCTAACCAAACATGTTTCCAATCATGCATATGTCAATTATAGTATGTAAAGAAGCTATCATGTAAATTTCACGCAATTCCGACAAGTTGTCAAAAATACACATAATTAGAATTACACTATTCATAGCCCGAACGAGGGCGAAATTAAATAAACATTCCAAAATATAAATCTACAAATTAAAAGGGTTCTATAGGTGAAAACGGTGTAATTTTTGGAGGCCGTATGCAAAAAGTCAACCAAAAATGGTGACCCGAAGACTCAATTGCCGAGAGCAAAGTTTGAAAAGGCTGGAAAAATTCACTAAGTGTTTCACACGGCCTAGTGCACGGTCTTGAACACGGTGTCAAGACCGTGCACGCACACACGGCCAAACACACGGCCTTGGTGCACGGGCTCAAGCCCGTGCAAGCACAAGGAGTTGCACACGGGCTCCTGCACGGTCTTGCGCAAGACCGTGCGTTAGCCCGTGTGGTTCAACTGAACCCAGCAGAAACTTACGGGTTTTCAAATTTTCGAGCCAAAATTCCACAAAAATCATATTTTTAACGCAAATCAACACTCATAATTTATAACAATCAATAATCAACATCTAATTCACATATACATCCAATAAAATCACGAATTGACCAAAAAACGGGCTCGATCTAAGCATTTAACCTAAAAAATCCCGAAATAACCAAATATTCTCAAAACCTCGAAAAAATGTAAAAGAAATTGGGGAAATTGGTACCTAAAGAAAGGTATCGATGAACTGATCGTTTAAAAACGATTGGCGCGAAATTCCACGGAGATTCGAGCTCGGCACGATCGATTAGGGATTCGGGAGAAATATCTCTTTTCTTCTTCTTCTCTCTCTCTCTCTCTCTCGAAATAAAAATAATGAAATGAATTTCGATACTTATCAAATATCTTCGAAATACCGAAAAATATGAAGGGTTATTTTAGTAATTTTAGAAAATCCAATTAAATACGCGTCGATCACATATAACGATTAAATATTTAATAAACGCAATATAGACACGTAATTTAAATACGCAAACAATATTATCACATTGGTCATTTACGACATAATATATTATAATTCAAATATAATCGAGAATTTAGAGATTAAGAAAGATAATTAACGCGTAAAAAATTACTCACAGTAATTCCCAGATTTCTGGGTCGTTACAGTTCTCTTTTGGGGACTTCATACGTTACGGATAGGATCTTCAAGGGTTGCCCTTTAAAGATAGGAGATTGTGTTTATCCCACCGATTTGATCGAGTTGCCGCTACAGCGTTATGGGATTATTCTTGGAATAGACTGGCTTTATCAGGACAGAGTTAGTGTGGATTATTTCAAGAAGACAGTACAGATTAGAACCGAGGCGACAATTGTGAAGGGTATTCTTGAGAAGTCAGATTTGGCACCGAAGATTTCTTTTGTTGAGGCTTCTCGTTTGATCCGAGAGGGAGCTCAGGCCTTTGTCGCTTATTTACTTAACCGACCAAAGGAACAAGGGAAGCTCGAGAACACGGAAGTGATTAAGGACTTCCCGGATGTCTTTCCCGAGAGTTTGAACTCTTTACCCCCCGATCGTGACATCGAGTTTGTAGTCGATCTTGCCCCAGGATCGGAGCCTTATTCGAAGACTCCGTACAGGATGGCTCCCGCCGAGTTGGAGGAACTTAAGATGCAACTTGAAGAGTTGCTAGAGAGTGGTTACATTAGACCGAGCATCTCTCCTTGGGGTGCACCGGTTTTGTTCGTGAAGAAGAAGGATGGCACGCTGAGAATGTGCATCGACTACCGAGAGCTGAACCGGATGACAGTGAAGAACAAATACCCTCTACCCCACATAGAGGAGTTATTTGACTTATTGCAGGGCTCGAAGGTATATTCGAAGTTGGATCTTCGACAGGGATACTATCAGCTTCGTATCCGAGAGCAGGATATACCTAGACCGTGTTTAACACTCGGTACGGCCACTTCAAGTTTGTTGTGATGCCGTTTAGTTTGACGAATGCCCCTGCAGCTTTCATGGATATGATGCACAGGATTTTCCAGCCTTACCTTGACAAGTTTGTGGTTATCTTCATCGACGACATTCTGGTTTTCTCCAAGACGGTCGAGGATCATGCCGAGCATCTTCGCATTGCGCTACAAACGCTTCGAGAGCATAGCCTATATGCTAAGTTTAGCAAGTGCGAGTTCTGGATCAACGAGGTTTCATTCCTTGGTCACATCATCTCCGGGAATGGGGTTGCTGTGGATCCATCAAAGATTGAGGCAGTGGCGAGTTGGAGTCAGCCTGTAACGACCCAAAATTCCGGAATATATTTTCGGAATAATTATTCGACACCTCGTTGGATTTTAAATGAAAAGATTAGCTTCGTTAGTTAATCTTAAATTATCTTAATTTATTTTAATTTATTTCCATGTCCTCAACCATTTATAATTACTTTTTCCACCCCTCGAATTTACTCTAATCTCTAAACGAACCCACACCCCCTTGAAACATCTCTGCACCATCTTGAACACACCCACACTACCTTGAACACACTTACACCCCCTTGTGCACACTCTCTTGCACACTCTTGAACACAACTCAAAATCGAGAGAGAGAAGGAGAGAAGAGAAGGAGAAAGGAAGAAGAAGAAGGAGAGAAAGAGAAATCCCGTTCTGAATCCGTCGCTCGATCAATCGAAATTCCGAGACCAACTATACGATCCTCATTCAATTCTCTATCGGTAACCTTCTTTCTCCAATTCATTTCATCCATTAAATCCTTCGATTTTCTAGCTTTTAAGTTGAAATGAATATTTGATAATTTGATGGGTTAGTAGGTTAGAGTTTACCATTTTTAGTGTAGTTCGGATCCAATGGTAGCTATTAATGTGTACAATGCATGAGTGTGAATTTTATATGTTGATTTTAGCTATAGAATCCGCCCTAGTTGATTTTAGGACGAAACCCTCATGAGAAACCTTAAAATCGCATTTTCTGCACCTGAAAGACGAGACACACGGTCCAACGCACGGTCTTGGCAAGACCGTGCACCAGACCGTGTGCACCACCTTGAGCCTGCACCGGCTGGCGCACCCCGGTGCGCAAGCTAGTGTGCACTTATTTTAGCTTGCACGGTCTTGAGTGCGTGCTCAAGACCGTGCACAAGGCCGTGCGTTAGCCCGTGCGAATGCCTTAACCAAATTTTCAGCCTTTTTCCTTAGTTGCTCACGGTAATGGGGTCAAATGGCCAAAAATAAAAGTTAACTTTTTGCATACGACCCCCTAAAATCGAGCCTTTTGCACCTATAGCTTCCATATGATTCAAGGATGAATATTTCATTAAGTTTTCAAAATTCCGACCTCGTTCGGACCTTGAATCGAGCCTTTTTCGTTTAGGGCTTTTTCCCCAATTTTTGAATGTCGTCCGAAAAATCCGAAAATCGCATGAGTGCTTCTTGATAATATTATATGCATGAATGTGCAATTAGAATTTCAATTGAGCATGTTTAGCATCATTAATTTCGTACTTTCCATTTAATCGATTTAATTGCATTTTAATTGTAAATTTAATTGCTACATGACGTTTATTGGTTTTTCATGTGTTGTAGTCTCCGTGAGTCGTTGTCGTGTCTTGTCTTATTTGGTACATGACGTTTAATTGCTATTAGTTTCAGGCCGTCTTTTCAAGGCATAGCTTGGGTTGTCTTGTCGTTCCCGTGCTTCCAGGTGAGGGTATTAAAATGCTTTCAAACGGAGTAAGAATTTCTTTTAAATTACTGCGAACTACCCTTATGTGCTCATCTTGCTTTGATTTCCCTTCTCGTATATCTATTAGATATTTAACCTATATTTTCATGATTTTATAATAAATGTTTTGATATTAACTTGTACCTATAAGTATCTCTAAATCATTTTGTTTTCATGAGGCAAGTAAAGCTCTTTCTTTTAAGCATGACGTTTTGACCTCGGTTGGGTCTATGAGGGAAGCCGTTAGGGGAAGACGTTAGTGTTTCCCGACACGTATGAAACTTGTAGTCACCCCCTTTGTCGTCACACACACTTGCCTAAATGCCCTTTTGGCCTTAACTTATAATGTTCTTCAAACGCGAGCAAAAAAAAATAATGTATTGTTCTTTTAGTGAGGGCCCGGGAGGGTATTCGAGGGTCTCACTTGGGGACGAGCGTCCAGGATGTTGCCTGAGGTACTTTTCCCAAAATTAAGCGTCAATCATGGCCTGTCAGGAGTTGATAGCCACGGTTGGGAGCTGTAGCGCCCCCTGAAGAAGGACCGCCACATCCGCACCGAAGCGAACTCCCGAGCTTCAGCGAGGACCCTCAACTCAAAAATCCACTCCGGCGAACGGCACTCAAGCAATAACCATCGGCAACAGCGACAACCATCCCAACAACAATCACAACAATACAGAGATATGCGGAAGCGATTTAAAAGATAATCAAATAAATCCATAAAAGCCTACGAAGCTAACATAATATCAATTAAACATGTGCAATTCGAAATACAACAGAATAACAACACGTAGTGCCATCCATGACTCAACTAGTCTATCCTGTACAATCCTAGATATCGTCAACTATCCCACATCAGGGGCACATAAGTACGTAAAGTAAATAAATACAATAAAAAAGACTCGACGGTTGTTGGGACCACTGACAAGACAAACCAGAAAGACTGAGCCTATCTAGACCTGCTGATGCCGACTGACAAGATAGGTGACGTCGCCACCTGTCTACTTGAAGCAAGAACCAAAATAGCAGGGGTGAGTATAAAGGATACTCAGTAAGGGGGTTTTGATCACAGTTCGTCATGTATCTTTAAAAACTAAAAGTGGTGAGTATTGCCCGTTTTGAGAAAGAAGATAAATAATGAAATACAAGTTGTAAAACAATAACACAAGGCAACACTCGGTTCGGCTTGCTTGGAAAACACGAAAGGGTTGACAAACCGGATCCTTTAAAAACATTTGCACGTAATGTCAAGCCGTTAAGTTGAAAGGGGTATTAGTTGAGTCACGAGGCCGTTACAAGTTCGAAAGGCACGATTCAATAAGTTAGAAACGATAAATAAACACGGCTCGTAATTCAACTAATTAATTTTATAATAAAGGAGGCTTAGGGTAGCAAGTACGAGTCACGCTTCCGGGTTTTATATATATATAAGGAAATACATATGATAAATGAAGAAAACCGGAATGTGCTTCGAGTTGTAACGAAAGCCGTAAAACAATTAGACAATCAATAAATGCAATAAATCATGCAATAATGTGTCCCGGCGAGAATGGGCCCTCTCCTTATAGCTCCCAATTGAAAATCATGCAAGCATATAGTCAAGTACTCCACCACCAACAATTGGTACCATCAGAATTTAAGGAGACGCGATTAGCACCACCGTATCAGAATTTAAGGAGACACGATTAGCACCACCGTATCAGAATTTAAGGAGACGCGATTAGCACCACCGTATCAGAATTTACGGAGACGCGATTAGCACCACCGTACAGAATTTAAGGAGACGCGGTTAGCACCACCGTTCGCATCAACTTAGGCTAGCCAACCCAAGTTAACACACTAGAAGTATACATCGGGATTTGCCCTAAACGCTCGTCCCCAGGCTCACCTCCTGTATACTCCGGGCCCAAATCATTAATCAATCTATGGCTCGCTTTTGAAATCAATGATAGTTTGGGTGGCCAAAAGGGCCATTCGAAAGTAGGAAATCGGGGTGTGGGAGGCCAAAGGGGCCATTCGAGACAAGGTTATAATTGCGAGGTCGAGAGACCAAAGTTCGCATTTAAAACAAATGGGTTTTCCTTGCCTCTATTTGAAAGTATTTAAAACATTTTGGTTTGCTATCAAAACGGTTTGACTAAGCAGATAGAGAAATAGTAAAGGCAGTACAACAAGTAATAAGAAAGCGGGATAGTGGTTTATTTCGCAAACCCAAGTAACTATGTTCTTACTCCAGTTGAAAACAATTTAAAACCCTTACCTGGCTCGACAAGACAGTATGAAAGCACGCGGTAGTCAAGTTTCTCCCTCGTTGGTCCCACCTGTAATACACAGGGCCTAGAGGATGAAAACAAGACCGACAATACTAAAAGCAAGACACTAGACAACAAACGACGCACAACAATGCAATTAGGACTCAAATCATGTAATAAACGTAATATGGAAGTTAAACAATTAAACATATAAAGACATATATAAAATACGGAATTACAATCAAAGAAATACTAATGCAATATTAAATAATGAAATAACATAGATAATAAATATTAAAGGCATGCTCAAATGCAATTAGGGCACTAGACATGCTTAAAATAATATAAGGACACTCTCTCGCGAATACGGGATCAGATAGATAAGAAACGGAAAAGGTGGATAAAAATCCCTAAACGAGAAAGGTGTCAATTGACGGTCAAATAAGGTCGGATAAATTGTAAACTATGTAAAATATTAAATCCCGAGGCTCAAGGAAGCTACAGGTGAAATCGGATTAATTTTCGGAGGTCGTATGCGAAAGGTCAATATTTAAATGAGTGGGGTTGACCCAATTCCCGAAGTGCAAGAAAGGAAAAGGCTAGAAATCCACTAAGTAGGTTGCACCGGCCAACGCACGGGCTTGGCAAGCCGGTGCAAGCACACATAGAGGTGCACGGCCTCACGCACGGTCTTGAGCACGGTGCCAAGATCGTGCAAGTGCAAACGGGCCTGCGCACGGGCCTGTGCACGGGCTCAAGCCCGTACAGGTTGAAAAGGGCTGCGCACGGGCTCCTGCATGGTCTTGATCAAAACCGTGCGTTCGCCCGTGTGGATCTACTGAGCAGCAGACTCAGCAGATCGCGAAACCTCACACGCGAAATCAACATTTAAATCCATACATCTCCTAATTTACACCATAAAACATCCTAATTTTCACATATAGTCATCTATACCTTATTAGCTACACATAGACACAAGAATCACGTAAAATGGTCAAGTAATTATTCCTAAACACGAAAATCCTAATATTATGAAATTCCTATACAAAAGCCACGAAAATCGTAATGAAGAGGGAACGAAATGAAATGGGGTAAAATGATTACCGGTAGAGAATGTAGTGAGGATCGTTCGGGTTTTCACGGCTCGTCGATCGGGCAAGAAACAGGCTCGGTAGGGCATCGGGAAGTTTTCCTTCTTTCTTCTCCTTCTTTCTCCTTCCTTTCTTCTTTTTCCTTCTTTGTGTGTAATGAGAGAATGAGAGAGATAGGTAGATATTTAGGAAAATATCTCGGGGGGGGGGGGGGGGGGGGGGGGGGTAAAATGGTCATTTAGGCTTTCAAGGGCATTTATGTAATTTAAGTAATTGAGGGTATTTAAAAGATAGGTTAAATCAATCTTTTCCACAAGATTAATTAATCCAATTGGATATGTCGAGAAATTAGGCAAGAAAGAATTCGCGTAATTATTAATAATATAATTAAAATATTCGGGTCGTTACAGGAGCGATGGTGGGCGTTACATTCGTTGCACGTTTTCCTGAAATTCAACAGTCGCCCGGGGTCGCGCTTCGGGGTCAGACACCGGTGATGGAGCTATTGTAATTGAAGGGGTTATAAGGAGGAACAGGCCCATACTCGCTGGGATATTAATTGCTTGTATTTATCGCTTTAATTCTTTAACGTACTGTTAATTATTGTCGTGTATGCAAGTCGAAGCACGATCCGGATTTTCTTCAATTATGCAAATGTATTTTCATACTCACCCCCACTATTTTGATTCTTACTTCAGGTCGACAGGTGGCATTGTCACCTATCTTGGCAGTCGGCAGTAGCAGGTCTAGGTTGGCTCGTATGTCTTGTCTTGTCAGTGTCCCAACAACAGTCGTGTCCTTATTTATGAATTGATTTAATTTATGTATTTCGTATTATGTTTTATTTTCCGTACTTACGTGCCCCTGATGTGGGATAGATTAGACGAGCCATGGATGGCATTTATTAAATGATTATTGAGAATGATGTATGAATTATGTTGCCATGAATGTCTTATAGGACTAATTGTATAATTTGATTTAGCTTCCGCAACTCTACTATTCTTTTATTGCTGTTGTTGTTGGGGTTTCGTAATGCTGTTGCTGGTATTTGATTGATTGATTGCCGTTCGCCGGGATGGATTTTTAAGTAGGGTACATTTACCTTGTTCGGGGGTTCGTCTCGGTGCGGATGTGGTGCCCTTTCTCCGCCCACGGAAAGGGGTGCTACAGTCAGTGGTATCAGAGCCTAGGTTCCCGAAAAGGAACCGAGAGCTCTAGTATCTTGTCTGTCTTGTCTTTTGTGTCTTTTGAATTGTGTCAGTCCGTGTCGAGTTCGTGTTTTGACGAGTGTTCGTCTTATCTTGGTGCTTAAAATTCTAGACGATTACGGTTGGCTTAATTAACCGAGTGGCAATCTTTTATAAATTTTTGTACTAAGGAAGATGTAACGCGAGTCGATCGTGGAGCTCTTTGTGTGTTTTACTTGGTTTGGTCTGTCGTAGTTGTGTGTTGATAGGATTTTCATTGGGTGTCGAGCATGCTTTATGTGTTTATAAATTATTGGCATCATTTCTTACAATACATGCACCTATTTTGCCAAATAGTTGTGAACGCAGGTATGCCGCGCAAGAAAGCCCGATCAGACCCGTCGCTACCACCATTCCAGACTGCTTCGGCATCTTCATACCCGTATCCGATGGGAGACACAGAAATAGCACAAGGAGGAGAGAGCATAACCGAATACGAAGCTAGGTTCGCTTACCTGACCAATTATTCTCCTAACCGAGAACCGGACCAAAGGAAGAGAGCCGCAAGATTTATATCTGGGTTGAGGCACGAGATCCGCCAAATACTCATAGGACTCGGCTACTGTTCTTATGCGGAGGCTGTCGGCCGAGCTTTGCGGGCCGAAGCAGAATTTGAAATGAGAGCTAGGAGTGCTCGATTGATTATCTCGGAGAACCGGCCACATGAATCAGGAACCCCAGTGGTTGTCCATACGACTTCTCGCAGTAAAGGGACAACGACTAGCGGATCCAGTGGAAGTATTATCCTCTGCACGCATTGCCAGAAACCGAACCACGTCGCCGAGATGTGTAGGAGGAGACTTGGGCTGTGCCTCATTTTTGGTGCCGCCAATCACCTCGTCGACCAATGCCCCAACAAGAGAAAAGGGTAATTGAAGGAGTCGAGAAACTACCGAGATCGAAGGATGAAAAAAAAAAAAAAAAAAAAAAAAAAACGAGGCTAGACCGGACTTCGTCTCTCGGAATAAAGGTACCGTGCATATTCATAACATTCATAATTTCTCGTCTTTTAATTTATTAATTACGCGATAGTATGTTTTATTGTTTAATTGAACTCCGGGTTTAATCCGGAGTGTTTTGGTATTTTTCGCGCGTTTTAATTCAAGTCAGGGGCGCTTGCACGCCCCTGCGCACGGTCTTGGCCAAGCCGGTGCGCCCAGCTCAAGACCGTTCAGACCAGCCCAGCGTTTAAACCGCTGAACCGGTCGAACCGGCGCGCATGGCCCTGCGCACGCCCGTGCGTTAGACCATGCAGGGCCCCTCGCCCATTTAAATCTCTCTTTCACGAACAGAAACTCACAGCAACCCCCTTTTCTCTTTTTTTCCCCACTTCCAGCAACTCAAATTCCCTAATTTTTCCCCAAATTTCATCCTTCCCACTTTGCAAGCCTATAACTTTCGATCCGTCCGTCGGATTGTCGTAATTTTCAGAACGTACGTAGCCGGCATTGCGTATTTCAATTAGTTGGTTTTTGGGGATGATCTGCCAAGCCGATCATACACAAATCGCTGCCTAAAATACACGCCCGCCAAGTGTTCGACAAAATTCTCGAGTGAGGAATTTCACCAAATTCAACCCAACAAGCTTCAAGCAACCTTCTCACATGGCCGCCGAAGGTTCTCGACGAAGGAGGAGGCGAGATGACCCTCCATCCCCACTTCCATTTAATGTGGATATTTCAAATCCCTTTCAAGCAAAAATATTTCGCCGGATGCACGAACGCCCGGTTTTCTCTACCAAGTTCCTCGATATAGAAGCATTGCGAAATTTGGGACTTGGCGATGGTATTGCTCGGTATATTGAAGACGTGGGGTGGACCACATTCTTGGATATGAGGAGGAATTCGTACCCCCGGCTTGTCTACGAGTTCATTGCAACACTTCAAGTAATTCCCCACGAAGACGACACCGAGCTACCTTTTAAGATCGAGTTTCGAGCTTTCAATGAGGATTATGAGCTCACTCTCCGACAATTGACAACGCATTTTGGACTACCCATTTGGGGTATGATAAGCCGTGAAATAGGATGGTCCGAAGCCGAGGCGTGGAGAAATGTCTCCACTTCTAGAAGGTCCTTCCAACAAGGAAAGTCGAAGGCAACCGACCTCATCAATCCCGCCTTGAGGACTTTCCATCGATTTCTCTCGTACACCGTTTGTGCCCGAGGAGATAGCTATGGCTCTATCAACTTGGATGAACTCTACATTCTTGATTGTGCGGTCCGGAGAGAGCCGGTCAATGGCATTATGTTTTTCTTGAGGTATGTAGAGTACGTGGGCACCCGCCCGAAGGGAGAGATTATGATTGGGTCCTACATTACCGCAATCCTCGAGTGTGCCGGTGTAACAGGTATGGACCGAATGGCCCCAGCAGGGGGAGACGACGCAATCATCACCTACAAGCAATTCCCCCAGATGAAGCTATGCAAGAAAGTTAGAGGGCGTCATAGTAGGTATGTGCCGATGACGGCAGAGGAAGCTGCCGCCGAGAGTGACGACGATGTCGAGGAGGACATCCGAGCAGGAGGTCAACCTGAAAGGGATCACCAAGAAATTGAGGAACAAATGCTTGAACAATTATACAAAGCAGGAGGCTTCGATCCTCAACAGGTCCCGTACGTACCTGACCCTCCTAGAACCGAAGAGGCTAACTTCCAGCCGAACTTCGACGACTACCCGACTCAGCACCAGGCTGGATCCTCACAATGGGATAGACTAAGTGAGGAGGAGTGGACTCGGTACCAACAATCGGAGTCGGAGACCCGAAGCCGGTGGGAGGCCGATAGGTGGACGGTTTGGGGAAACAGCTTCACAACCTTCGCTGAGCAGACTACCGAGCGACTGGACCGACAGTCGGCCGACCTGCGGGAGATCAGACTCGAGGCCCAATGCAACCACACCGAGCTCCGGGAGCAGATTTCCGACCTTGAGAGGTCCATCACTGAGCAGCTCGCTAGCTATCTGAGCCGTCTTGGCATGCCGCCTAGTTCTGGAGCATCCGATTCTTAGTCGGCATCATTTTCTTCTATTTCTCGTCATTTTCGTTTTAATTGTAATTTGATTTTCAGTTAAAACTATTATGTAAGAACTATGCGTTAATTGCTTATTTGAATTTAACTGTTAATTGTTCGTTTTAATTAATTGCTTACGTGTTATTTGCACGATTCTTGTATGAACAATTTCTAAATTCCGTAATATACTCCCTTTAACAAACCTCGAGTTTGGAGGAGAATCTGAGGACAGATTCTTTTGAAGGGGGGAGTATTGTAACGACCCAAAATTCCGGAATATATTTTCGGAATAATTATTCGACACCTCGTTGAATTTTAAATGAAAAGATTAGCTTCGTTAGTTAATCTTAAAATATCTTAATTTATTTTAATTTATTTCCATATCCTCAACCATTTATAATTACTTTTTCCACCCCTCGAATTTACTCTAATCTCTAAACGAGCCCACACCCCCTTGAAACACCTCTGCACCATCTTGAACACACCCACACTACCTTGAACACACTTACACCCCCTTGTGCATACTCTCTTGCACACTCTTGAACACAACTCAAAATCGAGAGAGAGAAGGAGAGAAGAGAAGGAGAAAGGAAGAAGAAGAAGGAGAGAAAGAGAAATCCCGTTCCAAATCCGTTGCTCGATCAATCGAAATTCCGAGACCAACTATACGATCCTCATTCAATTCTCTATCGGTAACCTTCTTTCTCCAATTCATTTCATCCATTAAATCCTTCGATTTTCTAGCTTTTAAGTTGAAATGAATATTTGATAATTTGATGGGTTTGTAGGTTAGAGTTTACCATTTTTAGTGTAGTTCGGATCAAATGGTAGCTATTAATGTGTACAATGCATGAGTGTGAATTTTATATGTTGATTTTAGCTATAGAATCCACCTCGTTCGGACCTTGAATCGAGCCTTTTTCGTTTAGGGCTTTTTCCCCAATTTTTGAATGTCGTCCGAAAAATTCAAAAATCGCATGAGTGCTTCTTGATAATATTATATGCATGAATGTGCAATTAGAATTTCAATTGAGCATGTTTAGCATCATTAATTTCGTACTTTCCATTTAATCAATTTAATTGCTACATGACGTTTATTGGTTTTTCATGTATTGTAGTCTTCGTGAGTCGTTGTCGTGTCTTGTCTTATTTGGTTCTTGTCGTCTATTAGTTTCAGGTCGTCTTTTCAAGGCATAGCTTGGGTTGTCTTTTCGTTCCCGTGCTTCCAGTTGAGGGTATTAAAATGCTTTCAAACGGAGTAAGAATTTCTTTTAAATTACTACGAACTACCCTTATGTGCTCATCTTTCTTTGATTTCCCTTCTCGTATATCTATTAGATATTTAACCTATATTTTCATGATTTTATAATAAATGTTTTGATATTAACTTGTACCTATAAGTATCTCTAAATCATTTTGTTTTCATGAGGCAAGTAAAGCTCTTTCTTTTAAGCATGACGTTTTGACCTCGGTTGGGTCTATGAGGGAAGTCGTTAGGTGAAGACGTTAGTGTTTCACGACACGTATGAAACTTGTAGTCACCCCCTTTGTCGTCACACACACTTGCCTAAATGCCCTTTTGGCCTTAACTTATAATTCTCTTCAAACGCGAGCAAAAAAAAAATAATATATTGTTCTTTTAATGAGGGCCCGGGAGGGTATTCGAGGGTCTCACTTGGGGACGAGCGTCCAGGGTGTTGCCTGAGGTACTTTTCCGAAAATTAAGCATCAATCGTAGCTCATCAGGAGTTGATAGCCACGGTTGGGAGCGATGGTGGGCGTTGCATTCGTTGCACGTTTTCCTGAAATTCAACAGTCGCCCGGGGTCGCGCTTCGGGGTCAGACACCGGTGATGGAGCTATTGTAATTGAAGGGGTTATAAGGAGGAACAGGCCCATACTTGCTGGGATATTAATTGCTTGTATTTATCGCTTTAATTCTTTAACGTACTGTTAATTATTGTCGTGTATGCAAGTCGAAGCATGATCCGGATTTTCTTCAATTATGCAAATGTATTTTCCTATATATATAATCCAGTGACATGTCATGGTTTAAATACCGAAATTCACTCATTTATGAAAATATTATATAAATCACATAATAATTAATAAAATAAATCATAAATCGCGTAAGAAAGTCAGTTCGGGTTCCCGGTTCATAACTCGAATTTTTGGGGCGTTACACTTTTGCTTGGGGGAAGATTGATGCTCATTAAAAGTGTCATGTCTTCTATCTCGGTCTACTTACTTCATGTCCTGGATCCTCCGAAGGCAGTTTTTAAAAAGCTAGAAACCATTCTAAATGTTTTTTTCTGGGATTCTGCTAGTGGAAGTAAGCATATATACTGGTGCAAATGGAAGGAGCTTTGCTATCCAACGCTGAAGGAGGGCTCGGGGTTCGTCGACTACAGGATGTGAGCCAAAGCTTTGCTTTTAAGTTTTAGTGGAAAATGCGTGAAGGGAACTCGTTGTGGGCTAAGTTTATTGTAACGCCCCGTATTTTCCAACCATGTTTCGGTGCGTTAACTGAATACTTGTACTTATTGAATTAATTGGTTATTTGAAAATTTTGGTGTGAGTTAGAGGTTTTCAATTTCTTATTGCTATTGGTGGTGAAATTTCCGTTTGTTTGACTATAATATCAATTTATTGCGATAAGTCAACATTTTAGCCGGAGTAGCAATCGCAGTATTATCGGACTGGCTCAAGTTTGAGCCGATATCTCTTTTTCCTCCTCAACTCTCACGTAACCCTCTCTTCTCCCTCATTCTCACTTTTATCTCTTCTAATCTTTTTCTTCTTCCTCTCAATCCTAGAAAACCTAGAGGTGCTCAACCCTCAGGCTTCATCTTTCAAGCCTCTTCGTTCAAAGACTGAGCTTCATTATCGAACAAGGAATAAGTTTACTTCTTCAAGATTCACCATTGAAGCTTTCATCTTCATCCTTTTCCAATTTTCTCCCATTGAGGTATTTGTTCATTTCTTGCAATTTTATGGTTTAAGTTGCTTTGTAAGTTGATAATATGGATTTATGAGAATGCATTAGTATTAATTGAACTTCTTGATGCATGATTGGGCTTGGAAGCCATGAAAACTCCATTGATGAACCTTGAAGCTTTATGGGTTCTTTTGTAATTTGTGTTACATGGTTCTAAATGTTCATTTTCTTGAGGTTTTCGTGCTATATGATGATAATATGCATTAGACTTGGGTTTCGTGAAGTTTTTGGGTGAAAAACGTGGGTTTTGACTAATTTTTGAATTTGGCCGCGGAGAAGAAGCTGTGTTACAGCTCTACCATGGCCATGGTGGTGACCACGGCCTGAGGCCGTGGTGGTCACCATGTCCGTGGTGACACCACGCCCAACAGTTCAGCCCTACCACGGTCGTGGTGGCCCCACGGCCACAAGCAATGTAATCGACTGGGAGCCATTTTTTGGCAAACTAACTCATCCCGAACCTCATTTTTTCTCATTTATTTTGCTTCCATCATTCTTAAAATATTTTAACTAAGAAAATTTGAAAGTTTCGGAGCGATCGGACATGTTCGGGATGTGAATAGTCATAGGGGTGGTTTTTGTAATGTAGCGGGCGCCCCAAACGGGTAACGCACGCCCCGCACCGAGCCCCGACCCGGAGTTGAAATGGGATCCGATCCGAACCGAAACCCGGCGAACGACAAGCATTTACTCAATGACTAGGCGGGAGTTTCAAAAACAATGAAAAGACAGAAGTGTGGAAGCGAAAATAACGAAACATTAAAACATAAATAATTACACAAGTATTAAAGCCCACCAAGGCTAACGAAATTCAATTAATTAAATACAAACGGGTTCGATACAATATCCCGATAATATACAATAACGGGTTCAACATAGAAGTCCCGAATACTAACTAAATAAAATCCTAATCTAAAAAAAAAACATAAACAATACCATACGGACACGAGTTATACTTGAACGAAAATATACAACTCTAACGACGACGACGACGAAGATCCCGCCTAGTGTCCTAAAACCAATACAGGGGTAAAACAGAGAGGGTTAGTCAAACGACCAAGTGAGGAGGGAATAATAATGTATATAAT
Organism: Verbena officinalis; assembly: GCA_958496215.1. NCBI lineage: Eukaryota > Viridiplantae > Streptophyta > Magnoliopsida > Lamiales > Verbenaceae > Verbena > Verbena officinalis. Next base: position 33,572,677 of record OY292385.1, on the reverse strand, counting down.
AAAACGGAAATAAATCACCATTTTAAACTTAAAAGAAATCAACATAAAAGAAAGGTTTTCGTAAACGGGTGGTGATTTAGCATAAAACATAACTTATCATATGACTCGGCGAGTCGAGCCCTTAACTCCAATTTCCAAACATAAAGACGGGAAACCCACCTTATTCCTCCAGTGTATTCGGACTGCAAACCCGAACTACTCATAACATATCATACGGTAACTCAGGTACTCAAAGGGCTGCCACTCCGGCCTCACCCCGAGCTCCCAAATGGAGGAAACCATAGGATTTACGCCGTAGACCCAACGTCTACCGACTTCGTCCTGTCGCTCTTACTCCGGGCCCAAACATACACACATACATAACATAACTCGCTTTTCAAATCATTTCGGGTTGGCCAAAAGACCGTTCGAGACATGTCATATGCGAGGCCGAAGGCCAAAGTTCGCCTTAGAAAACAAAAGGTTTTACATGTCTCTTTCGTAAACATTTCAAAGACTATACGTAGTACTTTTTCATATCAAATCATTTTCGATAAATCAATGAACATAATAAGCATAAATATCTACTAAGTATATATATATAGAAACGGTGTGAAAACAAAATGTGAACAAGGCTTATATCGGGAGAGGCTTATTTATATATATACATAATAGTACTGGAATCAGAAAAGGAAAGCCTCACCTGTTGGCTATTCAAAATAAGAGCAAAAACAAGAACCGGCGCTACTCCACGGGAGTATCATCTGCAAAAATACCAAGACACAACCAATTAAGACTAAGGACGACGCTCGGCTTATACGAGAATATTAAAACACATAGGAGCACGTACACAATCAAATCAAGCACTTAAGTTCAAATTATCAAACGAAAACAGAGTAATTCTCAAATTTAAAAATGCAATTCAAGTACAAATGCAACGAAACTTTACGGACATGCTTAAATTATCATAAAGGAGTATGCATTCGAATTTCGGAAAAATCGGACTTCACATGCAAAAGTTAGAAAATTTAACGAAAACTTAAAACGCACTATTCAAAGACCCGAACATGTTATAAATTCGTAAAACATGCAATTCATATCTATTTCATATATATCGAATACACGAGCGAAGAAAGAATTCCGAAAAGACGAGTCTCGGAGGGACCCGTAGGCCAAAATGGGCCCTGACTTATAGAAGGTCCGGGCACTGTGCGATCGGGCCACACGGCCTTGTGCACGGCCGTGTGCCAAGGCCGTGCACAATCAAATGAACACGCACGGCCTCAAGGCCGTGTGCACCAGCCCGTGCACCATGCAACACACGCACGGTCTCTTGCACGGCCGTGCAAGAGGCCGTGTACTCCCACACGGGCTTGCCACACCCCGTGTGCATGGCCCGTGTGCGTCAAGATTGAGCAGAACATGCAGAAACAGCAAACCCATACACGAAAATCAATTCTAATTCAACATTTAACTAATTAAACATGCAAATTAATCCCTGATTTTCACATATGATGATCTACAACATATAATCTACACATAGAAACAATAAACACAAAATTCCATCCATAAATTCTATAAAAATCACATAAAACCTAATAATATTGACTATTCACAAAAACGAGAAAAACGAAGTATAGGACACATTAAACGAGAGAATCGTGAGAAGCTTACTCGTAGAAAAGATCGCGAGGAGTTCGTAGACGTAAACGATTCAAAAATCCGTCGGGAAACGAAGTCGGGACGATCGTTGGAATCTCTTCCTTCTCTTTCTCTTTTTCTTCCTTGCTGATGTTTGAACGAGAGTGAGGTGAGAGAGAGACTTAGTCAATTGAGTTGACTAGGTTTAAAAATCAAAAGGGCATTTTCGTAATTTTGCAAAATAAGTTCAAAAACTCACGTTGTCCAAATAATACGTAATTACAGTCAAAATTCATATAATTAAACGGACATTGAGAATTTGTGATTTAAATATCAAAATTCACTCATTTACGAAATTATCCTAAAATCTCAGAATAAATATCAAATAAAAATAATAATTTGCGCAATTACTCGATTCCGATATACCGGATTATAAATCGGATTTTCGGGTCGTTACATGTAATTTTTTCAAACGTTTGATTTTTCTTGCCCAGGTTTCTACATTACTTGTATGCCTCCTATGCTTAATATCACATATAATTGAGCTTGTTTGAATGATTTTATACTCGATTTTGTAACAGCCCAAGGTCAGCCCGGCAAGTATATATTGTCCTCTTTGGATACCTTACCTTGCATACGCGTTTTAAAACCTTGAGGGGACGCACTGGCTCGATGGCCCAGTGCACCCCCTCAAGGTTTTAAAACGCATATGCAAGGTAAGGTTTCAACCCACTTATAAAGGGGGATTGTTCATCTTGCCAAACCGATGTGGGAAACTAAACCCGCCCCCTCTTGGAGACCCAGCGTCCTCGCTGGCACACCGGCCTATAGGCACTGACTCTGATACCATTTGTAACAGCCCAAGGTCAGCTCGACAAGCATATATTGTCCTCTTTCGAAAGCCATCAGGCTCGATAGCCCAGTGCGCCCCCTCAAGGCTTTAAAACACGTATGCAAGGTAAGGTTTCAACGCACTTATAAAGGGGCTTTGTTCACCTTACCAAACCGATGTGGGATACTAGACCCGCCCCCTCTTGGAGACCCAGCGTCCTCGCTGGCACACCAGGCTTACCGGCACTGGCTCTGATACCATTTGTAACAGTCCAAGTTCAGCCCGGCAAGCATATATTGTCCTCTTTGGAAAGCCACCTGGCTCGAGGCCTAGTGCGCCCCCTCAAGGCTTTCAAACGCGTATGCAAGGTAAGGTTTCAACCCACTTATAAAGGGGGATTGTTCATCTTGCCAAACCGATGTGGGAAACTAAACCCGCCCCCTCTTGGAGACCCAGCGTCCTCGCTGGCACACCGGCCTATAGGCACTGACTCTGATACCATTTGTAACAGCCCAAGGTCAGCCCGACAAGCATATATTGTCCTCTTTCGAAAGCCATCAGGCTCGATAGCCCAGTGCGCCCCCTCAAGGCTTTAAAACGCGTATGCAAGGTAAGGTTTCAACGCACTTATAAAGGGGCTTTGTTCACCTTACCAAACCGATGTGGGATACTAGACCCGCCCCCTCTTGGAGACCCAGCGTCCTCGCTGGCACACCAGGCTTACCGGCACTGGCTCTGATACCATTTGTAACAGTCCAAGTTCAGCCCGGCAAGCATATATTGTCCTCTTTGGAAAGCCACCTGGCTCGAGGCCTAGTGCGCCCCCTCAAGGCTTTCAAACGCGTATGGAAGGTAAGGTTTCAACCCACTTATAAAGCGGCTTTGTTCACCTTACCAAACCGATGTGGGATACTAGACCCGCCCCCTCTTGTAGTCCCAGCATCCTTAAGGGGTTAAAGTGTAATATCCAATCTCGCTTTTGAAATGTTCAGTTCTCCTTTCTCTTTCTCGAGAAAAAGGAGCATGTGAACACCTCTATTTTGTACCTTGTCACATGACGAAGTTTTGCAGAATTGATGACTCAGTCCCGCCAGACATCAGGCAGAATGCGGACGCCAAGACGATCCCCGAGAGCCAAACCCTAGGGTCCATATCCTGTAACATGCCCTCGGTGGCCCCTAATTGCCTCTCTGTCCTTCCATATATTTGTCAGATCCTGAATTCAATACAATATTACGATAGGACGTCGCGATAGAAGCATTTCGTTCTTCGAATCACCCAAATCGGACATGAAACGAAGAAGAAAATACCAAAAAAGCCTGGACGTGCGCAAACCATAGCCCGGCCCAACACGGCCAGCCGGCCAACATGACTTCGCGGGTCGGCTGGCTAGTGAACTTCTCCTCCAACTAGTCCCACCAGCCGGCCGGCCGGTCATGGCCAGGCGTACCAGCCTGGCCGGCCGGTCACCCCTCCTAGGCGTTGCCCTAACTTTCCTTCCGGGGAATGCACCCCTGACCTTCCCTGGATAGGCCATTTCTACTCCTATAAATTGAGGGCTCCCCTCATTCTTTCAACTCGTTCATTCACTCTCAACTCTCTCCCCTCCTATGGCTCGAGTACTCGTCTTAGTATTTCTAAAAGAGAGGACCAGGCTTCCTTAGTCCGGTTCACTCTAGTCCCTCTTTCAGTCCCGTTCTCGATTTTAGGTTAGGAATTCTATATTCCTAACCCCTAAAATCGAAAGGAGGTCCGGCGCTCTGCTCAATAGAGTGTTCGGATTTTAGTCCCAAGTCGGAGTCATGTCCGGTCCCTGCGATCGTGCTCCTGAGTTCGAGGGGGAAGCAGTAGCTAGGAACGAAGTGAAGTGAAGATAAGACTACGAGGGTGAGTCTCCTTTTAGCCTTTTCAGCATTTACTTACTTTCTGCTTTCCTTTACTTCCATAGTGATAGCCCCTGTTCCGTCCCCCCATGGGACGGAACACCCCCTATGGCTAAGGTCACCGGGTGTAGGTGGTCAACGAGCGAAGGGTCTCCCCTTCCTCGACCCCATCTAGACTACAACCGGCGCCCGAAGCTCCCCCTTAGTTTCTTGATTGTCTAAGTGCTTTACTGCTTTTTAGTTTCTTGATTGTCTAAGTGTTTTACCGCTTTCTCGCTTGAAACTTCTTATCTCGCATGTCTGTGCTAAACCCCGAACTTCTCGAGCATAGGGTATAGGGTAGACATGTTAGAGTTGTGCCCTGGAAAGCCGAACTGCTTGAGGCATTTCCTCTAAAACTCTAAAGTAGAACAATCTTGTGATCCATAATAGAAAGACGTTAGTAGTCGTACTTTGGCCAAATTCATGATATTACATTTATAAGTAGTTGCATATTATTTATTCTTATGTATGGATAAAACCCCAAGATCACAGTAAGCTAAGGGACTTGGTTTCACCATTTGATGGGGGCCATGAAATAAGTACCCAATGGTGTGATCTAAAACACTCTAAGTCGAAGAGTTTAAAAGGCACAGGGGATGTCGATCAGACTCGCTCGAGACTTGCTCATATGACATAGCTTTATGAAAGTGTATCCCATTTCATGACATTAGTGTTTTGACACTACTATGCATATGAGGGTGCTTAATGCAGATTAAGTTCACTGAGGATCCCGCCAGGAATGCCTATGTAACGACCCAGAAATTCGAAAATCATTGTGAGTTCCTTTTTCGCATTAATTGTCTTTCTTACCCCTATTTCTCGTAATATGTGATTTATATTTAACTATTTCGTATATGACCTTATGTGATATTATTATGTGCGTATTTGAATTCCTTATATGATTAGTTTTAGTTTGATATTAATATTGATATATTTGGCCAAAATGTTTTGAATTGGACTTTCTAAATTACCGAAATACCCCTTCGTGTTTTTAAATATTTCAAATTATTTGATAAAAGTCTCCTATCCCCTTTTGAGCCCTAATTTCGAGTAGAGAGAGAGAGAGAGAAGAGGAGAAAGAGAACCTTTGAACTTGAGAGCCCGAATCGATCGTCCCGAGCTCGTTTCTCTACCGAATTTCGTGCCGTTCGAACCTACGAGGTCCTCTCAACGAGATCTCCATTTAGTTACCAATTTCAACGCTTCTTTCTATAGATTTATGAGGTTTTCACCATGTGTTTGATTTCAGGAATAATTTCGAATTTTGGTGATTGTGAGCCCGTTTCTTGAACATTTTTCGTATTAGTTGGATAGAAGTGTTCCTTATATGTTGATTAATGTTTGTTGTAATTATTGCATGTTGATTTGCACGAGAAAATGAATTATATGAATTTTTGGTTCGAATTTCCATTGAGATCGCGTTTTTCTGCTGTCTAATATTGAGCTGCACGGGCTCCTGCACGGTCTTGCCAAGACCGTGCGTTGGCCCGTGTGCACCTCTTTTTGCCTGCACGGGCTCGCGCCCGTGCGTGTATCCCGTGTGCACGACCGCGTGAGCCTACACGGTCTTGACAGCGTGTTCAAGACCGTGCATCGGCCGGTACAAAACACTTAGTGGATTTTTCAGCCTTTTTCCTTATTTGCTCTCGGGAATCAGGTCAACCCCACACATATTAATGTTGACTTTTCGCATACGAACTCCAAAAATCATTTCGATTTCACCTATAGATCCCTTATGAGTTGTAGATTTATATTTTGAAATGTTTGTTAAATTCCGACCTCGTTCAGACTGTGGATAGTACAATTTTATGTGTATGCATTTTTTAAAACTTGTCGGAATTACTTGAAACTTACGTGGTAGCTTCCATAAATATTATTATTGACATATGCATGATTGTTGATTTATTTGGTTAGCCGTTCGTCAATTAATTGCTTATTTGCGCTTTTAGAGTCGTTATTAATTCGTCTAGGTCCTGTCTTGTCTACAGATCAGTCTAAGGTCGAAGAGCAGTGAGTCATAGCTACTATACATTCTTTTAGCACCAGGTGAGGATTTAAATTGTTATAAACTGGGCTTGAACATATAAGTCTATGTATACATGTGAAAACCCCGTAATCCCTTGCCTTATTTGTTCGTTTTATCTTTCTTCCCTTATTATTAATATTAAGTATTTCGAGCATATATCTTTATGATTTTGAGCAAAAAATAATTTAGTATCAAATTATACAATAGTATCCAAAGTTTATTTGTTTACAAAAGGGGCAAGTAAACTCTTTCTTTGTAACGTGATAATTTGACTTAGGATTAGGTCTATGAGGAAAGTCGTTAGGGAAGTGCGCCAGTACAATCCGACGCGTACGGAACTTGTAGTTACCCCCTTCATCGTCACTCACTTCCCCAATTGCCCATTTGGCACTCAAACCTTTCTTGAAAAGCGAGTAAAATTGTGGACTTTTCATGGGGCCCTGGGATGGTATCCGAAGGTTGCATCTGGGGACGAGCGTCCAGGATGTTGCCCGAGGTGCTTCTCCAAAAATGAAACGTCAATCGTGGCCCGTTAGGAGTTGATAGCCATGGTTACGAGCGATGGTGGGTGTTGCATGTGTTGCACGCTTTCCTTAAATTCACTATAGTCGAGCCTCGGGTTGCTCCTTGGCTAGACACAGGCGATGGAGTTTTTATCGTGACTTGTGGAGAAATAAGAAGGAACAGGCCCAATCTCACTGGGATATTTATTTATTGCTTTATTATATTATTATCTTTATTGTTTTATTGAAAGATCCAAGTCGAAGCACATTCCGGATTCTTCATTATCGCATATGTATTTTCTATTAAAACGCGGAAGCGTGACTCGACTTGCTCTACCTATATCTTCACTGAGTTCTTTGACTCACCCTCGTTTATTGGTTCTTACCTCAGGTAGATTGAGAGACCGACATGTCTCGCATGTCGGATTGGCAACAGTACTTAGATAGGCCCTTTTTGATTTGGCGAGTCGTCTAGATTGTTGTCCGTAACACTCTCTTTAGTTTACTCTTTTGTCCTGGCATGTACATAATGCTATATTGATCCCCACCCCATTATGATTATTATATTTACTTTACGTTGCCCCTGAATGGGCGTTGATGTTTTTGGATAATTGAGTTGGCCCCGAAGTGGCATTTATGCTTATATGTTATTAATTCGCTTCCGCTATGAATTCTGGTTTGCATGGATATTCTTCTATGTTGTGTCTTTTGGGGATTCGTTGTTGCCAAGTGTCGGGATAGACCCGTTGGCTTGTATGAATTCTCGGGTTGAGGCGCCGTTCTCGGCTTGGGGATCTGTGCAGGTTCGGGGCTATAGAGCGGGGTGCTACAGTCTGAAAGCTCTGTTGTCTAGAAGTGTCATGTCTAAGTCGTTCGGCTATAGGTTTCGTGTTACTTTCCCTTAATTGCGCTTTTATATGCTTATTGTAACGTGATTACTTGAACATATCATTAACCCGCATGGATTTTCAGCTCACTGTTTCAGGTATCATGGTACGACCACGCCGACAGGATCCGCCTCCACCACCAGAGGGCTTTCCTCCGCCCAACACTTTCTACGATGTAGTCCGACTGATCGTATAGCAGGCTCAGCAGGAGCAGTAGCATCAGCCGCCACCACCGAACCCGTGGGATGCCACCGCCCGAGCCATGGACCATTTTATGTCTTATTGCCCTACGATCTTCGAGGGCGAACTGGATGACCTCAAGGCTGTGGCCTGGATTTCTGAGCTGGAGCAGAAGTTTAGGGCCCTGGATGTTGAGGACTTGTAGAGGATCGAGCTCGCCGTATTTCTGATAAGGGGACCCGCCCTTGATTGGTGGCGATTTGTGGAGAGAAGATGGACAGCTGCACAGACCCAGCGCACTTGGGCATAGTTCCTATTTGAGTTCCGTGCAAAGTATGTGCCTGAGATTGTCCGGGACCAGAGGGAGAGGGAGTTCATGAACCTCTCCCAAGGAGGCATGACTGTGGGCCAGTATGAGGCCAAGTTCACCAGACTGATTGCATATGCTCCTCATATGGCTACCGACGAGAGGAGGATGGCCAGGAAGTTCAAGGAGGGTCTTCGGGAAGAGATCAGAGTAGAGTTAGTGGGCAGTGACCTCCGTTCTTATGAGGAGGTTGTGACGCGGGCTATAGCTATCGAGTCCGACCTTGGAGTGCTCCACCATAGGGCTCCTACACCTACTGCCACCCCTAAGGGCTTTCCCCAGAAGAATAAGAGGCCTTTCTCTTCTGGATCTGGATCTTCCACAGGGGAGAAGAAGCCCAAGTATATTGAGCCAGCTCCGATTGCCACCATCGCACCGGTTCTATGCTCCCACTGCCGCAAGCCGAACCACACTGCCGAGTTCTGCAGGAGACGTTTGGGACGTTGCCTGCTTTGTGGATCCTCTGATCATATGCTGGACATGTGTCCGAACAAAAAGACCGCCACACCTCAGAAGGCGATTCAGGCTGCCGGTCAGCCGAGAGTACAGCCCAGAGTCTTCGCACTGGGAGGAGAGGAGCCTGAGCTCGATCAGCACGACGTGATTGGAGGTACCCTACATATTCATGACATCCCTATTACTGCATTATATGATCCGGGTGCTACACAATCATTTATTGCGCTTGACATTGTTGCTAAGGTGTGCATGCCTGCGGAGTGTCTGCCTTATTTGTATCGAGTCAGTTCTCCTTTGGGAACTTCGTACGTTATGGATAGAATCTTCAAGGGTTGCCCTTTGAAGATAGGAGATCGTATTTATCCCACCGACTTGATCAAGTTGCCGTTACAGCGTTATGGGATTATTCTTGGGATGGATTGGCTTTTCCGGCATAGAGTGAGCATGGATTGTTTCAGAAAGACAGTTCAGATTGGAGCCGAGGAAACAGTTGTGAAGGGTATTCTTGAGAAGTCAGATTCGACACCGAAGATTTCTTATGTCGAGGCTTCGCGTATGATTCGAGAGGGAGCTTAGGATTTCGTCACTTATCTGCTTAACTGACCGAAGGAACAAAGGAAGCTTGAGGACACAGAAGTGATTAAGGACTTCCGTGATGTCTTTCCCAAGAGTTTGAACTCTCTGCCCTCCGATCGTGACATCGAGTTCGTAGTCAATCTTGCACCAGGATCGGAGCCTTATTCGAAGACTCCGTACAGGATGGCTCCCGCCGAGCTGAAAGAGCTTAAGATGCAGCTTGAAGAGTTGCTTGAGAGTGGTTACATTAGACCGAGCATCTCTCCTTGGGGTGCGTCGGTCTTGTTCGTAAAGAAGAAGGATGGCACACTGAGAATGTGTATCGACTACCAAGAGCTGAACCGGATGACAGTGAAGAACAAATACCCTCTACCCCACATAGAGGAGCTATTTGACTTATTGTAGGGATCGAAGGTATATTCGAAGTTGGATCTTCGACAGGGATGCTATCAGCTTCGTATCTGAGAGCAGGATATACCTAAGACCGGGTTTAACACTCGGTACGGCCACTTCGAGTTCGTTTTGATGCCGTTTGGGTTAACGAATGCCCCTGCAGCCTTTATGGATATGATGCACAGGATCTTTCGGCCTTACCTTGACAAGTTCTTGGTTATCTTCATCGACGATATTCTGGTTTTCTCCAAGACAGTCGAGGATCATTCCGAGCATCTTCGCATTGTGCTACAGACACTTCGTGAGCATAGCCTATATGCCAAGTTTAGCAAGTGTGAGTTCTGGATCAATGAGATTTCATTCCTTGGTTGCATCATCTCCGGGAATGGGATTGCGGTGGATCCATCGAAGATTGAAGCAGTGATGTGTTGGAGTCAGCCTAAGACGCTGATAGAAGTTAGGAGTTTCCTTGGATTGGCTGGTTATTATCGACGATTCGTTAAGGATTTCTCCAAGCTAGCAGCTCCACTCACGAAGTTGACTTGCAAAGATGTGTCCTTTCAGTGGGACGACGAATGTGAGGCCAGCTTCAAGGAGCTGAAGACGAGATTGACCACCACACCTATCCTTGTTCTCCCAAATGGACATGAGGGATACGCGGTCTATACCGACGCGTCCAAGGAAGGTTTAGGGTGCGTGTTGATGCAAAATGGGAAGGTAGTTGCCTATGCTTCTAGGAAGCTAAAAGATGCCGAGCAGAACTACCCCATCCACGATCTGGAGCTTGCAGCGGTGATATTTGCCTTGGGCAAATGGCGTCATTATCTGTACGGTGTCACCTTTGACATCTTTACGGACCACCAAAGTCTAAAGTACCAGTTGACACAGAAGGATCTCAACAGGAGACAGAGAAGGTGTGTAGCGGGCGCCCCAAACGGGTAACGCACGCCCCGCACCGAGCCTCAATCCGAAGCCGAAATAGAAATCCGACCCTAAATTGAAACCCGGCGAACGGCAAACTGATTTACTCAATCACTAGGCGGGGCTTTTGTAAAACAACAGACGACAACAATGCGGGAGCGGAAGCAACAACCAAACCAAATTCTATATAACAACATTCAAAGCAGCAGCTCAATTGCTCAAATAATTAAAGCCCACCAAGGCTAGCGGAATTCAATTACTATAATATAATAAACGGGTTCGATACAATATCCCGGCAACATATACATAACGGGTTCAATCTATCAATCCCGATAACATATACATAAAACCTAATCAAGAACTTAAAACTATCTAGAAAGGGACAATCACCGAAAAGAAAGAAAACCCGCGAAACAAGACTGACGATGCCCACCTAGTTACCACCTGAAACAGATAAGGTTAAAAGCAGGGAGGGTTAGTCAAATGACTAAGTGAGGGAAAAAATGGGAATACATACATAATAACATACGGGAATAAATCACCATTTTAACTTAAAAGAAAACAAACGTAAAAGAAGGGTTTTCATAAATATTTGGTGATTTATCATAACATAACGTAACGGGACATATCATATTGCTCGGCGAGTCGAGCCCTCAACTCCTCATATCATATCGAAACATACCTGAAAACCATACCAGCCTTATTCCTCCCATGTAGCTGAAGGACCGCTAAATCCAACTGCTCTATAGGCATAATAGCCTATCTCACGGCTGACATGAAGTCTCCGTCGCAGGAGCAAAAAGGTTGCCACTCCGGCCTCACCCGTGCTCCCGGTAAACATGGAGCAAGCCACCGAATTCCACCGTAGACCCGCTGTCTATCCGGCTTCATCCGATCACCATACTCCGGGGCCCACAAAGACAAAACGGACACACATATCATATCTCGCATTTTCATAACTATCATCTTCCTATTAAAATAGGAATCAAGACGTTTCGGGGAGGGCCAAAAGGGCCGTTCGAGACAGGCGATGTAACGGTAGGAAACGCAACCGGATGTTCCATCGTCTTGGGGGTGAAACCCGCCCTAACGACTTCACTCAACGAGAAGGTTTCCAAACCCAAAATTACATTTAAATCGAAACATAGTTCGCTTGTCTCTTTTTGAAAACATTTCGAAATCATATACATATTATTCATTTAATATCAATTCCGTTGTTCTTAAACCTCATAAAGATAATAAGCATAAAGTATTTACTAAATATAGTAATACGGGATGAAAACATAAATTACACATGCGAGGCTTATTTAGTGAGGCTCAATAGTACATATCTACATAATACGGGATAACAATAGAAACCTCACCTGGCGATAGCCAAAATAAAGCCCAAAACGGAAACGAGCAACCTAATCCACGAGAGTGGAACCTGCAACTGACAAACGACATAACCACGTAAGACATACGACGACGCACGGCTCATACGAAAGCATAGAAACACGTAAAAGCACGTTATACAATCACATAAAACACTTAGGTTCAATTATCAAACGAAAACGGAGTAATTCATAATTTAAAAATGCAAATCAAGTCCAAATGCAACGAAACTTTACGGACATGCTTAAATTATCATAAAGAAGTATGCATTCGAATTTTGGGAAAATCGGACTTCACATGCAAAAGTTAGAAAATTTAACGAAAACTTAAAACATACTATTCATAGACCCGAACATGGTGTAAATTCATAAATCATGTAATTCCTATCTATTTCATATATATCGAATACACAAGCGAAGAAAGAATTCGGAAAAGACGAGCCGAAGCGGGACCCGTAGGCCAAATTCGCCCCTGACTTACAGAAGGTCAGGGGCTGTTCACCGGATCCACACGGCCTTGTGCACGGCCGTGTGCCGAGGCCGTGCACAATCAAGAAACGCGCACGGCCTCATGCACACGGCCTCAAGGCCGTGTGCACAGCCCGTGTGCAATTCTTCCACGCGCACGGTCTCATGCACACGGCCTCAGGCCGTGTGCACCAGGCCGTGTGCGACCAAATTGAGCAGAAACTCGCAGACAGCAAAAACATACGCGAAAATCAAACCCTAATCCAACAATTAATCACTAAAACATGCAAATCAAACCCTAATCCTCACAAATAATCATCTACAACATATAATCTACATATAGAAACGATAAACACGAAAATCCGTCCATAAATTCATCCAAAATCATATAAACCCTATATTATTCAACTATAAACAAAATCGAGAAATACAAGGCATAGGAGACATTAAACGGGATGGACGTGAAAGGCTTACTCGTAGACGAGATCGCGAGGAGTTCGTAGACGTAAACGATTCGAAAATCCGTCGGGAAACGGAGTCGGGGCGATCGATTGAAACTCCTTCTTCTTCTTTCTCCTTTTCTTTCTTTTCTTCTCTTTTCTTTTCTTTTTCTTGCTGAAGTGTTCGAGAGTGAGGTGAGAGAGAGAGATGTGAGACTTAGTCAATAATTGACTTGATTCGAGAAATGAAAGGGCATTTTTGTAATTTCGCAAGATAAGTTCGAAAACTCACATTGTCCAAATAACACATAATTACAGTCAAAATTCATATTATTAAACGCACATTGACAATTCGTAATTTAAATATTAAAAATCACTCATATACAAAATTGTTATAAAATCATATAATAATTATTAAAATAAATAATAAATCGCGCAACAAACTCGATTCGGGTTCCCGGTTCATACACGAATTTTCGGGGCGTTACAAGGTGGATGGAATTCTTGGAAGATTATGACTACCGTATTCAGTATCACCCTGGGAAGGCAAACGTCATCGCCGATGCATTGAGCCGAAGGGCTCACATGGCACATTTGGAGGGTTCTGTAACACCCCAAACTTGAGAAATATGTACCATGTGGGCATTTGTCCCACATAGGAAAAACATAAGTAATGTGAAGGGTTTATAAGTGATCTTCCAAGCACAACTACCATGTGGTGCATCACCTTTTGGCAAGTGGTTTCAAGCCAAACTTTAGGGTTGTGCTCAGTGGTGGTGAAGCTTATACCCGCGTGTCCAACGGGTGCCGTCGTGAGGGTTCTCCTCACCGCGCCCGGGGCTGCGACAAATGGTATCAGAGCCAACCGTCAGCTATGGGAATGCATGTTCCACACATGACATGAGTCGTGAGTCACCGCTAAAGGGGCTCCACTCGGTAAAAAACCATCCATCGAGTCAAGTAATTCGCTATCGGAAATTTGTCCGCCGCCTATCTCATGCCATGCTTCTGGCGTGTTGTGGGCAGCTTCTCCACTGGCGGGAAGCCACGATCCTATGTCACGGCGTCATGAGGACATTACGCTCTCAAGGAGGGGTGAATGTAACACCCCAAACTTGAGAAATATGTACCATGTGGGCATTTGTCCCACATAGGAAAAACATAAGTAATGTGAAGGGTTTATAAGTGATCTTCCAAGCACAACTACCATGTGGTGCATCACCTTTTGGCAAGTGGTTTCAAGCCAAACTTTTCGGTTGTGCTCAGTGGTGGTGAAGCTTATACCCGCGCGTCCAACGGGTGCCATCGTGAGGGTTCTCCTCACCGCGCCCGGGGCTGCGACAGGTTCATCCTCCGATACTCCTATAGAGGACAGAAGGACTCGAGTTGAGTCGTATCCTCGTCTTGCCAACCTTACAGTCCAATCCGACTTAGTCTAATAGATCCGTGACGAGCAGATTACGGATGCCGGTATTCAAAAGATCAAGGCCCAAATGCAGAATGATCTGAATGCCAAGTTCAGGATCGATCGTACCGGATTGCTTCATTGCGGGACCCGAGTTTGTGTTCCCACGAGCTTGAAGCGTGGAATTCTCGACGAGGCACCCAAGTCTGCTTATGCTGTCCACCCAGGAGGCAACAAGATGTATCGTGATCTCAAGACCTAATATTGGTGTAATGATATGGAAAGGGACATGGAAACCTATGTGAAGCACTGTCTGTAACACCCCAAACTTGAGAAGTATGTACCATGTGGGCATTTATCCCACATAGGAAAAACATAAGTAATGTGAAGGGTTTATAAGTGATCTTCCAAGCACAACTACCATGTGGTGCATCACCTTTTGGCAAGTGGTTTCAAGACAAACTTTAGTGTTGTGCTCAGTGGTGGTGAAGCTTATACCCGCGCGTCCAACGGGTGCCGTCGTGAGGGTTCTCCTCTCCGCGCCCGGGGCTGCGACAAATGGTATCAGAGCCAACCGTCAGCTATGGGAATGCATGTTCCACACATGACATGAGTCGTGAGTCACCGCTAAAGGGGCTCCGCTCGGCGTGTTGTGGGCAGCTTCTCCACTGGCGGGAAGCCACGATCCTATGTCACAGCGTAATGAGGACATTACGCTCTCAAGGAAGGGTGAGTGTAACACCCCAAACTTGAGAAGTATGTACCATGTGGGCATTTGTCCCACATAGGAAAAACATAAGTAATGTGAAGGGTTTATAAGTGATCTTCCAAGCACAACTACCATGTGGTGCATCACCTTTTGGCAAGTGGTTTCAAGCCAAACTTTAGGGTTCTGCTCAGTGGTGGTGAAGCTTATACCCGCGCGTCCAACGGGTGCCGTCGTGAGGGTTCTCCTCTCTGCGCCCGGGGCTGCGACAAATGGTATCAGAGCCAACCGTCAGCTATGGGAATGCATGTTCCACACATGACATGAGTCGTGAGTCATCGCTAAAGGGGCTCCGCTCGGCGTGTTGTGGGCAGCTTCTCCACTGGCGGGAAGCCACGATCCTATGTCACGGAGTAATGAGGACATTACGCTCTCAAGGAGGGGTGAGTGTAACACCCCAAACTTGAGAAGTATGTACCATGTGGGCATTTGTCCCACATAGGAAAAACATAAGTAATGTGAAGGGTTTATAAGTGATCTTCCAAGCACAACTACCATGTGGTGCATCACCTTTTGGCAAGTGGTTTCAAGCCAAACTTTAGGGTTGTGCTAAGTGGTGGTGAAGCTTATACCCGCGCGTCCAACGGGTGCCGTCGTGAGGGTTCTCCTCTCCGCGCTCGGGGCTGCGACACTGTCCGACGTGTCAGATGGTCAAAGTCGAGCACCAAAGGCCAGGTGGTACTCTTCAGCCGCTTCCAGTTCCTATTTCCAAGTGGCAGGAGATCACTATGGATTTCGTGACTGGATTCCCTACTGTTCGTGGAGGTTTCGACAATATTTGGGCATCATCGACCGAGCTCATTTTCTTCCGGTTCGAAAGACAGCGAAAGTCAAGCAGCTTGCAGATCAGAAAGAGATCATTCGACTCCACAGAGTTCCAGAGAGCATCGTTTCAGATAGGGATCCTAAGTTCACAGCTCAGCTGTGGCAAGAACTTCACAAGAACTTGGGAACGACCCTGAAGTTTAGCTCCGCAGCACATCCCCAGACTGATGGACAGTCCGAGCGAACGATCAAGTTCTTAAGTGATATGCTACGGGCATGTGCACTCGATTTTCATACGAGTTGAATTTCATACTTGACCTTAGTCGAGTTCGCTTACAACAACAGTTATCAAGCTTCGATTGGGATGCCGCCGTATGAGGCTCTTTATGGAAGGAAGTGTAGATCTCCGATTTATTGGGAATTGGAGGATTGGAAATGGTCAACTGACGGCATCGACAGAGCTACTCCACCGGATGAGATTCAGGGAGCTATTGATAAGGTCCAGATCATTCGACAGAGAATGAAAGCATCTCAGGACTGACAGAACAGCTACGCCGCGAAGAGACGTCGAGACGAGTGTTCCTTAAGGCCTCCCCGAGAAAAGGATTCACGAGGATTGGAAAAGGTGGGAAGCTTACTCTGAGATACTTAGGTCCATTCGAGATTGTAGAGCGGATCGGGAACACCGCTTATCGTCTAGATCTACCACCCTATCTTACCGGGATCCACAATGTCTTCAATGTCTCATAGCTTCGCAAGTACTTCCTCGACAAGTCCCATATTCTCCAGGATGACGGAGTTCAGCTTGAACCGGACTTGACTATTGAGATGAAAGCGGTTCAGATTCAGGATCGTAAGGTCCAGCAGCTTCGTCACAAGCAGATTCCCTTAGTGAGAGTTCTCTGGAGGAATCGTTCGACCGAACAGTCTACTTGGGAGACAGAGGCCAAGATGAGAGAAGCTTATCCCGAGCTGTTCTGGTGAATATAGAATCTGGGGACTAGATTCTCATAAGGGGGGAGTATTGTAACGACCCAGAAATTCGAAAATCATTGTGAGTTCCTTTTTCGCGTTAATTGTCTTTCTTACCCATATTTCTCGTAATATGTGATTTATATTTAATTATTTCGTATATGACCTTATGTGATATTATTACGTGCGTATTTGAATTCCTTATGTGATTAGTTTTCATTTGATATTAATATTGATATATTTGGCCAAAATGTTTTAAATTGGACTTTCTAAATTACCAAAATACCCCTTCGGGTTTTTAAACATTTCGAATTATTTGATAAAAGTCTTCTATCCCCTTTTGAGTAGAGACAGAGAGAGAGAAGAGGAGAAAGAGAACCTTTGAACTTGAGAGCCCGAATCGATCGTCCCAAGCTCGTTTCTCCACCGAATTTCACCACTTCTTTCTACGGATTTATGTGGTTTTGAGCATGTTTTTGATTTCGGGAATAATTTCGAATTTTGGTGATTGTGAGCCCGTTTCTTGATCATTTTTCGTATTAGTTGGATAGAAATGTTCCTTATATGTTGATTAATGTTTGTTGTAATTATTGCATGTTTATTTGCGTGAGAAAATGAATTATATGAATTTTTGGTTCGAATTTTCGTTGAGATCGTGTTTTTCTGTTGTCTGATATTGAGCTGCACGAGCTCCTGCACGGTCTTGCCAAGACCGTGCGTTGGCCCGTGCGCGCCTCTTTTTGCCTGCACGGGCTCGCGCCCGTGGGTGTATCCCGTGTGCACGGCCGTGCGAGCCTGCACGGTCTTGATAGAGTGTTCAAGACCGTGCGTCGGCCGGTGCAAAACACTTAGTGGGTTTTTCAGCCTTTTTCCTTAGTTGCTCTTGGGAATTGGGGCAACCCCACGCATATTAATGTTGACTTTTCGCATACGAACTTCAAAAATCATTCTGATTTCACCTATAGATCCCTTATGAGTTGTAGATTTATATTTTGAAATATTTGTTAAATTCCGACCTCGTTCGGATTGTGGATAGTGCAATTTTACGTGTATGCATTTTTTAAAACTTGTCGGAATTACTTGAAACTTACGTGGTAGCTTCCATAAATATTATTATTGATATATTCATGATTGTGGATTTATTTGGTTAGCCGTTCCTCAATTAATTGCTTATTTGCGCTTTTAGAGTCGTTATTAATTCGTGTAGGTCATGTCTTGTCTACAGATCAGTCTGAGGTCGGAGAGCTGTGAGTCGTAGCTGCTATACATTCTTTGGGCACCAGATGAGGATTAAAATTGTTATTAACTGGGCTTGAACATATATGTCTATGTATACATGCGAAAACCCCGTAATCCTTTGCCTTGTTTGTTCTTTTTATCTTTCTTCCCTTATTATTAATATTAAATATTTCGAGCATATATCTTTATGATTTTGATTCACAAATAGTCTTTAATTAAATGAGTTTAATTAAAGTCACAATTCTGACATTAAGAATGTGTTCCTACTACTGTCCTATTGGTGAACCTGAGGCGTCACACAATGACTTCCAAAGGCGAACAAATTTATCTATATCAATAGAGTTTGATAACAGTCAACTGGATTGACAAATGAATGAATTGTAATTAATTCATTAATAAGAAATCATGATGTTAATTAAGTGTAATTAATGTGTAGGAGTTAATTAAGAGTAATTAACAAGTATTTAATGTGATTAAATTCGAGAGACTTGTTATTTGAGAACATATTAGACTTGAGAGTTAATTGGGAATTAATTCAAGTCTAAAGTAATTAAGAGTGAGTCTCGAAATTTACGTTGGAGAAAGCTGTATCAATTAAAGTGTTAATTGAAAGTTTAAGACTTGAGAGTTAATTAGTATTAATTCAAGTCAAAATGATTAATTGAAAAACTTGTGATTTATTTAGAATAAATCAAGTACAATTAATAGAAGGAAAATGTTAATTGGACTTATTGGACTAGAGAATTAATTTGGAATTAATTTTAGCCCAAGTTGATTAATGATGGGCTTGTAGTTTATTTAGGATAAATTAAAGCCCACTTTAATAATTAAACTTGTTTAATTAATAAGAATTAATTAAATTGGGCCTTAGGAATTTAATCTGGTATTAAATTGAAAGGGCCTTGAAAAGGCCCAAGACTTCTAGGCCCAATGGGAGTGATGGCCGAAAATCCCAGCCCATCTTGGACTGGAATTTTCGGCCCAGTGCAGGGTTATTTATAACCCTGCACTCAAGTCTAATTAATTAACGTAAGATGCAGAACATAAGTTCCAATAATTGGATTTTTCCTAACCCTAATCTCTCTCTCTCTTCTGCGCCACTTTTCTCTCTCCCTACAGGCAGTTCACGTGAACTGTAGAAAACTTCTCTGCAGTTCAACGTGAACTAGCCCTTACAATTGTTTCTTGATTTTCTTATTTATATTATATAAATACTGATCTTAAATCTCTAGCGGGAATTAAGAGATTCAGAGTTCGTCTGCGAGAAGCCATAGATCAACCTTAAAGGGTTTCGGTTAAAGATCGGACCTTGGTAGAATCGAGAAGCCTGCGCTAATCAAGGAGTGGCCTGAAGCTTTGGAAAGCTTTCGTTCATTATCTACTACAAAAGGAGTGCGTAAAGGTGTGCTTCTTCAAAATATATAAACGTTTCAACGTTACGAGTTCATTGGATGAAGATTCACTGTAATGCCCTGGGACTAAATATTTTGAAATCTACTACTTCCTCTGCGCCTGGGGGTGCGTGAATCCCAATAGTGGTATCAGAGCCATGCTTTGATCACGTTTATATATTCCCCTCTACCCTTTTATTTGGATTAAGTTGGTGTTAGATGCGTTTTTATGTTTATGTGCATATAAGAGTTGTTGAGAGTTTTGATAAATTGAAAGGAATATTTTGAATATGGTTTTATCAAAAAAGAATCTGGAAATTTGGAGATACATATTTCGAAATATTGGTGTATTTTTGAAATACATGATAAACGAATTTTGGTTGGTAAAAAACGAATTTTGGTGTTGAGTTGTGTTGCAGAAAGTTGAGTTTGGCAACGTCTAGAAAATCTTTATTTTTCGATTTGTTCTGATTTTTTGAAATTGGAAGTCGAAACCCTAATCTTGAAAAACTGCCTTGTCTTGAAAATCTGTTTTCAGTTCAATGTTTTTTCGGCGACATTGTGGCGCCCCGAAAATCCGAGTTATTATCCGGTAAGTCCGAATCGTTTATTTACGCGATTTAATTATTTATTTGATAATTATTATGTGATTTAGATAACAATTTCATAAATGAGTGAATTTTGGTATTTAAACCACGACATGTTAATGTGCATTTAATTTCATGAACTTTGACTGTAAATATGATTTATTTGGACAACTTATGTTTTTGAGCTATTTTATGAAATTACGAAAATGCCCCTCTGTTTCTCAAACCAAGTCAACTTTTTGACTTAGTCTCACTCTCTCTCTCTCTCTCTCTCTCTCCCTCATTCACATTCAAAACCAAGAAAAGAGAAGAAGAAAAAGAAAGGAAAAAAGAGAAGAAGAAGAAAAGCTTGGATTGATCATTCCGACTTCGTTTCCCAACCAAATTTCGAGCCATGAAAACCTACGAACTCCTCACGATCTCTTCTTCGAGTAAGATTTTACACCTTTCATGTTTAATGCCTCCTATGCTTCATTTTTCAGATTTTGGTGAATAGTTGCACATTTAGGTTAAATGTTGATTTTGAATGATTTTATGGGTGGATTTACGTGATTCTTGGTTCTATAGGTAGATTAGATGTTGTAGATCAATATATGTGAGTATTAACTTGAGATTTGCATGACTGATGGGTTTAATATTGATTTTTGGTTCGTTCCCACGAAGCCCTCACGATTCTGCATTTTTCTGTTGTTCGAAAGATACACACGGTCTTACGCACGGTCTTGAGACCGTGCGTCCCTTTTGAGCCTTACACAGGCTTGCGCACCGCCGTGCGCAAGCCGGTGTGTAGGCTGGTGCAAGTGTTTGCACCGGCTTGAGCACGCGCTCAATCCTGTGGGCGCGCCCGTCCCCAAGACCTTGTGTATGCAACCAAAATTTCTCCATTTTCAAAATGTTGCTCTCGGCAATGGGAGTCAAATGGCAATTAAAAAAGTTAACTTTCTTCGTTTGACCTCCGATTTGAGATCCAATTTCACCTATAGTTCCTATAAATCATGAAATACATATTTTAGGAAGTTTGGACTTTTCCGACTTCGTTCGGGCCCCGTTCTTCGTGTTTTTCGTTTAGGCATTTTTGGCTATTTTTCAAAGGTTATCCGTTTCTTCTGAAACTTGAATGCATACTTCCTTGTTGCCTTTTATGCATGATTATGAACTTTTATCGCATTCTAACTTGATTTCCTTATTGAATTTATCTATTTTGTTGGAATGTGAACCTAAGTGATATGAATGACTATTTAACGTGTTTCTATGTGTTTTAATGCTTTTGTATAAGCCGTGCGTCGTCGTTAGTCTTATGTGGTTGTGTCCTTGTGTTTTGCAGACGATACTCCCGTGAAGTACGCACCGGTCTTGCTTTTACTCTTGTTTTTGATTAGCCAACAGGTGAGGCTTTCCGTTTCTGACTCCGATACTTATATGTATATATATAATTAAGCCTCTCCGCATATAAGCCTTGATTTACGTTTTGTTTTCATACCGTCTCTATATATACTTAGTAAATATTTATGGCTATTATGTTTATTCAATTTATAGAATATGTTTTGATATGAAAAATTACTATGTATATTCTTTTGAAATGTTTGCGAAAGACACATGTAAAACCTCTTTGTTTTCCTAAGGCGATCTTTGGCCTTCGGCCTCGAATATGACATATCTCGAACGGTCTTTTGACCAACCCGAAAATGATTTGAAAAGCGAGTTATGAACTGTATGTATGTATGTTTGGGCCCGGAGTAAGGATGATAGGACGAAATCGGTAGACATCAGGTCTACAGCGTACATCCTTTTGTTCCCTCCACTTTTGGGAGCTCGGGGTTAGGCTGGAGTGGCAGCCCTTTGAGTACCTGAGATTATACTGTATGTTATGAGTAGTTCGGATTTAGCGGTCCGTCTACATTGGAGGAATAAGGGTGGTTTCCGGTTTTTATGTTTGGAAATATGAGTTAAGGGCTCGTCTCGCCGAGTCATATGAAATGTTATGTTATGTTTTATGCTAAATCACCAACCGTTTACGAAAACCCTTTCTTTTATGTTGATTTCTTTTAAGTTTGAAAATGGTGATTTACTTCCATTTTGTAATATACATTATTATTCTCTCCTCACTTAATCGTTTGAGTAACCCCCTCTGTTTCACCCTTGGTGTTGGTTTCAGGATACTAGGCGGGATTGTACATCGTCGTCGTCGCGTCTGTTGAGTTGCATTTATTTTGACCTATGTAAACTCTTATCCCATTTGGCATTTCATTATGTTATATGTATTAGGATTTTATGTATTTATTCGGGATTATTATACTGAACCCGTTACTCTAGAATTCGGGATATTGTATTGAAACCGTGTATTAAATTATTGCGATTAGTGATTAGAATTTCGTTGGCCTCGGTGGGCTTTAAAAATTGTGCATTGATATATTGTTTTGTTTTGTCTTTCGCTTCCGCACTTTTGTCGTCCGTTTCATTTTTGAAATCCCCACCTAGTGATTGAGTAAATGTGTGCCGTTCGCCGGGTTTTGATTTGGGGCAGAATTCCTGTTTCAGTTCCGGGTCAAGACTCGGTGCGGGGCGTGCGTTACCCGTTTGGGGCGCCCGCTACAGACATTTTAGAAATTGTATTTATAACCTATTATAAAGTTCTCAAATCACTTTGATGTCTTCTGAGAAACTGTTATACATTCAATTTTGAACAACTTGACGTTTTGAATCGATTCAAAAGCTTTAGTTTTCGATTTGATGTGATTTTTGGAAATCTGAAATCAACACCCTAAAATTTGTGTAAATCTTGAAAATGCGTTTATGGCGACAGTTTAGAAATCACGTTTGAAGAGGACACTAACGTGCTCATATGACTTCAGAGTCTTCTGAGGAATTGTTCTACAAACGTTTATCTTCAATCTTGGTTTTTAAATTTGTTCAAAAGTTTTAATTTTTGATTTTAAATGATTTTTGGAACTTAGGAAACGAAAATCTAGTTTTACAGAAAACTTGCACATCACGTTTTTGGCGACTGTTTAGAAATCATGTTGGAAAGGGACACTAACTTACTTGGATCACTTTGGAGTCTTCTGAAAAATTATTCCTCACACACTTTTCTTGAATTTAGGCTTTTTTATCAGGTCAAAAGGTTGATTTTTCGATTTATTATAAATTTTTGAAATGCAGGACTGAACATGAGTTTTTGCGAAAATATGTTTTCCGAAAATCATGGATATTTATGATTCCTCCCAACTTGAACTTGTTTATTGATGCACATGGACTAGAGTTTTGGAACTCTTATGAAATTAGATTAAAGTGATAGTTTTTCAATTTAATTTAATTTTAGATTAATTTTAATAGTGATTAAGATTAATGAAGATTTAAGTAGTTTATTGAGAATAAACAACTTAAATATGCATATCATTAATTACTTGGTAAATTTAATTTTATGTATTGCATTGGATGTATGTTGGTTTTATCATGGGCTTAATATGCGCTATGGATAATTTTATTTTGTGGATGCAATATTAACTGTGGTTTTAAATCGAGAGCCTGCGAGCCTCTTATTCCAATTTGTAATGCTTCGTTTTATTTTTCCACCACTGTATTTAAATGATTTGTAATTTGAGAGAGTTAGAATCATAGATTGGTGAGGAATTTCTAATTAGATTAGGAGAAGGATTCAAGATGAAGTGGACTTGGAAGAGAAGAGACAATCAAGGCCCAAATGAAACAGGTTACTTAAATTGTAATAGAATAGGATTTTATTTGCTCCTCGCATGATTTAAATTTATGTTATTGTTGCATGAATAGAATCTTGGTCCACAAAATGGCTCTTATGGATCGAGCATAGGGAAAATCCCATGATAAACCATTTTATATTGCTAGGTACTTTATTTAATTATTGTTATGTGCGATGTTTGTGTGCATGCATTAATCACATAAACAAGATAATTAAATGATGAGGTCTTGGATAGATTTTTGAAATCTATAATTTTAATTTTTCGAAAATTAAACCAAATTTTGAATGTCAAAATTTTCTTTAATATTAAGCCTTAATGGAAAATTATAAACAAGGATTTTAATTTTCCAAGCATTCCGTTAATAGAAAATTCACTTCTAACCCTGCATAGTGGAGATGGCCATTACAAGTGGGTCTCTATTATGTGGGCATTAGAAAGTAGGTAATTTTCTGAGTATACAAGATATAATTTTTCGATAGTTGCTGCAGCCGGGATGGCCATTACAAGTGGATCTCTGTTGTACCAATTCGTTGAAATCTAATGATTTACGGGCCGGGCTTACTGCCAAAGTAACACAGATGTCGCACACAGTTGGGTCTATGTGAAGGAGGCAATGCAAAACATTATTAAGAGTTATATTAGATATAATTAACAAAAGATGTTTACCTTAAGACTTGAATTGAATGGCCATTACAAGTGGGTTCAATTGCAAGAAACTTTGGGATCTTAATACCCACTAAAGAAAAATTATTACTATTTTTATGTAGCTTTATTGCATAGGGGTCAATAAAGTTTGAATAAATTAGTGGGAGACTGAATGATTAAAGACCACATCATTCTTGTAACGCCCCGAAAATCCGAATTATAATCCGGTATGTCCGAATCGGGTATTTGCGCAATTTATTATTTTATTTGATATTTATTATGAGATTTTGGAATAATTTCGTAAATGAATGAATTTCTATATTTAAATTACGAATTGTCAATGTGCGTTTAATTATATGAATTTTGACTGTAATTATGTATCATTTGGACAACATGAGTTTTCAAACTTATTTTGCGAAATTACGAATTTGCCCCTTCGATTTTTAAACCCTAGTCAAACTTTTGACTAAGTCTCATCACTCTCTCTCTCACCTCACTCTCGCCCAAAAACGCAGCAGTAGCAAGGAGAAAGAAAAGAGAAGAAAGATAAAAAAAAGAAAGAGAGGGAAGAAGGTTCAAACGATCGTCCCGATCCCGTTTCCCGATCGATTTTCGAACCGTTTACGCCTACGAACACCTCATGATCTCTTCTACGAGTAAGCCTTTCACGTCCCTCTCGTTTAATGTCTCCTAAGCCTCGTATTTCTCATTTTTGTAAATAGTTGAATAATATAGGGTTTATATGATTTCGAGAGAATTTATGGATGGATTTTCGTGTTTATGGATCCTATGTGTAACTTGTATGTTGTAGATCATTATATGTAAATTCTAGGGCGTGATTTTCATGTTTAGAGGATCAAATGTTGAAATTAGGATTGGTTTCGCGTGGTTTTTCTGGTTCTGCGAAGTTTCTGCTGTTTCTTGACGTGCACGGGCTTTGCACACGGGGTGTGGCAAGCCCGTGTGGGTGTACACGGTCTCCCGCACGGCCGTGCAGGAGACCATGCGTGTTGTGGTTGTGCACGGCCTTGTGCACACGGCCTTGAGGCTGTGTGCAAGAGGCCGTGCGTGTCCCTCCTCGATGTGCACGGCCTTGGCACACGGTCGTGCACAAGGCCGTGTGGCCCGTTTGAACAGGGCCCTGACCTTCTGTAAGTCAGGGCCAATTTTACCCTGTAGGTCCCTCCGAGGCTCGTCTTTTCCGAATTCTTTCTTCGCTCATGTATTCGATATATATGAAATAGATATGAATTGCATGATTTATGAATTTATAGCATGTCCGGGTCTATGAATAGTACGTTTTAAGTTTTCGTCAAATTTTCTAACTTTTGCATATGAAGTCCGATTCTTCCGAAATTCGAATGCATACTCTCTTATGGTATTTAAAGCATGTCCTTAAAGTCTCGTTGCATTTGGACTTGATTTGCATATTTAAATTCATAAATTACTTTGTTCCATTTGATAATTGAACCTAAGTGTTTTATGTGATTGTATAACGTGCTTTTACGTGTTTCTATGCTTTCGTATGAGCCATGCGTCGTCGTATGTATTACGTGGTTATGTCATTTTTCAATTGCAGGTTCCACTCTCGTGGATTAGGTTGCTCGTTTCCGTTTTGGGCTTTATTTTGGTTGTCGCCAGGTGAGGTTTCCGTTGTTATCCCGTATTATGTAGATATGTACTATTAAGCCTCACTAAATAAGCCTCGCATGTGTAGTTTATGTTTTCATCCCGTATTACTATATTTAGTAAATAATTTATGCTTATTACTTTTATGAGGTTTAAGAACAACGGATTTGATATCAAATGAATATTATGTATATGATTTCGAAATGTTTATAAAAAGAGACAAGAGAACTATGTTTTGATTTAAATGTCATTTTGGGTTTGGAAACCTTCTCGTTGAGTGAAGTCGTTAGGGCGGGTTTCTCCCCTCATGACGAAGGAACACCCAGTTGCGTTTCCTACCGTTACATCGCCTGTCTCGAATGGCCCTTTTGGCCCTCCCCGAAATGTCTTGGTTCCTATTTTAATAGGAAAATGATAGTTATGAAAAATGCGAGATTTGATATGTATGATATGATATGTGGGCCCCGGAGTATGGCGATCGGATGAAGCCGGATAGACAGCGGGTCTACGGTGGAATTCGGTAGCTTGCTCCATGTTTACCAGGAGCACGAGTGAGGCCGGAGTGGCAACCTTTGTGCTCCTGTGACGGTTGACTTCGTGTCAACTGAGAGATAGGCTATTATGCCTATAGAGCAGTTGGATTTAGCGGTCCTTCTACTATATGGGAGGAATAAGGCTGGTATGGTTTTCAGGTATGTTATGATATGATATGAGGAGTTGAGGGCTCGACTCGCCGAGCAATATGATATGTCCCGTTATGTTATGTTATGATAAATCACCTAATGTTTATGAAAACCCTTCTTTTACGTTTGTTTTCTTTTAAGTTAAAATGGTGATTTATTCCTGTATGCTATTATGTATGTACTCCCTTTTTCCGCTCACTTAGTCTTTTGACTAACCCTCCCTGTTTTTAACCTTATCTGTTTCAGGTGATTACTAGGTGGGCATTCGTCGGTCTTCTATTGCGGAATTATTCTGCTTTTGTCATTGTTCATTCCTAGGTTGTTTTAGGTACTTGACCGTTATATGTATTCTGTAGGTTATGATATGAGTTTGGGATTATTTAATGTTGAACCCGTTATGATTTGATTCAAGTTTTGTACGTGAATTCCGCTAGCCTTGGTGGGCTTTACCTATTTGCGCAATTGGTTTATTGCTTTAATTTCCCGTTAGTAGAATTCGTTTTGGTTGGTGTTGCTTCCGCTTCCGCATTGTTGTCGTCAGTTGTTTTACAAAAGCCCCGCCTAGTGATTGAGTAAATCGGTTTGCCGTTCGTCGGGTTTCAATTGAGGGTCGGATTTCTATTTCGGCTTTAGGTTGAGACTCAGTGCGGGGCGTGCGTTACCCGTTTGGGGCGCCCGCTACAATTCATTTATTTAAACTTCTATTATTTATCACTCATACGTTTTCTGCTTTATAATTGTAGACTTTCTGCTCAGTCAACATGACTAAAATCCGTTAATTGCTACCCTCAAGTACAATACACTGAATGTATTTATTCTGATTAAACGATGGAGAAAGACAAATATTAAAAGTTAATATTATACTTTAATTAAACGTTAATTTAGGTTTATGGACTTGAGAATTAGTTTGAGAACTAATTCAAGTTTGCTGATTAATTACATCACTGAAAAACTTTTGAAGTTAATCAGGTGATTTGGGCTTAAAATTTATTAGAAATAGATTAAGCCCACATAATTAATTATTGAGGGGTTTGCTTAATTGTATGGACAATTAAGCAAATTTAGGCCTAAGAAAATTTAATCTAGCATTAAATTCAATAGGCACTATCCCTCTTTCTTTCTCGAAATTTCTCTTTCTATAAGAGAAACTTTTAAGACATACGCAAGATGTCATATGAGATGACATAGAATAAGTTAAAAGGGAAAACCACACTAAGTAGCTAATAGACAAGGTATCTATAGTAAGCTACTATTATCATAAAAGTGCATAATATACATATTTGATGTAGCATGCACTTAAATCAGATCTATGAAACAGTAAATAGGATTAACTGTCTTCTCAGTATTGAGTAAACTTAGCTTACTCAAATTGGAACTGAGAGTATAGGTGTTTGTGAACACTGAGTTAAGGGTTTGAACCTCAATTAGAAATTCATCTAATTTTGATTTGTCAAAAATAGTGAATTTTGAATAGACCTGATCTTCAAATGTTGCCTGTGTCCTTCAATTGAAACTTCATTACCAGTGAAACTGGTATATCAGTTATTGAACTGAAAAGAAGCTCGTTTGTAACGAGGGTTCAATAAAGAAGGACACATTAATTGTCTTAATAATACATCAGAATAAAACTATATATGTGTTTCCATTATAAGAAATCAAGCACTGAAAGATATTTAGTTCATTTTAGAGATATCAAACACAATTTGTTGTGTGTGATTTATTTGAATATTGTTTTGACATTTTAATTGATTAATTTCAAAAAATTGCTTTTGTGAAAATAGATCCATTTATTTTGGAAATAAGTTTTCTTAAAAATTTTTAAATGTCACAATATATCATGAAGTCTGAAATGAAGAGAATATAAAAGATAATATTGTTGGGATTCATGCACCCCCGGGCGCAGCGGAAGTAATGGATTTCAAAAATTTTGGTCCCGGGGAGTTACAGTGAATCTTCATCCAATGAATTCGTAACTTTGAAATGTTTATATATCTTGAGAGATATGCACCTTTATGCAGTCCTTTTGTAGTCGTTAAGGAAAGCTTTCCAAAGCTTCAGGCCACTCCTTGATCAGCGCAGGCTTCTTGATTCTACCAAGGTTCGATCTTTAACCGAAACCCTCTGAGGTTGATCCACGGCTTCTCGCAGACGAACTCTGAATCTTTTAATTCCTGCTAGAGATTTAAGATCAGTATTTATCTAATATAAATAAGAGAATCAAGAAACAATTGTAAAGGCTGGTTCACATTGAACTTCAGAAAACTTTTTTGCAGTTCACGTGAACTGCCTATAGAGAGAGAGAAAAGTGGCGTAGAAGAGAGAGAGATTAGGGTTAGGAAAATTTTGATTTTTCCTCTTTTCTGGTTTCACGTGAAGTTGCATTCTCTGTGTTCTGTAAGATTTTTCTTAAATAGACTTGAGTGGGCCGAAAATTCCAGTCCTAGATGGGCTGGGATTTTCGCCCACTACTACTATGGGCCCAGTAGTATTTTGGTCTTCTAAAGGCCTTTTCAATTTAATATCAGATAAAATATTTCAGGCCCAATTTAATTAATCATAATTAATTAAACAAGTCCATTATATCATACAGTGGGCTTTAATTTATTCTAAATAAATTATAAGCCCATCATTGATCAGTTTGGGCTAAAATTAATTCCAAATTAATTCTCTAGTCCAAGCCCAATTAACATTTAATTGCTACAGATTTTCACTTCTATTAATTGAACTTGATTTATTCCAAAAAAATCATAAGTTTCTCAATTAATTGTTTTGACTTGAATTAATACAAATTAACTCTCAAGTCTTAAACTTTCAATTAACACTTTAATTCATAAAGCTCTCTCCTACTTAAATTAAGTAGTCTCAAATTTCAACATAAATTTCGAGACTTACCCTTAATTACTTTAGACTTGAATTAATTCTCAATTAACTCTCAAGTCTAATATGTTATCAAATAACAAGTCTCTCGAATTTAATCACATTAAATGCTTGTTAATTACTTTTAATTAACTCTTACACGTTAATTACACTTAATTAACATCTTGATCTCTTATTAATGAATTAATTCCAATTAATTCATTTGTCAATCCAGTTGACTATTATCAAACTCTGTTGATATAGATAAATGTGTTCGCCTTTGGAAGTCATTGTGTGACCCCTCAGGTTCACCAATAGGACAGTAGTAGGAACACATTCTTAATGTCATAATTGTGACTTTAATTAAACTCATTTAATTAAAGACTATTTGTGGATCAACTCATTGACTTCACAAATACATTCCTATAGACCATGGATAACATCTAGCAACGTGTCCATGGCCACCCATCCATCGGTGAAGTGGTATGAACCTTTCAGCCTCATGATCTCCGTGAGATACAATCCTTCTATCATCCAATTCCCGATTGAGACCTAGGGTATGGGAAATGGAACCCCAGTAGTCGGCAATGCTATGAATAACATTCCTATAGTAATTCCATTTGATCTTACACTCTAGGAACTCCTTCCTAGTGAAGACCAACCGGACCTTGCGCAAGGATTTAGTGGTGGAATATACTACAATAGAATTCATAGGAATTCTTCTTGTTCTTGTAACAAGTGATAGATCCTGTATTGACCCTCACAGCCTCCATGCATAACTCGAACATACCCAATCATATAGCTTATGTGAAACTTGAGGGATTCAGCAGTATGTCAAAGTATGCCCCAGTCATACACAAGGCAACCATAGAGTCTCAAGTCCAAGGATTAGTTAGACACGTTCATGGCTAGGGAAAACCCTCCTAATCTCTAAGACTCTATATAAGTCTTAACCCATTTAGGCATTCCCGGCGGGATTCTCAGTTAACTTAATCTCCATTAAGCACCCTCATATGCATAGTAGTGTCAAAACACTAATGTCATGAAATGGGACACACTTTCATAAAGTTATGTCATATGAGTAAGTCTCAAGAGAGTCTGATCGACATCTCCTGTGCCTTTTAAACTCTTCGACTTGGAGTGTTTTAGATCACACCATTGGGTACTTATTTCATGGCCCCCATGAAATGGTGAAACCAAGTCCCTTAGCTTACTGTGATCTTGGGGTTTCATCCATACCCAAGAATAAACAATATGCAACCATTTATAAATGTAATATGATGAATTTAGCCAAAGTAGTATTAGATGACTACTAACGTCTTTCTATTATGGATCACTAGATTGTTCTGCTCTAGAGTTTTAGAGGAAATGCCTCAAGCAGTTCGGCTTTCCATGGCACAACTCTAACAAATATGGATTATCACATAAAATAAACCCATAAGAGTTATGGGCAATTAATTCGAATTTAGGTAAAAATTTGAAACATTCATTGTTTAAGAATCATATTTGAGTATGATGATTTCAAATCCCATATTTAACAGTAAATATGATAATTCCCAAACAAGTCTAAGAGACTAGTGGGAGTATGAATTAGATTAGACATCTAATTAGTGTTTGTAGAAGAATAAGTATTAAAGGAATACTTATTTAAAGGTTTCCTAAAGAACAAAATGGATTGTTTAAAAAGAAAACCACTTTTATTCAAGAAATTGTTTCTTGATGATAAAAGGAAAACTGCTTTTATTCAAGAAATTGTTTCTTGAGGATAAAAGGAAATACAAGAAGTTGAAAAGTTTCAACATATACTACTACGAACAAACATATAGTGGAACACCAAAGTCAATCCAAATCGTGAGATAAGTGTAAGACCTTACAGAAATAAACAGAGGATTAGTGAATCCGAAATATATCTTAGTGAAGATATTTAAACAGTATATATAAGATATAGGAATTATGTGAAGGCAAACAAAGTTCTGGAATTTAGTGGGAGCTAGCTAAGAGTGGACGAAACTTAGAGATGTTTATAGACTCCTACCAGAATTCAGATTAATCTTAAATGATTGCAACAATTGTTTAAATGAGAGAGTCAAAATTTGTTTTGACTATATTTAAAGTATGATTTAGAGTAATCACATACTTAAGATACAAAGAAAGTTGTATAGATATATGATGTTTTCGAACAATAGATAAGGTAGAATCCTATCTAGTTAAAGAGTTAACAAAATCTATAGAGATAGATGGGTTAAAAATCAAAAACTAAGAGAGTAATCCGATAGGGTCGGAAATAAACAAGCGATTAATGAATAAGTATGGTAACTTATAAGATAAAGTACTAAATTGGGAAATCCCCATAAGTATAGTACACGAACGGATTAAGCTTGTGAAGCAAAGCATATTATTGCATTAGATGTAGAAACAGAAGGAGTTTAGATGAGAAACATCATCCAAAAGTGTTGGATGTAATACCTAGCAATGCTTCGGCATTAGTTGTTTTCAAAACAACATAAATGTGATTGCGCAAGCAATGGAACCAAGATCTCATAGGATAGCTAAACATATCCCTAAAATGATTTAAGTTTGTTAAATCAGAATACAGGAGTATATCTCAATGATATAAATTGTCTAGGCAAAACACGTAGTGAACCCACATATTTAGCTTTAGAGTCAAAAGGTCTTTTGAAGGACATCTTTCGAAGATGGGTCTTGAGACAATGGGCAGTTGGCTTTAGGGCAAGTGGGAGATTGTTAGAGTCTAGAAAGCCGAACTGCTTGAGGCATTTCCAATAAAACTCTAGAGTAGAACAATCTAGTGATCTGTAACGCCCCGAAAATTCGTATTATGAACCGGGAACCCGAATCGATTTTTCTCACGCGATTCATTATTTATTTTATTAATTATTATATGATTTTTTTATAACAATTTCGTATATGAGTGATTCTAATATTTAAATTACGAATTGTCAATGTTCGTTTAATAATATGAATTTTGACTGTAATTATGTGTTATTTAGACAACGTGAGTTTTTGAACTTATTTTGCGAAATTACAAAAATGCCCTTTCGTTTCTCAACCGAGTCTACTCCTTTGACTTAAGCCATCACTCTCTCTCCCTCACTCATTCACGCAGCAAAGAAGAAAGAAAAGAAAGGAGAAAAGAGAAAGAAGAAGAGGAAGGTTCAATCGATCGTCCCGACTCCGTTTCTCGACGGATTTTCGAACCGCTTACGCCTACGAACTCCTCACGATCTCTTCTACGAGTAAGCCTTTCACATCCCTCTCGTTTAATGTCTCCTATGCCTCGTATTTCTCGATTTTGTTTATAGTTGAATAATATAGGGTTTATATGATTTTGGATGAATTTATGGATGGAATTTTATGATTTTAGACTCTATGTGTAGCTTAGATGTTGTAGATGATTATATGTGAAAATTAGGGAGTGATTTGCATGATTAATTGATTAAATGATGGTTTTTGAATTGGATTTGCGAAGGTTTCGCGTTTCTGTGAGTTTCTGCTGTTTCTTGACGCACACGGGCTTTGCACACGGGGTGTTGCAAGACCGTTTTGGTGCACACGGTCTCCCGCACGGCCGTGCAGGAGACCGTGCATGTTGTGGTTGTGCACGGCCTTGTGCACACGGCCTCAATAGGCCGTGCGTGTCTTTTAGGGTGCACACGGACTTGGTGCACACGGCCTCAAGGCCGTGTGCATGAGCCCGTGTGGCCCGTTTGATCAGGCCCTGACCTTCTGCAAGTCAGGGCCAATTTTGGCCTACGGGTCGTGCTTCGGCTCGTCTTTTCCGAATTCTTTCTAGATTTTTTTAAGTTCATGATTAGGTTATATGTATATGTTACCGGGATATTGTATCGAACCCGTTTACTATATTATTGTAATCGAATTCCGCTAGCCGTGGTGGGCTTTAACTATTTGTGCAATTGAGCTACTGATTTGAATGATGTTATATGGAATTTGATTTAATTTGGTTGTTGCTTCCGCTCCCGCATTGTTGTCGTCTGTTGTTTTAGAAAAAGCCCCGCCTAGTGATTGAGTAAATCGGTTTGCCGTTCACCGGGTTTCAATTTAGGGTCAAATTTCTGTTCCGGCTACGGATTGAGGCTCGGTGCGGGGCGTGCGTTACCCGTTTGGGGCGCCCGCTACAGTTGGTATCAGAGCTTCTTTGGTCCAATGGCCTAAGCTCTGAATCGTCGTGTTTTGTTTGTTTTGTCAGTCGTTGTGTGCCGGTGTAACTTAGGGAATTGCACTCACTAGAGTTCAAGAACACTTAGTGTTTGAATTGTGACGGATCTTTGTTGGATGATCAACAACAAAAGATCTTTTACAATCAAAACACTGGGATGGACTTGGATATAGGTGGATGTGAAACTCAAGGTTATACTTGCCGTGCCTAGTTGTCTGTCGTGTCCGGTTGTGTCTAGGTCGTATGGCTTAGGACTTCTGTGGAATTTGTGCAAATGTGCTAAGTGCTTATGTGAACTCTATCTGAATTCTAGCTGCCTACGTGTTTACAGCTTTGCATACTCACTTACCTGTCATGCATATTTGCTATTGGCTTTGCAGGATGCCCCCACGTCGTCGTACACGTAAACCGCTCTCATCATCTCCATTGGCACCTCAGACCGATACACCGACTTCAGCCGAATTTGCGGAAACATTAAGACAGTTCATCGCTCATGCCCCTAAAGGAAACGCTGAGCAGGAAGCGTGGGCCCAATTCCTCAGATTTGAACCACCACAGTTTGAAGGTGCCCCGGATGATGCTATTGCCGAGGCATGGATATCGGCCCTGGAAAAGATTTACAGAATAATGGAATATCCGGACCCCCAGAGAGTCGAGTATGCAATCTATCTGATGGTTGGAGCCGCACAGGATTGGTGGAAACAGATTGAGCAAAGATGGACACGCGAGCATGTAGTCCCGACTTGGGATTAGTTCTTGACTGAGTTTCGGGCCAAGTACATTCCGTGGGTTGTTCGTCAGCAACGCGAAAGGGAATTTCTGGCTCTCAAGCAGAACACATCTTCAGTTGATCAGTACGAGGCACACTTCTCTCGCCTCCTTAAGCATTGCCCATATATGGTTGCCGACGAGCAGAGGAAGACTCGCCAGTTTGTAGAGGGATTGACTTACGAGATCAGGAAGGCTATGATGGTGGTACGACATCAATGTTATACCGACGCAGTGGAAATGGCTCTGCATGTTGAGTGTGAACTCAGCCTAATGGGACCGAGTCCTATTCTTGCCACTACCACCGCCCAGTACCTTCCAGCGAGTTCTAAGAGGCCATTTACACCTTCAGGGCCATCTTCCGGAAAGAAGACCTCTCAAGTGTCTTCATCGAAACAGAATGCACCTCCCCAACCGCAGGGAGCCCCACGACCCGTATGTAGCTTTTGCCAAAGAGACCATCAAGAGTCAGAATGCCGAAAGAAAGCTGGACGTTGCTTCTCATGTGGAAGTCCCTTCCATTTCCGCGCAAATTGCACGAGGAAGAGAAGATCGAGACAGTCGAGGAAAACTTAGATCCGAATGCTTCGGTGCAAGGTACAATATATAAATTGTCATTCCATACCTGCATTTCATCATTCGAGTGGTTTACACTCACTTGTTGCGCTTTTCATTGACGTCCTTGCGCGTGCGCCTGTTGAATTCTTTGCGTGTTTCTCGTTTATTTTCGTTGGCGGATTGGAGGACAATTACGATTTGTGCACATGCTGCCGTTTATCACCGAAGGAGCCGTTAGCAGCAGATTTGACCGAGCTGCCAGCAAAGGATTATCTTGGACTTGACTAAGTCCAGAGAACCAAGTTTATCATAGAATTCACAGACGTACTTCCCGAGAATCTGAGAGCTCTTGCGATCAGATCGGAATGGATGGTTTGTGATAGATCTAACTCTAAGAAGTTGAACCGAGATTGAAGTCGTCTAACCGAATGGGTGCTGCCGATCTGACGGAATCGAAGAACCGACTTGATGAACTTCCCTCCCTTGAACGTGCCCGAACGAGTGTCTTGATCTGGGGTACTCCAACGTTGCTTGTAGAGAAAGAAGACAGTGCACTTCCTGTGTGTATTGTTCACTGAGAATTGCACAGAATATTAACAAAGGCAAGTATTCTCTACCGTCGATGAAGAAATGTCCGATATGCTTTGAGATTGAGGATTTTGTCTGAACAACCTTTGATTAGGGTATCACCAGCTTTGTGCTCGAGACGAATATGTTCTGAAGACAGCTTTCAGTGCCTGATGTAGACGTCTTGAATCCGTATGTCTGAAGAAGAATCTTTTAGGATTTGAACAGTACTGGAATGGGAACAAGCTAAGACTTCGAGTGGAATTTCTCTAAGCTTGCAACCCTGTTGCTTGAGTCAACAGGAAAGAAAACGAACTCGAATGGACGATCTTTGTAAGACTTGTTCTTAGGAGTCGAGAAGAGATTAACTGCAACCTCAATATTAACCCTGCTCAGGGGATTCCGAAGGAATCGTCGAAGGAATCGTCTTGAGTGAGAATGCGTCACATGAAAGGTTGAATTGGTGAATGGTACTAATGAAGAAACCGTAGCTCTTGCTCAGGGAGCTAAAATCAACCAGAAAGTTGCTCTCATGACATCGAACTAGCTACTGTAGGAGAGGATCGGCTGAGCGTCACCACTATCTTTTATGGAATTTGTTGACATCCCCACAGATTATGAGAGTTTAACAAGTGTTAACTCAGAAGGAGTTGAACCAACCCCAATGTCGTTAATGGAAAATGTTTGAGGACTAAGATTGCAAGAATCAGTGTTCCTTGAGAAAAGCGAATATTGTAGTTGGTACTTTGAACCAAATCACGAGCATGTCAAAAATTGAGGCTAAACCGAAGTGGACTTGCATTCTTTTGGATAGTTTCATTTATAACCTTGCGAACCAGTCCGAATTGGGTTGAAGAATTTAAAATGCCAAGACTGCAAAAGAATAGATCCCGAGTCAGACAATTCGAGCGAAGAATAATCCAAGTTTCAACTTTGTGTTGGTAACCCCAATACTTCCCAATATAAGCCTCGGACCCATGATTCGAAGGGTCGAAATAAAGAGACTTACTCGATTAAGTCAAGAGATACTTGACTCGTCAGTAGATCAAAGCCGAGTAACAAAGATTAAGGGGTTAGCTATGACTACTACATATCCCTATGTGGGATTGGGAATGGATTCACCATGGACTTCGTGTCCGGACTACTGAAGGTTTAAGATGGTAATGACTATTACAGGTTTATCTGGGATTTCTCCAAGGTGTTGTCGATCGGATTCAGGCCTTTCGACAATAAATGGTGATAGCTCAAGTTCTATTGAAAAGCTACTTGCAAGAACCCCGAACAGGCTTGGAGTTGTGCAATCCGCGAAATATCTCCTAGCGAGTCCCTTGAATGAATCAGACAGTCGAAGAAGTTTCGTGAGAGATCCGAATGATGGCGCGTAAGTTTCATCCAGAGTTGTTTAACTCTAATCCATAGAATCTGGGGACCAGATTCTCATAAGGAGGGGTGATTGTAACGCCCCGAAAATTCGTATTATGAACCGGGAACCCGAATCGATTTTTCTCACGCGATTCATTATTTATTTTATTAATTATTATATGATTTTTTTATAACAATTTCGTATAGGAGTGATTCTAATATTTAAATTACGAATTGTCAATGTTCGTTTAATAATATGAATTTTGACTGTAATTATGTGTTATTTAGACAACGTGAGTTTTTGAACTTATTTTGCGAAATTACAAAAATGCCCTTTCGTTT
The DNA here is from genome assembly GCA_958496215.1 of Verbena officinalis. Taxonomy (NCBI): domain Eukaryota; kingdom Viridiplantae; phylum Streptophyta; class Magnoliopsida; order Lamiales; family Verbenaceae; genus Verbena; species Verbena officinalis. The sequence goes on along the minus strand of OY292385.1, from coordinate 33,535,261 downwards.
CTCAACCGAGTCAACTCCTTTGACTTAAGCCATCACTCTCTCTCCCTCACTCATTCACGCAGCAAAGAAGAAAGAAAAGAAAGGAGAAAAGAGAAAGAAGAAGAGGAAGGTTCAATCGATCGTCTCGACTCCGTTTCTCGACGGATTTTCGAACCGCTTACGCCTACGAACTCCTCACGATCTCTTCTACGAGTAAGCCTTTCACATCCCTCTCGTTTAATGTCTCCTATGCCTCGTATTTCTCGATTTTGTTTATAGTTGAATAATATAGGGTTTATATGATTTTAGATGAATTTATGGATGGAATTTTATGATTTTAGACTCTATGTGTAGCTTAGATGTTGTAGATGATTATATGTGAAAATTAGGGAGTGATTTTCATGATTAATTGATTAAATGATGGTTTTTGAATTGGATTTGCGAAGGTTTCGCGTTTCTGTGAGTTTCTGCTGTTTCTTGACGCACACGGGCTTTGCACACGGGGTGTTGCAAGACCGTGTGGGTGCACACGGTCTCCCGCATGGCCGTGCAGGAGACCGTGCATGTTGTGGTTGTGCACGGCCTTGTGCACACGGCCTCAAGAGGCCATGCGTGTCTTTTAGGGTGCACACGGCCTTGGTGCACACGGCCTCAAGGCCGTGTGCATGAGCCCGTGTGGCCCGTTTGATCAGGCCTGACCTTCTGCAAGTCAGGGCCAATTTTGGCCTACGGGTCCCGCTTCGGCTCGTCTTTTCTGAATTCTTTCTTTGCTTGTGTATTCGATATATATGATATAGATATGAATTGCATGTTTTATGAATTTATAACATGTTCGGGTGTATGTATAGTGCGTTTTAAGTTTTCGTTAAATTTTCTAACTTTTGCATGTGAAGTCCGATTTTCCCAAAATTCGAATGCATACTCCTTTATGATAATTTAAGCATTTCCGTAAAGTTTCGTTGCATTTGGATTTGATTTGCATTTTTAAATGCATGAATTACTTCGTTATGTTTGATAATTGAACCTAAGTGTTTTATGTGATTGTATAACGTGCTTTTACGTGTTTCTATGCTTTCGTATGAGCCGTGCGTCGTCGTATGTCTTATATGGTTGTCGTTTGTCAGTTGCAGGTTCCACTCTCGTGGATTAGGTTGCTCGTTTCCATTTTAGGCTTTCTTTTGGGTTATCGCCAGCTGAGGTTTCTATTGTTATCCTGTATTATGTAGATATATACTACTGAGCCTCACTAAATAAGCCTCGCATGTGTAATTTATGTTTTCATCCCGTATTACTATATTTAGTAAATACTTTATGCTTATTATCTTTATGAGGTTTAAGAACAACGGATTTGATATTAAATGAATAATATGTATATGATTTCGAAATGTTTTCAAAAAGAGACAAGCGAACTATGTTTCGATTTAAATGTAATTTTGGGTTTGGAAACCTTCTCGTGGAGTAAAGTCGTTAAGGCGGGTTTCTTCCCCCAAGACGATGGAACATCCGGTTGCGTTTCCTACCGTTACCTCGTTTGTCTCGAACGGCCCTTTTGGCCCTCCCCGAAATGTCTTGATTCCTATTTTAATAGGAAGATGATAGTTATGAAAATGCGAGATATGATATGTGTGTCTGTTTTGTCTTTGTGGGCCCCGGAGAATGGTGATCGGATGAAGCCGGATAGACAGCGGGTCTACGGTGGAATTCGGTGGCTTGCTCCATGTATACTAGGAGCACGGGTGCGGCCGGAGTGGCAACCTTTGTGCTCCTGTGACGGAGACTTCGTGTCGACCGAAGGATAGGCTATTATGTCTATAGAGCAGTTGGATTTAGCGGTCCTTCTGCTATATGGGAGGAATAAGGTTGGTATGGTTTTCAGGTATGTTATGTTATGATATGAGGAGTTGAGGGCTCGACTCGCCAAGCAATATGATATGCCCATTATGTTATGTTATGATAAATCACCAAATATTTATGAAAACCCTTCTTTTACATTTGTTTTCTTTTAAGTTAAAATGGTGATTTATTCCCGTATGATATTATGTATGTACTCTCTTTTTCCCCTCACTTAGTCTTTTGACTAACCCTCCCTGCTTTTAACCTTATCTGTTTCAGGTGGTAACTAGGTGGGCATCGTCAGTCTTGTATCGCGGGTTTTTCTTTCTTTTCGGTGATTGTTCCTTTCTAGATTGTTTTAAGTTCATGATTAGGTTATATGTATATGTTACCGGGATATTGTATCGAACCCGTTTACTATATTATTGTAATCGAATTCCGCTAGCCTTGGTGGGCTTTAACTATTTGTGCAATTGAGCTACTGATTTGAATGATGTTATATGGAATTTGATTTAATTTGGTTGTTGCTTCCGCTCCAGCATTGTTGTCGTCTGTTGTTTTACAAAAAGCCCCGCCTAGTGATTGAGTAAATCGGTTTGCCGTTCGCCGGGTTTCAATTTAGGGTCGGATTTCTGTTCCGGCTGCGGATTGAGGCTCGGTGCGGGGCGTGCGTTACCCGTTTGGGGCGCCCGCTACATGATCCATAATAGAAAGACGTTAGTAGTCTTCTAATACTACTTTGGCCAAATTCATCATATTACATTTATAAGTAGTTGCATATTATTTATTCTTGTGTATGGAAGAAACCCCAAGATCACAGTAAGCTAAGGGACTTGGTTTCACCATTTGATAGGGGCCATGAAATAAGTACCCAATGGTGTGATCTAAAATACTCAAGTCGAAGAGTTTAAAAGGCACAGGGGATGTCTATCAGACTCGCTTGAGACTTGCTCATATGACATAGCTTTATGAAAGTGTGTCCCATTTCATGACATTAGTGTTTTGACACTACTATGCATATGAGGGTGCTTAATGGAGATTAAGCTCACTGAGGATCCCACCGGGAATGCCTAAATGGGGTAAGACTCATATAGAGTCTTGGAGATTAGGAGGGTTTCCCTAGCCATGATCGTGTCTAGGGGTGGGCATTACGGGTCGGGTTTCGGGTTTTCTACCCGAACCGATCGGGTAAAACCCGATCGGGTCGGGGTTTTTTTGCTTTTCGGTTTTCGGGTCGGGTACCCGATACCCGATAGTAATATCGGGTAGGAAAAATCCTACCCGATCGGGTACCCGAAACCCGAAACCCAAAATTTAATTTTTTTTTTTTTTTAATTTCTAAACCTATAAATGTATATATTAAAAAAAATAATAATAAAAAAAAAAAAAAATTGGGTACCCGATACCCGACCCCAGAATTTCGGGTACCCGAAATTACTACCCGAAATTACATCGGGTCGGGGTCGGGGAGCAAAATTGCTACCCGAAAATTTCGGGTACCCGACCCGAACTACCCGAAACCCGAATAACCGACCCGACGCCCACCCCTAATCGTGTCTAACTAATCCTTAGACTTGAGGATCCATGGTTGCCTTGTGCATAGCTGGGGCATACTTTGATGTACTTCTGAATCCCTAGGTTTCGCATAAGTTGTACGTTGGGTATGTTCGAGTTATGTATGGAGGCTGTGAGAGTCAATACAGAATCTATCACTTGTTACAAGAACAAGAAGAATTCCTATGAATTCTATTATAGTATATTCCACCACTAAATCCTTGCGCAAGGTACAGTTGATCTTCACTAGGAAAGAGTTCCTAGAGTGTAAGATCAAATGGAATTACTATAGGAATGTTATTCATAGCATTGCAGACTACTGGGGTTCCATCTTCCATACCCTAGGTCTCAATCGGGAATTGGATGATAGAAGGATCGTATCTCACGGACATCATGAGGCTGAAAGGTTCATACCACTTCATCGATGGATGGGTGGCCATGGACACATTGCTAGACGTTATCCATGGTCTGTAGGAATGTATTTGTGAAGTCAATGAGTTGATTCACAAATAGTCTTTAATTAAATGAGTTTAATTAATGTCACAATTATGACATTAAGAATGTGTTCCTACTACTGCCCTATTGGTGAACCTGAGGGGTCACACAATGACTTCCAAAGGCGAACACATTTATCTATATCAACAGAGTTTGATAACAGTCAACTGGATTGACAAATGAATTAATTGAAATTAATTCATTAATAAGAAATCAAGATGTTAATTAAGTGTAATTAACATGTAGGAGTTAATTAAGAGTAATTATCAAGTATTTAATGTGATTAAATTCTAGAGACTTGAGAGTTAATTGGGAATTAATTCAAGTCTAAAGTAATTAAGAGTGAGTCTCGAAATTTATGTTGAAATTTGAGACTACTTAATTTAAGTAGGAGAAAGCTTTATTGTAACGCCCCGCTATTTTTATAACGCTTCGGTAAGTTTACCGACTAATTGCTCTTGTGTGCATTGTTTGCAATTATGTGAATTATATGAATTAATGGGTGATTCTATATGTGAATAATATGAAGACTTCATATTAAGAATTTTTATATTTGAATTACCCTACACTATGTTTATACTTGAAGTGTTGTATTTGAAATTTTATGAAAATTGTGTCATTATATTTGAATCACATGATATTATATTTGAAATATATGCAATATATATATACAAACATATACAAATATATATGTATATATATATATAAATATCTATATAATTGCTAGCTAATTTTGACTTTTCAAAATAACTTATATTTATTTAATTACCTCATTTCTCTCTCAAACTTTCTACACTATTCTCAAGCAAAATTCTCTTCTTCTTCCTCTCATCTCTCGGCCCTCACTCCACCAGTCACCACCGCCACTTTCAACCACCATCAAAGCACCAAAAATCATCATTTTTCTTGCTACAAAAAGTTGCTCTATCATCCAAGGAACAAACCTCTACTTTCTATTTTTGCAAACAAGCTCTCTACATCTCCTTTCTCCTCCATTTTCTCCTTCAAGGTAAGGTTGTAAATCTCTTTAATCTTTGAGTTTCAATGTCTCATATGTTGATGAAGTGAAGAAGTAGGCTAGAATGAATGATTGATGAGCTTAGTTTGGTTGTTGATAGCATGTAGCATTACTTGTGGTTTTTCATATAAATTTGATTATTATGCAATGTTGGATTGATGAATTTAGATGCTCTTAGATGCTTAAATGGTTAGGGAATTCATGTTAGTTCATGATATTAAGCAAATTGGTGAAGTTTTGTGGAGTTTGGGATTGAAAAATGAAAGTTTGGCAAAATATGTAGGGGCTGATGAATAGTGATTTTTGAGCATTTGGCTTCATTTTTCGATTCTTTTGGCATCAAAAATCCTTAAATATAGTAGCTAAGTGATGCCGGAAGTTTCGGATTAATCGGAGTTGTCTTGCTATGCAAAGTATTAAATGAGGGGTGGTTTGTGTAATATTCACAAACCTTTGAATTTTATTTCCCAAGCTTCCATATTACTTGAATGCTTAATTTAGCTTAATATCATGTGTATTTGATTGTGTTCAAATGTGTTTGAATGAGCTTAATTGTGTTTAAGTGCATTTATACATAATATGTTATTTTGAGCATAAAATGCATTTCATAGCCGTGCGTTGTATTTGGTTGTTTTATTGAGTCGTGTGAGGCCTGTGTATTACAGGTAGGACCTCGAGGGACTGATCTCAGGTCGCTGGAAACCCCTTTTGTAAACTACAGGTGAGGATGAAAAATGTTTTTAACTGAAGCTTGAACAAATATTTGCGAAAACCATATCCCTTATATTTCAATTATATATTATCAATATTTGAAATAAAAGAGTTTTGATATAAAATGATATATGTGTATCTTTTCCAAAATGGTTTGAAAATAGAGACAAGAGAACTATTTTGTTTTTAAGAGTAACATTTGGTCTCGGGACTTGTGCGTATGCCTCGAGTTATTCGGCAACGTGTTGAGAAACCCTAGACGGTTACATACCTTGTCTCGAACGACCCTTTTGGTCAAATAAAACATTTATAAAGCGAGACTATATTTCCTTTAACCCTATTGAGGACGCTCTTAGGGTATATTTGGGCCCCGGATTATACTAGAGGTGGAACCCGGAGACGTGCGTCTAGGGGGAAGCCCATGGTATAATCCAGATTATATATATGGATGGAGACCCAGTGACGATCATCCAATATATATAATCCAGATTATATATACATGGAGACCCAATGACGATCATCTAATATATAATCAATGGGTGTTACTTGTAACTAGTCGGAGGTAGTCTAGTTCAAGTAATACTTGCACCGGCGCCATTAGTCGGGTATGGTGAAATCGAGGGTAGCTCCCTCGATAAGCCAAATGGTATTGAGGAGGAATTTCATTATATTTGATATGTTTTTGGGAGTTATAAGGAGATGGCCCGTTCTCGCCGGGAATAAAAATGTTTTCTAAAATGTTTTACTTTAATATTTAATTCACAAAGCTTTGATGAATTATAAAGAGAAAGTATCGGCACTAGATTCGTTTCTCTATTAACCAAAGCGTGAATTAAATATGTTTTATGTTTTAATTATTATATATATTCCCCTCCTCACTGAGTTCGTTTGACTCACATCCCGTTTTGGTTCATGCTTCAGGTTAGCGGTCAGGTACTGGCAGCAGCGTTGTAGGCTTGTACAGTCCTTGAAGTCGGTCTTATGCATTTACTTTTGTGGATCGAACTTATGATGTTGGATTACATGAATACTTGACATGTTATGCTGATGTTGGATATTTAATGAGTTGATGTTATAACTTGTGATAGATAATGGACTTATAAATGTTTATTTTGGCCACGGATGGCAGTGTGAATATAAATATGATCTTTTGCTCATTGCTTCCGCTTGTTGGTGTTGTTGTTGTTGTTGGTGTTGGTACTGTTGTTGGGAGTCGCTGTTGCCAGGTTGTGGGAATCCCGTTGTCCGGGGCGGGTTTTCGAGTGGTGGTATTTAACTATCGCTCGGGAGCTCGTTTCGGTCCGGGGGTTGTGGCGTGGGGGACGTCACATTTATCAATTAAAGTGTTAATTGAAAGTTTAAGACTTGAGACTTAATTAGTATTAATTCAAGTCAAAATGATTAATTGAGAAACTTGTGATTTATTTAGAATAAATCAAGTACAATTAATAGAAGAAAAAATCTGTAACAATTAAATGTTAATTGGACTTATTGGACTACAGAATTAATTTGGAATTAATTTTAGCCCAAGTTGATTAATGATGGGCTTGTAGTTTATTTAGAATAAATTAAAGCCCACTTTAATAATTAGACTTGTTTAATTAATAAGGATTAATTAAATTGGGCCTTAGGAATTTAATCTGGTATTAAATTGAAAGGGCCTTCAAACGGCCCAAAACTTCTAGGCCCAATGGGAGTGATGGCCAAAAATCCCAGCCCATCGTGGACTGGAATTTTTGGCCTAGTGCAGGGTTATTTATAACCCTGCACTAAAGTCTAATTAATTAACGTAAGATGCAGAACAGAAGTTCCAAGAATTGGAATTTTCCTAACCCTAATCTCTCTCTCTCTCTCTTCTGCGCCACTTTTCTGTCTCCCTACAGGCAGTTCAGGTGACTGCAGAAAACTTCTCTGTAGTTCAACGTGAACCAGCCCTTACAATTGTTTCTTGATTCTCTTATTTATATTAGATAAATACTCATCTTAAATCTCTAGCAGGAATTAAGAGATTCAGAGTTCGTCTGCGAGAAGCCGTGGATCCACCTCAGAGCGTTTCGGTTAAAGATCGGACCTTGGTAGAATCGAGAAGCCTGCGCTGATCAAGGAGTGGCCTGAAGCTTTGGAAAACTTTCGTTCCTTATCTACTACAAAAGGAGTGCGTAAAGGTGTGCTTCTTCAATATATATAAACGTTTCAAAGTTACGAGTTCATTGGATGAAGATTCACTGTAATGCTCCGGGACTAAAATTTTTGAAATCTACTACTTACGCTGCGCCCGGGGATGCGTGAATCCCAACAAGACATACCTAGGTCTAGTTCCTTTTCCGATTCGTTCTATACCTTGCGCAGGGTTATAATCCCTCGATAGGTTTAACGAAGGCCAGACGGCTTCACAGCCAGGAACTAAACCCAAGGTCTCGTAAAAAACACGAACCTTTCATACAAAATCTTCCTTTTTATCCAAGGAAACTTTGTAATGGCAGTTCAAAGCCCTTTCTTAACAAAAGAACCCCTTCCTCGGGTTAATTCTAGACATGAGGTTTCAGTGGTTAAATCCAACCCCCCTCTATTCTAGACACACCCGAAAGGCTACTCTTTTCACAGAAAGCTTGTCTGTCATATCACACCCTTTTTTTAAAGCAATACAAAACCTTTCAAAAATGAGGCGTGACGAACCTCACATGTCTACTCCATACCCTACTCTCAGAAGTTCGGGGGTATGAACTACGTTGGCTTTGATTCCCAAGCTCTTTGGGATACGTAGGCAGCCAGCTCCTTCCGGCACGAAGCTATTTCACATGCACACACGTACACACATATATATATACTTGTATGTAGTTATTTGTTTACACATTTGGTACTGGTGAGAAGACCGAAAGGGGCGATAGGGGGTGATAGGTTGTCTCAACCCCTTCCCCCATCGTAACTTAGCTCCCGGATCCATCACACGAATCTCTGGACACACATAAGGACACACGAGCCTATACAAGTTTCCCTCTCAACCTTAACCGAGTGGATGGCGACTCTAAACCTCCGAATGGCGAACAGGGAAGGATGCCACACCAAAGGTAAAACCCACCCTTTACATCGCCATCCAGTCACAAAACACCCCACCAATACATCAACAAACAAGGAGGGTAGGCGATTCAGCCTTCACCCGCCTTCAGTGGCGACTCTGCTGGGGACGTCTAAGAGAGCTAGACTTCGATCGTAGCTGAGCCAAATGACCAAAGGGTTCCCCAAACCCCTTACGTGTTTACTTTAGTTGCAACTTACCTATATATATATATACATATCTATAGGTGTATATACATGTACTGATCTCGCGCTAGAGTGTTATACCCCGAGGTAACTTACCTATATATATGTACATATCTATAGTTGCAACTTACACACTTCACAAACTGCATTGCATTCTACATAACGTGAGTGTTATCCCCGGGGCATGGTATTCGAAGATTGGGGGGAGGTCATGACCCCCCGTCAAAGGTACTATGACCCTCAGCCACTTGCTCTAGTACTTAGTGCAAGCCGCCTAAGATAATTCTGTCAAGTCATTGGTACTTATGAGGGCCGTTCGTGCCCCACCAACTCGACTGGGAATCCTCCGGCAGACTACACTAAGTGCGTTAATGAGTCAACAAACTTGTTCTGACATAGGAGTCCCTCGAGGAGGACCCTAGGAGGACATTTTTGGCACTCTAGGCAAGTGGTAGCCAAACATCAAACCCGTGAGGACCGCTCGTGCATATAGATTGCCTCTAGGTACACTATACCCAACACAGGAGTAGAAACCTTACCTTTGACCCTTAGTAGCACTCCCTTTGAGTAAAACACTAAGAATGAGGCAAGGGTGTCAATGTTGTCTTAGATGGGTACCAAATTTCTCAAAAAACCCGTCTATCAACATTGACATTCTACGCCAAGTATTAGGACCGCTGCATTAACTGGGATATTTTCTGGGACATTTCATTAACCCTAGATTTTCTTTTTGTACTTGCAGTCAGAGTCTGATCTGTGGTTCGTTTCTAGGCAGTTTCACCTTAGAATGTCGTCAAAAAGGGACGTTGAGATATCTGAAATAACTCACTGGATGAAAATGATGGAATACCGACAGAATAGGTTAGAAGAGATGTTGAGAGACACCATACGAAAGATCGGAGATCAGCCGTGAAAGCAAACTGCTAGAATGAGAGTCTATAGGAATCACTTTCACCAAGGCCTTTAAGGCGAAATACGAGATTACATGGCAGAAAGGCCAATAGATGAGCGCACTAGGGATGAGATCCAAGGAAAGCTTGATAAGTATTATCAGAACACTCATAAAATTCTGCTAGAACGAGGCTATAACCCCCATAGGGCTTGCACCGAGGTATCAGCTCCACACTATGCCTCCCTCACAGTTATGCTAAAGAGGGCACTAGAATAAAAGATGATAGAACTTCCCGAGCGTAGGTCTCCCTTGCCTTACTCTAGCCCCGAGTATTGTGCTGGAGATTATTGCGAGTACCATAGGGCTCCGAGGCACGCTACTGACTAGTGCTCTACCCTTAAGGACATCATCGATCAACTCATAGACAAGAGTGAAATGCCCGAGGCCTCATATAACCCTCACTTCAGCACAGATCAGAGCGAGAGTGAGGAAAACCCCTCTACGTATTAGAAAAATTGGCCTGCGCGCCACCTAGGATTTCCCTTTTTTTCTTTGTTCGAGTTCATCAGCAGGCATATTTGTCTTTTCATTCAAACCTTCATCAGAAAAATCATTGATGAAAATTGTTTATTTTCCTCCTTTATCAAAAGGTGTCATATCCCCACCCCTATTCTACAAAAAAAAAGAGATAAAAGCCAACTAGACCTTTGTCTAGGTAAAACTCGGCCAACGATTTTCTACAAAAGACAAATAAACCCGCTAGATCACCATCTAGGCAAAAGTTGGGTCTACCCCTTCTTCCTTTTCACCTAGTACTTAAGGAAATCCAAGGTGAGCCGAGGGATCCGAGAGGGAAGTTTAGCCCCAATTGGTCCGGGCCTTACCTCATCAAAGAAATCCTGACAGGAGGTGCAGTTTGGCTAACTGACCTCGACAGAGTCACGTTTGCCTCCCCTACGAACCTAGATCAACTTAAGAAGTACACGCCGCGAGAAGGACTACTGATGCCATTCCCCTAACCCCCTTATTTTCCTAGCCACTACCGTTCTTCTGTTACTCATGTAACAAGAACTACGTGTAGCTTGATCCTCCATGAGAGTAGTTTTGAGTGAAAAATCCCTGTAAAAGGCCAAGTCTAACTATAAAGACCCACGCCTTAGGCAAAAAACTGACCTCAATAGGCAAAGGTCGTGATTTCTAAATTCTGTGAGGAAAAATGGAGGTACGTAGGCAGCTCGAGAAGTTACTTCGAGTTCAACTACAATTTCTAATAAAAATTATCTTCCCATTAGCCAATCTGAGCCAAGTGACGGGGCCTTACGACAACCTCGTCACAACCCCCTTTCTTTCTTAGCCTTTCTAAGAGCTCGAGAAGTGCCTCCGAGTGCGAATGGTTTTCACACATAAAAGTCCGAGAGCTCATAAAAGAAAAGAATGAGAGAAAAAGACCCCCAAACAAAAGAAAAAAAAAAGGGCCAAAAAAAAAAGAGAGAGAGAGAAAACTCGAACAAAGGATCCCCAAAACGAAAGAGGGACAAAAGAAAAAAAAAAAAAGAGAGAATGTGAGAAAAAATGAGCCAAAAACGGACTTAACAAAGTTCTGAAAGTCGCACGCGCTGAGCTCTTACTTTTTCCTACCCACATTGATCACCCCAGCCTTTCTATCAAGCCTTCAACCTCATTCTGCTAACCTACCTTGGACGACATCCAAGGAAATACTCATACACAGAAAGAGGTACCTTTAGTCGGTCTAGGCTAGTCGGTATGGGTACACGTCGTTCCCTAGAGGAAGGGGCGTCATCTGTGGCTCCCTAAGGAAATTCGAGATGGTGTCAGGATGGTATCAGTTGTCGGTTTGACCAACTCTCAAAGTCCTTAGGCAAACCAAGGCTGTCTGAGAGTCTAGGTTTCCCTCACCCACACTGGGGCTGGTCAAATCCCTAGGTCCCTTAGGTGGAAACAAAATCCCGCTCGTCGCTCAGATCAACATTAGAGGATCTCTACACGGTCCATCTTCGTAAACACTGCACACTGGGGCTGGGTAGGACCCCAGCACCCGTACATGGGCAAATCTAACACTGGGGCTGCATGGGGAAGGAACCCCTCAGACGGGTTATGTAGCGCCCCTTTCCGTAGGAGGAGAAAGGACACCACATCCGCACCGAGACGAACTCTCAAACGAGGTAGATGTACCACATTTAAGAATCCATCCCGGCGAACGGCAAGCACTCAATCTATACCTGGCAACAACGTACCTAGTCCAAAAACAACAACCAACAGAAATAATAGAGTGCGGAAGCTATAAAATATATATATCAATTAAACATTCAAAGCCACACGGGACATCAATTAACATAAATCAATATTCAACAGATACATATTTAACTAGTCAATACTCAACGAATATCCATCACATCATCGAATATCAATCATCATTAATATATCCATTCCTACTGAACAAAACGATTTAATAATAAAAGACAAACTATTGTTGGACACTACTGACAATTACCAAAGGACACGAAGACCAAGACTTACGACCCGCTGTTGCAAACCGACATGAGAGGTGACAACACCACCTGTCGACCTGAAGTAAGAATTAAAACAACGAGGGGGTGAGTATAAACGATACTCAGTGAAGGTAAGAAGGGAACAAGTACGAGCCACGGTTCCGGGTTTTTATACATATATAAGAAAGTACATTTGCAGAATTTAATAAAATCGGAATGTGCTCCGACTTGCATTAATTTCAATAAATAAGCATTAACGATAAAGCATAAATAGAAGCAAGTAATATCCCAGCGAGAATGGGCTTGTTCCTCCTTATAACCCCTTCATGTCATTATAAAACTCCATCTCCGGTGTCTGACCCCATAGTGCGACCATGGGCGATGAATTGAATTTTAGGAAAACGTGCAACAGATGCAACGCCCACCATCGCTCCCAACCGTGGCTATCAACTCCTGACGGTCCACGATTGACGCTTAATTTTGGGAAAAGTACCTCGGGCAACACCTTGGACGCTCGTCCCCAAGTGAGACCCTCGAATACCCTCCCGGGCCCTTAGTAAAAGAAAAATACATGAAGTTGCTCGCGTTTCAAGAAATATATGAGTTGTGTGCCAAACGGGCATTTAGGCAAGTGTGTGACGATAGAGGGGGTGACTATAAGTTTCATACGTGTCGGGAAGCACTGGCGCCCTCCCCTAACGACTTCCTTCATAGACCCCACCAAAGTCAAAGCGTCACGTTTGAAAAGAAAGAGTTTACTTGCCTCTTGAAGTCAAAACGATTTAGATATACTTATAAGTATAAGTTGATATCAAAACATTTGTTATTAAAATCATAAAAATATAATTAGATATTTAATAGATATACAAGAAAGGAAATCAAATCAATATGAGTCACGTAAGGGTAGTTCGCAATAGGTAAAATAAATCCTTACTCCAGTTGAAAGCATTTTAAAACCCTCACCTGGGAGCACGGGAACGACAAGACACTTAAGCTAGTCCTTGAAAGGACGGCCTGAAACTGTCAGACGACAAACCAAATAAGACAAGACACGACGTACGACTCTCAAAGACTACAACGCATGAAAGACCAATTAATAATCATGTAGTAATTGAAATTACAAGTAAAATGCATTTAAATCCATTAAACGAAAGATACGCAATTAAAGATGCTAAACATGCTCAATTGAAATTCTAATTGCACATTCATGCATAATATATTATAAAGAAGCACTCATGCGATTTTCGGATCATTCGGACAACATTCAAAAATTGGGGAAAAAGCCCTAAACAAAAAAGGCTATAGGTGAAAACTTTACGAAATATTCAAGTTCCAAATGAGGTCGGAATTTTGAAAACTTTACGAAATATTCATCCTTGAATCATATGGAAGCTATAGGTGAAAACGGCTCGATTTTAGGGGTCGTATGCAAAAAGTCAACTTTAATTTTTGGCCAATTGACCCCATTACCGTGAGCAACTAAGGAAAAAGGCTGAAAATTTGGTTAAGGCATTCGGATGGGCTAACGCACGGCCTTGCGCACGGTCTTGAGCACGCACTCAAGACCGTGCAAGCTAAAACAAGTGCGCCCTAGCTAAAATCAACACATAAAATTCACACTCATGCATTGTACACATTAATAGCTACCATTTGATCCGAACTACACTAAAAATGGTAAACTCTAACCTACAAACCCATCAAATTATCAAATATTAATTTCAAAATAAAAGCTAGAAAATCGAAGGATTTAATGGATGAAATGAATTGGGGAAAGAAGGTTACCGATAGAGAATCGAACGAGGATTGTATAGTTGGTCTCGAAATTTCGATTGATCGAGCGACGGATTCGGGACGGGATTTCTCCTTCTCCTTTCTTCTTCTTCTTCCTTTCTCCTTCTCTTCTCTCTTTCTCTCTCTCGATTCTGGGGTGTGAGCAAGAGTATGCAAGAGAGTGTGCACAAGAGGGTGTAAGTGTTTTCAAGAGGGTGCAAGTGTGTCTAAGAGGGTGCAAGTGTTTTTAGGGGGTGTGGGTTCGTTTGAGATTAAAATAAATTTGAGGGGTAGAAAAGGTAATTATAAATGGTTGAGGATATGAAATAAATTAGAATAAATTAAAATTAGCTCACGAAGCTAATCTTTTCATTTAAAATCGAACGAGGTGTCGAATAATTATTCCGAAAATATATTCCGGAAATTTGGGTCGTTACAGGTTAGGATCAAATCCCGTGAAAAATACCCCATTATGAGATGCTTACCTCAATGTAACAGCTCGCACGAGGATCCGGCCCACACTGGGGCTGTTCAGCAAAAAGAGATTCCCCACCTAACTAAAGGAGGGAATCTCGTGTCCGACACCTCACTACGAAACGTTCGGTCCTACCGATATACACCAGGGCTGTCTGCGAGAAGGCCAGAGTCCTTTGGAATGGCCAAAGTGGCCTCTAGGCACCACGTCCTGGCCACATAACGAGTTCATCTCCCTCAACCGGATCTCGATGTCCTGCAAGCTCGGGTCTAGTGCTGTCTAGGAGCGAGTAACTGTAGCGCCCCTTGAGGAAGGAACGTCACATCCACACCAAAATGAATTCCTGAGCTTTGGCGAGGGGCCTCAACTCAAAAACCCACTCCGGCGAACGGCACGCAAGCAATAACTACAGGCAGCAGCAACGACTTCCCAACAACAACCACAACAATACAGAGTAATGCGGAAGCGATTTAAAAGGTAAATAATTAAATTCCATAAAAGGCTACGAGGCTATCATAATTCAATTAAACATTTGCAGTTCAAGATACAGGAGATTCATAAACACATAGTACCGTCCATGGCTCAACTAGCCTACCCTATGCAATCGTAGATATCTTCAACTATCCCACATCAGGGGCACATAAGGTACGGAAGGTAAATAAAGCAATAAAGGGTACGAAAGCAGTTAAATACAATAAATCAAGACTCGATGGTTGTTGGGACCATTGACAAGACAAACCAAATTACAAGACTGAGCCTATCTAGACCTGCTGATGCCGACTGACAAGATAAGTGACGCCGCCACCTTTCTACCTGAAGCAAGAACCAAAATAGAAGGGGTGAGTATAAAGGATACTCAGTAGGGGGGGTTTTGATCACAGTTTGTCGTTTATCTTTTAAAACCAAAAGTAGTGAATGTTACCCGTTTTGAGAAAGAATACGAATAACGATATAAGTTACAAAACAATAACATAAGGCAACACTCGGGTTCGGCTTACTTTGAAAACACAAAAAGGTTGACGAACCGGATCCTTTAAAATCATTTGCACTTAAAGTCAAGCCGATCAATTGAAAGGATATTAGTTGAGTCACGAGGCCGTTACAAGTTCGAAAGGCATGATATAAACAAGTTGGAAATGATAAGTAAACACAACTTGTAATTCAACTAAGTAGTTTGAACAATAAAGAAGGCTTATGTTGGGCAAGTTCGAGCCACGCTTCCAGTTTTATATATATATAGGGAAATACATATGCTAAAGGGAGAAAATCGGAAGGTGCTTCGACTTGTAACGAAAACAGTAAATCAATTAGACAAGTAAGTAATACAATAAGTCATGTAATAATGTGTCCTGGCGAGAATGGACCCTCTCCTTATAACTCCCAACCATGAAAATCATGAAAGCATGTAGTCAAGTACTCCACCACCGACAAGAATGATCCACTAACAGAGTTTTAAGGAGACGCGATTAGCACCACCATACAAAGTTTTAAGGAGACGTAGTTAGCACCACCGTTTGCATCAACTGAAGCTAGCCAACCTCCCAGCCAACTTAAGTTAACACGGATAGAAGTATACATCGGGATTTGCCCTAGACGCTCATCTCCAAGCTCACCTCCTGTATACTCCGGGCCCAAGTCATGATCCAGTCCATGGCTCACTTTTAAAAATCAATAACAGTTTGGGTGGCCAAAGGGGCCGTTCGAAAAGATGATGCATGCAATTATGTATGAATGGCCAAAAGGGGCCTTTGAGACAAGTAGGTGTAACGATCTACGAAATACTCATAAGTGTCGTACGCTTCGGGAGCATGCTGACGGACATCGCTAACGACATTACTTATAAGTACCTCTGAGATCAAATGGTTACTTTGAAAACAAATAGGTTACTTGTCTCTAGTTGAAAGTGTTTCAAATCATTTTGCAGATGCATAAGTTTTGCTATCGAAAAGAGTTTAACTAAGCACATAAGGAAATAGTAAAGGCAGTACATCAAGTAATAAGAAAGGCGGGATAATGAGTTATTTCGCAACCTAAGTAACTATGTCCTTGCCCCAGTTGAAAGCAGTTTAAACCCGTACCTGGCTCGACACGACAGAATGAAAGCAAGCGGTAGTCAAGTTTCTCCCTCGTTGGTCCCACCTATAATACACAGGGCCTAGAGGATGAAAACGAGAGCGACAATACGAAAAGCAAGACACGAGACAACAAATGATGCACGGCAATACAACTAGAACTTCATTCATGCTATAAACGAGACACGGAAAGTTAAACAATTAAACATATAGAGATATATAAAATACGGAACAACAATTAAAGAAGTATTAATGCAATTCTAAATAACGAAGAAACATTGGAGTTAAATATTAAAGACATGCTAAAATGCATATAGGGCATGTAGGCATGCTTAAAATAATATATGAACGCTCTCACGTGAAAAAGGGATCAAAAGGATAACAAACGAGAAAAGTGGGGAAAATCCCTAAACTAGAAAGGTGTTAATTGACGGTCAAATTAGGTCGTAAATTATAACTTCGCAAAATATTAAGTCTCGACTCAAGGAAGCTATAGGTGAAATCGGATTGATTTTAGGGGGTCGTTTGCAAAAGTTAACATTTTATGGCATGAAAGAAAGAAAGATGGAAAATTCACTAAGGCATGTGCATCGGCCAACGCACGGTCTTGAACACGCTGCCAAGACCGTGCAGGAGCACACGACCCTACGCACCGGGAACGCGCACGGGCGCAAGCCAGTGCAGGCCAAAACGGGTGCGCACGGGCCAACGCACGGTCTTGGCAAGCCCGTGCAGGAGCCTATGCAGATCAGCAACAGACAGCAACAAATTTCGCGATTTCAACGAAAATTGATCCAAAAATCCACAAATCTTAATTTCTAGCAAGAATCAACAACTAAGACTTACAACGAACATTAAGCAACACATAAGGAACATTTTGATCTAAGTAGCATGCAAAATAACCAAGGAATAAGCTCAAAATCATCAAAATTCATAAACGACCCATGAAGCAATAAATGTGATTAAAAGCTCATAAATTCAGGCAAAGAGGTGGTGAATCGGGTACTTAAAGGAAGAGCTCATCGAGAGGATCACGTGGGTACCAACAGTGTGAAAATCGGCGGAGAAACGAGCTCGGTAGGACGTTGGGAAGATCTCTCTCTTTTTCTCCTTTTCTTCTTTCTCCCTTGGTTGTTGGAGCGTGAAGTGAGAGTGAGGGAGAGATGGGGTCTAAGTCAGAGTTGACCTAGGGCTTAGAAACGAAGGGGCATTTTTATAATTTAATAAAACTCACTCAAAAATAAATGTTGTTCAAATAAAACAATATTACAGTCAAAGTTCATCATTTTAAACGCACATTGACATAGAATAATTTAAATTTACCGATTATTACATTTACAAAATTCATAATAAAATATAACAAATAATCACATAATTTGAGAATTAAGGAAAGAAGCAAGATATGAAGGCACGAAGCTTACCGAACTCATCTTGAAAAGTCGGGGTGTTACAGTGCACAAGGTGGTGGGGGAGGTTCGAGGGATGAAAAGGTAATTCTTAGTAAAATAAGAAACATAAGAGGGTCAGGGATAAAATAGATAGTTTCGAGTAAAAGGTGGGTTCTCGGGTAAAACTTGTTCGTGATGTTAAATATTCTCACGAAAAGCCTTCGGCGCGAATAAAATATTATTCTGAAATAAATCCGAAATTTCGGGTCGTTACAGTAACCTTCAGAAAGGACGAGTACTGCAAGTACAATAGGTAGTCTATGTTCTAACCTAGGTGTCCTCAGAACGATCCCAGTCAATGTGCACTAACGCGGGGATTTTTCCTCCTGTTAAAGACTAAGCGACCAAGCCCAGTCGTTTTGGTCTGGGCATGGAAAAATGCCCCAATCCCTCACGCGTCAACAACGTGCACCCGTCAGGTGTCATGAAATGGTCATTTCCTACATCTATATTCAAGTGTCTCAAGGACACAAACACTTTATGGAAATGAAGACAACATTTTCATACATAGAAAAGGTTTACAGTTCAACATGACACGCTATACAAGTTGTTACAAAACAACAAGAAAACCTATCTATACTCCCTACGAAAGGATCCATCAGCAGACCTACTGTCGCTACCATGGTAAGGACTGCCATCGGCCACACGGACGTCATCATCCGAGTCACTGGGAGTGGTGTCCCCCGTATGCTCCTGGGCCCTCGCCTAAGCTCGACTCTCGTCGATCATCGGTCCACCCGGTCGCCTAGCCGCTGGCCTATCATAGCGCGCCTTGGTGCGTCGCTCCTGATGTACCGCGTTGCCCTTACCCTTCTCGGCCATCCTATCAGACCCACGCCGAACTGGGGCTGAACACCGGTCGCCAGAAGTGCCCTCTGACTGATCTCGACAAACGGGCGCATCTCGTCCCCATCTTCTCATCCCCTAAGACAAACACTGCAAGGGAAACATAGCTATATCAAATACAGCAGAAATGACTAGATCATAAGGGTGACAGATGGGGGAAACAAACCACATCATTCGACCGGCAGACCAACTCCCGATAGAACACGCCGGTCCTCTTCGGGAGCTCCTTCTTCAAGGAGTGACTCATCTTCATGGCCTCCTCATAGGCCACTTTGTAGCCCTGCACAGTCAAGAGGTTACCATTATACGACCATATTCCTACCGAATAATGACAAGAGGAAGACAAGATACATACCTTCTTCTTCATAAACAGAATCCCGAGGACCCCGTCTATCCCTGGATGAGGAAGGGTCTGAGTCACGGTGTTTCCTCGAAAGACCATATCGAATGTCCAAGCGGGAAAATTCCTAGGCAAGTCCGCACTATGGACTGGGGCTGTCGCGGCCTCCGGAGCATCCCCCTCATCATTATTGTCATCATCGTCATCTCCCGGATGTCCCTCTTGGGCGGAGGAAGCCCCAGGCTGACGCGGGAACTGACCCATCAAATACTACCTGGCAAAGTTAGTATAGGTCAGGGGCCCGTCATAAGCATCCCTGATGATACCGTGAGGGTCATCATAAGCCTCCAGTACATCCGTCTCTCGGGCGAAGGACATGCCCCACACATAGGGTGGATCGACCGGAATGGTTAACACATGGGCACCACCTGTCTGGTACAACACCCGAGAACCTAAATAGGGGACTCGACCAAAGGGATAGATGTACACATGATCCCTCATAGACTGGAGATAGAGATCCTGGTGCGTGATCTCGCTCCATCATCCAAACCGCACCTGCATACGGAACAAAGATTTAGACAAGGATCTCTCCCGTCAAGAACAGATCAAAAGGAGAAGATTCTCACCTCACTGATGGTGATTGAGTCCAGAGCCCTCCGACAAGCCACCACTGTCCAGCGGCCCATGGCCTAGACGTTCTCCTGAGTGTAATGACGACTCAGAGGGAAGGCATCCTCCATCAGATCCACGAAAGTTGGGCTCTTACAACCCAGTATCTCCACGGCCCATATCTGCAAAAGGTCGGAAAGGGATTACACAAGTACGACCCGATAAAAGATAAAATGCAAAGACCAGAAAGCCCCTAAAAAAAAAAATACTGCCCAAGCCGGAGTATATCCTCTGCAAGATGAGATCCTCAGCCTGCTGTAGGCATCTATCCACAAGTAGCAGGCTGCGAACCCTGCTCTACCCCAAGCATAGCCCCTAATGCGTCCAAAGACCGCTAAGGACCCCAGCAACCCCAGTGGTGCACAAGAAGATGAGTTGGAAAATATCGTACTGCACAACCCGTACAACAGAAAGGCCCGAGCTAACCTCGCCATCTCGGCCGGATCCTGGACGTCAAAGTTGCACGTTGACCATGCATTCCTGATCCCTCCTAAGGACAACGCTGACGGGCTCGCATAGGTCATACCAGGCCCCAACAAATCGACCACCATATCATTGGTAACATCCTCCCACCAATCGAGGTCCTGACCCTCGAAGGGCAGCCCCATAATCATGAAGAAATCCATCGGGGTCATAGTCACCTCAAACAATGGCAACTGGAATGTCTTGGTACAGTCCCACCATCTCTCACCAAGGGCCTGAGTCATGCCCCCAATCTTCCTTATCGTCGGTAGAGAACCGAAGAAAGCACTCAAGCCCGTGCCGTCCACCATCCTCCTAGCAGAATCCGGAAGGGGTCGGTACCATGCATCCACACACTGGGGAAACGAACGAGTTTCGAAGCCCCAACAGTCTGCAAACAAGCAAAGAATGGGTCAATAATAGGGTGAGAAAAGCACTATAAAGCAAGCCCCTACCCGAAAACCCACCAGAAAGCCTTTCTCTAAGAAAGCCCAGACCAAAAGCCCATTCGAAGGCCCAGAAACACATGTTTTCACGGAAGACATCTCTTTCGACAAACATTCCATCCAAATAGAGGATTCCTGCATGCCTCTAGCCCAAACAATCACCAAACACCCACTCGAGTATTTCCCCAAACACCTAGTGGGCATAAACACTATTCACACAAGCCCACTTCCCAAATCTCGCACTTCCCAAAGATTTCTCCGCAGATTTGAAGCATCTCAGGTCTAATTACAAATCCCCATCGAAATCCCCATCAAAAAGCACTCAGAATGATGGCAAAACGAACATATGCACCATAAAGCATAGAAGCGTAAAGTAGGAAACTTACCCCCGTTTCCTACTGACAAGATGGTACGAAAGCAACTAAATATAATAAATCAAGACTCGACGGTTGTTGGGACCACTGACAAGATGAACCAGACTACAAGACTGAGCCTATCTAGACCTGCTGATGCCGACTGACAAGATAGGTGACGCCGCCACCTATCTACCTGAAGCAAGAACCAAATATAAGGGGTGAGTATAAAGGATACTCAGTAAGGGGGTTTCGATCACAGTTCATCGTTTATCTTTTTAAATCAAAAGTAGTGAATGTTGCCCGTTTTGAGAAAGAATACAAATAACGATATAAGTTGCAAAGCAATAACATAAGGCAACACTCGGGTTCGGCTTACTTTGAAAACACAAAAAGGTTGACGAACTGGATCCTTTAAAAGCATTTGCACATAATGTCAAGCCGATCAATTCAAAGGATATTAGTTGAGTCACGAGGTCGTTACAAGTTCGAAAGGCATGATATAAGCAAGTTGGAAATGATAAGTAAACATGGCTCGTAATTCAACTAAGTAGTTTGAACAATAAAGAAGGCTTAAGTTGGGCAAGTTCGAGCCACGCTTCCGGGTTTTATATATATATAAGGAAATACATATGCTAAATGAAGAAAACCGGAATGTGCTTCGACTTGTAACGAAAGACGTAAATCAATTAGACAAGCAAGTAATGCAATAAGTCATGCAATAATGTGCCCCGGCAAGAACGGGACCTCTCCTTATAACCCCCAACCATGAAAATCGTGAAACCATGTAGTCAAGTACTCCACCACCAAAAGACATGATCTACTAACAGAGTTTTAAGGAGACGCGATTAGCACCACCATACAGAGTTTTAAGGAGACGCGGTTAGCACCACCGTTCGCATCAACTTAAGCTAGCCAACCTCCTAGCCAACCTAAGTTGACACGCATTGTAACGACCCGAATATTTTAATTTTATTATTAATAATTACGCGAATTCTTTCTTGCCTAATTTCTCGATCTATCCAATTGGATTAATTAATCTTGTGGAAAAGATTGATTTAACCTATCTTTTAAATGCCCTCAATTACTTAAATTACATAAATGCCCTTAAAAGCCTAAATGACCATTTTACCCCCCGAGATATTTTCCTAAAATATCTACCTATCTCTCTCATTCTCTCATTACACACAAAGAAGGAAAAAGAAGAAAGGAAGGAGAAAGAAGGAGAAGAAAGGAGGGAATCTTCCCGATGCCCTACCGAGCCCGTTTCTCGCCCGATCGACGAACCGTGAAAACCCGAACGATCCTCACTACATTCTCTACCGGTAATCCTTTTACCCCATTTCATTTCGTTCCTTCCTCGTTGCGATTTTCGTGAGTTTTATATAGAATTTTATAGTCTTAGGATTTTCGTGTTTAGGGAGAATTACTTGACCATTTTACGTGTTTCTTGTGCCTATGTGTAGCTTATGTGATATATATGATATATGTGAGAATTAGGATGTTTTATGGAGTAAATTAGGAGATGTATGAATTTAAATGTTGATTTTGCGTGTGAGGTTTCGCGATCTGCTGAGTCTGCTTCTCAGTAGATCCACACGGGCGAATGCACGGCCTTGATCAAGACCGTGCAGGAGCCCGTGCGCAGCCCTTTTCAACCTGCACGGGCTTGAGCCCGTGCACAGGCCCGTGCGCAGGCCCGTTTGCACTTGCACGGTCTTGGCACCGTGCCTAAGACCATGCGTGAGGCCGTGCACCTCTATTTGTGCTTGCACCGGCTTGCCAAGCTCGTGCGTTGGCCGGTGCAACATACTTAGTGCATTTTCCAGCCTTTTCCTTTCTTGCACTTCGGGAATTTGGTCAACCCCACTCATTTAAATGTTGACTTTTCACATACGACCTCCGAATATCAATCCGATTTCACCTATAGCTTCCTCGAGCCTCGGGATTTGATATTCTTCATAATTTACAATTTATCCGACCCTGTTTGACCGTCAATTGACACCTTTCTCATGTAGGGATTTTATCCCACCTTTCCCATTCCTTATCCGTTTGATCCCGTATTCGCGAGAGAACGTCTTTATATTATTTTAAACATGCCTACGTGCCCTAATTGCGTTTAAGCATGCCTTTAATATTTAATTTATATCCTTTCATTATCTAGAATTTCATTTACCTTTCCTTAGTTGTTATTCCGTATTGTATATATATTCACATGTTTAATTGCCTGGCTTTCCATATTGCAACTGTAGCATGATTGAGGTTCCATTTGAATTTCCGTGCGTTGTCTGTTGTTCGTGTCTTGCTTTTAGTATTGTCGGTCTCGTTTTCATCCTCTAGGCCCTGTGTATTACAGGTGGGACCAACGAGGGAGAAACCTGACTACCGCCTGCTTTCATACTGTCGCGTCGAGCCAGGTAAGGGTTTTAAATTGTTTTCAACTGGAGTAAGAACATAGTTACTTAGGTTTGCGAAATAAACTACTATCCCGCTTTCTTATTACTTGTTGTATTGCCTTTACTATTTCTCTATCTGCTTAGTCAAAAATTTTGATAGCAAAACCAAATGATTTGAAATGCTTTCAATTAGAGACAAGTAACTTATTTGTTTTAAAAGTAACTATTTGATCTCTGAGGCACTTATAAGTAATGTCGTTAGGGACATCCGTCAGCATGCTCCCGAAGCGTACGACGCTTATGAGTATTTCTTAGATCGTTACATCAACTTGTCTCAAAAGCCCCTTTGGCCATTCATACTTAACTGCTTGCATCATCTTTTCGAATGGCCCATTTGGCCACCCAAACTATCATTGATTCCAAAAACAAGCCATAGTTCGATTAATGACTTGGGCCCGGAGTATACAGGAGGTGAGCCTAGGGACGAGCGTCTAGGGCAAATCCCGATGTGTACTTCTAGAGTGTTAACTTGGGCCGGCTAGGAGGCTGGCTAGCCTGAGTTGATGCGAACGGTGGTGCTAACAGCGTCTCCTTAAAACTCTGTATGGTGGTGCTAATCGCGTCTCCTTAAAACTCTGTATAGTATTGTTGGTGGTGGAGTACTTGACTATATGCTTACATGATTTTCAATTGGGAGTTATAAGGAGAGGGCCCGTTCTCGCCGGGACACATTATTTGCATGATTTATTGCATTTGTTACTTGTCTAAGTGTTTTACGGCTTTCGTTACAAGTCGAAGCACATTCCGGTTCTCTTCATTTATCATATGTATTTCCCTATATATATATATATAAAATACGGAAGTGTGACTCGTGCTGGCCACCGTAAGCCTCCTTTCTTATTCAATTAATTAGTTGAATTACGAGCCGTGTTTATTTATCGATTCCAACTTATTTATATCGTGCCTTTCGAACTTGTAACGGCCTCGTGACTCAACTAATACCCCTTTCAACTTATCGACTTGATATTACGTGCAAATGTTTTAAAGGATCCAGTTCGTCAACCTTTTGTGTTTTCAAATAAGCCGAACCCGAGTGTTGCTTTGTGTCATTTTACAACTTATATTTCGTCATTCGTCTTCTTTCTCAAAACGGGCAACACTCACCACTTTTAGTTTTAAAAAAGATAGATGACGAACTATGACCAAAACCCCCTTACTGAGTATCCTTTATACTCACCCTTGCTATTTTGGTTCTTGCTTCAGGTAGACAGGTGGCGACATCACCTATCTTGTCAGTCGGCATCAGCAGGTCTAGATAGGCTCAGTCTTTCTGGTTTGTCTTGTCAGTGGTCCCAACAACCGTCGAGTCTTGTTTATTGTATTTATTTACTTTACGTACTTATGTGCCCCTGATGTGGGATAGTTGACGATATCTAGGATTATACAGGATAGACTAGTTGAGCCATGGATGGCACTACGTGTTGTTATTCTATTGTATTTCGAATTTCACATGTTTAATTGATATTATGTTAGCCTCGTAGGTGTTTATGGATTTATTTGTTTACTTTATAATCGCTTCCGCATTTCTCTGTTTTATTGTGGTTTTGTTGGGATGTCGTTGTTGTTGCCGGTAGTGCTTGTTTGAGTGCCGTTCGCCGGAGTGGGTTTTTGAGTTGAGGCCCCTCGCTGAAGCTCGGGAATCCATTTCGGTGCGGATGTGGCGGTCCTTCTTCAGGGGGCGCTACACGCATAGAAGTATACATCGGGATTTGCCCTAGACGCTCGTCTCCAGGCTCACCTCTTGTATAATCCAGGCCCAAGTCATGATCCAATCCATGGCTCGCTTTTAAAATCAATAATAGTTTAGGTGGCCAAAGGGGCCGTTCGAAAAGATGATGCGAGCAGTTATATATGAATGGCCAAAGGGGCATTTGAGACAAGTTTGTGTAACGATCTGAGAAATACTCATACCATCTGTCGCGACCCCCGGGCACGGAGGGGAGGACCCCCCCTGCTTGTATAACCTTCATCCCCACCTAGCACAACCCTAAAGTTTGGCTTAAAACCACATGCCAAAACAGGTTGCAACCTTGTGGTAGTTGTGCTTGGAGATTGGGTTATAAACCCTTCAATCATGGCATGAATTTCCGATATGGGATGGCTCCCCCAGGACGCACGGTCCTACGCACGGGCTTGAACCCCGTGCATTAGCCCGTGCAGCACTCACGACAGGTGGCCACGCCAGGCACACACGGTCCTACCCACACGGTTTTGGGACCGTGCGTAGGCCCGTGTGGCTTCCCTGAATGTGGCCCATTTCACGCTGAATTTTCGGGCCACTACAGAAGCTGTTAGGGCAGATCCCCCCTAACAATGGAATACCCGGTTGTGTACCTAACCGTTACACCTCGAAACTTTGATCTCGGAACGCCTTGTAAGTAAACCATAAGGTGCATACCCTAAGTGGCTCTCCCTTTAGCATGTCATACTTACAAGTGTGTTCTAGGACCGTTACAAAAATTGTCTCGAACGACCCCTTTGGCCCCCTTATTCCTTGTCTCAAAAGAGCAAAATGATGAAAAATATTTTAAAAACGAGATGGATATTACACATTAACCCCTTGAGGGCCCTTTTGGGGTAAAACTTGGGCCCGGATTATATACTAGGTGGAGACCCGGAGACGTGCGTCTAGGTTAAAGCCATTGTATAATCCAGATTATATATAGATAGAATTCCATTGACAAATCATCTATTAAGTAATCAAAAGGTATTATTTATGGCTAGTCAGGGGTAGTCTAGCTTGAGTAATACTTATCGGTGTTATGCATTTCATTGTATCATGTCGGTTATGGTGAAATCTCGATTTGCTCCTTCATAAGACAAACTATGTAACGACCCAAAATTTCAGAATATATATTCTCGGAATAATTATTTTACATTTCATTGGATTTTAAATGAAAAGATTAGCTCCGTTAGTTAATCTTAAATTATCTTAATTTATTTTAATTTAAGTCCCTATCCTCAACCATTTATAATTACTTTTTCCACCCCTCGAATTTACTCTAATCTCTAAACGAACCCACACCCCCTTGAAACACCTCTGCACCATCTTGGACACACCCACACTACCTTGAACACACTTACACCCCCTTGTGCACACTCTCTTGCACACTCTTGAACACAACTCAAAATCGAGAGAGAGAAGGAGAGAAGAGAAGGAGAAAGGAAGAAGAAGAAGGAGAGAAAGAGAAATCCCGTTCCGAATCCGTCGCTCGATCAATCGAAATTCCGAGACCAACTATACGATCCTCATTCAATTCTCTATCGGTAACCTTCTTTCTCCAATTCATTTCATCCATTAAATCCTTCGATTTTCTAGCTTTTAAATTGAAGTGAATACTTGATAATTTGATGGGTTTGTAGGTTAGAGTTTACCATTTTTAGTGTAGTTCGGATCAAATGATAGCTATTAATGTGTACAATGCATGAGTGTGAATTTTATATATTGATTTTAGCTATAGAATCCACCCTAGTTGATTTTAGGACGAAACCCTCATGAGAAACCTTAAAATTGAGTTTTCTGCACCTGAAAGACGAACCACACGGTCCAACGCTTGTGCACCACCTTGAGCCTGCACCGGCCGGCGCACCCCGGTGCGCAAGCCAGTGCGCACTTGTTTTAGCTTGCACGGTCTTGAGTGCGTGCTCAAGACCGTGCACAAGGCCGTGCGTTAGCCCGTGCGAATGCCTTAACCAAATTTTCAGCCTTTTTCCTTAGTTGCTCACGGTAATGGGGTAAAAGGGCCAAAAATAAAAGTTGACTTTTTGCATACGACCCCCTAAAATCGAGCCGTTTGCACCTATAGCTTCCATATGATTCAAGGATGAATATTTCGTTAAGTTTTCAAAATTCCGACCTCATTCGGACCTTGAATCGAGCTTTTTTCGTTTAGGGCTTTTTCCCCAATTTTTGAATGTCGTCCGAAAAATCCGAAAATCGCACGAGTGCTTCTTTATAATATTATATGCATGAATGTGCAATTAGAATTTCAATTGAGCATGTTTAGCACCGTTAATTTCGTACTTTCCGTTTAATCGATTTAATTGCATTTTAATTGTAAATTTAATTGCTACATGACGTTTATTGGTTTTTCATGTGTTGTAGTCTTCGTGAGTCGTTGTCGTGTCTTGTCTTATTTGGTTCTTGTCGTCTATTAGTTTCAGGCCGTCTTTTCAAGGCATAGCTTGGGTGGTCTTGTCGTTCCCGTGCTTCCAGGTGAGGGTATTAAAATGCTTTCAAACGGAGTAAGAATTTCTTTTAAATTATTGCGAACTACCCTTATGTGCTCATCTTGCTTAATTTCCCTTCTCGTATATCTATTAGATATTTAACCTATATTTTCATGATTTTATAATAAATGTTTTGATATTAACTTGTACCTATAAGTATCTCTTGTAACGACCCGAAAATCCGATTTATAATTCGGTATATTTGAATCGAGTAATTTCGCAAATTATTATTTTAATTTGATATTTATTCTAAGATATTAGGATAATTTCGTAAATGAGTGAATTTTGATATTTAAATCACTAATTGTCAATGTGCATTTAATTATATGAATTTTGACTGTAATTACGTATTATTTGGACAACGTGAGTTTTCAAACTTATTTTACAAAATTACGAATTTACCCCTTTGATTTTAAACCCTAGTCAATGATTGACTAAGTCTCTCTCTCTCACCTCACTCTCGTTCAAAAATCAACAAGGAAGAAAAAGAAAAGAAAAGAGAAGGAAAAAGAGAAAGAGAAGGAAGAGATTTCAATCGATCGTCCCGACTTCGTTTCCCGACGGATTTTCGAATCGTTTACGCCTACGAATTCCTCGCGATCTTTTCTACGAGTAAGCTTCTAACGATTCTCTCGTTTAATGTCTTCTATACTTCGTTGTTCTCGTTTTTGTGAATAGTAGGTATTATTAGGTTTTATGTAATTTTTATAGAATTTGTGGATGGAATTTTGTGATTATCGTTTCTATAGGTAGATTATATGTTGTAGATGATTATATGTGAAAATCAGAGATTAATTCGCATGTTTAATTAGTTAAATGTTGAATTAGGATTGATTTTCGCATATTGGGTTTGATGTTCTGCATGTTCTGCTCAATTTTTACGCACACGGGCCATGCACACGGGGTGTGGCAAGCCCATGTGGGTGTACACGGCCTCTTGCACGGCCGTGCAAGAGACCGTGCGTGTTTGGGATGGTGCACGGGCTGTGCACACGGCCTTGAGGCCGTGTGCATGAGGCCGTGCGTGTTCGTCCGATTGTGCACGGCCGTGCACAAGGCCGTGTGGCCTAGTCGAACAGTGCCCTGACCTTCTGTAAGTCAGGGCACATTTTACACTACGGGTCCCTCCGAGACTCATCTTTTCCAAATTCTTTCTTCGCTCGTGTATTCGATATATATGAAATAGATGTGAATTGCATGATTTACGAATTTATAACATGTTCGGGTCTATGCATAGTGCGTTTTAAGTTTTCTTTAAATTTTCTAACTTTTGCATGTGAAGTCCGATTTTCCCGAAATTCGAATGCATACTCCTTTATGATAATTTAAGCATGTCCGTAAAGTTTCGTTGCGTTTGGATTTGATTTGCATTTTTTAATGCATGAATTACTCTGTTTTCGTTTGAGAATTTGAACTTTAGTGCTTTGCCTGATTGTGTATCGTGCTTCTATGTGTTTTAATATTTTCGTATAAGCCGTGCGTCGTCTTTAGTCTTATTTGTTTGTGTCCTGGTATTCTTGCAGACGATACTCAAGTGGAGTAGCGCCGGTTCTTGCTTTTTGCTCTTATTTTGCATAGCCGCCAGGTGAGGCTTTCCTTTTCTGTTTCCAGTATTATTACGTATATATATAAATAAGCCTCTCCCGATATAAGCCACGTTTATGTTTTGTTTTCACACCGTTTATATATATACTTAATAGATATTTTTGAATATTATGTTTATGTGATTTATCGAAAATGATTTGATATGAAAAAGTACTACGTATAGTCTTTGAAATGTTTACGAAAGAGACATGTAAAACCTTTTGTTTTCTAAGGCGAACTTTGGCCTTCGGCCTCGCATATGACATGTCTCGAACGGTCTTTTGGCCAACCCGAAATGATTTGAAAAGCGAGTTATGATATGTATGCATGATTGTTTGGGCCCGGAGTAAGAGCGATAGGACGAAGTCGGTAGACGTCGGGTCTACGGCGTAAATCCTATGGTTTCCTCCATTTGGGAGCTCGGGGTGAGGCCGGAGTGGCAGCCCTTTGAGTACCTGAGTTATTCCCGTATGATATGAGTAGTTCGGGTTTGCAGTCCGGCTACGTTGGAGGAATAAAGGTGGTTTCTGATTTGATGTTTTGGAAATTGGAGTTCAGGGCTCGACTCGCCGAGTCATATGATAAGTTATGTTTTATGTTAAATCACCACCCGATTACGAAAACCTTTCTTTTATGTTGATTTCTTTTAATAATAAAATTGGTGATTTATTTTCCGTTTTATTATATACATTATTATTCCCTCCTCACTTAGTCGTTTGACTAACCCCCTCTGTTTTACCCCTATATTGGTTTCAGGATACTAGGCGGGATTCGTCGTCGTCGTCGTAGAGTTGTATTTATTTTCTCATGTATATTCCTTTTCCCCGTTTAGATATTATTTAAGTTTTACGATTTTAGAAAATTGTGTTATTATGTTGTATTCGGGATTATATATACTTCGAACCCGTCATTATATTTATCGGGATATTGTATAGAACCCGTTAATTAACTATGTAATTGATTTTCGTTAGCCTTGGTGGGCTTTAATACTTGTGCATTTATTTATGTTTTAATGTTCGGTTTATTATTACTTCCGCGTCTCTGTCGTTTTATTTTGTTGTTTTTGAAACCCCGCCTAGTAATTGAGTAAATGCTTGTCGTTCGCTGGGTTTCGGTTCGGGTCGGATCCCATTTCGGCTCCGGGTCGGGGCTCGGTGCGGGGCGTGCGTTACCCGTTTGGGGCGCCCGCTACAGTTGGTATCAGAGCTTCTTTGGTCCAATGGCCTAAGCTCTGAATTGTCGTGTTTTGTTGGTTTGGTCGGTCGTTGTGTGCCGGTGTAACTTAGGGAATTGCACCCACCAGTGTTCAAGAACGCTTAGTGTTTGAATTGTCACGGAGCTTTGTTGGATGATCAACAACAAAAGATCTTTTACAATCAAAACACTGGGATGGGCTTGGATATAGGTGGATGTGAAACTCAAGGTTGTACTTGCCATGCCTGGTTGTTTGTCGTGTCCGGTTGTGTCTAGGTCGTACGGCTTAGGACTTATGTGAAATTGTGCAAATGTGTTAAGTGCTTATGTGAACACTATGTGAACATTACTTGCCTATGTGTTTACAGCTTTGCATGCTCACTTACCTGTCATGCATAACTGTTAATGACTTTACAAGATGTCTCCACGTCGTTGTCCCTGTAGACAGTCCTCGTTATCTTCATTGACACCTCAGACCGATCCACCGATTCCAGCCAAAATTTTGGAAACATTAAGACAGTTCATTGCTCATGCCCCTAAAGGAAATGCTGAGCAGGAAGCATGGGCTCAATTTCTCAGATTCGAACCGCCACAATTTGAAGGTGCCCCGGATGACACTATTGCCGAGGCATGGATATCAGCACTAGAAAAGATTTATAGGATTATGGAATATCCGGACCCTCTAAGAGTCGAGTTTGCTATCTATCTGATGATTGGAGTCGCACAGGATTGGTGGAAGCAGATTGAGCAAAGATGGAAACGAGAGCATGTAGTCCCGACTTGGGATCAGTTCTTGATCGAGTTCCGGACTGATTACCTTCCGAGGATTGTTCGTCAGCAACATGAAACTAAATTTATGGCCCCCGTTCAGCCTATTCCTCCCCAACCTCAGGGATATCCACGACCCGTATGTGGGTTCTGTAAGGGCCCGCATTTAGAGGCCAAATGTTGGAAGAAGAATGGACTGTGCTACGGATGTGGTAGCGCCGACCACAGAGTGAATCTATGTCCGAAGAAGAGACCGGTACCGCGGGGAACAGCTCAGCCTCAGACCTATGCTAGTATTGATGCCTTGGAAGGCGATATTGAGGATGCACATCCAGCGAGTTCTACGAGGCCACTTACACATTCAGGACCCTCTTCCGGAAAGAAGACCTTCTCGGTATCTTCATCGAAACAGAATGTACCTCCTCAACCGCAGGGAACGCTAGTATGTGTCTTTTGCCAAAGAGATCATCAAGAGTCCGAATGTCGAAAGAAGCATGGACGTTGCTTCTCATGTGGAAGTCCGTCTCATCTCCGTACAAATTGCACGAGAAAGAGAATGTCGAGACGAGCCAAGAAGACGAAGCTTGATTTCGTATGAACGATCCAGGTATATTGCATTGTCATGACATTCATCCTAAATTTATTTAATTTCATGTTATGTGGTTTTATTTAAAAAATTATGTGTGTTAGGCGTATAATATTATATATGTGATTTCGGTGTTATTTCTTCGTGTTTGAATTTTGTGAAGTTTGTGTGGTTTTAATCACATGAACTGCCCCTATATGCCTTGCACGGTCTTGCCACACGCCGTGACGAGACCCTGCGCACCTTTTTCACACGGTCTTCTTGCACCCGGTGCGAGAGACCGTGCGCATGAATACACACGGGCTCGTCACACGCCGTGACGATACCCAGTGCGTGTTTCTCACACGACCTCGCCACACGCCGTGACGAGAGGCCGTGCGCATTTCTTCCAGGTTTTAAAATGGTCAGTAGCTTCTCATTTTCGCGCAACCTCAATTTTTCTCCTCTTCTCATGCGAAAATTGCTCTAGTTTTTCCCCCAATTTTCTCCCCATTTTGATTTCGATTAATTCTCGATCTAGCCGACGGATTTTCGTGAGGTTTTGAAGGTGTATTGTCTGCAGCAAGTTCTTTGGATTGTTGAAATTTGGGCTCGATCCGTTATACCGATCTCACAGAATCTTCGCCCGAAGTAGCGCACGCCAAGTGTTCGGTAAAAGTCTCAAGTGAAAAATTACAACTTATCTCCTTCAACCCACATCAATTTAAACTCTACTATGGAAGGTGATCGTGAAACCCGTAGTGGACGTCGGGCAAGGGAATTACCCGACATAGCGGCACCGGAAGGTTACCAAGTGAATTTGGGTAATGAAGACGATCAAGATGTGTTCAACCGGTTAATGGAACGACCGGTTAGAGCTACGCAATATCTCGACATGGAAGCTATGTACCAATTGGGCCTTGGCGAAGGGATCTCTTGTTACATCGATAACATTGGGTGGGCTAATTTTTGGAGTATCCAAAGGCCATCCTACCGCCAGCTCACTTGCGAATTTTTAAGCTCTCTTAGGGGCGCGGCATTTCCGGACGACATCGAGATGCCGATCGGAATCCACTTCCGAGCGTTCAACCGAGACTACACGCTTTCCTACCGGCAGTTGTCCGAGTATTTTCAGTTGGATGTTACGGCACCTAGAAGACATGCCGACGGATGGAATCAAGCCGAGGCTTTGAGGCGTATCTCTACCTCCACCGAAATATTTAACTCCGGCGTATCCAAGGCCACGACGCTCATCACCACTCAATTAAGAATTTTGCATAGAGCCGTTTCCCGATCGGTTCTAGCCAGAGGAGACAGTCCGGGAGCGGTGAACACCGAAGATTGTCTCATACTCGATCATATGGTGCGAGGGGTCAGGTTCAACCCCATCTCGTACATGATGGACCATATGATGTATATCTCCACTCGGTCGAGAGGAGAGATTCGAGTTGGCTCCTACATCATCGCCATTCTGGAGTGTGCCCAAGTGGAAGGGCTCGATACCCAGGTTCCCGTTCGATCTCGATTAGCTATGGCACTCTAGCCCAAATGGCGATCTGCACGAAGGGTCCGAGACGGAACGACCCGTATGTTCTAGTAGATGGATTACCCTTATGGGAAGCTGACCAAGAGGATGCTCCCGAAGAAGGACCCTCAGACCCAGAGGTCCGCGAGCAGGCTCAGCACATCTACTGCCAGCTGTTGAGACAGGATGCTTCTATACCTGAGTCTTCACACGGCAGAAGAAGCACTCAGAACCAGGAGTCGATAGACCTGCAACATTTTTATTCGGAGTTCACTGACTACCGACGTGTGACTGATGAGAGATTTTCCCAGCAGGAGAGGCAGATCAATGAGGGCTTTGCAGCTCAGCGTGCTCACATTGATAGTCAGTACACAGCCTTACAGGCAGAGCTTCAGAGGTCTATCTCAGAGATGCAGAGGCCACTATCAGAGCAGCTGGATCAGTATTTCCGTCGTGGTCCCGACGAGCCTTGAGCTATCTATTTCTATTTTTATTTTCTTCTTTCCGTTAGCTTTGTTTAGGATTTGATGTAATTTTGTATTTTGTATGACTCTGAATTTTATTTGGAATATTAAGTGTTTTAAGTGGTTATTATGAATGACGTATTATTATGTGATTTAATTGCATTTGAATGTTCGATTTAATTCGAGTTATTAGAATTTATGTTATGCTCCTCTTAACTAATTCCGAGACCGGAAGAGAATCTGAGGACAGATTCTTCTGAAGAGGGGAGTATTGTAACGACCCGAAAATCCGATTTATAATTCGGTATATTTGAATCTGGTAATTTCGCAAATTATTATTTTAATTTGATATTTATTCTAAGATATTAGGATAATTTTGTAAATGAGTGAATTTTGATATTTAAATCACTAATTGTCAATGTGCGTTTAATTATATGAATTTTGACTGTAATTACGTATTATTTGGACAACGTGAGTTTTCAAACTTATTTTACAAAATTACGAATTTACCCCTTCGATTTTAAACCCTAGTCAATGATTGACTAAGTTTCTCTCTCTCACCTCACTCTCGTTCAAAAATCAACAAGGAAGAAAAAGAAAAGAAAAGAGAAGGAAAAAGAGAAAGAGAAGGAAGAGATTTCAATTGATCGTCCCGACTTCGTTTCCCGATGGATTTTCGAATCGTTTACGCCTACGAATTCCTCGCGATCTTTTCTACGAGCAAGCTTCTAACGATTCTCTCGTTTAATCTCTTCTATACTTCATTTTTCTCGTTTTTGTGAATAGTAGGTATTATTAGGTTTTATTTGATTTTTATAGAATTTGTGGATGGAATTTTGTGATTATCGTTTCTATAGGTACATTATATGTTGTAGATGATTATATGTGAAAATCAGAGATTAATTCGCATGTTTAATTAGTTAAATGTTGAATTAGGATTGATTTTCGCGTATTGGGTTTGATGTTCTGCATGTTCTGCTCAATTTTTACGCACACGGGCCATGCACACGGGGTGTGGCAAGCCCGTCTAGGTGTACACGGCCTCTTGCACGGCCGTGCAAGAGACCGTGCGTGTTTGGGATGGTGCACGGGCTGTGCACACGGCCTTGAGGCCGTGTGCATGAGGCCGTGCGTGTTCGTCCGATTGTGCACGGCCTCGGCACACGGCCGTGCACAAGGCCGTGTGGCCTGGTCGAACAGTGCCCTGACCTTCTGTAAGTCAGGGCACATTTTACACTACGGGTCCCTCCGAGACTCATCTTTTCCGAATTCTTTCTTCGCTCGTGTATTCGATATATATGAAATAGATGTGAATTGCATGATTTACGAATTTATAACATGTTCGGGTCTCTGAATAGTGCGTTTTAAGTTTTCGTTAAATTTTCTAACTTTTGCATGTGAAGTCCGATTTTCCCGAAATTCGAATGCATACTCCTTTATGATAATGTAAGCATGTTCGTAAAGTTTCGTTGCGTTTGGATTTGATTTGCATTTTTAAATGCATGAATTACTCTGTTTTCGTTTGAGAATTTGAACTTTAGTGCTTTGCCTGATTGTGTATCGTGCTTCTATGTGTTTTAATATTTTCGTATAAGCCGTGCGTCGTCTTTAGTCTTATTTGTTTGTGTCCTGGTATTCTTGCAGACGATACTCCTGTGGAGTAGCGCCGGTTCTTGCTTTTTGCTCTTATTTTGCATAGCCGCTAGGTGAGGCTTTCCTTTTCTGTTTCCAGTGTTATTACGTATATATATAAATAAGCCTCTCCCGATATAAGCCACGTTTATGTTTTGTTTTCACACCGTTTATATATATACTTAATAGATATTTAAGATTATTATGTTTATGTGATTTATCGAAAATGATTTGATATGAAAAAGTACTACGTATAGTCTTTGAAATGTTTACGAAAGAGGCATGTAAAACCTTTTGTTTTCTAAGGCGAACTTTGGCCTTCGGCCTCGCATATGACATGTCTCGAACGGTCGTTTGGCCAACCCGAAATGATTTGAAAAGCGAGTTATGATATGTATGCATGTTTGTTTGGGCCCGGAGTAAGAGCGATAGGACGAAGTCGGTAGACGTCGGGTCTACGGCGTAAATCCTATGGTTCCCTCCATTTGGGAGCTCGGGGTGAGGCCGGAGTGGCAGCCCTTTGAGTACCTGAGTTATTCCCGTATGATATGAGTAGTTCGGGTTTGCAGTCCGGCTACATTGGAGGAATAAGGGTGGTTTCCGGTTTTATGTTTTGGAAATTGGAGTTCAGGGCTCGACTCGCTGAGTCATATGATAAGTTATGTTTTATGATAAATCACCACCCGATTACGAAAACCTTTCTTTTATGTTGATTTCTTTTAATAATAAAATTGGTGATTTATTTTCCATTTTATTATATACATTATTATTCCCTCCTCACTTAGTCGTTTGACTAACCCCATCTCTTTTACCCCTATATTGGTTTCAGGATACTAGGCGGGATTCGTCGTCGTCGTCGTAGAGTTGTATTTATTTTCTCATGTATATTCCTTTTCCCCATTTAGATATTATTTAAGTTTTACGATTTTAGAAAATTGTGTTATTATGTTGTATTCGGGATTATATATACTTTGAACCCGTCATTATATTTATCGGGATATTGTATAGAACCCGTTAATTAACTATGTAATTGATTTTCGTTAGCCTTGGTGGGCTTTAATACTTGTGCATTTATTTATGTTTTAATGTTCGGTTTATTATTGCTTCCACGTCTCTGTCGTTTTATTTTGTTGTTTTTGAAACCCCGCCTAGTAATTGAGTAAATGCTTGTCGTTCGCCGGGTTTCGGTTCGGGTCGGATCCCATTTCGGCTCCGGGTCGGGGCTCGGTGCGGGGCGTGCGTTACCCGTTTGGGGCACCCGCTACATCTCTAAATCAATTTGTTTTCATGAGGCAAGTAAAGCTCTTTCTTTTAAGCATGACGTTTTGACCTCGGTTGGGTCTATGAGGGAAGTCGTTAGGGGAAGACGTTAGTGTTTCCCAACACGTATGAAACTTGTAGTCACCCCCTTTGTCGTCACACACACTTGCCTAAATGCCCTTTTGGCCTTAACTTATAATGTTCTTCAAACGCGAGCAAAAAGATAATGTATTGTTCTTTTAATGAGGGCCCGGGAGGGTATTCGAGGGTCTCACTTGGGGAGGAGCGTCCAGGGTGTTGCCTGAGGTACTTTTCCCAAAATTAAGCGTCAATCGTGGCCCGTCAGGAGTTGATAGCCACGGTTGGGAGCGATGGTGGGCGTTGCATTCATTGCACGTTTTCCTGAAATTCAACAATCGCCCAGGGTCGCGCTTCGAGGTCAGACACCGGTGATGGAGCTATTGTAATTGAAGGGGTTATAAGGAGGAACAGGCCCATACTCACTGGGATATTAATTGCTTGTATTTATCGCTTTAATTCTTTAACGTACTATTAATTATTGTCGTGTATGCAAGTCGAAGCACGATCCGGATTTCCTTCAATTATGCAAATGTATTTTCCTATATATATAATCCAAACCTGGAAATGTGGCTCGTACTTGTTCCCTCTTTACCATCACTGAGTATCTTTTATACTCACCCCCACTATTTTGATTCTTACTTCAGGTTGACAGGTGGCGTTGTCACCTATCTTGTCAGTCGACAGCAGCAGGTCTAGGTTAGCTCGTATGTCTTGTCTTGTCAGTGTCCCAACAACAGTCTTGTCCTTATTTATGAATTGATTTAATTTATGTATTTTGTATTATGTTTTATTTCCCGTACTTACGTGCCCCGGATGTGGGATAGATTAGACGAGCAATGGATGGCATTTATTAAATGATTATTGAGAATAATGTATGAATTATGTTTCCATGAATGGCTTATATGACTAATTGTATAATTTGATTTAGCTTCCGCAACTCTGTTATTCTTTTATTGCTGTCGTTGTTGGGGTGTCGTAATGTTGTTGCTAGTATTTGATTGATTGATTGTCGTTCGCCGGGATGGATTTTTAAATGGGGTACATCTACCTCATTTGGGAGTTCGTCTCGGTGCGGATGTGGTGTCCTTTCTCCGCCTACGGAAAGGGGCGCTACAAACGATGTATTGGAGATTTCATTATTTATTTTGAAATGATTTTGGGAGTTATAAGGAGATGGCCCATTCTCACCGGGAATGAAATGTTTTGAAACGTTTTATTATCATGCTTAGATTCACAAAGCTTTTATGTAAAGAAAACTTATTGCCATTAGATTCATTTTCTATCAAACTAAAGTGTGGATCTAACTGAGTTTTATAACATTACATAAAGCCCCTCACTGAGTTGTTTTGAACTCACACCTCTATTTTGGTTCTTACTTCAGGTTTTGGTGTCCGACATTGCATTTTCGGCAGTGGCAGCAGCGTCTAGATAGGCTCTCCTCAGTCTTGTATATTTATATTTTGTAGATCGTTAAGATAACTTGGATGTTGTTCTCTCAACTTGTTTTGTGGATGTTGAAGCAGTTTGATGTTTTCATATTACATTTTGCCCCCTAATGAGGGATTAGATGAGTTGTGACGGCATTGTTGATATATCCCTCTTGCTTATGTTATATTGTTTCCACTCTTATTTCTCTGTCTTGTTGGGAGTGTCGTTGCTACCATATTGTGGAAACATGTTGTCCGGGGTGGGTTTTCGGGTGGAGGTCCCTAGGCGTCACTCGGGGGCTCGTTACGGTCCGGGGACTGTGGTGCGGGGGCGTGACAAAAGAGAAAAGAACTTGCTATTATCGAATGTCTTGAGGCATCAAATAAAACCGAGTATCTCTATTTTTGTTTGGCGCTTGATTAAGGGCTGGTTACTAGTGGATGATATCATGCAAAAATGTGGGATCATGATGGCGTCGAGGTGTTACTGTTGCCGTGAGATTGAGAGTATCCTCCATATTTTTCTCAACAGTTTTAAGGTGCAGCGCATATAGAACTTTTTTGGTGGATATTCTTCACACTAGGCTCCCGAACACAAGTGTGGTCAATACTATGTTAGGGCATTGGTTCTTCTCTTCCACCTGCCAAATGAGAGCTCATGTGAAAACACTTGTGCCGGTTTTGATCCTTTGGTTTGTATGGTTGGCTCGTAATAATGCAAAGCATGAAAATAAAAGAGTTGTGCCAAGCCTCATTGTCAAACTAAGTGTGAATTATTTGTTCCAGCTGGAGAAAATTAGATTATTGAAGGGGAAGGAGTGGAAAGGATATTCGACGGAGGCTACATATCTTGGTTTCTCCCCGAGTTGTGCTCGGACCGATCGAATTACTATTGTTAGATGGCGGGAACCACGAATAGGCTGGGTCAGGCTTAATATGAATGGGGTGTCGAAAGGGAATCCTGGAATTGCTGGTGCCAGGGGAATTATTCGACACCATAATGGATGCATGCACTAGGGTTTTTATACTTATCTTGGTCTTTGCTCTAATTATTTTGCTGAACTTTGGGTTGTTTTCGAGGGACTCCAACTTGCTATAGAGAAGGGATTTTCGAATGTGTGGTTGGAATGTGACTCTAAATGGATGATTGAGCTGATTAGTAGTGATAGAAAGTGCTTGTGGGACATGCTTCACGTGCTTATGCGTATTAGAAGCTTGATCAAGATTTTGAACTTCAATATTTCACATGTGTATAGAGAAGCCAATTGTGTTGCTGATCAACTTGCGAATGTGGCATGTACTGCCTTGCAAAGTGCGGTGCTAGGTCCTCAGGAGGTTAGTAGAGATTTGCGTGGTGTGATTTGGTGTGATGCTTGGAAGATTCATTATATAAGAGTTAAAAATGTTAGGTAAAATCATTAGTACTAGCGGGCATAATGCGGAGGGTAAACTTTTATTCTATTGGTGGATTATTCTTCAATAGGTTTACACTAACAAGTTTGCTTGGCTTTGCATAATTGGTAGACTCAATACTAGCGATGTTAGGCAGGAACCTCACGTGGCTTGGAGAGTGATTGTGGCTATTTTTATGTTTGGAAGGATAGTTCTTTTATTACGTGGGATGCTGAGTTTACTAATGCTTACTTATCTACTCTTGTAGGTTGGCGCCAAAATCATGTTTGGAGAGCTGGACTCGGATGGATTAAAGGTTTTATCATGGATTTGACGGGATACTTGGTAGGTGATGTCGTGGTTTCGGCCAGCTTTTACTTTAAGTACTTGACGGATTACCTTGTGCATTTTGTCATGGTTTCGGCTAGTTGTAACTGTTGGGAATTGACAGAAACTAATGTACATATTGGTGTTGCCTCAAGTTGGGAGAATAATGTGAACTATCTCAGGATGAATGCTACGGCTAGTACAAGATTAGGTGGTCGGCCCACCACTCCTCTTCAGGGATTTGACAGCATGAGTACTGGGCCCAGCCTGGCGAGTGCGAAACTCGTGTCCTTTTGGAGGACGGCCCATTTTAAGCGCATATACTTGAAGAGGATGGTTGTTTTTTAGGCTTCTCTTTTGTACTCTAGGTTGTTTAGCTTGATTGCTACCATGTTTGTTTTTAATGGCTTTTCTAGCCTTATGATGTACTTTTTGGATTTCCTGACTTGAGTGCTTTATATATGAGGCGGGGCCCTCTCTTAACCCCATGGCCGCATAGACGGTATCTGTCGCGACCCCCGGGCACGGAGAGAAGAACCCTCACGACAGCGTCCGTTGGATGCGTGCGTATAAGCTTTCTCGCCACCGTGTACAACCCTAAAGTTTGGCCTGCGAAGCACTTGCCAAAAAGGGGTTAACCCACTGTTGGTTAGTACATGGCAATTAGGTTATATATTGATCATGCCTATGTTGAAATTCCGATGTGGGATAATTCCATGTAACCTCACGGTCAATTGCATGCTCACGGGAAACAACTTACCGTGAGGGTGCATCTCACGGTTTGCTGCTTCCCATGCAGCTTACCATGAGCTGCTCCTGCTCTTCCAGATTGGGGCGTGTTATAACCAATAAACACTTGTATTTATGGGCCAAGATATATTAAGTTGTTATTCCATAAAATCTGGAAAAGAGATTACTGATGACCGCGGCCCATTCGCTAAGGCCCAACAATTCCGGCCCACTCAAAATCCCTTAAGTGCTTGACCTAGCTATATAAGTGGATAAAAAACATGTGCAACCCCCAATCAATCAGTCATCATCTTCTACAATTCATCATTTCTGCTATTCCATTTCTGCCTTTCCCTTTTGCTGCCAAGACTTTACATCTTTTATGCATTATTTCTCTTTACATTAAACTTGTATTTATCATCATCTTGTATATAAAATGGACTGAATATATTATAGTTCAGACGTGACCCATCTCCCGGAGATTCTCGATTATTTATCCTGTTCTAATCTTAAGGTTTAGCAAGACACTTTAACATTGGCGCCGTCTGTGGGAATCTCCCCAGATTGGTCGCGTCGAAGTGCTCGAGCTCACGATACTACAAAGTGTATATTTCTTCTTTTCTGAGATTTTGAGACTTGTGCGAAAATCTGTTTCTCTGTCTTCTCTGCACTGTCCAAACTTCAGCAAAAATGGCGACAGAGGAAGAAATCGCAGCAGCGAAGAAAAAGATGGCTAGAAAAGATAAAGTATATGCGGACGGAACCATTATTGTAAACGAAAAAGATGGTATTGAACACCATGAAGTAGACCCAGATGACTCTGAAATAGTTTTCACTGAAGACCTTACAAAGAACAACTTCAAAGCTATGCTTAAGAGCATGCTGGGTGAGATCATGGTGGAACAGCTCGACGCACGAAATGAGCCTCAAAATTAAGAATTAATGATGCCAAGACTCCCACCAAACTGGTCTTCACAAGTTCAGATTTCGTGCCCTTTTGATCAATGGGGTTTAGATGTCGCGGGTCCATTCCCATCACCTTGAGGAGAAGCTAAGAAGTGCATAATCGTTGTGGTGGAATATTGCACAAAATGTGTCGAGGCTGAAGTCGTCCTCAATGCCAATGAAGATGAGGTAATCAATTTCATTCGTAAAAACATTATCTATCGTTTAGGATTACCAAAATACAATGCCTGTACGCTTCAGGACATGAAAGGAAAAACCTTGCCTCGAACCTGTAATACCTTGAACCTAAGGAAGTATTATGTTTAACGAGCTACCTCAATCATTATCACTTTCACTCTTTTACGATTTTCGAAAGTGTTCACCTGAGTATATCCATTTCGAGAACACATTTGCATTTTCAATTCCAAAAGCGTACATGGTCTGACCCTTAAACACATTGTTATTCATCGGAGGTGAAATGAATGAAGCGTACTTTATGTTCATTTTCATGCTATGATCTATGTTCTATATTATATTTTTGTGCGTGTACAAGTGAATAACATGCAGGAAAACGCACTAACATTCTTCTAAATCACCAAAATAATACACAGACTTGAACTCAGACTTTTAGAGATAATAACTAGTGAAAAGAAGTGAAATATTAAAGAGTGCAATTAGCAGTCACCTCGACCCTAATTCAAGAGTTAAATTAGAGGGTCGCCTCGTCCCTAATTCCAAAGTTTAATTAGAGGTCCCCTCAACCCTAATTCCAAAGATCAAATTAGCGATCGCCTCGACCCTAATTCAAAAGTTCAAATTAGCGGTCGCTTCGACCCTAATTTCAAAGTTCAATTAGCGGTCACCTCGACCCTAATTCCAAAGTGTAATTAGAGGTCGCCTCAACCCTAATTCAAAAGTTCAAATTAGCGGTCGTCTCGACCCTAATTCCAAAGATCAAATTAGAGGTCGCCTCGACCCTAATTCCAAAGTTCAAATTAGGGGTCGCCTCGACCCTAATTCAAAAGTTCAAATTAGAGGTCGCGTCGACCCTAATTCGAAAGTTCAAATTAGAGGTCGCCTCAACCCTAATTCCAAAGTTGAAATTAGTGGTCGCCTCGACCCTAATTCAAAAGTTCAAATTAGCGGTCGCCTCGACCCTAATTCCAAAGTTCAAATTAGTGGTCGCCTCGACCCTAGTTCAAAAGTTCAAATTAGCGGTCGCCTCGACCCTAATTCCAAAGTTTAATTAGAGGTCACCTTGCACCTTGACCCTAATTCCAAAGTTTAATTAGCGGTCGCCTCGACCCTGCTTCCAAAGTTTAATTAGAGGTCGCCTCGACCCTAATTCCAAAGTTCAAATTAGCGGTCGCCTCGACCCTAATTCCAAAGTTTAATTAGAGGTCGCTTCGACCCTAACTCCAAAGTTCAAATTAGCGGTCACATCGACCCTAATTCCAAAGTTTAATTAGAGGTCGCCTCAACCCTAATTCCAAAGTTCAATTGATGGTCCGCTCGACCCTAATTCGGTAAATCAATTAACGATCAACTCGACCCTAATTCAATAAAATCAATTAGCGGTCGGCTCGACCTAATTCAAGAAAATTAACTAGCGGTCAGCTCGACCTTAATTCAAGAAAATTAACTAGCAGTTTATTCAATCCTAGTCCAATAAATCAATTAATGGTCTATTTGACCCTAGTTCGATAAACTCGCTAGAGGCCTGCTCGACCCTCGTTCGATAAACTCACTAAAGGTCTACTCGATCCTATCTAGACGAATTAAATAGAAGCACACTTGACCCTGATGTGATATCTCATCCAATTCACTTGAGGTCGTCTGACCCAAATTCATAACAAGTAGCTTATTCGAGGTCCATGTGATCCAACTTCGAGGTTGATAACTTATTTAAGGTCGAAACTATCCAAATGAAGTTATTCGATCTTCAACCCATCGAAGGTTGAGGCCACCTAGGTGAGGCTAATAAACACTTTCAACTCATCTAAGGTTGAAGTTACCTAGATGCAGTTAGTAAACCTCCAACTCTTCTAAGGCCGAAATCACCTAGATGAGGTTAATAAACACCTTCAACCCAAATGCAGTCGACACTACATAAAGGAGGTCAACAAACATTCTCAACCCGTATAAGGTCATAGTTGTCGGAAGGGGTATTGAATGCGAATAATTCATTTGAGGTTGACACTACCCAAATCGAAATTATTTAACCTTTACAATCCACTTGAGGTCGAAGTTACAAAAGTCAAGACCAATTCGAAGTCTAATTTAGAACACAATGAACTTCGAGAGTCGATATGTGCCAACAAACTCAAAAACGAAGGAAGTGAAACGTACATTCACCGACTGAAGCTGTAGCGGGCGCCCCAAACGGGTAATGCACGCCCCGCACCGGGTCTCAATCCGAAGCCGAAACAGAAATCCGACCTTAAATTGAAACCCGGCGAACGGCAAACCGATTTACTCAATCACTAGGCGGGGCTTTTTGTAAAACAACAACAACGACAACAATGCGGGAGCGGAAGCAACAACCAAATTAAATTCCATATAACAACATTCAAAGCAGTAGCTCAATTGCACAAATAGTTAAAGCCCACCACGGCTAGCGAAATTCAATTACAATAATATAATAAATAAACGGGTTCGATACAATATCCCGGTGATATACAAATACGGGTTCAATATATCAACCCCGATAACAATTACATATAACCTAATCATGAACTTAAGATAATCTAGAAAGGGACAATCACCGAAAAGAAAGAAAACCCGCGAAACAAGA
The DNA here is from genome assembly GCA_958496215.1 of Verbena officinalis. NCBI lineage: Eukaryota > Viridiplantae > Streptophyta > Magnoliopsida > Lamiales > Verbenaceae > Verbena > Verbena officinalis. The sequence continues at coordinate 33,490,754 of OY292385.1, read as the reverse complement.
CTGACGATGCCCACCTAGTTACCACCTGAAACAGATAAGGTTTAACACAGGGAGGGTTAGTCAAAAGACTAAGTGAGGGGAAAAAGGGAATACATACATAATAGCATACGAGAATAAATCACCATTTTAACTTAAAAGAAAACAAATGTAAAAGAAGGGTTTTCATAAATATTTTGTGATTTATCATAACATAACGTAATGGGACATATCATATTGCTCGGCGAGTCGAGCCCTCAACTCCTCATATCATATCGAAACATACCTGAGAACCATACCAGCCTTATTCCTCCCATGTAGCAGAAGGACCGCTAAATCCAAACTGCTCAGCATATAGGCATAGCCTATGTCTCAGGTGACACGAAGTCAACCGCTGCAGGAGCACAAAGGTTGCCACTCCGGCCTCACCCGTGCTCCCGGTAAACATGGAGCAAGCTACCGAATTCCACCGTACACCCGCTGTTTATCCGGCTTCATCCGATCGCCATACTCCGGGGCCCACAAAGATAAGACGGACACGCATATCATATCTCGCATTTTTCATAACTATTATTTTCCTATTAGAATAGGAATCAAGACATTTCGGGGAGGGCCAAAAGGGCCGTTTGAGACAGGCGATGTAACGGTAGGAAACGCAACCGGGTGTTCCATCGTCTTGGGGGTGAAACCCGCCTTAACGACTTCACTCAACGAGAAGGTTTCCAAACCCAAAATTACATTTAAATCGAAACATAGTTCGCTTGTCTCTTTTTGAAAACATTTCGAAATCATATACATATTATTCATTTAATATCAAATCCGTTGATCTTAAACCTCATAAAGATAATAAGCATAAAGTATTTACTAAATATAGTAATACGGGGTGAAAACATAAATTACACATGCGAGGCTTATTTAGTGAGGCTCAATAGTACATATCTACATAATACGGGATAACAATAGAAACCTCACCCGGCGATAACCAAAAGAAAGCCCAAAACGGAAACGAGCAACCTAATCCACGAGAGTGGAACCTGCAACTGACAAACGACAACCACATAAGACATACGACAACGCACGGCTCATACGAAAGCATAGAAACACGTAAAAGCACGTTATACAATCACATAAAGCACTTAGGTTCAATTATCAAACGAAACGAAGTAATTCGCAAATTTAAAAATGCAAATCAAATCCAAATGCAACGGAACTTTACGGACATGCTTAAATTATCATAAAGGAGTATGCATTCGAATTTCAGGAAAATCGGACTTCACATGCAAAAGTTAGAAAATTTAACGAAAACTTAAAACGCACTATTCATATACCCGAACATGTTATAAATTCGTAAAACATGCAATTTCATAACTATTTCATATATATCGAATACACGAGAGAAGAAAGAATTCGGAAAAGACGAGCCAAAGCGGGACCCGTAGGCCAAAATGTGCCCTGACTAACAGAAGGTCAGGGCACTGTTCGACCAGGCCACACGGCCTTGTGCACGGCCGTGTGCCGAGGCCGTGCACAATCAAGAAACGCGCACGGCCTCATGCACACGGCCTCAAGGCCGTGTGCACAGCCCGTGTGCAATTCACCACACGCACGGTCTCTTGCACGGCCGTGTAACCCCACACGGCCTTGCGACACCCCGTGTGCAAAGCCCGTGTGCGTCCAGATTGAGCAGAAACTCGCAGACAGCAAAAACATACGCGATTTCAAACCAAAAATTCAACATTTAATTGATAAATCATGCAAATCACTCCCTAATTCTCACATATAATCATCTGCAACATATAATCTACATATAGAAACGATAAACACGAAAATCCATCCACGATTACTATCATAATCGAATAAAACCTAAATTCTATAACTATTATCAAAAATACGAAATACGAAGCATACGAGACATAAAATGAAAGGATCGTGAAAGGCTCTCGTAGATGAGATCGCGAGGAGTTCGTAGACGTAAACGGCTCGAAAATCCGTCGGGAAACGGAGTCGGAACGATCGTTGGAATCTCTTTCTTCTTCCTTCTCTTTTTCTCTCTTTTTCTTTCTTCTCCTTTCCTTTTTCTTGCTGAGTGCCGCGAGAGTGAGATGAGAGATTGACTTAGTCAAATTTTGACTAAGGTTTAGAAATCGAAGGGGCAAAGTCGTAATTTCGCAAAATAAGTTTGAAAACTCATGTTGTTCAAATAATACATAATTACAGTCAAAATTCATATTATTAAACGCACATTGACAATTCGTAATTTAATTATTAAAATCACTCATACACGATATTGTTATAAAAATCATATAATAATTAATAAAATAAATCATAAATCGCGAGGGAAATCGATTCGGGCTCCCGGTTCACAACACGAATTTTTGGGGCGTTACAATCACCCCTCCTTATGAGAATCTGGTTCCCAGATTCTACTGATTAGATTTAAACAACTCTGGGTGAAACTTATGCATCTTCATTCGGATCTCTCACGAAGCTCCTTCGACTGTCTGATTCATTCAAGGGACTCGCTAGGAGATATTTCGCGGATTGCACAACTCCAAGCCTGTTCGGGGTTCTTGCAAGTAGCTTTTCAGTAGAACTTAAGCTATCTCCATTTATTGTCGAAAGGCCTGAATCCGATCGACAGCACCTTGGAGAAATCCCAGATAAACCTGTAACAGTAATTACCATCTTAAACCTTCAGTAGTCCGGACACGAAGTCCATGGTGAATCCATTCCCAATCCCACATAGGGGTATGCAGTAGTCATAGCTAACTCCTTAGTCTTTGATGCTCGGCTTTGATCTGCTGGCAAGCCAGGTATCTCTTGACTTAATCGAGTAAGTCTCTTTCTTTCGACTCTTCGAATCATGGGTCCGGGACTTATATTGGGAAGTATTGGGGTTGCCAACACAAAGCTGAAACTTTGGATTATTCTTCGCTCAAATTGTCTGACTCGGGATCCATTCTTTTGCAGACTTGGCATTTTAGATTCTTCAACCCAATTCTGACTGGGTCGTAAGGCTATGAATGAAATTATCCAAAATGGTGCAAGTCCAATTCAGTTTAGCCTCAATTTGTGACACGTTCGTGATTTGGTTCAAAGTACCAACTACGATATTCGCTTTTCCCAAAGAACACTGATTCTTGTAATCTTAGTCCTCAAACATTTTCCATTAACGACATTGGGGTTGGTTCAACTCCTCCTGATTTAACACTTGTTAAACTCTCATAATCGGTGGGGATGTCAACAAATTCCATAAGAGATAGTGGCGACGCTTCAGCCAGTCCTTTACTACGGCAGCTAGTTCGATGTCATGAGTGACAACTTTCTGATTGATTTTAGCTTCCCGAGCATGAGCTATGGTTTCTTCATTAGCACCATTCACCAATTCAACCTTTCATGTGATGCATTCCTACTCACAACAATTCCTTCAGAACCTCATAAGCAGGGTTAATATTGAAGTTGTAGTTAATCTCTTCTCGACTCCTAAGAACAAGTCTTACAGAGATCGTCCATTCGAGTTCGTTTTCTTTCCTGTTGACTCAAGCAACAGGGTTGCAAGCTTAGAGAAGTTCCACTCGAAGTCTTGGTTTGGTCCCATTCCAGTACTGCTCAAATCTTCAACGATCCTCCTTCTCTTCTCACTCCGGATCCGAAATGACTTAAACGGTCAATAAGTCGATCCAGATTTCACATCCGCTAGGTTGGGCAACTAGCGGGTGCCCTTTTTTTTCTGGAGTACCATACGGAAGTGTTCTGCGTTCTTCCTTTAATCTCGAGGACACCAAGGTGACTCCTTAGGAAGCAACGACTAACTCACTACGATATGAACGGGGTCCATCAAGTCGCAAAGCACTCGTCAGTACTAGAGGCAGACATACGAATTCAAGACGTCTACATCAGGCACTGAAAGCTGTCTTCAGAACATATTCGCCTCGAGCACAAAGCTGATGATACCCTAATCAAATGTTGTTCAGACAAAATCCTCGATCTCAAAGCATATCGGACATTTCTTCATCGACGATAGAGAATACCTGGCTTCGTTAATATTCTGTGCAATTCTCGGTGAACAATACACACTGGAAGTGCACTATCTTCTTTCTCTACAAGCAACGTTGGAGTACCCCAGATCAAGACACTCGTTCGGGCACGTTCAAGGGAGGGAAGTTCATCAAGTCGGTTCTTCGATTCTGTCAGATCGGCAGAATCCATTCGATTAGGCGACTTCGATCACGGTTCGACTTCTTAGAGTTAGATCTTTCACAAACCATACATTCCGATCTAATCGCAAGAGCTCTCAGACTCTCGGGAAGTACGTCTGTGAATTCTATGACCAACTTGGTTCTCTGGACTTAGTCAAGTCCAAAATAATCCTTTGCTGGCAACTTGGTCAAATCTGCTGCTAACAGTTCCTTCGATGATAAACGGCAGCACGCGCACGAATCGCAATTGTCCTCCAATCCGGCAACAAAGAAATAGAAAGAGAAACATGCAAAGAATCCAACATGCACACGCACAAGTACAGCAATGAAAAGCGCAACAAGTGAGTGTAAACCACTCGAATTATAAAATGTATGTATGGAATGCCAATTAATATTTGTACCTTGCACCGAAGCATTCGGATCTAAGTTCTCCTCGACTGTCTCGATCTTTTCTTCCTTGTGCAATTTGCGCGGAGATGGAAGGGACTTCCACATGAGAAGCAACGTCCAGCTTTCTTTCGGCATTCCGACTCTTGATGGTCTCTTTGGCAAAAACCACATACAGGTCGTAGGGCTCCCTGCGGTTGGGGAGGTGCATTCTGCTTCGATGAAGACACTTGGGAGGTCTTCTTTCCGGAAGATGGCCCTGAAGGTGTAAATGGCCTCTTAGAACTCGCTGGAGGGTACTGAACGGTGGTAGTGGCAAGAATAGGACTCAGTCCCATTAGGTTGAGTTCAGACTCAATATGCAGAGCCATTTCCACGGCGTCGGTATAACATTGAGGTCGGACCACCATCATAGCCTTTCTGATCTTGTAAGTCAATCCCTCTACAAACTGGCGAGTCTTCCTCTGCTCGTCGGCGACCATATACGGGCAGTGCATAATAAGTCTAGAGAAATGAGCCTCGTACTGGTCAACGGATGAAGTACCCTGCTTGAGAGCCAGGAACTCTCGCTCACGTCGCTGTTGGACCACCAACGGAATATACTTGGCCCGAAACTCAACTAAGAATTGATCCCAAGTTGGGACCACATGCTCTCGCTGCCATCGCTGCTCGATACGGGCCCACCAGTCATGTGCAGCTCCTGTCATCTGATATACTGCTAATTCGACCCTCTTAGGGTCCGGACATTCCATTACTCTGAACCTCTTCTCCATTGCCGCTATCCAAGATTCGGCAATAACATCATCGGGGGCACCCTCGAACTGTGGAGGGTGGAGTTTAAGGAACCTGCTCATCTCTGTCTCGGGGGCAGGTGGTGGTGTTGCTCGGTTGGTATTAACCATAAACTGCCCTAAGGCTTCCATAAATTGTGCTGGTGTCGGAACACCTGGAGGCGGACCTGGCGGTTCACGGCGAGGAGGCATTCTGCAAATTCAGTACCAAACATGCATGATGGTAAGTGATTATGAAAAGCTGTAACACGTAGGCAAGTAATCTTCAGATAGAGTTCACATAAGCACTTAGCACATTTGCACAATTCCACAAAAGTCCTAAGCCGTACGACCTAGACACAACCGGACACTACAGACAACCAGGCATGGCAAGTACAACCTTGAGTTTCGTATCCACCTATATCCAAGTCCATCCCAGTGTTTTGATTGTAAAAGATCTTTTGTTGTTGATCATCCAACAAAGATCCATCACAATTCAAACACTAAGCGTTCTTGAACACTGGTGAGCGCAATTCCCTAAGTTACACCGGCACACAACGACGGACAAAACACCCAAAACACGACGATTCAAAGCTTTGGCCATTAGACCAAAGAAGCTCTGATACCAACTGTAGCGGGCGCCCCAAACGGGTAACGCACGCCCCGCACCGGGTCTCAATCCGAAGCCGAAACAGAAATCTGACCCTAAATTGAAACCCGGCGAACGGCAAACCGATTTACTCAATCACTACGCGGGGCTTTTTGTAAAACAACAACAACGACAACAATGCGGGAGCGGAAGCAACAACCAAATTAAATTCCATATAACAACATTCAAAGCAGTAGCTCAATTGCACAAATAGTTAAAGCCCACCAAGGCTAGCGAAATTCAATTACAATAATATAATAAATAAACGGGTTCGATACAATATCCCGGTGATATACAAATACGGGTTCAATATATCAATCCCGATAACAATTACATATAACCTAATCATGAACTTAAGATAATCTAGAAAGGGACAATCACCGAAAAGAAAGAAAACCCGCGAAACAAGACTGACGATACCCACCTAGTTACCACCTGAAACAGATAAGGTTTAACACAGGGAGGGTTAGTCAAAAGACTAAGTGAGGGGAAAAAGGGAATACATACATAATAGCATACGGGAATAAATCACCATTTTAACTTAAAAGAAAACAAATGTAAAAGAAGGGTTTTCATAAATATTTTGTGATTTATCATAACATAACGTAACGGGACATATCATATTGCTCGGCGAGTCGAGCCCTCAACTCCTCATATCATATCGAAACATACCTGAAAACCATACCAGCCTTATTCCTCCCATGTAGCAGAAGGACCGCTAAATCCAAACTGCTCAGCATATAGGCATAGCCTATGTCTCAGTTGACACGACGTCAACCGCTGCAGGAGCACAAAGGTTGCCACTCCGGCCTCACCCGTGCTCCCGGTAAACATGGAGCAAGCTACCGAATTCCACCGTAGACCCGCTGTCTATCCGGCTTCATCCGATCGCCATACTCCGGGGCCCACAAAGACAAGACGGACACGCATATCATATCTCGCATTTTTCATAACTATCATTTTCCTATTAGAATAGGAATCAAGACATTTCGGGGAGGGCCAAAAGGGCCGTTTGAGACAGGCGATGTAACGGTAGGAAACGCAACCGGGTGTTCCATCGTCTTGGGGGTGAAACCCGCCCTAACGACTTCACTCAACGAGAAGGTTTCCAAACCCAAAATTACATTTAAATCGAAACATAGTTCGCTTGTCTCTTTTTGAAAACATTTCGAAATCATATACATATTATTCATTTAATATCAAATCCGTTGATCTTAAACCTCATAAAGATAATAAGCATAAGGTATTTACTAAATATAGTAATACGGGGTGAAAACATAAATTACACATGCGAGGCTTATTTAGTGAGGCTCAATAGTACATATCTACATAATACGGGATAACAATAGAAACCTCACCTGGCGATAACCAAAAGAAAGCCCAAAACGGAAACGAGCAACCTAATCCACGAGAGTGGAACCTGCAACTGACAAACGACAACCACATAAGACATACGACGACGCATGGCTCATACGAAAGCATAGAAACACGTAAAAGCACGTTATACAATCACATAAAGCACTTAGGTTCAATTATCAAACAAAACGAAGTAATTCGCAAATTTAAAAATGCAAATCAAATCCAAATGCAACGAAACTTTACGGACATGCTTAAATTATCATAAAGGAGTATGCATTCGAATTTCGGGAAAATCGGACTTCACATGCAAAAGTTAGAAAATTTAACGAAAACTTAAAACGCACTATTCATATACCCGAACATGTTATAAATTCGTAAAACATGCAATTTCATAACTATTTCATATATATCGAATACACGAGCGAAGAAAGAATTCGGAAAAGACGAGCCGAAGCGGGACCCGTAGGCCAAAATGTGCCCTGACTAACAGAAGGTCAGGGCACTGTTCGACCAGGCCACACGGCCTTGTGCACGGCCGTGTGCCGAGGCCGTGCACAATCAAGAAATGCGCACTGAGGCCGTGTGCACAGCCCGTGTGCAATTCACCACACGCACGGTCTCTTGCACGGCCGTGCAAGAGGCCGTGTAACCCCACACGGCCTTGCGACACCCCGTGTGCAAAGCCCGTGCGCGTCCAGATTGAGCAGAAACTCGCAGACAGCAAAAACATACGCGATTTCAAACCAAAAATTCAACATTTAATCGATAAATCATGCAAATCACTCCCTAATTCTCACATATAATCATCTACAACATATAATCTACATATAGAAACGATAAACACGAAAATCCATCCACGATTACTATCATAATCGAATAAAACCTAAATTCTATAACTATTATCAAAAATACAAAATACGAAGCATACGAGACATAAAACGAAAGGATCGTGAAAGGCTTACTCGTAGATGAGATCGCGAGGAGTTCGTAGACGTAAACGGCTCGAAAATCCGTCGGGAAACGGAGTCGGAACGATCGTTGGAATCTCTTTCTTCTTCCTTCTCTTTTTCTCTCTTTTTCTTTCTTGTCCTTTCCTTTTTCTTGCTGAGTGCCGCGAGAGTGAGATGAGAGATTGACTTAGTCAAATTTTGACTAAGGTTTAGAAATCGAAGGGGCAAAGTCGTAATTTCGCAAAATAAGTTTGAAAACTCATGTTGTTCAAATAATACATAATTACAGTCAAAATTCATATTATTAAACGCACATTGACAATTCGTAATTTAATTATTAAAATCACTCATACACGATATTGTTATAAAAATCATATAATAATTAATAAAATAAATCATAAATCGCGAGGGAAATCGATTCGGGCTCCCGGTTCACAACACGAATTTTCGGGGCGTTACAGAAGCTGTTTGAATAAGTCAACAATGAGAGACATATAATAAAAACACTCAGAATAATAATAATATCTTACAACCTCCAAGGTTAACAAAGTTCAGATCTAGAGCGTCACTATGCTATCTATGACAAAAAGCGACCTCAATGGTCATTATTTCATAGGCAAAAGCAAACAAGATATCAGTTTTAGTCAAGTTCTTCAAGCTGGAACTCGAATTCATCTTCAACCTCGCCCTTCTCCTTTGGCAATTCCTCCAACTTGTCATTCTTTAACATGTCGAGATGCTCAGGAAATAGTGGGGATTTTTAACACTTGATGATGAAAAAGTTATTTCTGAAAAAGCTCCTAAAGCTTCATGCTATTATCACCAGGCCTATTTGCTACAACCTCTTGGAACGTGGTTGATTAGGCAAAATCACAAAAAGCGTTGAAAATCGGAGTTCTTTCCCTTTTACAAATTCCAAAATTCGTTTTGACCAAGAGCATAATCTTTCTGGTCTGCAGCCTTGATTTTAGCTTCGAGCTCTGGGTAAGCGAGCCTTAACTTGAGCCAAGAGCTTCTTGTGAATAACCTTGATAAGAGCCTCGAGCTCTTGAACCTTCAAAGATTGAGCTTCATTAAGCTTTTGTACAACCTTCTTTAGAGCCTCGAGTTTGTATTGTTAGCCCAGTTATTTCAGGCTCATCTTATGAAGCATCATTTACTACCTCACAAGATCTCGAAGCTTCGTTGTTAGAAGCAGACACATCCCTTTGTTCTTTCTTTAGCTTAGCTTCAAGTTTCTCTTGCGCCTCACGCCTTGAACCGAGCCTTTGATGGTCATATCTGCACAAGAAAACTAGACTATGGAATAAATATACCATAAGGCTCATTTTGACCTCTCCACATCCTTAGTTGGAGACAGTACAAACTGCTCCAATAGAGCCTCATCATCAAGCAACCCGTCAAGGTACTTCGAAAATTCTGGAAGTGGGTGGAAGAACTCTAACGAGCGAAAACAATCACCTCGAAGTTCAAGCGGTGGATTCCAGAATCAAATAATTTTCGGTAAAATTCATTTAGGTCAAATTCGAGGCTTATTAATTTATTTGAGGTATACACGACCCAAATTCAGGATTGAATAACTCATTTGAGGTTCTTTAACCCAAACTCCTCTAATTCAAAACCGAGCCCAAATAAACCTTGATCGGTTCAGCTTAATAAGGTCCTATCCGATATCCATGATCCGATAATCAAACCTCGATCAGACTTCTAATTAAAAGGGTTCAGCACCAACTTAATAAAACTCTTCAAGTTTTTTGAGTATTTATGGTTCCGATTTACCAATAGATCTACACCTAAACAGTCTAAAAATTGGGGGACTTATGTTATGACCAATAAACACTTGTATTTATGGGCCAAGATATATTAAGTTGGTATTCCATAAATCTGGGTCAAAAAGAGATTACTGATGACCGCGGCCCATTCGCTAAGGCCCAACAATTCCGGCCAACTCAAAATCCCTTAAGTGCTTGACCTAGCTATATAAGTGGATAAAAAAACATGCGCAACCCCTAATCAATCAGTCATCATCTTCTACAATTCATCATTTCTGCTATTCCATTTCTGCCTTTCCCTTTTGCTGCCAAGACTTTACATCTTTTATGCATTATTTCTCTTTACATTAAACTTGTATTTATCATCATCTTGTATATAAAATGGACTGAATATATTATAGTTCGGACGTGACCCATCTCCTGGAGATTCTCGATTATTTATCTTGTTCTAATCTTAAGGTTTAGCAAGCACTTTAACAGGGTGCTGCAATTCGTCCATCCTTTAGAGCGTAATGTCCCCATTGCGCCACGACATTAGGATCGTTCGCTCCCCGCTAGTGGAGAAACCCCACGCACGCCTGGCCCCATTAGCAGTAACCCTCACGTGCATGGACCCGCACCGACGGTTGGCTCTGATACCACCTGTCGCGACCCCCGGGCGCAGAGAGGAGAACCCTCACGACGGCGCCCGTTGAACGCGCGTGTATAACCTTCGTCGCCACCGTGTATAACCCTAAAGTTTGGCCTGGGAAGCACTTGCCAAAAAGGGGTTAACCTACTGTTGGTTAGTACATGGCAATTAGGTTATATACTGATCATTCCTGCATTGAAATTCCGATGTGGGACAATTCCATGTAACCTCAAGGTCACTTGCATGCTCATGGCAACCTGCTCACGGCAAGCAACTTACCGTGAGGGTGCATCTCACGGTTTGCTGCTTCCCATGCAGCTTACCGTGAGCTGCTCCTACTCTTCCAGATTGGGGCACTACAGTTGTAACGACCCAGAAATCCAAGAATCTTTGTGAGTTCTTTTTCGCGATTAATTATCTTTCTCGACCCTATTTCTCGTATTATGTGAATTATATTACATTATTTCGTATACGACCTTACGTGATAATATTATGTGCGTATTTAAATTTCTTATTTGTTTAGCATTCGTTTGATATTAATATTGTTATATTTTACCAAAATATTTAAATTGGACTTTCTAAAACTACCAAAATACCCTTCGTATTTTTGGATATTTCAAATTATTTGATAAAAGTCTCAAAACCCCTCTTTGAACCTTAATTTCGAAATAGAGAGAGAGAGAGAGAAGAGAAGAGGATTTTGCATTTAAAGCCCGAATCGATCGTCCCGAGCTCGTTTCTCCACAGAATTTCGTGCCGTTCGAACCTACGAGATCCTCTCAACAAGATCTCTCTTTAGGTACCAATTTTCCCATTTCTTTTTATGAATTTCTGTAGATTTAAGCATGTTTGCTATTTCGGGAATAATTTAGAAAATTTATGATTGTGAACCCGTTTCTTGATCATTTCTCGTGTTTCTTGGATACAAATGTTCTTTATATGTTGATTGATAATTGTTGTAATTTATGGGTGTTGATTTGCGCGAGAAAATGAGTTATATGAATTTTTGGCTCGATTTTTATGTTTCGATCACGATTTTCTGCTGTCTGCTGTTGATCTACACGGGCTAACGCACGGTCTTGATCAAGACCATGCAGGAGCCCGTGCGCCACTCTTTTTGCCTGCACGGGCACACGCCCGTGCGTCTATCCCGTGCAACTGGCCGTGTGCAGTGCACGGTCTTGACAATGTGTCCAAGACCGTGCACAAGCTGGTGCGAAACACTTAGAATGTTTTTCCAGCCTTTTCTCAAGTTGCTCTCGGGAATTGAGTCAACATCTCACTATTTTCATTGACATATCGCATACGGACTCCAAAAATTCTACCAATTTCCCTTATAAGTTGTAGATTAATATTTTGAAATGTTTGTTGAATTTCGACCTCGTTCGGACTGTGAATAGTACATTTTTACGTGTATGCATTTTTGGAAACTTGTCAGAATTACTTGAAATTTACGTGGTAGCTTCCATAAATATTATTATTAGCATATGCATGATTGATGAATCATTTGGTTAGCCGTTCGTCAAATAATTGCTTATTTGCGCTTTTAGAGTCGTTATTAATTCGTCTAGGTCCTGTCTTGCCTACAGATCAGTCTGAGGTCGGAGAGCTATGAGTTGTAGCTGCTAGGCTTTCTTTTTGGCACACCAGGTAAGGATTTAAATTGTTTAAACTAGGCTTGAACATATATGTCTATGTATACATGTGAAATCCCCGTATTCCCTTATTAATAGTATTAAATATTTCGAACTTATATCTTTATGATTTTATCAACAAATCATTTAATATCAAATAATACATTAGTACCCAAAATCAATTTGTTTTCAAAAGGGCAAGTAATCTCTTTCCTTTTAACGTGATGGTTTGACTTAGGATTTGGGTCTATGAGGAAAGTCGTTAGGGGAGTTTGTCAGAACAAGCCGACGCATATGGAACTTGTAGTTACCCTCCTTCGTCGTCACCACTTGCCCAATTGCCCATTTGGCACTCAAACTCTTATTGTAAAGCAAGTAAAATATTTGACTTTTCATTGGGCCCTGGGATGGTATCCGGAGGTTGCATTTGGGGACGAGCGTCCAGGGTGTAACCCGAGGTGCTTCTCCCAAAACTAAGCGTCAATCATGGCCCATCAGGAGTTTGATAGCCACGGTTGGGAGCGATGGTGGGGTGTTGCATGTGTTGCACGCTTTCCTTAAATTCACTATAGTCGAGCCTCAGGTTGCTCCTTGGCTTGACATCGGCGATGGAGTTTTTATAATGTATTAAGGAGAAATAAGGAGGAACAGGCCCACTCTCGCTGGGATATTTATTTACTGCTTGATATTGTTATTGTCTTTATTGCTTTATTGAATATTCAAGTCGATGCACATTCCGGTTTCTTCTTTATTGCATATGTATTTTCTATTAAAACCCGGAAGCGTGACATGACTTGCTCTACCCATATCTTCACTGAGATCTTTGACTCACCCTCTTTTATTGGTTCTTGCCTCAGGTAGATTGAGAGACCGACATGTCTCGCGTGTCGGATTGGCAACAGTTCATAGATAGGCCTTTTTGGTTTTGCCGTTGTCTAGATTGTTGTCTGTAACTCTCTCGTTAGGTTATTCTTTTGTCCTGGCATGTATTTAATGCTATATTGATCCCCAACCCCATATATTTACTTTACGTTGCCCTTGAATGGACTGTGATGATATTGGATATTTAGATTGGCCCCGAAGTGGCATTTATGTTATTATATTTTAATTTGCTTCCGCTGTATATTCTGAATTGTTTATCAGTTGTGTCTTTGGGGATCCGTTGTTGCCAAGAGTCGGGATAGACCCGTTAGCTTGTATGGGTTCTGGGGTTGAGGCGCCGTTCTCGGCTTGGGGATCTGTGCAGGTTCGGGGGCTGTAGAGCGGGGCACTATAGTCTGAAGTTGTATCAGAGCTTTAGGCTCTATTGTCTAGAAGTGTCGTGTCTAAGTCGTACGGCTATAGGTTTCGTGTTACTTTTCTTGCGTTTTATATGTTTATTGTTACGTGATCACTTGAACTTATCATTAACCCACATGCATTTTCAGCTCACTGTTTCAGGGACTATGGTTCGACCACGTGGCCGATAGGATCCGCCTCCACCGCCAGAGGGCTTTCTGATGAGGGGACCCGCCCTCGACTGGTGGCGATTTGTAGAGAGGAGATGGACAGCTGCACAGACCCAGCGCACCTAGGCACAGTTCTTATTTGAGTTCCGTGTGAAGTATGTGCCCGAGATTGTTCGGGATCAGAGGGAGAGGGAGTTCATGAACCTCTCCCAAGGAGGTATGTCCGTGGGCCAGTATGAGGCCAAGTTCACCAGATTGATAGCATATACTCCTCACATGGAGACCAACGACAGGAGGATGGCGAGGAAGTTTAAGGAGGGTCTTCGTGATGAGATCCCAACAGAGCTAGTTGGCAGTGACCTCCGTTCTTATGAGGAGGCTGTGACACGGGCTATGGCCATTGAGTCCGATCTTGGAGAGCTCCACCGTAGGGCTCCTACACCTGCTGCCGCCCTTAAGGGCTTTCCCCAGAAGAACAAGAGGCCTTTCACTTCTAGATCTGGATCTTCCACGGGCGAGAAGAAGCCCAAGTATATTAAGCTAGCCCTGATTGCAGCCATCGCACCAGTTCTATGCTCCTACTGCCGCAAGCCGAACCACACTGCTGAGTTCTGCAGGAGACGTTTAGGACAATGCCTATTATGTGGTTCCTCTGATCATATCCTGGACGTGTGTCCGAACAAGAGGACCGCCATGCCTCAAAAGGTGATTCAGGCTGCCGGACATCAGGGTGGTCAGCCGAGAGTGCAGTCCAGAGTCTTCGCACTGGGAGGAGAGGAGCTTGAGCCCGATCAGCACGTCGTGATTGGAGATACCCTTCATATTCATGACATCCCTATTACTGCATTATATGATCCGGGTGTGACACACTCGTTTATTGTGCTTGATATTGCTGCTAAGTTGTGCATGCCTGTGGAGAGTCTGCCTTATTTGTATCGAGTCGGTTCTCCTTTGGGGACTTCATACGTTACGGGTAGGATCTTCAAGGGTTTCCCTTTGAAGATAGGAGATCGTGTTTATCCCGCCGATTTGATCGAGTTGCCGCTACAGCGTTATGGGATTATTCTTGGGATGGACTGGCTTTATCAACACAGAGTTAGTGTGGATTGTTTCAGGAAGACAGTGCAGCTTGGAACCGAGGCGACAATTGTGAAGGGTATTCTTGAGAAGTCAGATTCGACACTGAAGATTTCTTATGTCGAGGCTTCTCGTATGATTCAAGAGGGAGCTCAGGCCTTCGTTGCTTATCTGCTTAACCGATCGAAGGAACAACGGAAGCTTGAGGACACGGAAGTGATTAAGGACTTCCAGGATGTCTTTCCTGAGAGTTTGAACTCTCTACCCCCGATCGTGACATGGAGTTTGTAGTCGATCTTGCACCGGGATCGGAGCCTTATTCGAAGACTCCGTACAAGATGGCTCCCACCGAGCTGAAGGAACTTAAGATGAAACTTGAAGACTTGCTTGAGAGTGTTTACATTAGACCCGAGCATCTCCCCTTGGGGTGCACCGGTTTTGTTCTTGAAGAAGAAGGATGGCACGCTGAGGATGTGCATCGACTACCGAGAGCTGAACCGGATGACAATGAAGAACAAATACCCTCTACTCCACATAGAGGAGCTATTTGACTTATTGCAGGGAGCGAAGGTATATTCGAAGTTGGATCTTCGACAGGCATACTATCAGCTTCGTATCCGAGAGCAGGATATACCTAAGACCGGGTTTAACACTCGGTACGGCCACTTCGAGTTCGTTGTGATGCCGTTTGGTTTGACGAATGCCCCTGCAGCTTTTATGGATATGATGCACAGAATCTTCTGGCCTTACCTCGACAAGTTCGTGGTCATCTTCATCGATGATATTCTGGTTTTCTCCAAGATAGTCGAGGATCATGCCGAGTATCTTCGCATTGTGCTACAGACGCTTCGAGAGCATAGCCTATATGCTAAGTTTAGCAAGTGCGAGTTCTGGATCAACGAGGTTTCATTCCTTTGTCACATTATCTCCGGGAATGGGATTGCTGTGGATCCATCGAAGATTGAGGCAGTGACGAGTTGGAGTCAGCCTAAGACGCCGACAGAAGTTAGGAGTTTCCTTGGATTAGCTGGTTACTACAGATGATTCGTTAAGGATTTCTCCAAGCTAGCAGCCCCACTCACGAAGTTAACTTGCAAAGATGTGTCCTTTCAGTGGGACGATGATTGCGAGGCCAGCTTCGAGGAACTGAAGACGAGATTGACCACCGCACCTATACTTGTTCTCCCAGATGGACATGAGGGATACGCGGTTTATACCGACGCGTCCAATGAAGGTTTAGGGTGCGTGTTGATGCAAAATGGGAAGGTCGTTGCCTATGCTTCTAGGAAGCTGAAAGATGCCGAGCAGGACTACCCCATCCATGACTTGGAACTTTCAGCAGTGATATTCGCCTTGGGCAAATGGCGTCATTATCTGTACGGTGTCACTTTTGACATCTTTACGGACCACTAAAGTCTAAAGTACCTATTTACTCATAAAGACCTCAACAGGAGATAGAGACAGTGGATGGAATTCTTGGAGGATTATGACTGCCGTATTCAATATCACCCTAGGAAGGCGAACGTGGTCGCCGACGCATTGAGTCAGAGGGCTCACGTATCATATTTGGAGGGATCATCTTCCGATATCCCTATAGAGGACAAAATGACTCAAGTTGAGTCGTATCCTCGTCTTGCCAACCTTACAGTCCAACTCGATCTAGTCCAACAAATCCGAGACGAGTAGATTTCGGATGCCGGTATTCAGAAGATCAAGTCCAGAATGCAAATCGATCCCAACACCAAGTTCAGGATCGATGGCACCGGATTGCTTCGCTCTGGGATTCGAGTTTGTGTTCCCACAAACCTGAAGCGTGGAATTCTCGACGAGGCACACAAGTCCGCTTATGCTCTCCACCCAGGAGGAAACAAGATGTATCGTGATCTCAGAACCCAGTATTGGTGGAACAGTATGAAAAGGGACGTGGCAACCTATGTGAAACATTGTCTGACGTGTCAGAGAGTCAAGGCCGAGCATCAAAGGCCTGGAGGTACTCTTGAGCCGGATTTGACCATTGAGATGAAACCGGTTTAGATTCAGGATCGCAATGTAACGACCCAGAAATCTGGGAATTACTGTGAGTAATTTTTACGCGTTAATTATCTTTCTTAATCTCTAAATTCTCGATTATATGTGAATTATAATATATTATGTCGTAAATGACCAATGTGATAATATTGTTTGCGTATTTAAATTACGTGTCTATATTGCGTTTATTAAATATTTAATCGTTATATGTGATCGACGCGTATTTAATTGGATTTTCTAAAATTACTAAAATAACCCTTCGTATTTTTCGGTATTTCGAAGATATTTGATAAGTGTCGAAATTCATTTCATTATTTTTATTTCGAGAGAGAGAGAGAGAGAGAAGAAGAAGAAAAGAGATATTTCTCCCGAATCCCTAATCGATCGTGCTGAGCTCGAATCTCAGTGGAATCTCGCACCAATCGGTTTTAAACGATCAGTTCATCGATACCTTTCTATAGGTACCAATTTCCCCAATTTCTTTTACGATTTTTCGAGGTTTTGAGAATATTTGGTTATTTCGGGACTTTTAGGATAATTGCTTAGATCGAGCCCGTTTCTTGGTCAATTCGTGATTTTATTGGATGTATATGTGAATTAGATGTTGATTATTGATTGTTATAAATTATGAGTGTTGATTTGCGTTAAAAATATAATTTTTGTGGAATTTTGGCTCGAAAATTTAAAAACCCGTAAGTTTCTGCTGGGTTCAGTTGAACCACACGGGCTAACGCACGGTCTTGCGCAAGACCGTGCAGGAGCCTGTGTGCAGCTATATTTGCTTGCACGGGCTTGAGCCCGTGCACCTATCCCGTGTGTTTGGCCGTGTGTGCGTGCACGGTCTTGACACCGTGTTCAAGACCGTGCACTAGGCCGTGTGAAACACTTAGTGAATTTTTCCAGCCTTTTCAAACTTTGCTCTCGGCAATTGAGTCTTTGGGTCACCATTTTTGGTTGACTTTTTGCATACGGACTCCAAAAATTACACCGTTTTCACCTATAGAACCCTTTTAATTTGTAGATTTATATTTTGGAATGTTTATTTAATTTCGCCCTCGTTCGGGCTATGAGTAGTGTAATTCAAATTATGTGTATTTTTGACAACCTGTCGGAATTGCGTGAAATTTACATGATAGCTTCTTTACATATTATAATTGACATATGCATGATTGGAAACATGTTTGGTTAGCCATTCGTCCAATAATTGCTTATTTGCGCTTTTATTGTTGTTGTAGTCGTTATTGATTTGTCTAGGTCTTGTCTTGTCTCCAGATCAGTCCGGCGTGGGAGACCAGTGAGTCTAGCAGCTAGGCTTTCTCTTTTTGATTCCAGGTGAGGATTTAAACTTTTAACTGGGCTTGAACATATATATATACAATTGCGAACCCCCTAATCCCTAATTAATATATTATATATTTCGAGTTTATATTTTTATGTTTTATCCTCAAATCATTTAATATCAAAATTATACATAAGTAAACCAAATTGATTTGTTTTCAAAAGGGCAAGAAAACTATTTATTTTACGTGACGGTTTGACTTAGGATTTAATCCTTTGTCGTCACCCTTGCTCAGAGTGTCGGTTGGCATTCAAATGGGTTATTTTAAAGCGAGCAAATACATGACTATTTTCAAGTTGGGCCCGGGAAGGTATCCGAAGGTTACATCTGGGGACGGGCGTTCAGGGTGTAATCCGAGGTGCTTCTCCCAAAACTAAGCGTCAATCGTGGCCTGTCAGGAGATGATAGCCACGGTTGGGAGCGATGGTGGGTGTTGCATTCGTTGCACATTTTCCTAAAATTCATTATGGTTGAGCTTCGGGTTGCTCCTTAGCTTGACACCGGCGATGGAGTATTTATACATGCACCGTGGAGATATAAGGAGGAACAGGCCCATTCTCACTGGGATCGTATTTACTGCTTTATAGTGTTATTGATTTTAATTCTTAATTGTATATCCAAGTCGAAGCATATTCCGGTTTCTTCATTATCGCATATGTATTTTCTATAAAAACCCGGAAGCATGACTCGACTTGTTCTCACATCTTCACTGAGTATTTTGACTCACCCTCTTTGAATTGGTTCTTGCCTCAGGTTTGAGAGAGACCGACATGTCTTACGTGTCGGATGGGCAACAGTGCATAGATAGGTTTTTTTTTGGTTTTGCCGAGTCTCGTTAGTTGTCTTTTGTTCTCTCGTTCATTATTCTTGTCAATCTGGACTGTAGATGATCTTATATTGATCCCCGTGACTTTTTATTTAAATTATGTTGCCCCTGAATGAGCTGTTGTTGATAATTGTTAATGTATTGGCCCCGGAGTGGCATTTTTGTTAATATGGATTTAAATGGTTCCGCTATATATTCTCTGATCTATTTAAATGCTTTATTTTGGGGATTCACTGTTGCCAAGTGTCGGGATTGACCCGTTAGCTTGCATGGGTTCTCGGGTTGAGGCACTGTATTCGGCTTGGGAATCCGTGCAGGTTCGGGGGCTGTAGAGCGGGGCGCTACAGGCCGGAGTGGTATCAGAGCCATAGGTTCCCTAGGTTCTGTTGTCTAGAGTGTCGTGTCTAAGTCGTACGGCTATACTTATAGGTTTCGTGTTAATTCTCTACTTGCGCTTTTATATGATATTGTTACTTGATTAATTGGTCATATCATTAACCCACATGCATTTTAGCTTATCTTTTCAGGCACAATGGTTAGACCTAGAGGCCCAGGTATATTGATAGGGCTCCTATTACTGCCGCTGCACCGATCACTTGTTCCTACTGCCACAGACCGAACCACACCGCTGATTCCTGCCGGAGGCGATTGGGACAGTGTTTGATTTGTGCATCTTCTGATCACCTGATAGACTCTTGTCCGAACAAGAGAACTCTTGCCACGCCACTGAAGGCGATTCAGGCTTCCGGTCAGCCGAGAGTTCAGCCCAGAGTCTTCGCACTGGGAGGAGAGGAGCTTGAGCCCGATTCGCATGATGTTATTGGAGGTACCCTGCATATTCATGACATCCCTATTACTGCATTATATGATCCGGGTGCTACACACTCGTTTATTGCGCTTGATATTGCTGCTAAGTTGTGCATGCCCGTGGAGAGTCTGCCTTATTTGTATCGAGTCAGTTCTCCTTTGGGGACTTCTTACGTTACGGATAGAATCTTCAAGGGTTGTCCTTTGAAGATAGGAGATCGTGTTTATCCAGCAGATTTGATCGAGTTACCACTGCAGCGCTACGGGATTATTCTGGGAATGGACTGGCTTTATCAGCATAGAGTCAGTGTGGATTGTTTCAGGAAGACTATTCAGATTGGGACCGAGGCAACAATTGTGAAGGGTAGTCTTGAGGAGTCAGTTCTGGCACCGAAGATTTCTTTCGTTGAGGCTTCTCGTTTGATCCGAGAGAGAGCTCAGGCCTTCGTCGCTTATTTACTTAACCGACCGAAGGAACAAGGGAAGCTCGAGAATACGGAAGTGATTAAGGACTTCCCTGATGTCTTTCCCGAGAGTTTGAACTCTCTACCCCCTGATCGGGACATTGAGTTCGTAGTCGATCTTGCCCCGGGATCGGAGCCTTATTCAAAGACTCCGTATAGGATGGCTCCAGCCGAGTTGAAGGAACTGAAGATGCAACTGGAAGAGTTGCTTGAGAATGGTTACATAAGACCGAGCATCTCTCCTTGGGGTGCCCCAGTTTTGTTTGTAAAGAAGAAGGATGGTACGCTGAGAATGTGCATCGACTACCGGGAGTTGAACCGGATGACAGTGAAGAACAAATACCCTCTACCCCACATAGAGGAGTTATTCGACTTATTGCAGGGCTCAAAGGTATATTCGAAGTTGGATCTTCGTCAGGGATATTATCAGCTTCGTATCCGAGAGCAGGATATACCTAAGACCGGGTTTAACACTCGGTACGGCCACTTCGAGTTTGTTGTGATGCCGTTTGGTTTGACGAATGCCCCTGCAGCTTTCATGGATATGATGCACAGGATTTTCCGACCTTACCTCGACAAGTTTGTGGTTATCTTCATCGACGACATTCTGGTTTTCTCCAAGACAGTCGAGGATCATGCCGAGCATCTTCGCATTGTTCTACAGACGCTTCGAGAGCATAGTCTATATGCCAAGTTCAGCAAGTGCAAATTTTGGATCAACGAGGTTTCATTCCTTGGTCACATCATCTCCGGGAATGGGATTGCTGTGGATCCATCAAAGATTGAGGCAGTGACGAGTTGGAGTCAACCTAAGACGCCAACAGAAGTTAGGAGTTTCCTTGGATTGGCTGGATATTACAGGCGATTCGTTAAGGATTTCTCCACACTAGCGGCCCCACTCACGAAGTTGACTTGTAAAGATATATATCTTTTCAGTGGGACGACAAGTGTGAGGCCAGTTTCAAAGAGTTGAAGAAGAGATTGACCACTGCACCTATACTTGTTCTTCCAGACGGACACGAGGGATACGCGGTTTATACTGACGCGTCCAAGGAAGGTTTAGGGTGCGTGTTGATGCAAAATGGGAAAGTCGTAGCTTATGCTTCTAAAAAGCTAAAAGATGCCGAAAAGAACTATCCCATTCACGACTTGGAACTTGCAGCGGTGATATTTGCCTTGGGCAAATGGCGTCATTATCTGTATGGTGTCACTTTTGACATCTTTACGGACCACCAGAGTTTGAAGTATCTATTTACTCAGAAGGATCTCAACAGGAGACAGAGACGGTGGATGGAATTCTTGGAAGATTATGACTGCCGCATTCAGTATCACCCTGGGAAGGCGAACGTAGTCGCCGATGCATTGAGCCGAAGGGCTCACGTGGCACACCTAGAGGGGACATCTTCAGATACCTCTTTAGAGGATGGAAGGACTCGATTTGAATCGTATCCTCGTCTTGCCAACCTTTCAGTCCAACCCGATTTAGTCCAACAACTTCGAGACGAGCAAGATTCAGATGCCAGTATTCAGAAGATCAAAGCTAGAATGCTGAATGATCCTAACACCAAATTCAGGATCGATGGTACCGGATTGCTTCGCTTTGGGATCCGAGTTTGTGTTCCTACGAACCTGAAGCGTGGAATTCTCGACGAGACACACAAGTCTGCTTATGCTGTTCACCCAGGAGGCAACAAGATGTATCGTGATCTCAGAACCCAGTATTGGTGGAATGGTATGAAAAGGGACGTGGCTACTTATGTGAAACATTGTCTAACATGTCAGAGAGTCAAGGCCGAGCATCAAAGGCCTGGAGGAACTCTTCAGCCGCTTCCTGTACCCACTTCCAAGTGGCAGGAGATCACTATGGACTTCGTGACTGGATTGCCTGCCGTTCGTGGAGGTTTCGATAGTATTTGGGTCATCGTTGATCGATTGACCAAGTCAGCGCATTTTCTACCAGTTCGGAAAACAGCAAAGGTTAAACAGCTCGCAGAATTGTATCAGAAAGAAATTATTAGGCTTCATGGTGTTCCGGAAAGTATCGTTTCTGACAGGGATCCTAAGTTCACAGCTCAGTTGTGGCAACAACTTCATAAGAACTTGGGAACGACCCTAAAGTTTAGCTCTGCAGCACATCCTCAGACTGATGGACAATCCGAGCTAACGATCAGGTTTCTAAATGATATGTTGCGGGCATGTGCGCTCGATTTTCATACGAGTTGGATTTCACACTTGCCCTTGGTCGAGTTCGCTTACAATAACAGTTATCAAGCCTCGATTGGAATGCCACCGTATGAGGCTCTTTATGGGAGGAAGTGCAGATCTCCAATTTATTGGGAATTGGAGGATTGGAAATGGTCAGCTAATGGCCATGAGAGGGCTACTCCACCGGATCACATTCAGGAAGCAATTGATAAGGTTCAACTCATTCGGCAAAGAATGAAAGCAGCTCAAGATCGCCAGAAGAGCTACGCCGACAAGAGGCGTCGACATTTGGAGTTCGAAGTGGGAGACCGAGTTTTTCTCAAGGCCTCCCCGAGGAAGGGATTCACGAGGATCGGTAGAGGTGGGAAGCTTACTCCGAGATATTTAGGTCCATTTGAGATCACCGAGCGGATCGGGAATACCGCATATCGTCTGGACCTACCACCTTATCTTACCGGGATCCATAATGTCTTCCATGTCTCACAGCTTCGCAAGTACTTCCCCGACGAGTCCTATATTCTCCAGGATGACGGAGTTCAGCTTGAGCCGGATTGGACTATTGAGATGAAACCGGTTCAGATTCAGGATCGTAAGGTTCAGCAGCTTCGCCACAAGCAGATTTCATTAGTGAGAGTTCTCTGGAGGAACCGTTCGACCGAGCAGTCTACTTGGGAGACGGAGGCTAAGATGAGGGAAGCTTATCCCGAGCTTTTCTGATGAAGATGGAATCTGGGGACCAGATTCTCATAAGGGGGAGGTATTGTAACGACCCAGAAATCTGGGAATTACTGTGAGTAATTTTTACGCGTTAATTATCTTTCTTAATCTCTAAATTCTCGATTATATGTGAATTATAATATATTATGTCGTAAATGACCAATGTGATAATATTGTTTGCGTATTTAAATTACGTGTCTATATTGCGTTTATTAAATATTTAATCGTTATATGTGATCGACGCGTATTTAATTGGATTTTCTAAAATTACTAAAATAACCCTTCGTATTTTTCGGTATTTCGAAGATATTTGATAAGTGTCGAAATTCATTTCATTATTTTTATTTCGAGAGAGAGAGAGAGAGAGAAGAAGAAGAAAAGAGATATTTCTCCCGAATCCCTAATCGATCGTGCCGAGCTCGAATCTCCGTGGAATCTCGCACCAATCGTTTTTAAACGATCAGTTCATCGATACCTTTCTATAGGTACCAATTTCCCCAATTTCTTTTACGATTTTTCGAGGTTTTGAGAATATTTGGTTATTTCGGGACTTTTAGGATAATTGCTTAGATCGAGCCCGTTTCTTGGTCAATTCGTGATTTTATTGGATGTATATGTGAATTAGATGTTGATTATTGATTGTTATAAATTATGAGTGTTGATTTGCGTTAAAAATATGATTTTTGTGGAATTGTGGCTCGAAAATTTGAAAACCCGTAAGTTTCTGCTGGGTTCAGTTGAACCACACGGGCTAACGCACGGTCTTGCGCAAGACCGTGCAGGAGCCCGTGTGCAGCTATATTTGCTTGCACGGGCTTGAGCCCGTGCACCTATCCCGTGTGTTTGGCCGTGTGTGCGTGCACGGTCTTGACACCGTGTTCAAGACCGTGCACTAGGCCGTGTGAAACACTTAGTGAATTTTTCCAGCCTTTTCAAACTTTGCTCTCGGCAATTGAGTCTTCGGGTCACCATTTTTGGTTGACTTTTTGCATACGGACTCCAAAAATTACACCGTTTTCACCTATAGAACCCTTTTAATTTGTAGATTTATATTTTGGAATGTTTATTTAATTTCGCCCTCGTTCGGGCTATGAATAGTGTAATTCGAATTATGTGTATTTTTGACAACCTGTCGGAATTGCGTGAAATTTACATGATAGCTTCTTTACATATTATAATTGACATATGCATGATTGGAAACATGTTTGGTTAGCCATTCGTCCAATAATTGCTTATTTGCGCTTTTATTGTTGTTGTAGTCGTTATTGATTTGTCTAGGTCTTGTCTTGTCTCCAGATCAGTCCGGCGTGGGAGACCAGTGAGTCTAGCAGCTAGGCTTTCTCTTTTTGATTCCAGGTGAGGATTTAAACTTTTAACTGGGCTTGAACATATATATATACAATTGCGAACCCCCTAATCCCTTATTAATATATTATATATTTCGAGTTTATATTTTTATGTTTTATCCTCAAATCATTTAATATCAAAATTATACATAAGTAAACCAAATTGATTTGTTTTCAAAAGGGCAAGAAAACTATTTATTTTACGTGACGGTTTGACTTAGGATTTAATCCTTTGTCGTCACCCTTGCTCAGAGTGTCGGTTGGCATTCAAATGGGTTATTTTAAAGCGAGCAAATACATGACTATTTTCAAGTTGGGCTCGGGAAGGTATCCGAAGGTTACATCTGGGGACGGGCGTTCAGGGTGTAATCCGAGGTGCTTCTCCCAAAACTAAGCGTCAATCGTGGCCTGTCAGGAGATGATAGCCACGGTTGGGAGCGATGGTGGGTGTTGCATTCGTTGCACATTTTCCTAAAATTCATTATGGTTGAGCTTCGGGTTGCTCCTTAGCTTGACACCGGCAATGGAGTATTTATACATGCACCGTGGAGATATAAGGAGGAACAGGCCCATTCTCGCTGGGATCGTATTTACTGCTTTATAGTGTTATTGATTTTAATTCTTAATTGTATATCCAAGTCGAAGCATATTCCGGTTTCTTCATTATCGCATATGTATTTTCTATAAAAACCCGGAAGCATGACTCGACTTGTTCTCACATCTTCACTGAGTATTTTGACTCACCCTCTTTTAATTGGTTCTTGCCTCAGGTTTGAGAGAGACCGACATGTCTTACGTGTCGGATGGGCAACAGTGCATAGATAGGTTTTTTTTTGGTTTTGCCGAGTCTCGTTAGTTGTCTTTTGTTCTCTCGTTCATTATTCTTGTCAATCTGGATTGTAGATGATCTTATATTGATCCCCGTGACTTTTTATTTAAATTATGTTGCCCCTGAATGAGCTGTTGTTGATAATTGTTAATGTATTGGCCCCGGAGTGGCATTTTTGTTAATATGGATTTAAATGCTTCCGCTATATATTCTCTGATCTATTTAAATGCTTTATTTTGGGGATTCACTGTTGCCAAGTGTCGGGATTGACCCGTTAGCTTGCATGGCTTCTCGGGTTGAGGCACTGTATTCGGCTTGGGAATCCGTGCAGGTTCGGGGGCTGTAGAGGGGGGCGCTACACGCAATGTCCAGCAGCTTCGTCACAAGAAGATTCCCTTAGTGAGAGTTCTCTGGAGGAACCGTTCGACCGCGCAGTCTACTTGGGAGGCGAAGGCCAAGATGAGAGAAGCTTATCTCGAGCTTTTCCAGTGAAGATAGAATCTGGGGACCAGATTCTCATAAGGGGGGAGTATTGTAACGACCCAGAAATCCAAGAATCTTTGTGAGTTCTTTTTCGCGATTAATTATCTTTCTCGACCCTATTTCTCGTATTATGTGAATTATATTACATTATTTCATATACGACCTTACGTGATAATATTATGTGCGTATTTAAATTCCTTATTTGTTTAGCTATCGTTTGATATTAATATTGTTATATTTTACCAAAATGTTTAAATTGGACTTTCTAAAATTACCAAAATACCCTTTGTATTTTTGGATATTTCGAATTATTTGATAAAAGTCTCAAAACCCCTCTTTGAACCCTTATTTCGAAATAGAGAGAGAGAGAGAGAAGAGAAGAGGATTTTGCATTTGAAGCCCGAATCGATCGTCCCGGGCTCGTTTCTCCATGGAATTTCGTGCCGTTCGAACCTATGAGAACCTATGTGACTCCAAAAATTATACCAATTTCACCTACAGATCCCTTATAAGTTGTAGCGCCCCTTTCCGTAGGCGGAGAAAGGACACCACATCCGCACCGCGACGAACTCCCAAACGAGGTAGATGTACCCCGTTTAAAAATCCATCCCGGCGAACGGCAATCAATCAATCAAATACCAGCAACAGCATTACGACACCCCAACAACAACAGTAATAAAAGAATAACAGAGTTGCGGAAGCTAAATTAAATTATACAATTAGTCATATAAGTCATTCATGGCAACATAATTCATACATCATTCTCAATAATCATTTAATAAATGCCATCCATGGCTCGTCTAATCTATCCCACATCAGGGGCACATAAGTACGAGAAATAAAACATAATACGGAATACATAAATTAAATCAATTCATAAATAAGGACACGACTGTTGTTGGGACACTGACAAGACAACGACATACGACCCAACCTAGACCTGCTGCTGCCGACTGACAAGATAGGTGACAACGCCACCTGTCGACCTGAAGTAAGAATCAAAATAGTGGGGGTGAGTATAAAAGATACTCAGTGATGGTAAAGAGAGAACAAGTACGAGCCACGTTTCCGGGTTTGGATTATATATATAAGAAATTACATTTGCATAATTGAAGAAAATTCGGATCGTGCTTTGACTTGCATACACGACAATAATTAACAGTAAGTTACAGAATTTAAAGCGATAATTACAAAAAATTAATATCCCAGTGAGTATGGGCCTGTTCCTCCTTATAACCCCTTCAATTACAATAAACTCCATCACCGGTGTCCGACCCCGAAGCGCGACCCCGGGCGACTGTTGAATTTTTGGAAAACGTGCAACGAATGCAACACCCACCATCGCTCCCAACTGTGGCTATCAACTCCTGACGGGCCACGATTGACGCTTAGTTTTGGGAAAAGCACATCGGATTACACCCTGCCGACTGACAAGATAGGTGACAACGCCACTTGTCGACCTTAAGTAAGAATCAAAATAGTGGGGGTGAGTATAAAAGATACTCAGTGATGGTAAAGAGGGAACAAGTACGAGCCACGTTTCCGGGTTTGGATTATATATATAAGAAATTACATTTGCATAATTGAAGAAAATTCGGACCGTGCTTCGACTTGCATACACGACAATAATTACCAGTAAGTTAAAGAATTAAAAGCGATAATTACAAACAATTAATATCCCAGCGAGTATGAGCCTGTTCCTCCTTATAACCCCTTCAATTACAATAAACTCCATCACCGGTGTCCGACCCCGAAGCGCGACCCCGGGCGACTGTTGAATTTTAGGAAAACGTGCAACGAATGCAACGCCCACCATCGCTCCCAACCATGGCTTGTAGCGGGCGCCGCCAAACGGGCAGACGCACGCCCCGCACCGGATCCTGACCCGGAACCGAAAGTAATCCGACCCGAACCAAAACCCGGCGAACGGCAAAACGGACTCATTTACTACTAGGCGGGAGTTTCAAAACAGGGACAAACCCAAAAGCGGAAGCAATATAAAACAAAACATAAAACCCATAATGATTGCGCAGATAGGTAAAGCCCACCAAGGCTAGCAAATTCCATTAAATATTAACAAATGTTTACAACGGGTTCTACAATATTATTCCCGGATTTTCATAAGTATAATCCTACATACATCATAAGTCAACAAGAAACGAGAGTTTACATAAGACAAAAACGTGTAACTCGAACGACAAGACCCAATACTATGAATACCGCCTAGAATCCTGAAACCAAAGGGTGAAACGAATGGGGTTAGTCAAACGACTAAGTGAGGGGGGGAAAAGACAGTACATAATAAAAGCGAAAGTAGATCACCAGTTTAAACAAAAAGAAAACAACAGAAATAAAGTTTTTCGCAAACGATTGGTGACCTAGGTCAAAATGAAATAAAACAAAACGTATAACTCAGCGAGAAGAGTTCTGAACCACCAGTCAAATCATAAAAAAAACAGAAACCCACCTTATTCCTCCAGTTGTAATCAGGGAGCAACCCCTAACTACACATACCATACATAAAAAGGCTCAGGTACTCAAAGGGCTGCCACTCCGGCCTCACCCCGAGCTCCCAAAGGTGGAGGAAACCATAGAATTTCCGCCGTAGACCCGACGTCTACCGACTTCGTCCTATCGTCCTTACTCCGGGCCCATCAGGACAGGTCAAACATATTCATATACATAGCTCGCTTTTCAAACATTTCCATGTGGTCAAAAGACCGTTCGAGGTAAGTCGTTTGCGAGGCTATAATGCCAAAGTTCGCT
The DNA here is from genome assembly GCA_958496215.1 of Verbena officinalis. NCBI lineage: Eukaryota > Viridiplantae > Streptophyta > Magnoliopsida > Lamiales > Verbenaceae > Verbena > Verbena officinalis. The sequence goes on along the minus strand of OY292385.1, from coordinate 33,462,092 downwards.
TTCGGAAAACAAAGATTTGCTTGCCTCTTTCGTAAACATTTCACAAACTTATACATAATACTTTTCATATTAAATCGTTTTCAAGATCATAAAAGTATAAGCTTAAATATCTACTATATATACAGACGGATGTAAAACAAATCATAAAACGAGGCTTATCGGGTAGTAGGGTTGGTATTATGTTCGTATTATCGTCTACTATAAGAAACTGAAAACCCCACCTGTTGGCTTGACAAAAACGAGAGCAAAATGCGAGACAGGCACACTACTCCACGGGAGTATCGTCTGCAAAAGACAAAGACATAACCATATAAGACTAACGACGACGCACGGCTTATACGAAAGATTTAAAACACATAGAAGCACGTTTAACAATCATTCATATCACTTAGGTTCACATTGTAACAAAACATAGAAATTCATAGAATTCGATAAGCAAAACAAGTTAGAATGTAATAAAAGCTCATAAACATGCATAAAATGCAATAAGGAAGCATGCATTCAAGTTTCGGAAGAAACGAACAACATTTGAAAAATAGCCAAAAAGGCCTAAACGAAAAACAAGAGAAACGGGACCCAAACGAAGTCGGAAAAATTCAAACTACTTAAAATATGTATTTCATGATTTATAGGACCTATAGGTGAAATCGGATCTTGAATCGGAGGTCAAACGAAGAAAGTCAACTTTTTAAATTACCCTTTGACCCTCAATGCCGAGAGCAAGAAGTTGAAAATGGAGAAATTTTGGTTAAGGCATACGCACGGTCTTGGGGACGGGCAAACGCACGGGCTTGAACACGTGCTCAAGCCGGTGCGGACAAACTTGCACTGGCCCGCGCACCAGCTTGCGCACGGCCGTGCGTTAGGCAGTGCAAGGCCAAAATGAGGCGCACGGTCTTGGCGCATGGTCTCAAGACCGTGCGTCAGGCCGTGCGGATTATCAACACAGCAGAAAATCGCGAGGGTTCTCGGGAATGAGCCAAAAATTAACATTTAAATCATATAAATCATGCAAAACCTCAAACTAAACTTACATATAATGATCTACAACATCTAATCTACTTATAGGACCAAGAAACACGTAAATCCATCCACAAAATCATTCATATTCACATTTTTCATATATTATTAAACTATTCACAAAATTCTATAAATCATAGCCTAGGAAGCATTAAACGCGAAGGACGTGAGAAGCTTACTAGAAGAATAGATCGTGAGGAGTTCGAAAAGTTTCACGGATCGAAATTCGGTCGGAAAACGAAATCGGAATGATTAATCGAAGCTTTCTCTCTTTTCTCTCTTCTTTTTCTCTTTTTTTTTTCTTTCTTTTCTTCTTTCTTACGTGAATGAGGTTTGAGGGAGAGAGAGAGTGGTCAAGTCAAACTTTGACTTGACTTCGAAATGAGGGGCAAAACCGTAATTACTCCGAACTTACTAAAAATAGCAGGTTGTCGGAATTAAACAATTTTACAGTCAAAGCTCATATAATTGAACACACGTTGACATGCAATGGTTTAAAAACCAAAATTCACTCATTTATGAAATTGTTAAAAATTCACATACTAACTATCAAATAAAATAATTAAATCGCGCAAAATAACAATTCGGACGTACCGGATAATAATTCGGATTTTCGGGGCGTTACAATCACCCCTCCTTATGAGAATCTGTCCCCAGATTCTTCTCGTCTGCTACAAATAATGCGGGATGAAACTTGCGCATTTTCTCTTCGGTTTCCCATGTAGCTTCTTCAGCCGACTGACTCCTCCAAAGCACTTTGACCATGGGAATTTCTCTGTTACGCAGTGCTTGAGTCTTTTTGTCTAAAATTTTCACCGGCTGTGAAACGAAGGTCAAGTCCGGCTCTATCTCAACATATTCGATAGGAAGAATGTGTGAATCACTCGGGTGATACTTCCGGAGCTGTGAAACGTGGAAAACGTTGTGGATTCCTGTCAGACTCGGTGGCAAGTCTAATCTGTAAGCAGCTTCTCCAATCTTCTCCAGAATCTCAAACGGTCCTAAGAATCTCGGACCTAGCTTACCACCTTTGCCAATACGAGTGAATCCCTTTCGAGGTGAAGCTTTAAGAAACACTCGGTCACCAACCTCGAACTCCAAAGGTCGGCGGCGTGTATCGGCATAACTTTTCTGGCGATCCTGGGCTGCTTTCATCCTCTGACGGATGATCTGAATTCGGTCAATCGCTCTCTGAAGAGACTGCGGAGAATCTCCTCTTCCTTTGTTATCCCTTGTCCAACGCCAATCCTCAAGATCCCAAAACAACGGGGATCTGCACTTCCTTCCATACAGAGCTTCATAAGGTGCCATCTTGATTGTAGACTGATAACTGTTGTTGTAGGCGAACTCAATCAACGGTAATTGGTCGTGCCAATTGGTGCGAAAGTCTAAGGCACACGCACGAAGCATATCACTGAGATATCGAATCGTTCTCTCAGATTGGCCATCGGTCTGCGGATGTGCTGCTGTACTGAATGTCAGTTTCGTTCCCATTTTCTCCTGAAGATGCTGCCATAATTGAGAAGTGAATCTAGCATCTCTGTCAGACACAATGCTCACGGGAACTCCATGAAGCCTGACAATCTCTCTGTGATAAATCTCTGCCAACTTCTCCACCTTGAATGACTTCTTGACTGGCAGAAAGTGAGCAGTCTTGGAAAGTCGATCAATTATCACCCAAATACTATCATAGCCACCTTTAACTTTTGGTAAACCGGACACAAAGTCCATCGCAATCTGCTCCCAATTCCACGTAGGAATCGGTAGTGGCTGTAGCAATCCTCCAGGTCTCTGGTGCTCTACCTTGACCTGCTGACATGTCTGACATCTCTTGACGTAATCAGCTACGTCTCTCTTCATACCTCTCCACCAGAACAACTCTTTTAGATCCCGGTACATCTTACTTCCACCAGGATGTACTATATAAGGCGTATTATGCGCCTCAGCAAGAATCTCCTTCTTAAGACTCTCAGGAACACAAACTCGAGTCTCGAAGAGGAGAATACCAGAATCATCAACACGAAACTGGGACTCTGATTCATCTGAAATATGAACTATCTGCCTCTGAGTCCATTCGTCAGTAGCCTTAACATCTCGAATCTTACGACCCAATTCTGACTGAATCGATATACTGTGAACGTGAGCCTGCGAGGTGATATAAACTCGCTCAAACTTAGCCTCTAGCTGAGCTACACTCGCCTTACGACTCAATGCATCGCTACCACATTCGCCTTTCCAGGATGGTATTGAATCTTGCAATCATAATCCTCAAACAATTCCATCCATCGACGCTGTCTCTTGTTCAAATCCTTCTGAGTGAACAAATACTGAAGACTCTTGTGATCAGTGAAGATATCGAACGTAGTGCCATATAGATAATGACGCCACTTTAGCAAAGCAAACACAACGGCTGCTAGCTCAAGATCATGCGTGGGATAGTTCTCTTCGGCTGGCTTTAGCTTCCTCAAGGCGTAAGCTATAACTCTCCCATTTTGCATCAACACACAACCCAATCCCTCGTGTGACGCATCTGTATACACAACGAGTCCCTCCAATCCATTAGGCATAGCTAACACTGGGGCTGTAGTTAATCTCTTCTTGAGCTCTTGGAAACTTGCTTCACATTTGTCTGACCACTCAAACTTGGCATCCTTCTTAGTCAACGCAGTCAACGGACTAGCAAGCTTGGAAAAGTCCTTGACAAAACGTCTATAGTATCCTGCTAAACCCAAGAAACTGCGAATCTCTGTAGGAGTCTTAGGTTTCTCCCAATCCAACACAGTCTCGATCTTCGAAGGATCTACCTCAACTCCCGTTCTGGATATGACATGACCTAGAAAAATCACTCTGTCGATCCAGAATTCGCATTTGCTAAACTTAGCAAATAACTGATGCTCTCTCAAAGCCTGAAGAACAATCCTGAGGTGTTCTGCGTGCTCTTCCTCTGACTTCGAGAACACTAGAATGTCATCGATAAAGATCACAACAAACTTATCGAGGTACGGACAAAAGATCCTGTGCATCATATCCATAAAAGCGGCAGGTGCATTCGTGAGTCCAAACGGCATGACCACGAACTCAAAGTGACCGTATCTGGAATTGAATGCTGTCTTCGGAATATCCTCGGCTCGGATACGGAGCTGGTAATACCCTTGTCTGAGATGAAGCTTAGAATAAACTCTCGATCCCTGGAGTAAATCAAACAACTCCTCAATATTCGGCAAAGGATACTTATTCTTCACTGTCATCCTGTTCAACTCGCGATAATCTATACACATACGGAGTGTACCGTCCTTCTTCTTCACGAACAAGACTGGAGCACCCCAAGGCGAGGTACTCGGGCGGATATATCCAATCGAAAGGAGTTCGTCGAGCTGATTCTTCAATTCCTTCAACTCGGCAGGAGCCATACGGTACGGAGACTTCGAGTACGGCTCGGCACCCGGGACTAGATCAATAACGAACTCAATGTCCCTATCAGGGGGCAGAAACTCCAAGTTCTCGGGAAACACATCCATGAATTCCTTAACCACATCGGTATCCTCGATCTTCGTTTGCTCTTTCGGACGGTTGAGAAGATAAGCTAGAAAACCAGTTGCTTCTCCCTTCTGGATAAGCTTCTTGGCTTCCATCATAGAGATATACGGGCCTTCACCCATTCTAAAACCTCTAACTTCACTGGAACCAAGCACAACTTTCTTCTCATAGCAGTCGATCTTCGCTCGGTGCTCAAATAACCAATCCATCCCAAGAATAACCCCATAATCCTTCATCGGCAGTACGATCAAATCCCCGAGGTATTCGGTACCCTCAATCATCATCGGGCAACGCTTGAGAACGCGGTTCGTAGCTACTCTAGAACCCATCGGCGAGCTAACAACTAACACATACTCAAGCAACTCAACAGGCACATGCACAGATAAAGCAACGGCAAGCGCAATAAACGAGTGAGAAGCACCTGGGTCGTACAATGCATGAATGGGAATGCCATGTATATATATCGTACCTTCCACCACGGCATTCGCATCCGGCGCGACATCTTCAGCATCGCCTTCCAAGGCGTAAAGTCGGGCCTGGGCTTGAGGCTGAGCTGGCTGCTTCTGACCTCTCTTCATCGGGCATGCATTCGTAAGATGATCGGAGCTACCACATCCAAAGCAAAGCCCTAACTTCCTTCGACACTTAGACTCCAAATGGGGACCTCCACAATATCCACAAACTGGTCGTGGAAAACCCTGAGCTTGGGGAGGAACGTTCGGCTTCGGAGCCTGCTGAAATGGTTTCTTCCCAGCTGAAGAAGAAGATGGTCCTACAGAATGAAAAGACCTCTTCGGACCCGACAGAAAACCCTTAGCTGCTGCGGGGGCAGGTGCTGACGTAGGCCTCATCTGTCTCATCTCTGACTCTATAGCAAGAGCCATGTCAACTGCATCGGAATAAAATCGGGGGCGGACAGCCATCATATGCAGTCGAATGCTGTGAGACAAACCCTCCACGAACTGGCGTGTCTTTCTCTCCTCGTCCTCAACCATATAGGAACAGTGAACAATGAGGCGAGAGAAATGTGCCTCATACTGATCTACCGAGGACGTGCCCTGTTTCAAGTTCAAAAACTCCCTTTCCCGCTGTTGTCTGACTACCAACGGTATGTACTTAGCCCTGAACTCCACCAAAAACTGAGCCCATGTCGGAACCACCCGATCACGCGTCCAACGCTGATCGATCCGTGTCCACCAGTCCTGTGCTGCCCCAATCATCAGGTAGGCAGCATACTCGACCCTCTGTGGATCCGTAGTGTGCATTAGTCTGAATATCTTCTCCAAGGCCGATATCCAGGCCTCTGCAGCCACATCATCCGGTGCTCCCACAAACTGTGGCGGATTACGATTGAGAAACTGATTCATTGCTTTCATAGCCGTCTGTTCCGGCGTCTCCTGAGGTGCATGAAGAGCATACTGTTGTAACGCCGCCATAAATTGGGCTGGCGTAGGTCCCTCTAGCGGGGGAGGAGGCGGAGGAGGACCTCTACCACGACGCATCCTGCAAAACTGTACAAATATGCATGACGGTAAGTGATCATGTAAAGCATTAACACGTAAGGAATTCAAATTCACACAATCACTTAAGCACAATCACGCAATTCACATAGTTCCTAAGCCGTACGGACCTAGACAGACTCGACGCTTCAGAGCATAGGCCATTGAACCCATAGGGCTTTGATACCAACTGTAGCGGGCGCCGCCAAACGGGCAGACGCACGCCCCGCACCGGATCCTGACCCGGAACCGAAAGTAATCCGACCCGAACCAAAACCCGGCGAACGGAAAAACGGACTCATTTACTACTAGGCGGGAGTTTCAAAACAGGGACAAACCCAAAAGCGGAAGCAATATAAAACAAAACATAAAACCCATAATGATTGCGCAGATAGGTAAAGCCCACCAAGGCTAGCAAATTCCATTAAATATTAACAAATGTTTACAACGGGTTCTACAATATTATTCCCGGATTTTCATAAGTATAATCCTACATACATCATAAGTCAACAAGAAACGAGAGTTTACATAAGACAAAAACGTGTAACTCGAACGACAAGACCCAATACTATGAATCCCGCCTAGAATCCTGAAACCAAAGGGTGAAACGAATGGGGTTAGTCAAACGACTAAGTGAGGGGGGGAAAAGACAGTACATAATAAAAGCGAAAGTAGATCACCAGTTTAAACAAAAAGAAAACAACAGAAATAAAGTTTTTCGCAAACGATTGGTGACCTAGCTCAAAATGAAACAAAACAAAACGTATAACTCAGCGAGAAGAGTTCTGAACCACCAGTCAAATCATAAAAAAAACAGAAACCCACCTTATTCCTCCAGTTGTAATCAGGGAGCAACCCCTAACTACACATATCATACATAAACAAGCTCAGGTACTCAAAGGGCTGCCACTCCGGCCTCACCCCGAGCTCCCAAAGGTGGAGGAAACCATAGAATTTTCGCCGTAGACCCGACGTCTACCGACTTCGTCCTATCGTCCTTACTCCGGGCCCATCAGAACAGGTCAAACATATTCATATACATAGCTCGCTTTTCAAACATTTCCATGTGGTCAAAAGACCGTTCGAGGCAAGTCGTGTGCGAGGCTATAATGCCAAAGTTCGCTTTCGGAAAACAAAGATTTGCTTGCCTCTTTCGTAAACATTTCACAAACTTATACATAATACTTTTCATATTAAATCGTTTTCAAGATCATAAAAGTATAAGCTTAAATATCTACTATATATACAGACGGATGTAAAACAAATCATAAAACGAGGCTTATCGGGTAGTAGGGTTGGTATTATGTACGTATTATCGTCTACTATAAGAAACTGAAAACCCCACCTGTTGGCTTGACAAAAACGAGAGCAAAATGCGAGACAGGCACACTACTCCACGGGAGTATCGTCTGCAAAAGACAAAGACATAACCATATAAGACTAACGACGACGCACGGCTTATACGAAAGATTTAAAACACATAGAAGCACGTTTAACAATCATTCATATCACTTAGGTTCACATTGTAACAAAACATAGAAATTCATAGAATTCGATAAGCAAAACAAGTTAGAATGTAATAAAAGCTCATAAACATGCATAAAATGCAATAAGGAAGCATGCATTCAAGTTTCGGAAGAACTGAACAACATTTGAAAAATAGCCAAAAAGGCCTAAACGAAAAACAAGAGAAACGGGACCCAAACGAAGTCGGAAAAATTCAAACTACTTAAAATATGTATTTCATGATTTATAGGACCTATAGGTGAAATCGGATCTTGAATCGGAGGTCAAACGAAGAAAGTCAACTTTTTAAATTACCCTTTGACCCTCAATGCCGAGAGCAAGAAGTTGAAAATGGAGAAATTTTGGTTAAGGCATACGCACGGTCTTGGGGACGGGCAAACGCACGGGCTTGAACACGTGCTCAAGCCGGTGCGGACAAACTTGCACTGGCCCGCGCACCGGCTTGCGCACGGCCGTGCGTTAGGCAGTGCAAGGCCAAAATGAGGCGCACAGTCTTGGCGCATGGTCTCAAGACCGTGCGTCAGGCCGTGCGGATTATCAACACAGCAGAAAATCGCGAGGGTTCTCGGGAATGAGCCAAAAATTAACATTTAAATCATATAAATCATGCAAAACCTCAAACTAAACTTATATATAATGATCTACAACATCTAATCTACTTATAGGACCAAGAAACACGTAAATCCATCCACAAAATCATTCATATTCACATTTTTCATATATTATTAAACTATTCACAAAATTCTATAAATCATAGCCTACGAAGCATTAAACGCGAAGGACGTGAGAAGCTTACTAGAAGAATAGATCGTGAGGAGTTCGAAAAGTTTCACGGATCGAAATTCGGTCGGAAAACGAAATCGGAATGATCAATCGAAGCTTTCTCTCTTTTCTCTCTTCTTTTTCTCTTTTTTTTTTCTTTCCTTTCTTCTTTCTTACGTGAATGAGGTTTGAGGGAGAGAGAGAGTGGTCAAGTCAAACTTTGACTTGACTTCGAAACGAGGGGCAAAACCGTAATTACTCCGAACATACTAAAAATAGCAGGTTGTCGGAATTAAACAATTTTACAGTCAAAGCTCATATAATTGAACACACGTTGACATGCAATGGTTTAAAAACCAAAATTCACTCATTTATGAAATTGTTAAAAATTCACATACAAACTATCAAATAAAATAATTAAATCGCGCAAAATAACAATTCGGACGTACCGGATAATAATTCGGATTTTCGGGGCGTTACATGGCTATCAACTCCTGACGGGCCACGATTGACGCTTAGTTTTGGGAAAAGCACCTCGGATTACACCCTGGACGCTCGTCCCCAGATGCAACCTCCGGATACCATCCCGGGCCCAGTTAAATAACAATACATTATCTTTTGCTCGCGTTTGAAGAACATTATAAGTTAAGGCCAAAAGGGCATTTAGGCAAGTGTGTATGACGACAAAGGGGGTGACTCCAAGTTTCATACGTGTCGGGAAACACCAACGTCTTCCCCTAACCACTACCCTCATAGACCCAACCGAGGTCAAAACGTCATGCTTAAAAGAAAGAGCTTTACTTGCCTTATGAAAACAAAATGATTTAGAGATACTTATAGATACAAGTTAATATCAAAACATTTATTATAAAATCAGGAAAATATAGGTTAAATATTTAATAGATATACGAGAAGGGAAAACAAAGCAAGATGAGCACATGAGGGTAGTTCGCAATAATTTAAAAGAAATTCTTACTCCGTTTGAAAGCATTTTAATACCCTCACCTGGAAGCACGAAAACGACAAGACAACCCAAGCTATGCCTTGAAAAGATGGCCTGAAACTAATACACGACAAGAACCAAATAAGACAAGACACGACAACGACTCACGAAGACTACAACACATGAAAAACCAATAAACGTCATGTAGCAATTAAATTTACAATTAAAATGCAATTAAATCAATTAAATGGAAAATATGAAATTAACGGTGCTAAACATGCTCAATTGAAATTCTATATGCACATTCATGCTTATAATATTATAAAGAAGCACTCATGCGATTTTCGGATTTTTCGGACGACATTCAAAAATTGGGGAAAAAGCCCTAAACGAAAAAGGCTCGATTCAAGGTCCGAACGAGGTCAGAATTTTGAAAACTTTACAAAATATTCATCCTTGAATCATATGGAAGCTATAGGTGAAAATGGCTCGATTTTAGGGGGTCGTATGCAAAAAGTCAACTTTTATTTTTGGCCATTTGACCCCATTACCGTGAGCAACTAAGGAAAAAGGCTGAAAATTTGGTTAAGGCATTCACACGGGCTAACGCACGGCCTTGTGCACGGTCTTGAGCACGCACTCAAGACTGTGCAAGCTAAAACAAGCGTGCAGTGGCTTGCGCACCGGCGTGCGCAGGCCGGTGCAAGTCTACAGGTGTTGTGCATGGTCTGGCGCACGGTCTTGCCAAGACCGTGCGTTGGACCGTGTGGTTCCAACTAACAGGTGCAGAAATGAGATTTCAAGGTTTCTCACGAGGGTTTCATCCTAAAATCAACTAGGGTGGATTCTATACCTAAAATCAACATATAAAATTCACATTCATACATTGTATACATTAATAGCTACCATTAGATTCGAACTACACTAAAAATGGTAAACTCTAACCTACAAATCCATCAAATTATCAATTATTCATTTCAATATAAAACTAGAAAATAGGAGGATTTAATGGGTGAATCGAAATGGGGAAAGAAGATTACCGGTAGAGAATTGAATGAGGATCGTATATTTGGTCTCGGAATTTCGATTGATCGAGCGACGGATTCGGAACGGGATTTCTCTCTCTCCTTCTTCTTCTCCCTTTCTCCTTCTCTTCTCTCCTTCTCTCTCTCGATTTTGAGTTGTGTTCAAGAGTGTGCAAGAGAGTATGCACAAGAGGGTGTAAGTGTGTTCAAGGTAGTGTAGGTGTGTTCAAGATGGTGCAAAGGTGTTTCAAGGGGGTGTGGGTTCGTTTAGAGATTAGATTAATTTCGACGGGTGGAAAATGTAATTATAAATGGTTGAGGATAGGGAATTAAATTAAATAACTTAAAATTAGCTAACGAAGCTAATCTTTTCATATAAAATTCAACAAAATGTCGAATAATTATTCCGAGAATATATTCTGGAATTTTGGGTCGTTACAATACTCCCCCCTTCAAAAGAATCTGTCCTCAGATTCTCCTCCGAACCTCGGGGTTTATTAAGGGAGTATATTACGGCATTTAAAAGTTATTCAAACAAAAAATCGCGCAATTAATACACAAGCAATTAATTAAAATGAACAATCAACAGTTAAATTCAATTAAGCATTTAACGCATAGTTCATACATAATAGTTTCAACTGAAAATCAAATTACAATTAAAACGAAAATGACGAGAAATAGAGGAAAATGATGCCGACTAAGAATCGGATGCTCCAGAACTAGGCGGCATGCCAAGACGGCTCAGATAGCTAGCGAGCTGCTCAGTGATGGACCTCTCAAGGTCGGAAATCTGCTCCCGGAGTTCAGTGTGGTTGCGTTGGGCCTCAAGTCTGATCTCCCGCAGGTCGGCCGATTGTTGGTTCAATCGCTCGGTAGTCTGCTCAGCGAAGGTTGTGAAGCGGTTTCCCCAAACCGTCCACCTATCTGCCTCCCACTGGCTTCGGGTCTCCGACTCCGATTGTTGGTACCGAGTCCACTGCTCCTCACTTAGCCTATCCCATTGTGAGGATCCAGCCTGGTGCTAAGTCGGGTAGTCGTCGAAGCTCGGCTGGAAGTGAGCCTCTTCGATTCTAGGAGGGTCAGGTACGTACGGGACCTGTTGAGGATCGAAGCCTCCTGCTTCGTATAGTTGTTCTAGCATTTGCTCCTTAATTTCTTCTTGATCCCTTTCAGGTTGACCTCCTGCTCGGATGTCCTCCTCGACATCGTCGTCACTCTCGGCGGTGGCTTCCTCTTCCGTCATCGGTACATATCTACCATGTCGCCCTCTAACTTTCTTGCAAAGTTTCATCTAGGCGAATTGCTTGTAAGAAATTTTCGAATCATCTGCTCCTGCCGGGGCCATTCGATCCATGCCGGTCACGCCGGCACACTCGAGGATCGCGGTAATGTAGGACCCAATTCTAATTTCTCCCTTAGGTCGCGTGCCTACATACTCCACATATCGAAGGAATAACATGATACCATTGATTGTTTGCCTTCGGACCGCGCAATCCAAGATGTAAAGTTCCTCAATGTTGATCGAACCATAGCTATCTCCTCTAGGAAAGACGGTGCATGAGAGGAATCGATGAAACGTCCTCAAGGCGGAATCACAGAGGTCGGTTGCCTTCGACTTTCCTTGTTGGAAGGGCCTCCTAGAAGTGGAGACATTTCTCCACGCCTCGGCCTCGGACCAACCTACTTCTCGGCTTATCATTCCCCGAATGGGTAGCCCAAAATGTACCGTTAATTGTCGGAGAGTGAGTTCATAATCCTCGTTGAAAGCTCGGAACTCGATTTTAAAAGGTAGCTCGGCGTCGTCTTCGTGGGGAAGTACTTGAAGCGTTGCAATGAATTCGTAGACAAGACGGGGGTACGAATTCCTCCTCATATCCAAGAATATGGTCCACCCCATGTCTTCAATATACCGAGCAATACCGTCGCCAAGTCCCAAATTTCCCAATGCTTCTATATCGAGGAACTTGGTAGAGAAAACCGGGCGTTCGTGCATCCGTCTAAATATCTTGGCTTGAAAGGGATTTGAAATATCCACATTAAATGGAAGTGGGGATGGAGGGTCATCTCGCCTCCTCCTTCGTCTAGAACCTTCGACGGCCATGTGAGAAGGTTGCTTGAGGCTTGTTGGGTTGAATTTGGTGAAATTCCTCACTCGGGAATTTTGTCGAACACTTGGCGGGCGTGTATTTTGGGCGGCGATTTGTGTATGATCGGCTTGACGGATCATCCCCAAAAACCAACTAATGAAAATACGCAATGCCGGCTACGTACCTTCCAAAAATTACTAAGATCCACCGGACGAATTGAAAGTTACAAGCTTGTGAAGTTTGGAGAAAAATTTTGGGGGAAAAAATTGTGGTTTGCTGCTGCTGGAACGAGGGGAAAAGGGAAAAAAAAGTTTCTGTTGCTTCTGCTCCTGAAAGAGAAGTTTAAATGGGCGAAGGGCCCTGCACGGTCTAACGCACGGGCGTGCGCAGGGCCGTGCACGCCGGTTCGGCCGGTTCAGCGGTTTAAACGCTGAACTGGCCTGCACGGTCTTGAGCTGGGCCGCACGGTCTTGACCAAGACCGTGCGTTGGGGCGTGCAAGCACCCCTGAGTCGAATTAAAACGCGCAAAAATTACTAAAACACCCCGGATTAAACCCGGAGTTCAATTAAACAATAAAACATACTATCGCGCAATTTATAAATTAGAAGACGAGAAATTATGAATGTTATGATCATGCACGGTACCTTTATTCCGAGAGACGAAGTCCGGTCTAGCCTCTTTTTTTTTTTTCATCCTTCGATCTCGGTAGTTTCTCGACTCCTTCAATTACCCTTTCTCTTGTTGGGGCATTGGTCGACGAGGTGATTGGCGGCACCACAAATGAGGCACAGCCCAAGTCTCCTCCTACACATCTCGGCGACATGGTTCGGTTTTTGGCAATGCATGCAGAGGATGATACTTCCACTGGATCCACTAGTCGTTGTCCCTTTACTGCAAGAAGTCATATGGACAACTACTGGGGTTACTGATTCATGTGGCCGGTTCTCTGAGGTAATCAATCAAGCGCTCCTAGCTCTCATTTCAAATTCTGCTTCGGCCCGCAAAGCTCGGCCGACAGCCTCCGCATAAGAACAGTGGCCGAGTCCTATGAGTATTTGACGGATTTCGTGCCTCAACCCCGATATAAATCTTGCGGCTCTGTTCCTTTGGTCCGGTTCTCGGTTAGGAGAATAATTGGTTAGGTAAGCGAATCTAGCCTCGTATTCAGTTACGCTCTCTCCTCCTTGAGCTATTTCCATGTCTCCCGTCGGATACGGGTATGAAGATCCCGGAGTAGTCTGGATTGGTGGTAGTGACAGGTCGGATCGGGCTTTCTTGCACGGCATACCTGCGTTCACAACTATTTGGCAAAATAGGTGCATGTCTTGTAAGAAATGATGCCAATACTTTATAAACACATAAAGCATGCTCGACACCCAATGAAAATCCTACCGACACACACTACGACAGACCAAACCAAGTAAAACACACAAAGAGTTCCACGATCGACTCGCGTTGCATCTTCCTTAGTACAAAAATTCATAAAAGATTGCCAGTCGGTTAATTAAGCCAACCGTAATTGTCTACAATTTTAAGCACCAAGATAAGACGAACACTCGTCAAAACACGAACTCGACATGGACTGACACAATTCAAAAGACACAAAAGACAAGACAGACGAGATACTAGAGCTTTCGGTTCCTCTTCGGGTACCTAGGCTCTGATACCACGGACTGTAGTGCCCCTTTCCGTAGGCGGAGAAAGGACACCACATCCGCATCGAGACGAACTCCCAAACGAGGTAGATGTACCCCGTTTAAAAATCCATCCCGGCGAACGACAATCAATCAATCAAATACCAGCAACAGCATTACGACACCCCAATAACAACAGTAACAAAAGAATAACAGAGTTGCGGAAGCTAAATTAAATTATACAATTAGTCATATAAGTCATTCATGGCAACATAATTCATACATCATTCTCAATAATCATTTAATAAATGCCATCCATGGCTCGTCTAATCTATCCCACATCAGGGGCACATAAGTACAGGAAATAAAACATAATACGGAATACATAAATTAAATCAATTCATAAATAAGGACACGACTGTTGTTGGGACACTGACAAGACAACGACATACGAGCCAACCTAGACCTACTGCTGCCGACTGACAAGATAGGTGACAACGCCACCTGTCGACCTGAAGTAAGAATCAAAATAGCGGGGGTGAGTATAAAAGATACTCAGTGATGGTAAAGAGAGAACAAGTACGAGCCACATTTCCGGGTTTGGATTATATATATAAGAAATTACATTTGCATAATTGAAGAAAATCCGGATCGTGCTACGACTTGCATACACGACAATAATTAACAGTAAGTTAAATAATTTAAAGCGATAATTACAAACAATTAATATCCCAGCAAGTATTAGGCTGTTCCTCCTTATAACCCCTTCAATTACAATAAACTCCATCACCGGTGTCCGACCCCGAAGCGCGACCCCGGGTGACTGTTGAATTTTAGGAAAATGTGCAACGAATGCAACGCCCACCATCGCTCCCAACTGTGGCTATCAACTCCTCACGGGCCACGATTGACGCTTAGTTTTGGGAAAAGCACCTCGGATTACACCCTGGATGCTCGTCCCCAGATGCAACCTCCGGATACCATCCCGGGCCCAGTTAAATAACAATACATTATCTTTTGCTCGCGTTTGAAGAACATTATAAGTTAAGGCCAAAAGGGCATTTTGGCAAGTGTGTATGACGACAAAGGGGGTGACTACAAGTTTCATACGTGTCGGAAAACACCAACGTCTTCCCCTAACGACTTCCCTCATAGACCCAACCGAGGTCAAAACGTCATGTTTAAAAGAAAGAGCTTTACTTACCTTATGAAAACAAAATGATTTAGAGATACTTATAGATACAAGTTAATATCAAAACATTTATTATAAAATCAGGAAAATATAGGTTAAATATTTAATAGATATACGAGAAGGGAAAACAAAGCAAGATGAGCACATGAGGGTAGTTCGCAATAATTTAAAAGAAATTCTTACTCCGTTTGAAAGTATTTTAATACCCTCACCTGGAAGCACGAAAACGACAAGACAACCCAAGCTATGCCTTGAAAAGATGGCCTGAAACTAATAGATGACAAGAATCAAATAAGACAAGACACGACAACGACTCACGAAGACTACAACACATGAAAAATCAATAAACATCATGTAGCAATTAAATTTATAATTAAAATGCAATTAAATCAATTAAATGGAAAATATGAAATTAACGATGCTAAACATGCTCAATTGAAATTCTAATTCCACATTCATGCTTATAATATTATAAAGAAGCACTCATGCGATTTTTGGATTTTTCGGATGACATTCAAAAATTGGGGAAAAAGCCCTAAACGAAAAAGGCTCGATTCAAGGTCCGAACGAGGTCAGAATTTTGAAAATTTTACGAAATACTCATCCTTGAATCATATGGAAGCTATAGGTGAAAACGGCTCAATTTTAGGGGGTCGTATGCAAAAAGTCAACTTTTATTTTTGGCCATTTGACCCCATTACCGTGAGAAACTAAGGAAAAAGGCTGAAAATTTGGTTAAGGCATTCACACGGGCTAACGCACGGCCTTGTGCACGGTCTTGAGCACGCACTCAAGACCGTGCAAGCTGAAACAAGCGTGCACTGGCTTGCGCACCGGCGTGCGCAGGCCGGTGCAAGTCTAAAGGTGTTGTGCACGGTCTGGCGCACGGTCTTGCCAAGACCGTGCGTTGGACCGTGTGGTTCCATCTAATAGGTGCAGAAACGCGATTTCAAGGTTTCTCACGAGGGTTTCATCCTAAAATCAACTAGGGTGGATTCTATAGCTAAAATCAACATATAAAATTCACACTCATGCATTGTATACATTAATAGCTACCATTTGATTCGAACTACACTAAAAATGGAAAACTCTAACCAACAAATCCATCAAATTATTAATTATTCATTTCAATATAAAACTAGAAAATAGGAGGATTTAATGGGTGAATCGAAATGGGGAAAGAAGATTACCGGTAGAGAATTGAATGAGGATCGTATATTTGGTCTCGGAATTTCGATTGATCGAGCGACGGAATCGGAACAGGATTTTCTTTCTCTCCTTCTTCTTCTCCCTTTCTCCTTCTCTTCTATCCTTCTCTCTCTCGATTTTGAGTTGTGTTCAAGAGTGTGCAAGAGAGTGTGCACAAGAGGGTGTAAGTGTGTTCAAGGTAGTGTGGGTGTGTTCAAGATGGTGCAAAGGTGTTTCAAGGGGGTGTGGGTTCGTTTAGAGATTAGATTAATTTTGAGGGGTGGAAAATGTAATTATAAATGGTTGAGTGTAACGCCCTGTTATTTTTATAACGCTTCGGTAAGTTTACCGACTAATAGCTCTTGTGTGTATTATTTGCAAATTATGTGATTATGTGAATTATATGAATTAATGTGTGATTCCATATGTGAATAATATGATGAATTCATAAGAATTTTCATATTTGAAATTACTTCACACTATGTTTATATTTGAATTGTTGTATTTGAAATTTTATGAAAATTATGCCATTATGTTTAAATAACATGATATTGTATTTGATATATATGCATATACATATGAAAATATATACAAATATATATACATATAAATATATATATAGTTGCATACCAATTTTGACTTTTCCAAATAACATCTATAATTATAATAAATATACTTATTTATTTAATTATCTCATTTCTCTCTCAAGTTTCTACACTATTCTCAAGCAACTCTCTTCTCCTTCATCTCACTCTCTCGGCCCTCTCATCATCCTCACCACCGCCACTTCTAACCACCATCAAAGCACCAAAAATCATCCCCTTTCTTGCTACAAAAAGTTGCTACATCATCCAAGGAACAAGCTTCTTCTTTCTATTTGTGTAAACAAGCCCTCAACATCTCTATCTCTTCAATTTTCTTTTACAAGGTAAGGTTGCAAATCTCTTTAATATTTGAGTTTCAATGTTTTATATGTTGATGAAGTGAAGAAGCAAGCTAGAATGAATGATTGATGAGCTTAGTTTGGTTGTTGAAAGCATGTAGCATTATTTGTGAAATTTTCATTGAATTTGATCAATTTGCAATGTTGGGTTAATGGTCTTAGATGCTTGAATGGTTAGGGAATTCATGTTAGTTCATGATATTAAGCTAATTGGTGAAGTTTTGTGGAGTTTGGGGTTGAAAAATGAAAGTTTGGCAAAATAGGTAGGGGCTGATGAATAGTGATTTTTGAGCATTTGGCTTCATTTTTCGATTCTTTTGGCATCAAAAATCCTTAAATATAGTAGTTAAGAGATGCCAAAAGTTTCGGATTAATCGGAATTGATTTGCTATGCAAAGTATTTAACGAGGGGTGGTTTGTGTAATATTCACAAACCTTTGAATTTTATTCCCCAAGCTTTCATATTACTTGAATGCTTAGTTTAGCTTAATATCATGTGTATTTGATTGTGTTTAAATGTGTTTGAATGAGCTTAGTTGTGTTTAAATGCATTTATGCATAATATGTTATTTTGAGCATAAAATGCATTTCATAGCCGTGCGTCGTATTTGGTCGATTTATCGAGTCGTGTCTTACCTCGAGGCCTGTGTATTACAGGTGGGACCTCGCGGGACTGATCTCTGGTCGTTTGGATATCCTTTTTGTTAAGCCTACAGGTGAGGATGTAAAATGCTTTTAACTGGAGCTTGAACAAATATTTGCGAAAACCCTATCCCTTTATATTTCAATTATATATTATCAATATTTGAAATAAAAAGGTTTTGATATAAAAATGGTATATCTGTATATCTTTTCCAAAATGGTTTGAAAATAGAGACAAGAGAACTATTTTGATTTTAAAAGTAACATTTGGTCTCGGGACTTGCGCGTATGCCTCGAGATAACTCGGCAACGTGACGGGATACCCTAGGCGGTTACATACCTTGTCTCGAAAGACCCTTTTGGTCCCTTAAAATATTTTGAAAAGCGAGATGACTTATACTTAACCCCATTGAGGACGCTCATGGGTATTTCTGTTTGGGCCCTGGATTATGTGACAGGCGGATACCCGGAGACGTGCGTCTAGGGTTGAAGCTGAGTTCATAATTCCACCGATTATAAGCAGGTATTCATGAACCTGACAAATAATCAAAGGGTATTGTTCATGGCTGGTCGGAGGTAGTCTAGCCTGTATAGTACTTACACCGGCGCCATTAGTCGGTTATGGTGAAATCTTGGGTAGCTCCCTTGATAAGCCAAATGGTATTGAGGAGGAATTTCATTATATTTGATATGTTTTGGGAGTTATAAGGAGATGGCCCGTTCCGCCGGGAATAAAAATGTTTTCTAAAATGTTTTACTTTAATATTTAATTCACAAAGCTTTGATGAATTATAAAGAGAAAGTATCGGCACTAGATTCGTTTCTCTATAACCAAAGCGTGAATTAAATATGTTTTATGCTTCAATTATTATTATATATATTTTCCCCTCCTCACTGAGTTCGTTTGACTCACATCCCGTTTTGGTTCATGCTTCAGGTTAGCGGTCTGGTACTGGCAGCAGCGTTGTAGGCTTGTACAGTCCTTGAAGTCGGTCTTATGCATTTACTTTTGTGGATCGAACTTATGATGTTGGATTACATGAATACTTGACATGTTATGCTGATGTTGGATATTTAATGAGTTGATGTTATAACTTGTGATAGATAATGAACTTATAAATGTTTATTTTGGCCACGGATGGCAGTGTGAATATAAATATGATCCTTTGCTCATTGCTTCCGCTTGTTGGTGCTGTTGTTGTTGTTGGTGTTGGTACTGTTGTTGGGAGTCGCTGTTGCCAGGTTGTGGGAATCCCGTTGTCCGGGGCGGGTTTTCGAGTGGTGGTATTTAACTATCGCTCGAGAGCTCGTTTCGGTCCGGGGGTTGTGGCGTGGGGGACGTCACATTGAGGATAGGGAATTAAATTAAATAACTTAAAATTAGCTAACGAAGCTAATCTTTTCATATAAAATTCAATGAAATGTCGAATAATAATTCCGAGAATATATTCTGGAATTTTGGGTCGTTACATAAGTTGTAGATTAATATTTTGAAATGTTTGTTGAATTTTGACCTCGTTCGGACTGTGAATAGTACATTTTTACGTGTATGCATTTTTGGAAACTTGTCGGAATTACTTGTAATTTACGTGGTAGCTTCCATAAATATTATTATTGGCATATGCATGATTGATGATTCATTTGGTTAGTCGTTCGTCAAATAATTGCTTATTTGCGGTTTTAGAGTCGTTATTAATTCGTCTAGGTCCTGTCTTGTCTACAGATCAGTCTAAGGTCAGAGAGCAGTGAGTTGTAGCTGCTAGGCTTTCTTTTTGGCACACCAGGTGAGGATTTAAATTGTTTAAACTGGGCTTGAACATATATGTCTATGTATACATGTGAAATCCCCGTATTCCCTTATTATTAGTATTAAGTATTTCGAGCTTATATCTTTATGATTTTATCAACAAATCATTTAATATCAAATTATACATTAGTACCCAAAATCAATTTGTTTTCAAAAGGGCAAGTAAACTCTTTCCTTTTAACGTGATGGTTTGACTTAGGATTTTGGTCTATGAGGAAAGTCGTTAGGGGAGTTTGTCAGAACAACCCGACGCATATGGAACTTGTAGTTACCCCCCTTCGTCATCACCACTTGCCCAATTGCCCGTTTGGCACTCAAACCCTTATTGTAAAGCGAGTAAAATATTGGACTTTTCATTGGGCCCTGGGATGGTATCCGGAGGTTGCATCTGGGGACGAGCGTCCAGGGTGTAACCCGAGGTGCTTCTCCCAAAACTAAGCGTCAATTGTGGCCCGTCAGGAGTTTGATAGCCACGGTTGGGAGCGATGGTGGGTGTTGCATGTGTTGCACGCTTTCCTTAAATTCACTATAGTCAAGCCTCGGGTTGCTCCTTGGCTTGACACCGGCGATGGACTTTTTATAATGTATTAAGGAGAAATAAGGAGGAACAGGCCCACTCTCGCTGGGATATTTATTTACTGCTTTATATTGTTATTGTCTTTATTGCTTTATTGAATATTCAAGTCGAAGCACATTTTGGTTTCTTCTTTATTGCATATGTATTTTCTATTAAAACCCGGAAGCGTGACTCGACTTGCTCTACCCATATCTTCACTGAGTTCTTTGACTCACCCTCTTTTATTGGTTCTTGCCTCAGGTAGATTGAGAGACTGACATGTCTCGCGTGTCGGATTGGCAACAGTTCATAGATAGGCCTTTTTAGTTTTGCCATTGTTTAGATTGTTGTCCGTAACTCTCTCGTTAGGTTATTCTTTTGTCTTGACATGTATTTAATGTTATATTGATCCCCACCCCTATATATTTACTTTACGTTGCCCCTGAATGGGCTGTGATGATATTGGATATTTAGATTGGCCCAGAAGTGACATTTATGTTATTATATTCTAATTCGCTTCCGCTATATATTCTGAACTGTTTATCTGTTGTGTCTTTGGGGATCCATTGTCGCTAAGAGTCGGGATAGACCCGTTAGCTTGTATGGGTTCTTGGGTTGAGGCGCCGTTCTCGGCTTGGGGATCTGTGCAGGTTCGGGGCTGTAGAGCGGGGCGCTACAACAGTTTCAATTAAAAAAAAATGTTAGGGGAAAATACAACAAGACCCTCTCTATTAATGGAAATTACAGAGAAACTCCATGTCTAACACTTAGATCCTGCCGTTAGTCATTTTCTTATTTTCAAGTAAATGCAAACATTTTATTAATTGGACAACAACTTAATCACTTCATTCACTTCATGTATAGCAAACACTATAACAAAAATATTATGGGTAATTTAGTCATTAATTTTATAATTTTTTATTAAGCTTTTTAGGTTTTCGCGAGGGTTAGAATATCTATCTATATTTTCCAATAGTTGATGGGATGTTATTGTATTTACTCCTAAGTTGAAAGGTGTAAATGTAATCATCCCCTTTTTTTTTTCAAAAGACTATCAAATTGTAACGACCCAAAATTCCAGAATATATTCTTGGAATAATTATTCGACATTTCGTTGAATTTTATATGAAAAGATTAGCTTCGTTAGCCAATTTTAAGTTATTTTAATTTAATTCCCTATCCTCAACTATTTATAATTACCTTTTCCACCCCTCGAATTTACTCTAATCTCTAAATGAACCCACACCATCTTGGACACACCCACACTACCTTGAACACACTTACACCCCCTTGTGCACACTCTCTTGCACACTCTTGAACACAACTCAAAATCGAGAGAGAGAAGGAGGGAAGAGAAGGAGAAAGGAAGAAGAAGAAGGAGAGAAAGAGAAATCTCGTTCCGAATCCGTCGCTCGATCAATCGAAATTCCGAGACCAAATATACGATCCTCATTCAATTCTCTACCGGTAATCTTCTTTCCCCATTTCGATTCATCCATTAAATCCTTCGATTTTCTAGCTTTTAAATTGAAATGAATATTTGATAATTTGATGGGTTTGTAGGTTAGAGTTTACCATTTTTAGTGTAGTTCGGATCAAATGGTAGCTATTAATGTGTACAATGCATGAGTGTGAATTTTATATGTTGATTTTAGCTATAGAATCCTCCCTAGTTGATTTTAGGACGAAACCCTCGTGAGAAACCTTAAAATCACATTTTCTGCACCTGAAAGACGAACCACACGGTCCAACGCACGGTCTTAGCAAGACCGTGCACCAGACTGTGTGCACCACCTTGAGCCTGCACCGGCCGGTGCACCCCGGTGCGCAAGCCAGTGCGCACTTGTTTTAGCTTGCACGGTCTTGAGTGCGTGCTCAAGACCGTGCACAAGGCCGTGCGTTAGCCCGTGCAAATGCCTTAACCAAATTTTCAGCCTTTTTCCTTAGTTGCTCACGGTAATGGGGTCAAATGGCCAAAAATAAAAGTTGACATTTTGCATACGACCCCCTAAAATCGAGCCGTTTGCACCTATAGCTTCCATATGATTCAAGGATGAATATTTCGTAAAGTTTTCAAAATTCTGACCTCGTTCGGACCTTGAATCGAGTCTTTTTCGTTTAGGGCTTTTTCCCCAATTTTTGAATGTCGTCCGAAAAATCCAAAAATCGCACGAGTCCTTCTTTATAATATTATATGCATGAATGTGCAATTAGAATTTCAATTGAGCTTGTTTAGCATCGTTAATTTCGTACTTTCCGTTTAATCGATTTAATTGCATTTTAATTGTAAATTTAATTGCTACATGACGTTTATTGGTTTTTCATGTGTTGTAGTCTTCGTGAGTCGTTGTCGTATCTTGTCTTAGTTGGTTCTTGTCGTCTATTAGTTTCAGGTTGTCTTTTCAAGGCATAGCTTGGGTTGTCTTGTCGTTCCCGTGCTTCCAGGTGAGGGTATTAAAATACTTTCAAACGGAGTAAGAATTTCTTTTAAATTATTGCGAACTACCCTTATGTGCTCATCTTGCTTTGATTTCCCTTCTCGTATATCTATTAGATATTTATACTATATTTTCATGATTTTATAATAAATGTTTTGATATTAACTTGTACGTATAAGTATCTCTAAATCATTTTGTTTTCATGAGGCAAGTAAAGCTCTTTCTTTTAAGCATGACGTTTTGACCTCGGTTGGGTCTATGAGGGAAGTCGTTAGGGGAAGACGTTAGTGTTTCCCGACACGTATGAAACTTGTAGTCACCCCCTTTTTCGTCACACACACTTGCCTAAATGCCCTTTTGGCCTTAACTTATGATGTTCTTCAAACGCGAGCAAAGCATAATGTATTGTTCTTTTAATGAGGGCCCGGGAGGGTAATCGAGGGTCTCACTTGGGGACGAGCGTCCAGGGTGTTGCCTGAGGTACTTTTCCCAAAATTAAGCGTCAATCGTGGCCCGTCAGGAGTTGATAGCCACAGTTGGGAGCGATGGTGGGCGTTGCATTCGTTGCACATTTTCCTGAAATTCAACAGTCGCCCGGGGTCGCGCTTCGGGGTCAGACACCGGTGATGGAGCTATTGTAATTAAAGGGGTTATAAGGAGGAACAGGCCCGTACTCGCTGGGATATTAATTGCTTGTATTTATCGCTTTAAATTCTTTAACGTACTGTTAATTATTATCGTGTATGCAATTCGAAGCACGATCCGGATTTTCTTCAATTATGCAAATGTATTTTCCTATATATATAATCCAAACCTGGAAACGTGGCTCGTACTTGTTCCCTCTTTACCATCACTGAGTATCTTTTATACTCACCCCCACTATTTTGATTCTTACTTCAGGTCGACAGGTGGCGTTGTCACCTATCTTGTCAGTCGGCAGCAGCAGGTCTAGGTTGGCTCGTATGTCTTTTCTTATCAGTGTCCCAACAACAGTCGTGCCCTTATTTATGAATTGATTTAATTTATGTATTTCGTATTATGTTTTATTTCCTGTACTTACGTGCCCCTGATGTGGGATAGATTAGACGAGCCATGGATGGCATTTATTAAATGATTATTGAGAATGATGTATGAATTATGTTGCCATGAATGGCTTATATGACTAATTGTATAATTTGATTTAGCTTCCGCAACTCTGTTATTCTTTTATTGCTGTTGTTGTTGGGGTGTCGTAATGCTGTTGCTGGTATTTGATTGATTGATTGTCGTTCGCCAGGATGGATTTTTAAATGGGGTACATCTACCTCGTTTGGGAGTTCGTCTCGGTGCGGATGTGGTGTCCTTTCTCTGCCTACGGAAAGGGGCGCTACACAAATTATTTCATTATTCTCCAACGGTTGGTGCATGGGCCGGGGATGTTCGTATGCCCACCCTATAAGTTTTATAATTATTTATTTATTTGTTCTAGTTTGTAATCTATTATTATTATATGAAGTCAGATCAGATAACTGAAATACAAATTTTTTCTAGAGAATTAAATCTAAAATCTCTAGTGAAAATAACATATTTGTGAGTGATAAACTGCGTTTCTTACTTTGAGTCTTTCCCTACTCCAATGCACAAATATTATAACATGCGATCGTGGCCGTCCTCGTGGGGAAGTGCCACACTGCCAAGTTGAAATGAAGTGTCATTACTCATAACTATTGAAAAACAACAATATAGGGATTCCAATATACCTAAAAAAAATATGAAATTAGACGGAAATTAAGAAATTAAAACAGCCTAATCAAAGGAGCAGTAAAATTAAGAGTTAAATGAGTTTGAATATATCTTCCCAAGATAATGTGTTGGGATAGTAGAATTTAAGTTTCACCATTTCCAAACCAGTGCTAAGACCTTCGATCTACGCTCCCATATCCAATATCTGAAGCATCTGTTTCAATAATTTTTTTCCAACTAGGGTTAGCAAGACTCAGACAAGGTAGATTAGTAACCATATTCTTAATTTTTTGGACAGCCTGAGTATGACTTTCCGTCCAAAGTTTTGGATTTTTCTTAAGTCTATCATATAAGATAGCAGTATTTTGGGCTAGATTCTTAATATAAGGAGAAATATAATTTAAACTACCTAAGAATCTTTGAAGATGAGTTTTATCAGTCAGCTGATCAGGGAATTTAGAAGCAAATTCAATACTCCTATTAATAGGGATAATTTTTCCTTTTTCAATATTATGACCAAGAAATCTGATATTGGTTTGGAAAAGTTGCATTTTAGGTTTAGATATAACTAAACCATTTTGAATAACAATTTTCTTGAATATATCCAGATGTTTAAAATGTGTTTCTATATTTTTAGAGAACACTAAGATATTGTCAATATATACAATGATAAAATCACTATAAGGATTAAAGATATCATTCATAATATTTTGAAATTCTGAAGGTGCATTTTTTAAACCAAAAGGCATAACCTTCCATTCATATTGTCCAAATGGAACATTAAATGCTGTTTTATAAACATCTTTTTCATGAATTCGGATTTGCCAATATCCAGACTTTAAATCAAACTTTGAAAATATTAAGGCATCATGAAGTCTATCAAGTAAATCCTTCTTATTAGGGATCGGATATCTAATCCATTTTAAAGCAGTATTAAGAGGTTTATAGTTGATAACTAACCTGGGAACACCTCTTTCTTGCTCAGCATGTTTATTAACATAAAAAGCTGTGCAAGACCATGGAGACTTAGAGGGTCTTACTAACCCTTTGTTTTGCAAAGCTTCAATCTCTTTTTTGCATAGCTCAAGATAATCTTTATTCATTTGACAAGGTCTGGCCTTTGTCGGGATTTTTTTCTCATCAAAATTATCCTCATAAGGAAGTGAAACAATATGTTTCTTTCTATCCCAAAAAGCATTTGGATGATCATTACAAATTTGTAAAGAAAACTGATTACTAACAAGTTTTATTTTCTCCTGTTGTAACGCCCCGCTATTTTATGGCGCTTCGGTACGTTAGCCGATTGTTGCTCTTGTTTGCATTGTTTGCAATTATGTGAATTATATGAATTAATGTGTGATTTTATATGTGAATAATATGAAGATTTCATAAGAAATTTCATATTAGAACTATTTTGCAATTTCCAACTTCGTATTGCTACCGAGGGCTAAAAATCGGTCGTTTTGACTGTAATATTGACTTATTTCGATAAGTCGACCCTTTAGCCCGGAATAGCAAGTTTCTGTATTCTCGGACTGGTTCGGGAATTTACCAGTATAATTATATACTAATAGACCACAATTTTTGACTTTTCTAAATAATATCTATAATTATAATAAATATCTTTATTTCTTTTATTATTTCATTTCTTTTAATTATATAATTATATCATATTTCTCTCCATTTTTCTACACTATTCCACAAGCAACACATTCTCTTCTCCTTCATCTCTCTCTCTCGGCCTTCACTCCCCTTCACCACCGCCATTGCCAACCACCTTGAAGCACCAAAAATCTTCATCATTTTGTTACAAAAAGTGTGCTACATCATCCAAAGAACAAACTTCTACTTGCTATTTGTGCAATCAAGCTCTTATTTCTTCATTCTCTTCACTTCATTTCTTCAAGGTAAGGTTGTGATTCTCTCTAATCTTTAAGTTTCAATGTCTCATATGTTGATGAAGTGAAGAAGTATGCTAGAATGGTTGATTGATGAGCTTAGTTTGGTGATTGATTACATGTAGCATCTTTTGTGAAATTTTCATTGAATTTGATCAATTTGCAATGTTGGGTTAATGGTCTTAGATGCTTGAATGGTTATGGAATTCATATTAGTTGATGATATTAAGCAATTAGGTGAAGTTTTATGGAGTTTGGGGTTGAAAAATGAAAGTTTGGCAAAATATGTAGGGGCTGATGAATAGTGATTTTTGAGCATTTGGCTTCATTTTTCGATTCTTTTGGCATAAAAAATCCTTAAATATAGTAGTTAAGAGATGCCGAAAGTTTCAGATTAATCGGAGTTGATTTCCTATGCAAAGTATTTAACGAGGGGTGGTTTGTGTAATATTCACAAACCTTTGAATTTTAGTCCCCAAGCTTCCATATTACTTGAATGCTTAATTTAGCTTAATATCATGTGTATTTGATTGTGTTTAAATGTGTTTGAATGAGCTTAATTGTGTTTAAATGCATTTATGCATAATATGTTATTTTGAGCATGAAATGCATTTCATAGCCGTGCGTCTTATTTGGTTGGTTTGTTGAGTCGTGTCTTACCTCGAGGCCTGTGTATTACAGGTGGGACCTCGCAGGGCTGATTCTGAGTTATTTGGCTATCCTTTTTGTTAAGCCTACAGGTGAGGATGTAAAATGTTTTTAACTGAAGCTTGAACAAATATTTGCGAAAACCCTATCCCTTTATATTTCAATTATATATTATCAATATTTGAAATAAAAAGGTTTTCATATAAAAATGATATATGTGTATCTTTTCTAAAATGGTTTTAAAATAGAGACAAGAGAACTATTTTGTTTTTAAAAGTAACATTTGGTCTCGGGACTTGCTCGTATGCCTCGAGTTATAGGCAACGTGTTGAGAAACCCTAGACGGTTACATACCTTGTCTCGAACGACCCTTTTGGTCAATTAAAACATTTATAAAGTGAGATTATATTTCCTTTAACCCTATTGAGGACGCTCTTAGGGTATATTTGGGCCCCGGATTATACTAGAGGTGGAAACCCGGAGACGTGCGTCTAGGGTGAAGCCCAGGGTATAATCCAGATTATATATATGGATGGAGACCCAGTGACGATCATCTAATATATAATCAAAGGGTATCGTTCAGGGCTGGTCGGAGGTAGTCTAGCCTGAATAATACTTACACCGGCGCCATTAGTCGGGTATGGTGAAATCGTGGGTAGCTCCCTTGATAAGCCAAACGGTGTTATGGGATTT
The DNA here is from genome assembly GCA_958496215.1 of Verbena officinalis. Taxonomy (NCBI): domain Eukaryota; kingdom Viridiplantae; phylum Streptophyta; class Magnoliopsida; order Lamiales; family Verbenaceae; genus Verbena; species Verbena officinalis. Next base: position 33,434,329 of record OY292385.1, on the reverse strand, counting down.
CATTATATTTGATATGTTTTTGGGAGTTATAAGGAGATGGCCCGTTCTCGCCGGGAATAAAAATATTTTCTACAATGTTTTACTTTAATATTTAATTCACAAAGCTTTGATGGATTATAAAGAGAAAGTATCGGCACTAGATTCGTTTCTCTATTAATCAAAGCGTGGATTAAATAATATTTAATTCACAAAGCTTAGCTGAATTGTAAAAGAGCTTATCGTCACTAGATTTGCTTTTATCAACCTAAGCGTGGATTAAATATATGTTATTATTATGTATACTCCCCTCCTCACTGAGTTCGTTTGACACACATCCCCTTTTTGGTTCATGCTTCAGGTTAGCGGTCAGGTACTGGCAGCAGCGTTGTAGGCTTGTACAGTCCTTGAAGTCGGTCTTATGTATTTACTTTTGTGGATCGAACTTATGATGTTGGATTACATGAAAACTTGACATGTTATGCTGATGTTGGATACTTAATGAATTGATGTTATAACTTGTGATAGATAATGAACTTATAAATGTTTAATTTGGCCACGAATGGCAGTGTGAATATAAATATGATCTTTTGCTCATTGCTTCTGCTTGTTGGTGCTGTTGTTGTTGTTGTTGATGTTGGTACTGATGTTGGGAGTTGCTGTTGCCAGATTGTGGGAATCCCATTGTCCGGGGCGGGTTTTCGAGTGGTGGTATTTAACTATCGTTCGGGAGATCGTTTCGGTCCGGGGGTTGTGGCGTGGGGGACGTTACAGCTTAAGGTGGTATCAGAGCCTAGGTTTGGTACTTAGGTTTTGACGTCGTGTCGAGTCTGTCTAGGTCGAACGGCTATAGGACAATGTGCTTTTATATGTATATGCTGATGTTATGTGACCTGTGTGGACATGAGCATGTGGCTAACGAAACATGCATATTATTCAGTCTTTTGATATAGGAAATGGCTCGTGGTAGACCGAGAACCAGAGCTGCTCCTCCTTCTCCTCCCCAGGAAGACAACAACATTAATGCTCCTCCGGCTCCTCAGCCCGAGCCAATACCGGCCGTGCAGTCGAATCCCCTGAATCCTGCCATGTTCTTTGAGGCCATGCAAAGGATATTTCAACAGGGTGTAGCTCCTGCACAACCGACCCCTGCTCAAAGGAAACAGGCAGAGGCAAGGGATTTTGACAGGTTCCTCAACCTCAATCCCCCTTGCTTTGAAGGATAACCTGATGATCTCAAGGCCACAGAGAGGATTGCTGATCTCGAGCCTATGTTCAGGGTTATTGAGTGCCCCGATTCAAAGAAGGTTGAGTATGCCGTGTTTCTCCTTAGAGGACCAGCCAGGGACTGGTGGAGACTGACTGAAGCTAGATGGAGAGCTGATCAGACTGAGTCGACTTGGGCTAACTTCCTTTCAGCCTTCCGAAGCAAATACATTCCCCTGGTTGTACAGGATAAACGAGAAGCGGAATTCAGGGCCCTAAAACAGGAGAATCTTTCTGTTGATCAATACGAGGCCATGTTCTCCCGCCTCATTGTCTACTGTCCTTCCATCCTTACAGATGAAAGAAGGAAGGTGAATCAGTTTGTTCAGGGCCTGAATGAGGATATTCGAAGAGCACTTCTGGGAGCTCATCTCCCTACATATGAAGTTGCCGTCACAACTGCACTGGAGATTGAGTCTCACTTACAACAGATCAAAAAGGACTTCGCACCGAAGGATATAGCTCCACCACCTCGCAAATTCAAGAAGTCTTTTCCTCCTGCGGGTTCTTCATCTTCGAGCAAGAAGCAAAAGACCACGGGTTCTCAGACAGCCGAGCCTCCAATCAAGTGTTCTTATTGCGGCAAGCCAAGACACCGGGAAGCTAATTGCTGGAAGAAACAAGGACTGTGCCTTCAATGTGGGCGCAAGGATCATCAAGTAGAGAACTGCCCGAGAAGGCCACCTCCACAGTTCCAGAAAGAGCCACAGAATGCGGGGAAAGGAAAAGTTGTGGCACGAGCGTATGCGATGACGGGGGATGGAGGGGAGACCGACACTAATGCAGTGGTGCAAGGCACTGTACATTTGCATGACATATCCATAATTGCATTATATGATTCGGGTGCGACACATTCTTTCATCGCTCCCGAATATACATCCAAATTATCATTGTCTGTCGAGTCTTTACCGTATGTGCTTGAGGTCAATTCCCCGTTGGGAATTTCTTATTTGTGCAATCGAGTCTTCTGAGACTGTCCGTTGAGGATAGACGATCGCGATTATCCTGCTGATCTCATTGAGCTTCTGATGAGTCGCTACGGGATAATAATGGGAATGGACTGGCTATATCGGCATCAAGCTTATATTGATTGTTTCGGGAAAAAGATCGCTCTGGGAGCTGATAACGAGATTTTTGGCAAAAGGTTTGACAAGATTCCTCGAGTTTCTTATGTTAAAGCCGCCCGAATGATTCGCAAGGGATCTCCGGCCTTTGTTGCTTATCTACTAAACCGTCCGAAAGAGCAAGTTAAGCTTGAGGAGGTACCAGTAGTTGGAGAATTCCCTTATGTGTTTCCCGAGAGTTTGAATTCTTTGCCTCCGGAACGAGAGATAGAGTTTGTGATCGATTTAGCTCCGGGTGCCGAACCGTATTCGAAGACTCCTTACCGTATGGCTCCGGAAGGGTTGAAAGAATTGAAGATTCAGTTGGATGGACTGTTGGAGAGTGGGTACATTCGACCGAGTACTTCGCCGTGGGGTGCGCCTTTTCTTTTCGTGAAAAAGAAGGATGGGACGTTGAGGATGTGTATAGATTATCGCGAGCTGAATCGGATGACGATAAAGAACAAATATCCTCTACCTCACATCGAAGAGTTGTTCGATATCCTGCAAGGGTCGAAAGTGTACTCCAAACTAGATCTCCGACAGGGGTATTACCAGTTGCGAATCCGAGAATCAGACATTCCGAAGACTGGGTTTAATACTCGATATGGGCATTTTGAGTTCGTAGTTATGCCTTTCGGGTTAACGAATGCCCCAGCTGCTTTCATGGATTTGATGCATCGTACTTTCCGGCCATATCTCGATAAGTTTGTGGTGATCTTCATTGATGATATCCTGGTTTTCTCAAAGACTAAGGAAGAACATGCCGAGCATCTTCGCATTGTGCTTAGAACTCTCCGAGAGCATCAGTTGTATGATAAGTTTAGTAAATGCGAATTTTGGCTTGATAAAGTTACCTTCCTTGGTCATGTGATATCAGGAGATGGAATCGAAGTGGATCCTTCGAAGATTGAGGCCGTAATGAAATGGGAGCAGCCGAAGACCCCAACTAAAGTCAGAAGTTTTCTAGGGTTAGCTGGCTATTATAGGCGTTTCGTTCAAGATTTCTCCAAGATAGCCGCTCCGCTGACCAATTTAACTCGCAAGAACGTGCCTTTTAAGTGGGACGATAAATGCGAGGCAAGTTTCCAAGAGCTAAGGAAACGGTTGACTACTGCTCCGGTACTTGCACTACCTGAAGGTTCCGAAGGGTTTACAGTTTATACCGATGCCTCGAAAGAAGGGTTAGGATGTGTTCTAATGCAAAACGGCAAAGTGATTGCTTATGCTTCGCGCAAGCTAAAAGATGCCGAGAAGAACTATCCTATCCACGATCTCGAGCTAGCTGCTATTATCTTTGCCCTGGGAAAATGGCGACATTATTTATACGGCGTGACGTTCGATATTTTCACCGATCACCAGAGTTTGAAGTATTTACATACTCAGAAAGATCTTAACCGCAGGCAACGACGGTGGATGAAATTTCTTGAAGATTATGATTGCCGTATTCAATATCACCCAGGCAAAGCTAATGTAGTAGCCGATGCTTTAAGTAGACAAGCAAAGGTAGCTGTCTTGGAAGGAACCTCCTTGGAATTAATGTCCGAAGCAGGGAGATATCACTTAGTCTCTCAACCACGGATTGCAAACCTCTCAGTGAGACCGGACTTGGTTCAAAGGCTTAAAGATGAGCAGAGTGCTGATGACTGGATTGAAAGACAGGTCATGAGGATGCAAGATGATCCGAACTCCTCATTTGCTTTCGATGATATGGGTCTTCTTCGTTTTAAGAACCGAATTTGCGTGCGGAAGAATCCGAAGACCGAAATCATGGAGGAAGCACATAAATCTGCTTATGCCGTCCATCCGGGAGGTAATAAGATGTACCGAGATCTCAAGACTCAGTATTGGTGGCATGGAATGAAACGAGAAGTTGCTGATTTCGTGAGACGGTGTTTGACTTGTCAACGAGTTAAAGCCGAACATCAACAACCTGGTGGAACTTTACAGCCACTCTCTATTCCGGATTGGAAATGGGAAGACATTGCCATGGATTTTATGTCCTGATTACCAAGAGTTCGAGGTGGATATGATACAATCTGGGTAATTGTGGATCGCTTGATGAAATCCGCCCATTTCATTCCAATTCGAAAGACCACTAATGTCAAGAAGTTAGCTGAACTGTACATCGAGCAGATTGTAAAGCTACACGGAGTTCCGCAGAGTATCGTGTCCGATCAAGATCCTAAGTTTACTTCTCGACTTTGGCAAGAAATTCACAGAAACTTGGGAACGAATTTGAAATTTAGCACAGCTGCTCGCCTACAACAACAACTACCAAGCAACAATTGGGATGCCCCCGTATGAAGCACTTTACGGACGTAAATGCCGATCCCCTCTGTACTGGGAATTGGAAGATTGGCGAAGAACTAAGAACGGAGTTGAACGAGCTCTACCTTCGAAGAAGATCCAGGAAACTCTTGAAAAGATTGCAATCATTCGACAGAGAATGAAAGCCGCCCAGGATCGTCAGAAGAGTTATGCTGATAAGAGACGCCGGGATTTGGAATTTGAAGAGGGAGACAAAGTGTTCCTTAAGGCGACGTTGAGGAAAGGTTTCGCTAGAGTGGGAAAAGGTGGGAAGCTCAGTCCGAGATATTTGGGACCCTATGAGGTTATTGAACGGATTGGGAAGACTGCCTACCGCCTGAACCTACCCTCGACTCTAACTGGGATTCACAACGTCTTCCATATTTCTCAATTACGAAAATACTATCCCGACGAATCTCATATTCTCCGAGACAAAGAAGTCCAGGTAGAGCCTGACTTGACGATCGAGATGAAACCTATTCAGATTCAGGATCGTAAGTTCAAGCAACTCCGCAACCGACAGATTCCCTTGGTTCGTGTGTTGTGGAGAAACCGAACCACCGAACAAGTATGTTGGGAGACAGAAGAGAAGATGCGAACTCATTATCCCGAGTTATTTGCGGAGTCGAATTAGAATCTGGGGACCAGATTCTCCGAAGGGAGGGATAGTGTAACGCCCCGCTATTTTATAGCGTGTAGCGGGCGCCCCAAACGGGTAACGCACGCCCCGCACCGAGCCCCGACCCGAAGCCGGAATGGGATCCGACCCGAATCGAAACCCGGCGAACGGCAAACATTTACTCAATTACTAGGCGGGGGTTTTAAATAAACAACGAGACAGAAGTGCGGAAGCGAAATAAATCAACATTAAAGCATAATAAATTGCACAATTATTAAAGCCCACCAAGGCTAACGAAATTCACTTAATTAAATAACAAACGGGTTCGGTACAATATCCCGATAATTATATAATAACGGGTTCAATACAAAATCCCGAATACATTCTAATAAATCCTAAAATCAAAAGACATAAATCATAGCCATACTGAATGAGAGTTATACATGAGCAAAAAGAATGTAACTCTAAGACGCGACGACGACGACGCAGATCCCGCCTAGTATCCTGAAACCAGTACAGGGGTAAAACAGAGGGGGTTAGTCAAACGACTAAGTGAGGAGGGAATAATAGTGTATATAACAAAACGGGAAATAAATCACCAATTTTTAAACTTAAAAGAAATCAACATAAAAGAAAGGTTTTCGTAATCGGGTGGTGATTTAACATAAAACAAAACATATCTTATGACTCGGCGAGTCGAGCCCTGAACTCCAATAACCAAACATAAAAACCGGAAACCACCCTTATTCCTCCAATGTAGACGGACCGCTAAATCCGAACTACGCGAAACTTACTAGAATAACTCAGGTACTCAAAGGGCTGCCACTCCGGCCTCACCCCGAGCTCCCAAATGGAGGAAACCATAGGATTTACGCCGTAGACCCGACGTCCACCGACTTCGTCCTATCGCTCTTACTCCGGGCCCAAACGATCATACAAACATTTCATAACTCGCTTTTTCAAACATTTCGGGTTGGCCAAAAGACCGTTCGAGACATGTCATATGCGAGGCCGAAGGCCAAAGTTCGCCTTAGAAACAAAAGGTTTTACATGTCTCTTCCGTAAACATTTCGAAGACTATACGTAATACTTTTTCATATCAAATAATTTTCGATAAATCAAATGAACATAATAATCATAAATATCTACTAAGTATATATATAAACGGTGTGAAAACAAAACATAAACGTGGCTTATATCGGGAGAGGTTTATTTATATATATATACGTAGTATTACTGGAAACAGAAACGGAAAGCCTCACCTGGCTATGCAAAAGATGAGCAAAAAGAGCAAGAACCGGCGCTACTCCACAGGAGTATCGTCTGCAAAATACCAAGACACAACCAAATAAGACTAAAGACGACGCACGGCTTATACGAAAGAATTAGAACACGTAGAAGCACGTTATACAATTAAATAAATCACTTAGGTTCAAATTCTCAAACGAAAACAGAGTAAATCGCAAATTTAAAAATGTAAATCAATTCCAAATGCAACGAAACTTTACGGACATGCTTAGAATATCATAAAGAAGCATGCATTCGAATTTCGGAAAAATCGGACTTCACATGCAAAAGTTAGAAAATTTAACGAAAACTTAAAATGCACTATTCACATACCCGAACATGTCGTAAATTCACAAATCATGTAATTCCTATCCATATCATACATATCGAATACACGAGCGAAGAAAGAATTCGGAAAAGACGAGCCGAAGCGGGACCCGTAGGCCAATTTGTACCCTGACTTACAGAAGGTCAGGGTACTGTTCGAGCCTTCCACACGGCCTTGTGCACGGCCGTGTGGCGAGGCCGTGCACACTCAAGAAACGCGCACGGCCTCATGCACACGGCCTCAAGGCCGTGTGTAGAGCCCGTGCGCAATCCTTCCACGCGCACGGCATCATGCACACGGCCTCGAGGCCGTGTGCACAAGCCCGTGTGCGATCAAAATGAGCAGAAACTCGCAGACAGAAAATCATACGCGAAAATCAACCCCTAATCCAACAATTAATCACTAAAACATGCAAATCAAACCCTAATTCTCACATATAATGATCTACAATACATAAGCTACACGTAGAATCAATAAACACGAAAATCCAACCATAATTTCTATCAAAATCATATAAAACCTAAATTATACAACTATAATCAAAAATCCAAAAATCGAAGTAATGAAGGCATTAAATGAAAAATTTCGAGAGAGCATACACGTAGATGAGATCGCGAGGAGTTCGTAGATGTAAACGGCTCGAAAATCCGTCGGGAAACGGAGTCGGAACGATCGTTGGAATCTCTTTCTTCTTCCTTCTCTTTTTCTTTCTTTCCTTCTTCTCCTTTGCTTGTTTGTGCGTGAATGGCAAGTGTGAGAGAGAGATTGAGACTTAGTCAAATCTTGACTAAGGTTTAGAAATCGAAGGGGCATTTTAGTAATTTTGCAAAATAAGTTCGAAATCTCACGATGTCCAAATAACATGTAATTACAGTCAAAATTCATATTATTAAACGCACATTGACGATTTGTAAATTAAATACATAACTTCAATCATATGCGAAATAAATTCTAAAATTGCATAATAAATATCAAATAAATATTAAATTACACAAATATTCGATTCGGACATACCAAATTAATTATTCGGATTTTCGGGGCGTTACAATCACCCCTCCTTATGAGAATCTGGCCCCCAGATTCTACTCGTCCGGCTGAAATAATTCCGGATGAAACTTGCGCATTTTGTCCTCGGTCTCCCATGTAGCTTCTTCGGTTGTCTGATTTCTCCAAAGGACTTTGACAAGAGAAATCTCTCGGTTGCGCAGAGCTTGAGTCTTCTTATCCAATATCTTCACCGGCTTCGAAACAAAGGTCAAATCCGGCTCTAGTTCAACATCCTCAACAGGAAGGATCTCAGACTTATTCGGGAAGTATTTTCGGAGTTGGGAAACATGAAAGACGTTGTGAATCCCTGTCAGACTCGGCGGCAAGTCTAACCTGTAAGCTGCGTTCCCAATTCTTTCCAGAATCTCATAGGGGCCCAAAAATCTCGGACTTAACTTTCCTCCTTTTCCAATTCGGGTGAAACCCTTTCGAGGAGAAGCTTTGAGGAATACTCTGTCACCAACCTCAAATTCTAACGGTCGGCGGCGGGTGTCGGCATAGCTCTTCTGTCGATCCTGAGCTGCCTTCATTCTCTGCCAGATGATCTGAATTCGGTCGATGGCATTTTGGAGAAACTTTGGAGGAGTTCCTCGTTCCTGATCATCTTTCGTCCATCGCCAATCTTCGAGATCCCAAAACAACGGGGATCTACACTTTCTGCCATACAATGCTTCGTAAGGTGCCATTCCGATCGTAGACTGATGACTGTTGTTGTAGGCAAACTCAATCAGAGGCAACTGGTCGTGCCAATTGTTACGAAAATCCAGGGCACAAGCTCGAAGCATATCACAGAGATATCTGATCATCCTCTCTGACTGACCATCGGTTTGCGGATGTGCGGCCGTACTGAAAGTCAGCTTCGTTCCCATTCGTTCTTGAAGTTGTTGCCACAAACGGGAAGTAAATCGAGCATCTCTGTCAGATACTATCGTAGACGGAATTCCATGAAGCTTGACAATCTCTCGGTGATAAATCTCTGCCAACCTATCCACTTTGTACGACATGTTGATCGGTAGGAAATGAGCACTCTTGGATAATCGGTCGATAATCACCCAAATGCTATCGTAGCCACCTCTAACTTTAGGTAAACCAGACACGAAGTCCATGGCAATACCCTCCCAATTCCATGTAGGAATCGGTAGTGGCTCAAGCAAACCTCCCGGTCTCTGATGTTCAGCTTTAACTTGTTGACAAGTCGAACATCTCTTGACGTAATCAGCTACGTTTCTCTTCATACCTCTCCACCAGAACAATTCCTTCAAATCCCGATACATCTTACTTCCTCCCGGATGAACTGTGTAAGGTGTGTTGTGAGCCTCATCGAGAATCTCTTTCCTCAGACTCTCCGGAACACAAACTCGGGACTTGTAGCGGAGAATTCCTGTGTCGTCCACAACAAACTGAGTCTCAGAATCAGCTGCAATGTGAACTATCTGTCTCTGAGTCCACTCATCAGTAGCCTGAACATCTCGAATCTTTCGACCCAATTCTGACTGGATCGATATGCTGTGAACATGGGCCTGAGAACTGATGTGAACTCCCTCTAACTTAGCCTCTAGCTGGGCTATGCTTGCCTTCCGGCTCAATGCATCGGCTACGACATTCGCCTTCCCGGGATGGTACTGGATCTTGCAATCGTAGTCCTCAAATAACTCCATCCAACGGCGCTGTCGTTTGTTCAATTCCTTCTGAGTAAACAAGTACTGAAGGCTCTTATGATCTGTGAAGATGTCAAATGTGATGCCGTAGAGGTAATGACGCCATTTCAATAATGCAAATACCACGGCGGCTAGTTCAAGGTCGTGTGTGGGATAGTTCTCTTCAGCTGGCTTTAGCTTCCTCGATGCATAAGCTATAACTTTCCCATTCTGCATTAATACACAACCTAACCCTTCGTGTGACGCATCTGCATACACGACAAATCCTTCAGAACCCTCTGGCAGGGTCAGTACTGGGGCTGTGGTCAATCTCTTCTTGAGCTCCTGAAAACTAGCTTCACATTTGGCTGACCACTCAAACTTAGCTTCCTTCTTCGTCAATGCTGTTAACGGACCTGCAAGTTTAGAGAAATCCTTGACAAAACGTCTGTAGTATCCTGCTAATCCCAAGAAACTACGGATCTCTGTAGGAGTCTTAGGTCTCTCCCAATCCAGCACTGTCTCAATCTTCGAAGGATCTACCTCGATTCCCGTTCCGGATATGACATGACCTAGGAAGGTCACTCGGTCAATCCAGAATTCGCATTTGCTGAACTTAGCAAACAACTGGTGCTCTCTCAAAGCTTGGAGCACAATCCGGAGGTGTTCAGCGTGTTCTTCTTCGGACTTCGAGAACACTAAGATGTCGTCGATGAAAATAACGACAAACTTATCGAGGTACGGACGGAAAATTCTGTGCATCATGTCCATAAAAGCTGCTGGAGCATTCGTAAGTCCAAACGGCATGACCACAAACTCGAAATGTCCGTATCGGGTGTTGAAAGCTGTCTTCGGGACATCGTCTGATCGGATACGGAGCTGGTAATATCCCTGTCTGAGATCGAGCTTGGAATAAACCCTCGATCCTTGTAGCAAATCGAACAATTCCTCGATATGCGGTAGAGGATACTTGTTCTTCACCGTCATCCTGTTCAATTCTCGGTAATCGATACACATGCGAAGTGTACCGTCCTTCTTCTTTACGAACAAGACTGGAGCACCCCAAGGCGAGGTACTCGGTCGGATATATCCAATAGAAAGAAGTTCGTCGAGTTGATTCTTCAATTCTTTCAACTCGGCAGGAGCCATTCGGTACGGCGACTTCGAATAAGACTCGGCTCCCGGAACTAGATCAATCACGAACTCTATATCCCGATCCGGTGGCAAGAATTCCAAATTCTCGGGAAACACGTCGACGAATTCATTGACCACGGGCGTCTCTTCGATCTTTGTCTGGTCCTTCGGGCGGTTGAGAATGTAAGCTATAAAGCACGTCGCTTCTTCTTTCTGAACGAGCTTCTTGGCTTCCATCATTGAGATATACGGGCCTTCTCCTGATCGGAAACCCTTAACCTCATTAGAGCCCAGAATAACCTTCTTCTCGAAACAATCAACCTTCGCCCGATGCTCGTACAACCAATCCATTCCGAGAATAACTCCATATTTCTTCATCGGCAGCTCGATCAAATCTGCTAGATACTCGATATCCTCGATGACAATCGGACAACGTTTAAGTGCTCGGTTCGCAACGACCTTCGAACCCAACGGCGAACCAACCACTAGCACATAATCAAGCAACGAAACAGGCGCATGCACAGATAAGGAAACAGCAGGCGCAATAAATGAGTGTGAAGCACCCGAGTCGTATAATGCATGTATGGGGATGCCATTTATATATATAGTACCTTCCACCACATCTGTCGGATCTGCAACAGCATCCTCAGCATCGCCTTCCAAGGCGTAAACACGAGCGTGAGCCTGAGGCTGAGCGGCTCCCTGCTGTACCGGTCTTCTCTTCGGACATTCACCAATTCTGTGATCGGGGCTACCGCATCCGTAGCAAAGACCGTTCTTCCTCCAACATTTGGCCTCTAAGTGTGGGCCCTGACAAAATCCACATACTGGCCGTGGAAATCCCTGAGATCGAGGAGGAGCAAGCTGAGGTCGGGGAGGAGCAGGCTAAATGGCGCTCCTGAACGGCTTCTTCCCTGAAGAGGACCCAGAAGGAATAAATGGCCTCTTCGAACCAGAAGCAAAACTCTTGGCGGCTGCAGGGGCAGGTGCTAATGTCGGTCTCATCTGTCGAAGATCGGACTCTATAGAAAGGGCCGTCTCGACTGCATCTGTATAGAACTGAAGTCTGTTCCCGAGCATATGCATACGAATTTCGTTCGACAATCCCTCGATAAACTGTTGAGTCTTCCTTTGCTCGTCGTCAACCATATACGAGCAGTGAATAATAAGCCTGGAGAAATGAGCCTCGTACTGGTCAACGGTAGAAGTACCCTGCTTGAGAGCCAGGAACTCTCGCTCACGTCTCTGTCGGACCACCAAAGGAATATACTTGGCCCGAAACTCCACCAAAAACTGATCCCAAGACGGGACCACATGCTCTCGCTGCCATCTCTGCTCTATACGAGCCCACCAGTCCTAAGCAGCTCCAGTCATCTGGTACACTGCTAACTCGACCCTCTTAGGGTCCGGACATTCCATCACGCGGAATCTCTTTTCCATCGCCGATATCCAAGCCTCGGCGATAACATCATCAGGTGCACCCTCGAACTGCGGAGGGTTGAGCTTAAGAAACCTTCCCATATCATTCTCGGGGGCAGGTGGTGGCGTAGCTCTGTTGGTATGAACCATGAATTGCCCTAAGGCTTCCATAAACTGTGCCGGAGTAGGAACACCTGGAGGCGGACCTGGCGGTTCACGACGAGGAGGCATTCTGCACATTCAATACCAAACATGCATGACGATAAGTGATTATGAAAAGCTGTAACACGTAGAGAAGTTTATTCAAATAATTACATAGCCACAAATACGTAATCCTAAGCCGTACAACCTAGACACAACTGGACACGACAATTCAGAGCTTCGGCCATTGGACCAAGAGCTCTGATACCAACTGTAGCGGGCGCCCCAAACGGGTAACGCACGCCCCGCACCGAGCCCCGACCCGAAGCCGGAATGGGATCCGACCCGAATCGAAACCCGGCGAACGGCAAACATTTACTCAATTACTAGGCGGGGGTTTTAAATAAACAACGAGACAGAAGTGCGGAAGCGAAATAAATCAACATTAAAGCATAATAAATTGCACAATTATTAAAGCCCACCAAGGCTAACGAAATTCACTTAATTAAATAACAAACGGGTTCGGTACAATATCCCGATAATTATATAATAACGGGTTCAATACAAAATCCCGAATACATTCTAATAAATCCTAAAATCAAAAGACATAAATCATAGCCATACTGAATGAGAGTTATACATGAGCAAAAAGAATGTAACTCTAAGACGCGACGACGACGACGCAGATCCCGCCTAGTATCCTGAAACCAGTACAGGGGTAAAACAGAGGGGGTTAGTCAAACGACTAAGTGAGGAGGGAATAATAGTGTATATAACAAAACGGGAAATAAATCACCAATTTTTAAACTTAAAAGAAATCAACATAAAAGAAAGGTTTTCGTAATCGGGTGGTGATTTAACATAAAACAAAACATATCTTATGACTCGGCGAGTCGAGCCCTGAACTCCAATAACCAAACATAAAAACCGGAAACCACCCTTATTCCTCCAATGTAGACGGACCGCTAAATCCGAACTACGCGAAACTTACTAGAATAACTCAGGTACTCAAAGGGCTGCCACTCCGGCCTCACCCCGAGCTCCCAAATGGAGGAAACCATAGGATTTACGCCGTAGACCCGACGTCCACCGACTTCGTCCTATCGCTCTTACTCCGGGCCCAAACGATCATACAAACATTTCATAACTCGCTTTTTCAAACATTTCGGGTTGGCCAAAAGACCGTTCGAGACATGTCATATGCGAGGCCGAAGGCCAAAGTTTGCCTTAGAAACAAAAGGTTTTACATGTCTCTTCCGTAAACATTTCGAAGACTATACGTAATACTTTTTCATATCAAATAATTTTCGATAAATCAAATGAACATAATAATCATAAATATCTACTAAGTATATATATAAACGGTGTGAAAACAAAACATAAACGTGGCTTATATCGGGAGAGGTTTATTTATATATATATACGTAGTATTACTGGAAACAGAAACGGAAAGCCTCACCTGGCTATGCAAAAGATGAGCAAAAAGAGCAAGAACCGGCGCTACTCCACAGGAGTATCGTCTGCAAAATACCAAGACACAACCAAATAAGACTAAAGACGACGCACGGCTTATACGAAAGAATTAGAACACGTAGAAGCACGTTATACAATTAAATAAATCACTTAGGTTCAAATTCTCAAACGAAAACAGAGTAAATCGCAAATTTAAAAATGTAAATCAATTCCAAATGCAACGAAACTTTACGGACATGCTTAGAATATCATAAAGAAGCATGCATTCGAATTTCGGAAAAATCGGACTTCACATGCAAAAGTTAGAAAATTTAACGAAAACTTAAAATGCACTATTCACATACCCGAACATGTCGTAAATTAACAAATCATGTAATTCCTATCCATATCATACATATCGAATACACGAGCGAAGAAAGAATTCGGAAAAGACGAGCCGAAGCGGGACCCGTAGGCCAATTTGTACCCTGACTTACAGAAGGTCAGGGTACTGTTCGAGCCTTCCACACGGCCTTGTGCACGGCCGTGTGGCGAGGCCGTGCACACTCAAGAAACGCGCACGGCCTCATGCACACGGCCTCAAGGCCGTGTGTAGAGCCCGTGCGCAATCCTTCCACGCGCACGGCATCATGCACACGGCCTCGAGGCCGTGTGCACAAGCCCGTGTGCGATCAAAATGAGCAGAAACTCGCAGACAGAAAATCATACGCGAAAATCAACCCCTAATCCAACAATTAATCACTAAAACATGCAAATCAAACCCTAATTCTCACATATAATGATCTACAATACATAAGCTACACGTAGAATCAATAAACACGAAAATCCAACCATAATTTCTATCAAAATCATATAAAACCTAAATTATACAACTATAATCAAAAATCCAAAAATCGAAGTAATGAAGGCATTAAATGAAAAATTTCGAGAGAGCATACACGTAGATGAGATCGCGAGGAGTTCGTAGACGTAAACGGCTCGAAAATCCGTCGGGAAACGGAGTCGGAACGATCGTTGGAATCTCTTTCTTCTTCCTTCTCTTTTTCTTTCTTTCCTTCTTCTCCTTTGCTTGTTTGTGCGTGAATGGCAAGTGTGAGAGAGAGATTGAGACTTAGTCAAATCTTGACTAAGGTTTAGAAATCGAAGGGGCATTTTAGTAATTTTGCAAAATAAGTTCGAAATCTCACGATGTCCAAATAACATGTAATTACAGTCAAAATTCATATTATTAAACGCACATTGACGATTTGTAAATTAAATACATAACTTCAATCATATGCGAAATAAATTCTAAAATTGCATAATAAATATCAAATAAATATTAAATTACACAAATATTCGATTCGGACATACCAAATTAATTATTCGGATTTTCGGGGCGTTACATAGCGCTTCGGTACGTTAGCCGATTGTTGCTCTTGTTTGCATTGTTTGCAATTATGTGAATTATATGAATTAATGTGTGATTTTATATGTGAATAATATGAAGATTTCATAAGAAATTTCATATTAGAACTATTTTGCAATTTCCAACTTCGTATTGCTACCGAGGGCTAAAAATCGGTCGTTTTGACTGTAATATTGACTTATTTCGATAAGTCGACCCTTTAGCCCGGAATAGCAATTTTCTGTATTCTCGGACTGGTTCGGGAATTTACCAGTATAATTATATATTAATAGACCACAATTTTTGACTTTTCTAACTAATATCTATAATTATAATAAATATCTTTATTTCTTTTATTATTTCATTTCTTTTAATTATATAATTATATCATATTTCTCTCCATTTTTCTACACTATTCCACAAGCAACACATTCTCTTCTCCTTCATCTCTCTCTCTCGGCCTTCACTCCCCTTCACCACCGCCATTGCCAACCACCTTGAAGCACCAAAAATCTTCATCATTTTGTTACAAAAAGTGTGCTACATCATCCAAAGAACAAACTTCTACTTGTTATTTGTGCAATCAAGCTCTTATTTCTTCATTCTCTTCACTTCATTTCTTCAAGGTAAGGTTGTGATTCTCTCTAATCTTTAAGTTTCAATGTCTCATATGTTGATGAAGTGAAGAAGTATGCTAGAATGGTTGATTGATGAGCTTAGTTTGGTGATTGATTACATGTAGCATCTTTTGTGAAATTTTCATTGAATTTGATCAATTTGCAATGTTGGGTTAATGGTCTTAGATGCTTGAATGGTTAAGGAATTCATATTAGTTGATGATATTAAGCAATTAGGTGAAGTTTTATGGAGTTTGGGGTTGAAAAATGAAAGTTTGGCAAAATATGTAGGGGCTGATGAATAGTGATTTTTGAGCATTTGGCTTCATTTTTTGATTCTTTTGGCATCAAAAATCCTTAAATATAGTAGTTAAGAGATGCCGAAAGTTTCAGATTAATCGGAGTTGATTTCCTATGCAAAGTATTTAACGAGGGGTGGTTTGTGTAATATTCACAAACCTTTGAATTTTGTTGAGTCGTGTCTTACCTCGAGGCCTGTGTATTACAGGTGGGACCTCGCAGGGCTGATTCTGAGTTATTTGGCTATCCTTTTTGTTAAGCCTACAGGTGAGGATGTAAAATGTTTTTAACTGAAGCTTGAACAAATATTTGCGAAAACCCTATCCCTTTATATTTCAATTATATATTATCAATATTTGAAATAAAAAGGTTTTGATATAAAAATGATATATGTGTATCTTTTCTAAAATCGTTTTAAAATAGAGATAAGAGAACTATTTTGTTTTTAAAAGTAATATTTGGTCTCGGGACTTGCTCGTATGCCTCGAGTTATAGGCAACGTGTTGAGAAACCCTAGACGGTTACATACCTTGTCTCGAACGACCCTTTTGGTCAATTAAAACATTTATAAAGCGAGATTATATTTCCTTTAACCCTATTGAGGACGCTCTTAGGGTATATTTGGGCCCCGGATTATACTAGAGGTGGAAACCCGGAGACGTGCGTCTAGGGTGAAGCCCAGGGTATAATCCAGATTATATATATGGATGGAGACCCAGTGACGATCATCTAATATATAATCAAAGGGTATCGTTCAGGGCTGGTCGGAGGTAGTCTAGCCTGAATAATACTTACACCGGCGCCATTAGTCGGGTATGGTGAAATCGTGGGTAGCTCCCTTGATAAGCCAAACGGTGTTATGGGATTTCATTATATTTGATATGTTTTTGGGAGTTATAAGGAGATGGCCCGTTCTCGCCGGGAATAAAAATGTTTTCTACAATGTTTTCTACAATGTTTTACTTTAATATTTAATTCACAAAGCTTTGATGGATTATAAAGAGAAAGTATCGGCACTAGATTCTTTTCTCTATTAATCAAAGCGTGGATTAAATAATATTTAATTCACAAAGCTTAGCTGAATTGTAAAAGAGCTTATCGTCACTAGATTTGCTTTTATCAATGTAACGCCCCACATTTTTGGTAAACTAAAGCCGGTAAGAATTCCTAAGATAACGGGATAAGTTGGAAAACTCGATCGGAAAATACATGCTTATGTGATATTATTTGCTTAACGTGTTTACTTTAAGTGAGAACTGTGTTACTTGTGATTAAATTGTCTAATGTGTGTTTAATTGACTTTTAAGTTTCTCGGATATTTTGACTTATATGAATTTTCGTAAATATGCTAATTTGTGAATTTAAATTATTCTATGTCAACATACGTTTAAAATAATGAGTTTTGACTATAATATTGTTATCTTCTGAAAACGTTCCTTTTTTATGAAGTTCTGCGAAATTTCGAATTTGCCCCTTCGACTTTTAAAGCCAAAATTAGAGTTTTTCTTTAAACCCTTTTTCTTTTCTTCTTTTTCATTCTTTTAAAACTTATCATTCTTTTAACTCTCCGTATTTTTCGCAGTTGAATAATTATTTTAATTATATTTTAAACACATAAATTTCTCTCCCTAGACACTCACAAGAATAAATTTTTTTTTTATTTATTTAAAATACCTGTAAAGTTTAAAGTTATTAAATAAAAAGAGTATATAATTGAAATAATCAATCGTATCTGTACTTACATATATACATTATATATAAATAATTGGTCAGTCATTGCAACTTCTCGAAGCCAACCTATTTATCCTTCTTGTATATTTAAGTCATTTCTCACCAAAAAGAAATAAAATAAAATAAAATAATAACTAGTTAAATAAATAAATGAGAAAAGTAGATGATAATCTAATTAGATATATATCAGGCTTACTCAACCGACTTAAGGCATTTACTTTCTACTTTATTCCCAAATGACTCAGCCATTTTCGTTGTTGGAAATTTAGAATCGAGCAACTAGGTAGATAAGGGAACTTAGAGAAAAAGTAAAACTCTTCTTCATTTTTGCTTTACCTTAATTTCGGCCAAGAACAGAGGAGCAAGGTATTAATCTACTTCCTTCTTCTATGGATTGTAATTAATGAGTCTTCAATTTATTGTCTCTAATAAAGAACATCAGATAGCTCGTGCCTGATATAATTCTTGGTTAATTTATCATTTTCTTTAAACAACATCTCTTTCACCTGTTTGCTATTATACACATGAACCTTGTCAAATTGATTTCATTTATGCTAAAGTGTTATATATGGCTTGAACAATAAATTGTTTGACCTTTGACGTGTAGTAGTGCAAACCAAATTTATAATGGACATTGGATAGATTTTTGTTACTATCTTTAAAAGGGTTTTCAATTATATATATATATATATATATATATATATATATGTATATGTATAGCTGTGTATATATGCAATCATCTATATATTTCTAATAATTAACTCATTATAGTTGATTGGCTTGTCAATACTAATTAAACTAATTAGTTATTAACAGAAGATAAATGAACCCTATACCTACTGATTTGAAAAAAATTTGTATATATACTTACTAATAATCGAATGACATGGAATTGGGGCGGTCATGTTGTTATTAGTAGTAAAAAGTTATTCTGGACTATTAATAGGTTCTTGGTAATTAATTAACTAATTAGTTAGTAGTCTGCTATATTAAATGTAATGTGTTTACTAATACTTAATTGATTGTTAGTTGCAATATTGACAAGTTGCTTCTTTAATGGTTTCATCTACTTTTCATGTGTCAATTAACTTGCTAATTTCTTATATAGAAAATATTTTCGTATTTTATATTATGGCAGTACATGTCAGTCATGTCTTACGTGGTTGTGTCGTCTTTGGTTTCAGGAAGCGTTACTCCCGTGCAGTAGTCTGGTCATCCTTCTTTCGTTCCTTTTACAGTATTATCCAGGTGGGGTTTCTTTTTCGAATTCGGTCTTTCTTATACGTATGTAAATATTCCATATATACCCGAAGCCTGTGTTTTATGTTTTATGTTTTCTTTCCCCATATTTATATTATACATAGTAGCTATTTGAAACCATACTATATTAATGATTTTAAAGAAAAATGCTTTGATATCAAATTATTACGTATAACCCCTCAAGAGCTCCGTTAGCTAGAAAGGGTTACAAATGGATTTGAAATCGGTCCCTTTGACCACATAAGCATTTGAAGTGCGAGAACCTTATCTTGGCCTTTCGGCCTGGCGATTGAGCCACATTATACTATTGGGCCCGGACATCAGGGTACGGGGTGAAGCCGGATAGACGTTGGGTCTACGGTGGATCTCAATGCTCTGGTCTCCAAACTGATGGGAGCTCGAGGGTATGACCGGAGTGGCAACCCTTTTGAGTACCTGCGCTGGACGGGATCTAGTCTATATCCCCAGCCGAGGATGTATTGGATATTTGTCCGAATTGGGAAAGGAGGAAAGTTAAGTCCGAGATTTTTGGTTCCCTATGAGATTCTGGAAAGAATTGGGAACGCAGCGTACAGGTTAGACTTGCCGCCGAGTCTGACAGGGATTCACAACGTCTTTCATATTTCCCAACTCCGGAAATACTTCCCAAATGAGTCCGAGATCCTTCCTGTTGAGGATATTGAACTAGAACCGGATTTGACCTTTGTTTCGAAGCCGGTGAAGATATTAGATAAGAAGACTCAAGCTCTGCGCAACCGAGAGATTTCTCTTGTCAAAGTCCTTTGGAGAAATCAGACAACCGAAGAAGCTACATGGGAGACTGAGGACAAGATGCGCAAGTTTCATCCGGGATTATTTCAGCCGGACGAGTAGAATCTGGGGGCCAGATTCTCATAAGGAGGGGTGATTGTAACGCCCCGAAAATCCGAATTATAAATCTGTATGTTCGGATCGAATATTTGTGTAATTTAATATTTATTTGACATTTATTATGTAATTTTAGAATTTTTTTCGTATATGATTGAATTTATGTATTTAAATTACAAATTGTCAATGTGCGTTTAATAATATGAATTTGACTGTAATTACATGTTATTTGGACAACGTGAGTTTTCGAACTTATTTTGCAAAATTACGACTTTGCCCCTTCGGTTTCTAAACCTTAGTCAATTTGACTAAGTCAATCTCTCTCCTTCTCCATTACCATTCACGCACAAACAAGAGAGAAAAAGAGAAGAAAGAAAAAGAGAGAAAAGAGAAGAAAGAAGAAAGAAATTCCAACGATCGTTCCGACTCCGTTTCTCGACGGATTCTCGAGCCGTTTACGTCTACGAACTCCTCGTGATCTCATCTACGAGTAAGCTCTCTCAAAATTTTTCGATTAATGCCTTCATTACTTCGATTTTTGGATTTTTGATGATAGTTGTAGAATTTAGGTTTTTATATAATTTTGATAGAAAATGTGGATGGATTTTTGTGTTTATCGTTTCTATATGAAGCATATATGTTGTAGATGATTATATGTGAGAATCAGGGTTCGATTTGCATGTTTTAGTGATTAATCGTTGGATTAAGGTTTGAATTCGCGTAGGTTTTGTTTCTGCGAAATGTTTCTGCTCGAATCGGTGCACACGGCCTTGAGGCCGTGTGCATGAGGCCGTGCGCGTGGATGAATTGCACACGGGCTGTGCACACGGCCTTGAGGCCGTGTGCATGAGGCCGTGCGCGTTTCTTGATTGTGCACGGCCTCGCCACACGGCCGTGCACAAGGCCGTGTGGAAGGCTCGAACAGTGCCCTGACCTTCTGTAAGTCAGGGTACAAATTGGCCTACGGGTCCCGCTTCGGCTCGTCTTTTCCGAATTCTTTCTTCGCTTGTTATTCAATATGTATGATATAGATATGAATTGCATGATTTATGAATGTACGACATGTTCGGGTATGTGAATAGTGCATTTTAAGTTTTCGTTAAATTTTCTAACTTTTGCATGTGAAGTCCGAATTTCCCGAAATTCGAATGCATGCTTCTTTATGATATTATAAGCATGTCCGTAAAGTTTCGTTGCATTTGGAATTGAGTTACATTTTTAAATTTGCGATTTACTCCGTTTTCGTTTGAGAATTTGAACCTAAGTGATTTATTTAATTGTATAACGTGCTTCTATGTGTTCTAATTCTTTCGTATAAGCCGTGCGTCGTCTTTAGTCTTATTTGGTTGTGTCTTGGTATTTTTGCAGACGATACTCCTGTGGAGTAGCGCCGGTTCTTGCTCTTTTTGCTCATCTTTTGCATAGCCAGGTGAGGCTTTCCTTTTCTGATTCCAGTATTACTACGTATATATATATATAAATAAGCCTCTCCCGATATAAGCCACGTTTATGTTTTGTTTACACACTGTTTATATATATACCTAGTAGATATTTATGATTATTATGTTCATTTGATTTATCGAAACTTATTTGATATGAAAAAGTATTACGTATAGTCTTCGAAATGTTTACGAAAGAGACATGTAAAACCTTTTTGTTTCTAAGGCGAACTTTGGCCTTCGGCCTCGCATATGACATGTCTCGAACGGTCTTTTGGCCACCCCGAAATGTTTGAAAAGCGAGTTATGAAATGTTTGCATGATCGTTTGGGCCCGGAGTAAGAGCGATAGGACGAAGTCGGTAGACGTCGGGTCTACGGCGTAAATCCTATGGTTTCCTGCATTTGGGAGCTCGGGGTGAGGCCGGAGTGGCAGCCCTTTGAGTACCTGAGTTATTCTCGTCAGTTACGAGTAGTTCGGATTTAGCAGTCCGTCTACATTGGAGGCATAAGGGTGGTTTCCGGTTTTTATGTTTGGATATTGGAGTTCAGGGCTCGACTCGCCGAGTCATAAGATATGTTTTGTTTTATGTTAAATCACCACCCGATTACGAAAACCTTTCTTTTATGTTGATTTCTTTTAATTTAAAATTGGTGATTTATTTTCCGTTTTGTTATATACATTATTATTCCCTCCTCACTTAGTCGTTTGACTAACCCCCTCTGTTTTACCCCTGTACTGGTTTCAGGATACTAGGCGGGATCTGCGTCGTCGTCGTCGCGTCTTAGAGTTACATTCTTTTTGCTCATGTATAACTCTAATTCAGTATGGCTATGATTTATGTCTTTTGATTTTAGGATTTATTAGAATGTATTCGGGATTTTGTATTGAACCCGTTATTATATAATTATCGGGATATTGTACCGAACCCGTTTGTTATTTAATTAAATGAATTTCGTTAGCCTTGGTGGGCTTTAATAATTGTGCAATTTATCATGCTTTAATGTTTGATTATTTCGCTTCCGCACTTCTGTCTCGTTGTTTATTTAAAACCCCCGCCTAGTAATTGAGTAAATGCTTGCCGTTCACCGGGTTTTGATTCGGGTCGGATCCCATTTCGGTTCTGGGTCGAAGCTCGGTGCGGGGCGTGCGTTACCCGTTTGGGGCGCCCGCTACAGTTGGTATCAGAGCTCTTTGGTCCAGTGGCCTAGGCTCTGAATCGTCTTGTTTTGTCGTGTCTGTCCAGGTTGTACGGCTTAGGATTACGTGTTTGTGGCTATGTAATTATTTGAATAAACTTCTCTACGTGTTACAGCTTTTTATAATCACTTATCGTCATGCATGTTTGGTATTGAATGTGCAGAATGCCTCCTCGTCGTGAACCGCCAGGTCCGCCTCCAGGTGTTCCTACTCCGGCACAGTTTATGGAAGCCTTAGGGCAATTCATGGTTCATACCAACAGAGCTACGCCACCACCTGCCCCCGAGAATGATATGGGAAGGTTTCTTAAGCTCAACCTCCGCAGTTCGAGGGTGCACCTGATGATGTTATCGCCGAGGCTTGGATATCGGCGATGGAAAAGAGATTCCGAGTGATGGAATGTCCGGACCCTAAGAGGGTCGAGTTAGCAGTGTACCAGATGATTGGAGCTGCTCAGGACTGGTGGGCTCGTATAGAGCAGAGATGGCAGCGAGAGCATGTGGTCCCGTCTTGGGATCGGTTTTTGGTGGAGTTTCGGGCCAAGTATATTCCTTTGGTGGTCCGACAGAGACGTGAGCGAGAGTTCCTGGCTCTCAAGCAGGGTACTTCTACCGTTGACCAGTACGAGGCTCATTTCTCCAGGCTTATTATTCACTGCTCGTATATGGTTGACGACGAGCAAAGGAAGACTCGACAGTTCATCGAGGGATTGTCGAACGAAATTCGTATGCATATGCTCGGGAACAGACTTCAGTTCTACACAGATGCAGTCGAGACGGCCCTTTCTATAGAGTCTGATCTTCGACAGATGAGACCGACATTAGCACCTGCCCCTGCAGCCGCCAAGAGTTTTGCTTCTGGTTCGAAGAGGCCATTTATTCCGTCTGGGTCCTCTTCGGGGAAGAAGCCGTTCAGGAGCGCCATTCAGCCTGCTCCTCCCCGACCTCAGCTTGCTCCTCCTCGATCTCAGGGATTTCCACGACCTGTCTGTGGATTTTGTCAGGGCCCGCACTTGGAGGCCAAATGTTGGAGGAAGAACGGTCTTTGCTACGGATGCGGTAGCCCCGATCACAGAATTGGTGAATGTCCGAAGAGAAGACCGGTACAGCAGGGAGCCGCTCAGCCTCAGGCTTACGCTCGTGTTTACGCCTTGGAAGGCGATGCTGAGGATGCTGTTGCAGATCCGACAGATGTGGTGGAAGGTACTATATATATAAATGGCATCCCCATACATGCATTATACGACTCGGGTGCTTCACACTCATTTATTACGCCTACTGTTTCCTTATCTGTGCATGCGCCTGTTTCGTTGCTTGATTATGTGCTAGTGGTTGGTTCGCCGTTGGGTTCGAAGGTCGTTGCGAACCGAGCACTTAAACGTTGTCCGATTGTCATCGAGGATATCGAGTATCTAGCAGATTTGATCGAGCTGCCGATGAAGAAATATGGAGTTATTCTCGGAATGGATTGGTTGTACGAGCATCGGGCGAAGGTTGATTGTTTCGAGAAGAAGGTTATTCTGGGCTCTAATGAGGTTAAGGGTTTCCGATCAGGAGAAGGCCCGTATATCTCAATGATGGAAGCCAAGAAGCTCGTTCAGAAAGAAGAAGCGACGTGCTTTATAGCTTACATTCTCAACCGCCCGAAGGACCAGACAAAGATCGAAGAGACGCCCGTGGTCAATGAATTCGTCGACGTGTTTCCCGAGAATTTGGAATTCTTGCCACCGGATCGGGATATAGAGTTCGTGATTGATCTAGTTCCGGGAGCCGAGTCCTATTCGAAGTCGCCGTACCGAATGGCTCCTGCCGAGTTGAAAGAATTGAAGAACCAACTCGATGAACTTCTTTCTATTGGATATATCCGACCGAGTGCCTCGCCTTGGGGTGCTCCAGTCTTGTTCGTTAAGAAGAAGGACGGTACACTCCGCATGTGTATCGATTACCGAGAATTGAACAGGATGACAGTGAAGAACAAGTATCCTCTACCGCATATCGAGGAATTGTTCGATTTACTACAAGGATCGAGGATTTATTCCAAGCTCGATCTCAGACAAGGATATTACCAGCTCCGTATCCGATCAGACGATGTCCCGAAGACAGCTTTCAACACCCGATACGGACATTTCGAGTTTGTGGTCATGCCGTTTGGACTTACGAATGCTCCAGCAGCTTTTATGGACATGATGCACAGAATTTTCCGTCCGTACCTCGACAAGTTTGTCGTTTTTTTCATTGACGACATCTTAGTGTTCTCGAAGTCCGAAGAAGAACACGCTGAACACCTCCGGATTATGCTCCAAGCTTTGAGAGAGCACCAGTTGTTTGCTAAGTTTAGCAAATGCGAATTCTGGATTGACCGAGTGACCTTCCTAGGTCATGTCATATCTGGAACGGGAATCGAGGTAGATCCTTCGAAGATTGAGACAGTGCTGGATTGGGAGAGACCTAAGACTCCTACAGAGATCCGTAGTTTCTTGGGATTAGCAGGATACTACAAATGTTTTGTCAAGGATTTCTCTAAACTTGCAGGTCCGTTAACAGCATTGACGAAGAAGGAAGCTAAGTTTGAGTGGTCAGCCAAATGTGAAGCTAGTTTTCAGGAGCTCAAGAAGAGATTGACCACAGCCCCAGTACTGACCCTGCCAGAGGGTTCTGAAGGATTTGTCGTGTATGCAGATGCGTCACACGAAGGGTTAGGTTGTGTGTTAATGCAGAATGGGAAAGTTATAGCTTATGCATCGAGGAAGCTAAAGCCAGCTGAAGAGAACTATCCCACACACGATCTTGAACTAGCCGCCGTGGTATTTGCATTATTGAAATGGCGTCATTACCTCTACGGCATCACGTTCGACATCTTCACAGATCATAAGAGCCTTCAGTACTTGTTTACTCAGAAGGAATTGAACAAACGACAGCGCCGTTGGATGGAGTTATTTGAGGACTACGATTGCAAGATTCAGTACCATCCCGGGAAGGCGAATGTCGTAGCCGATGCATTGAGCCAGAAGGCAAGCATAGCCCAGCTAGAGGCTAAGTTAGAGGGAGTTCACATCAGTTCTCAGGCCCATGTTCACAGCATATCGATCAAGTCAGAATTGGGTCGAAAGATTCGAGATATTCAGGCTACTGATGAGTGGACTCAGAGACAGGTAGTTCACATTGCAGCTGATTCTGAGACTCAGTTTGGTGTGGACGACACAGGAGTTCTCCGCTACAAGTCCCGAGTTTGTGTTCCGGAGAGTCTGAGGAAAGAGATTCTCGATGAGGCTCACAACACACCTTACACAGTTCATCCGGGAGGAAGTAAGATGTATCGGGATTTGAAGGAATTGTTCTGGTGGAGAGGTATGAAGAGAGACGTAGCTGATTACGTCAAGAGATGTTCGACTTGTCAACAAGTTAAAGCTGAACATCAGAGACCGGGAGGTTTGCTTGAGCCACTACCGATTCCTACATGGAATTGGGAGGGTATTGCCATGGACTTCGTGTCTGGTTTGCCTAAAGTTAGAGGTGGCTACGATAGCATTTGGGTAATTATCGACCGACTATCCAAGAGTGCTCATTTCCTACCGATCAACATGTCGTACAAAGTGGATAGGTTGGCAGAGATTTATCACCGAGAGATTGTCAAGCTTCATGGAATTCCGACTACGATAGTATCTGACAGAGATGCTCGATTTACTTCCCGTTTGTGGCAGCAACTTCAAGAACGAATGGGAACGAAGCTGACTTTCAGTACAGCCGCACATCCGCAAACCGATGGTCAGTCAGAGAGGATGATCAGATATCTCTGTGATATGCTTCGAGCTTGTGCCCTGGATTTTCGCAACAATTTGCACGACCAGTTGCCTCTGATCGAGTTTGCTTACAACAACAGTCATCAGTCTACGATCAGAATGGCACCTTACGAAGCATTGTATGGCAGAAAGTGTAGATCCCCGTTGTTTTGGGATCTCGAAGATTGGCGATGGACGAAAGATGATAAGGATCGAGGAACTCCTCCAAAGTTTCTCCAAAATGCCATCGACCGAATTCAGATCATCCGGCAGAGAATGAAGGCAGCTCAGGATCGACAAAAGAGCTATGCCGACACCCGCCGCCGACCGTTGGAATTTGAGGTTGGTGACAGAGTATTCCTCAAAGCTTCTCCTCGAAAGGGTTTCACCCGAATTGGGAAAGGAGGAAAGTTAAGTCCGAGATTTTTGGGTCCCTATGAGATTCTGGAAAGAATTGGGAACGCAGCGTACAGGTTAGACTTGGCGCCGAGTCTGACAGGGATTCACAACGTCTTTCATGTTTCCCAACTCCGGAAATACTTCCGAAATGAGTCCGAGATCCTTCCTGTTGAGGATATTGAACTAGAACCGGATTTGACCTTTGTTTCGAAGCCGGTGAAGATATTAGATAAGAAGACTCAAGCTCTGCGCAACCGAGAGATTTCTCTTGTCAAAGTCCTTTGGAGAAATCAGACAACCGAAGAAGCTACATGGGAGACTGAGGACAAGATGCGCAAGTTTCATCCGGGATTATTTCAGCCGGACGAGTAGAATCTGGGGGCCAGATTCTCATAAGGAGGGGTGATTGTAACGCCCCGAAAATCCGAATTATAAATCTGTATGTTCGGATCGAATATTTGTGTAATTTAATATTTATTTGACATTTATTATGTAATTTTAGAATTTTTTTCGTATATGATTGAATTTATGTATTTAAATTACAAATTGTCAATGTGCGTTTAATAATATGAATTTGACTGTAATTACATGTTATTTGGACAACGTGAGTTTTCGAACTTATTTTGCAAAATTACGACTTTGCCCCTTCGGTTTCTAAACCTTAGTCAATTTGACTAAGTCAATCTCTCTCCTTCTCCATTACCATTCACGCACAAACAAGAGAGAAAAAGAGCAGAAAGAAAAAGAGAGAAAAGAGAAGAAAGAAGAAAGAAATTCCAACGATCGTTCCGACTCCGTTTCTCGACGGATTCTCGAGCCGTTTACGTCTACGAACTCCTCGCGATCTCATCTACGAGTAAGCTCTCTCAAAATTTTTCGATTAATGCCTTCATTACTTCGATTTTTGGATTTTTGATGATAGTTGTAGAATTTAGGTTTTTATATGATTTTGATAGAAAATGTGGATGGATTTTTGTGTTTATCGTTTCTATATGAAGCATATATGTTGTAGATGATTATATGTGAGAATCAGGGTTCGATTTGCATGTTTTAGTGATTAATCGTTGGATTAAGGTTTGAATTCGCGTAGGTTTTGTTTCTGCGAAATGTTTCTGCTCGAATCGGTGCACACGGCCTTGAGGCCGTGTGCATGAGGCCGTGCGCGTGGATGAATTGCACACGGGCTGTGCACACGGCCTTGAGGCCGTGTGCATGAGGCCGTGCGCGTTTCTTGATTGTGCACGGCCTCGCCACACGGCCGTGCACAAGGCCGTGTGGAAGGCTCGAACAGTGCCCTGACCTTCTGTAAGTCAGGGTACAAATTGGCCTACGGGTCCCGCTTCGGCTCGTCTTTTCCGAATTCTTTCTTCGCTTGTGTATTCGATATGTATGATATAGGTAGGAATTGCATGATTTATGAATTTATGACATGTTCGGGTATGTGAATAGTGCATTTTAAGTTTTCGTTAAATTTTCTAACTTTTGCATGTGAAGTCCGATTTTCCCGAAATTCGAATGCATGCTTCTTTATGATATTCTAAGCATGTCCGTAAAGTTTCGTTGCATTTCGAATTGAGTTACATTTTTAAATTTGCGATTTACTCCGTTTTCGTTTGAGAATTTGAACCTAAGTGATTTATTTAATTGTATAACGTGCTTCTATGTGTTCTAATTCTTTCGTATAAGCCGTGCGTCGTCTTTAGTCTTATTTGGTTGTGTCTTGGTATTTTTGCAGACGATACTCCTGTGGAGTAGCGCCGGTTCTTGCTCTTTTTGCTCATCTTTTGCATAGCCAGGTGAGGCTTTCATTTTCTGATTCCAGTATTACTACGTATATATATATATAAATAAGCCTCTCCCGATATAAGCCACGTTTATATTTTGTTTTCACACTGTTTATATATATACCTAGTAGATATTTATGATTATTATGTTCATTTGATTTATCGAAACTTATTTGATATGAAAAAATATTACGTATAGTCTTCGAAATGTTTACGAAAGAGACATGTAAAACCTTTTTGTTTCTAAGGCGAACTTTGGCCTTCGGCCTCGCATATGACATGTCTCGAACGGTCTTTTGGCCACCCCGAAATGTTTGAAAAGCGAGTTATGAAATGTTTGCATGATCGTTTGGGCCCGGAGTAAGAGCGATAGGACGAAGTCGGTAGACGTCGGGTCTACGGCGTAAATCCTATGGTTTCCTGCATTTGGGAGCTCGGGGTGAGGCCGGAGTGGCAGCCCTTTGAGTACCTGAGTTATTCTAGTCAGTTACGAGTAGTTCGGATTTAGCAGTCCGTCTACATTGGAGGCATAAGGGTGGTTTCCGGTTTTTATGTTTGGATATTGGAGTTCAGGGCTCGACTCGCCGAGTCATAAGATATGTTTTGTTTTATGTTAAATCACCACCCGATTACGAAAACCTTTCTTTTATGTTGATTTCTTTTAATTTAAAATTGGTGATTTATTTTCCGTTTTGTTATATACATTATTATTCCCTCCTCACTTAGTCGTTTGACTAACCCCCTCTGTTTTACCCCTGTACTGGTTTCAGGATACTAGGCGGGATCTGCGTCGTCGTCGTCGCGTCTTAGAGTTACATTCTTTTTGCTCATGTATAACTCTAATTCAGTATGGCTATGATTTATGTCTTTTGATTTTAGGATTTATTAGAATGTATTCGGGATTTTGTATTGAACCCGTTATTATATAATTATCGGGATATTGTACCGAACCCGTTTGTTATTTAATTAAATGAATTTCGTTAGCCTTGGTGGGCTTTAATAATTGTGCAATTTATCATGCTTTAATGTTTGATTATTTCGCTTCCGCACTTCTGTCTCGTTGTTTATTTAAAACCCCCGCCTAGTAATTGAGTAAATGCTTGCCGTTCACCGGGTTTTGATTCGGGTCGGATCCCATTTCGGTTCTGGGTCGAAGCTCAGTGCGGGGCGTGCGTTACCCGTTTGGGGCGCCCGCTACAGTTGGTATCAGAGCTCTTTGGTCCAGTGGCCTAGGCTCTGAATCGTCTTGTTTTGTCGTGTCTGTCCAGGTTGTACGGCTTAGGATTACGTGTTTGTGGCTATGTAATTATTTGAATAAACTTCTCTACGTGTTACAGCTTTTCATAATCACTTATCGTCATGCATGTTTGGTATTGAATGTGCAGAATGCCTCCTCGTCGTGAACCGCCAGGTCCGCCTCCAGGTGTTCCTACTCCGGCACAGTTTATGGAAGCCTTAGGGCAATTCATGGTTCATACCAACAGAGCTACGCCACCACCTGCCCCCGAGAATGATATGGGAAGGTTTCTTAAGCTCAACCTCCGCAGTTCGAGGGTGCACCTGATGATGTTATCGCCGAGGCTTGGATATCGGCGATGGAAAAGAGATTCCGAGTGATGGAATGTCCGGACCCTAAGAGGGTCGAGTTAGCAGTGTACCAGATGATTGGAGCTGCTCAGGACTGGTGGGCTCGTATAGAGCAGAGATGGCAGCGAGAGCATGTGGTCCCGTCTTGGGATCGGTTTTTGGTGGAGTTTCGGGCCAAGTATATTCCTTTGGTGGTCCGACAGAGACGTGAGCGAGAGTTCCTGGCTCTCAAGCAGGGTACTTCTACCGTTGACCAGTACGAGGCTCATTTCTCCAGGCTTATTATTCACTGCTCGTATATGGTTGACGACGAGCAAAGGAAGACTCGACAGTTCATCGAGGGATTGTCGAACGAAATTCGTATGCATATGCTCGGGAACAGACTTCAGTTCTACACAGATGCAGTCGAGACGGCCCTTTCTATAGAGTCTGATCTTCGACAGATGAGACCGACATTAGCACCTGCCCCTGCAGCCGCCAAGAGTTTTGCTTCTGGTTCGAAGAGGCCATTTATTCCGTCTGGGTCCTCTTCGGGGAAGAAGCCGTTCAGGAGCGCCATTCAGCCTGCTCCTCCCCGACCTCAGCTTGCTCCTCCTCGATCTCAGGGATTTCCACGACCTGTCTGTGGATTTTGTCAGGGCCCGCACTTGGAGGCCAAATGTTGGAGGAAGAACGGTCTTTGCTACGGATGCGGTAGCCCCGATCACAGAATTGGTGAATGTCCGAAGAGAAGACCGGTACAGCAGGGAGCCGCTCAGCCTCAGGCTTACGCTCGTGTTTACGCCTTGGAAGGCGATGCTGAGGATGCTGTTGCAGATCCGACAGATGTGGTGGAAGGTACTATATATATAAATGGCATCCCCATACATGCATTATACGACTCGGGTGCTTCACACTCATTTATTACGCCTACTGTTTCCTTATCTGTGCATGCGCCTGTTTCGTTGCTTGATTATGTGCTAGTGGTTGGTTCGCCGTTGGGTTCGAAGGTCGTTGCGAACCGAGCACTTAAACGTTGTCCGATTGTCATCGAGGATATCGAGTATCTAGCAGATTTGATCGAGCTGCCGATGAAGAAATATGGAGTTATTCTCGGAATGGATTGGTTGTACGAGCATCGGGCGAAGGTTGATTGTTTCGAGAAGAAGGTTATTCTGGGCTCTAATGAGGTTAAGGGTTTCCGATCAGGAGAAGGCCCGTATATCTCAATGATGGAAGCCAAGAAGCTCGTTCAGAAAGAAGAAGCGACGTGCTTTATAGCTTACATTCTCAACCGCCCGAAGGACCAGACAAAGATCGAAGAGACGCCCGTGGTCAATGAATTCGTCGACGTGTTTCCCGAGAATTTGGAATTCTTGCCACCGGATCGGGATATAGAGTTCGTGATTGATCTAGTTCCGGGAGCCGAGTCCTATTCGAAGTCGCCGTACCGAATGGCTCCTGCCGAGTTGAAAGAATTGAAGAACCAACTCGATGAACTTCTTTCTATTGGATATATCCGACCGAGTGCCTCGCCTTGGGGTGCTCCAGTCTTGTTCGTTAAGAAGAAGGACGGTACACTCCGCATGTGTATCGATTACCGAGAATTGAACAGGATGACAGTGAAGAACAAGTATCCTCTACCGCATATCGAGGAATTGTTCGATTTACTACAAGGATCGAGGATTTATTCCAAGCTCGATCTCAGACAAGGATATTACCAGCTCCGTATCCGATCAGACGATGTCCCGAAGACAGCTTTCAACACCCGATACGGACATTTCGAGTTTGTGGTCATGCCGTTTGGACTTACGAATGCTCCAGCAGCTTTTATGGACATGATGCACAGAATTTTCCGTCCGTACCTCGACAAGTTTGTCGTTTTTTTCATTGACGACATCTTAGTGTTCTCGAAGTCCGAAGAAGAACACGCTGAACACCTCCGGATTATGCTCCAAGCTTTGAGAGAGCACCAGTTGTTTGCTAAGTTTAGCAAATGCGAATTCTGGATTGACCGAGTGACCTTCCTAGGTCATGTCATATCTGGAACGGGAATCGAGGTAGATCCTTCGAAGATTGAGACAGTGCTGGATTGGGAGAGACCTAAGACTCCTACAGAGATCCGTAGTTTCTTGGGATTAGCAGGATACTACAAATGTTTTGTCAAGGATTTCTCTAAACTTGCAGGTCCGTTAACAACATTGACGAAGAAGGAAGCTAAGTTTGAGTGGTCAGCCAAATGTGAAGCTAGTTTTCAGGAGCTCAAGAAGAGATTGACCACAGCCCCAGTACTGACCCTGCCAGAGGGTTCTGAAGGATTTGTCGTGTATGCAGATGCGTCACACGAAGGGTTAGGTTGTGTGTTAATGCAGAATGGGAAAGTTATAGCTTATGCATCGAGGAAGCTAAAGCCAGCTGAAGAGAACTATCCCACACACGATCTTGAACTAGCCGCCGTGGTATTTGCATTATTGAAATGGCGTCATTACCTCTACGGCATCACGTTCGACATCTTCACAGATCATAAGAGCCTTCAGTACTTGTTTACTCAGAAGGAATTGAACAAACGACAGCGCCGTTGGATGGAGTTATTTGAGGACTACGATTGCAAGATTCAGTACCATCCCGGGAAGGCGAATGTCGTAGCCGATGCATTGAGCCAGAAGGCAAGCATAGCCCAGCTAGAGGCTAAGTTAGAGGGAGTTCACATCAGTTCTCAGGCCCATGTTCACAGCATATCGATCAAGTCAGAATTGGGTCGAAAGATTCGAGATATTCAGGCTACTGATGAGTGGACTCAGAGACAGGTAGTTCACATTGCAGCTGATTCTGAGACTCAGTTTGGTGTGGACGACACAGGAGTTCTCCGCTACAAGTCCCGAGTTTGTGTTCCGGAGAGTCTGAGGAAAGAGATTCTCGATGAGGCTCACAACACACCTTACACAGTTCATCCGGGAGGAAGTAAGATGTATCGGGATTTGAAGGAATTGTTCTGGTGGAGAGGTATGAAGAGAGACGTAGCTGATTACGTCAAGAGATGTTCGACTTGTCAACAAGTTAAAGCTGAACATCAGAGACCGGGAGGTTTGCTTGAGCCACTACCGATTCCTACATGGAATTGGGAGGGTATTGCCATGGACTTCGTGTCTGGTTTGCCTAAAGTTAGAGGTGGCTACGATAGCATTTGGGTAATTATCGACCGACTATCCAAGAGTGCTCATTTCCTACCGATCAACATGTCGTACAAAGTGGATAGGTTGGCAGAGATTTATCACCGAGAGATTGTCAAGCTTCATGGAATTCCGACTACGATAGTATCTGACAGAGATGCTCGATTTACTTCCCGTTTGTGGCAGCAACTTCAAGAACGAATGGGAACGAAGCTGACTTTCAGTACAGCCGCACATCCGCAAACCGATGGTCAGTCAGAGAGGATGATCAGATATCTCTGTGATATGCTTCGAGCTTGTGCCCTGGATTTTCGCAACAATTTGCACGACCAGTTGCCTCTGATCGAGTTTGCTTACAACAACAGTCATCAGTCTACGATCAGAATGGCACCTTACGAAGCATTGTATGGCAGAAAGTGTAGATCCCCGTTGTTTTGGGATCTCGAAGATTGGCGATGGACGAAAGATGATAAGGATCGAGGAACTCCTCCAAAGTTTCTCCAAAATGCCATCGACCGAATTCAGATCATCCGGCAGAGAATGAAGGCAGCTCAGGATCGACAAAAGAGCTATGCCGACACCCGCCGCCGACCGTTGGAATTTGAGGTTGGTGACAGAGTATTCCTCAAAGCTTCTCCTCGAAAGGGTTTCACCCGAATTGGGAAAGGAGGAAAGTTAAGTCCGAGATTTTTGGGTCCCTATGAGATTCTGGAAAGAATTGGGAACGCAGCGTACAGGTTAGACTTGGCGCCGAGTCTGACAGGGATTCACAACGTCTTTCATGTTTCCCAACTCCGGAAATACTTCCGAAATGAGTCCGAGATCCTTCCTGTTGAGGATATTGAACTAGAACCGGATTTGACCTTTGTTTCGAAGCCGGTGAAGATATTAGATAAGAAGACTCAAGCTCTGCGCAACCGAGAGATTTCTCTTGTCAAAGTCCTTTGGAGAAATCAGACAACCGAAGAAGCTACATGGGAGACTGAGGACAAGATGCGCAAGTTTCATCCGGGATTATTTCAGCCGGACGAGTAGAATCTGGGGGCCAGATTCTCATAAGGAGGGGTGATTGTAACGCCCCGAAAATCCGAATTATAAATCTGTATGTTCGGATCGAATATTTGTGTAATTTAATATTTATTTGACATTTATTATGTAATTTTAGAATTTTTTTCGTATATGATTGAATTTATGTATTTAAATTACAAATTGTCAATGTGCGTTTAATAATATGAATTTGACTGTAATTACATATTATTTGGACAACGTGAGTTTTCGAACTTATTTTGCAAAATTACGACTTTGCCCCTTCGGTTTCTAAACCTTAGTCAATTTGACTAAGTCAATCTCTCTCCTTCTCCATTACCATTCACGCACAAACAAGAGAGAAAAAGAGCAGAAAGAAAAAGAGAGAAAAGAGAAGAAAGAAGAAAGAAATTCCAACGATCGTTCCGACTCCGTTTCTCGACGGATTCTCGAGCCGTTTACGTCTACGAACTCCTCGCGATGTCATCTACGAGTAAGCTCTCTCAAAATTTTTCGATTAATGCCTTCATTACTTCAATTTTTGGATTTTTGATGATAGTTGTAGAATTTAGGTTTTTATATGATTTTGATAGAAAATGTGGATGGATTTTTGTGTTTATCGTTTCTATATGAAGCATATATGTTGTAGATGATTATATGTGAGAATCAGGGTTCGATTTGCATGTTTTAGTGATTAATCGTTGGATTAAGGTTTGAATTCGCGTAGGTTTTGTTTCTGCGAAATGTTTCTGCTCGAATCGGTGCACACGGCCTTGAGGCCGTGTGCATGAGGCCGTGCGCGTGGATGAATTGCACACGGGCTGTGCACACGGCCTTGAGGCCGTGTGCATGAGGCCGTGCGCGTTTCTTGATTGTGCACGGCCTCGCCACACGGCCGTGCACAAGGCCGTGTGGAAGGCTCGAACAGTGCCCTGACCTTCTGTAAGTCAGGGTACAAATTGGCCTACGGGTCCCGCTTCGGCTCGTCTTTTCCGAATTCTTTCTTCGCTTGTGTATTCGATATGTATGATATAGATAGGAATTGCATGATTTATGAATTTACGACATGTTCGGGTATGTGAATAGTGCATTTTAAGTTTTCGTTAAATTTTCTAACTTTTGCATGTGAAGTCCGATTTTCCCGAAATTCGAATGCATGCTTCTTTATGATATTCTAAGCATGTCCGTAAAGTTTCGTTGCATTTCAAATTGAGTTACATTTTTAAATTTGCGATTTACTCCGTTTTCGTTTGAGAATTTGAACCTAAGTGATTTATTTAATTGTATAACGTGCTTCTATGTGTTCTAATTCTTTCGTATAAGCCGTGCGTCGTCTTTAGTCTTATTTGGTTGTGTCTTGGTATTTTTGCAGACGATACTCCTGTGGAGTAGCGCCGGTTCTTGCTCTTTTTGCTCATCTTTTGCATAGCCAGGTGAGGCTTTCATTTTCTGATTCCAGTATTACTACGTATATATATATATAAATAAACCTCTCCCGATATAAGCCACGTTTATGTTTTGTTTTCACACTGTTTATATATATACCTAGTAGATATTTATGATTATTATGTTCATTTGATTTATCGAAACTTATTTGATATGAAAAAATATTACGTATAGTCTTCGAAATGTTTACGAAAGAGACATGTAAAACCTTTTTGTTTCTAAGGCGAACTTTAGCCTTCGGCCTCGCATATGACATGTCTCGAACGGTCTTTTGGCCACCCTGAAATGTTTGAAAAGCGAGTTATGAAATGTTTGCATGATCGTTTGGGCCCGGAGTAAGAGCGATAGGACGAAGTCGGTA
This sequence comes from Verbena officinalis, assembly GCA_958496215.1. NCBI lineage: Eukaryota > Viridiplantae > Streptophyta > Magnoliopsida > Lamiales > Verbenaceae > Verbena > Verbena officinalis. The sequence continues at coordinate 33,398,258 of OY292385.1, read as the reverse complement.
GACGTCGGGTCTACGGCGTAAATCCTATGGTTTCCTCCATTTGGGAGCTCGGGGTGAGGCCGGAGTGGCAGCCCTTTGAGTACCTGAGTTATTCTAGTCAGTTACGAGTAGTTCGGATTTAGCGGTCCGTCTACATTGGAGGCATAAGGGTGGTTTCCGGTTTTTATGTTTGGATATTGGAGTTCAGGGCTCGACTCGCCGAGTCATAAGATATGTTTTGTTTTATGTTAAATCACCACCCGATTACGAAAATCTTTCTTTTATGTTGATTTCTTTTAATTTAAAATTGGTGATTTATTTTCCGTTTTGTTATATACATTATTATTCCCTCCTCACTTAGTCGTTTGACTAACCCCCTCTGTTTTACCCCTGTACTGGTTTCAGGATACTAGGCAGGATCTGCGTCGTCGTCGTCGCGTCTTAGAGTTACATTCTTTTTGCTCATGTATAACTCTCATTCAGTATGGCTATGATTTATGTCTTTTGATTTTAGGATTTATTAGAATGTATTCGGGATTTTGTATTGAACCCGTTATTATATAATTATCGGGATATTGTACCGAACCCGTTTGTTATTTAATTAAGTGAATTTCGTTAGCCTTGGTGGGCTTTAATAATTGTGCAATTTATCATGCTTTAATGTTTGATTATTTCGCTTCCGCACTTCTGTCTCGTTGTTTATTTAAAACCCCCGCCTAGTAATTGAGTAAATGCTTGCCGTTCGCCGGGTTTTGATTTGGGTCGGATCCCATTTCGGTTTCGGGTCGAAGCTCGGTGCGGGGCGTGCGTTACCCGTTTGGGGCGTCCGCTACAAAAATCGATTCGGGTTCCCGGTTCTTAATACGAATTTTCGGGACGTTACAGGGTCCTTTGAAATCATTTGCACATAATGTCAAGCCGATATGTTCAAAGGATATTAGTTGAGTCACGATGCCGTTACAAGTTCGAAAAGCATGATGCCAACAAGTTCGAAATGATAAGTAGATGGGTCGTAATTCAACTAAGAAGTTTGGAATAATAAAGTAGGCTTAAGTTGGGCAAGTTCGAGCCACGCTTCCGGGTTTTATATATATATTTGGGGAAATAGATATGCTAAATGAAGAAAACCGGAATTTGCTTCGACTCGTAACGAAAGCCGTAAATCAATTAGAGAATTAAATAATGCAATCTGTCATGAAATAAAGTGTCCCGGGGAGAACGGGCCCTCTCTTTATGACTCCCAATGCATGAAAATCATGCAAACACATAGTCAAGTACTCCACTACCGAAAGTCATGATCCACTCAGAATTTTATGGAAATGCGTGTTAACAACGTCACCCTTATCAGAAATTTCTAGGAAGCGCGTAGCCTAGAACGCCACCCTCGCACTAACTCAGGCTAGCCGATCTCCTGGCCGACCTAAGCGAATACGGAATGGAGTAAACATCGGGATTTGCCCTAGACGCTCGTTGTAGCGCCCCCTGAAGAAGGAACGCCACATCCGCACTGAAATGGACTCCCGAGCTTCAGCGAGGGGCCTCATGTAGCGGGCGCCCCAAACGGGTAACGCACGCCCCGCACCGAGCCCGACCCGGAACCGAAATGGGATCCGACCCGAACCGAAACCCGGCGAACGGCAAGCATTTACTCAATCACTAGGCGGGGTTTTAAAAACAACGAAAAGACAGAGACGCGGAAGCAATATAAATAATCAAAGCAATAGAACATAATAAATACACAATTATTAAAGCCCACCAAGGCTAACGAAATTCAATTATATAATATCAAACGGGTTCGATAAATACATAATCCCGAATACAAATTAAATAAAATCCTAATATCCTAAAAATCTAATTCATATCATACGGAAAAAGGAATATACATGAGAAAATAAATACAACTCTACGACGACGACGACGAATCCCGCCTAGTATCCTGAAACCAATATAGGGTGAGACAGAGAGGGTTAGCCAAACGACTAAGTGAGGGGGGGAAATAATAATGTATATAATAAAACGGAAGTAAATCACCAATTTTATAATTAAAAGAAATCAACATAAAAGAAAGGTTTTCGTAAACTGGTGGTGATTTAACATAAAACATAACTTATTGTATGACTCGGCGAGTCGAGCCCTGAAACTCCAATAACCAAAAACATAGAACCGAAAACCTCCCTTATTCCTCCAATGTAGCCGGACTGCAAACCCGAACTACTCGTAACTAACTAGAATAACTCAGGTACTCAAAGGGCTGCCACTCCGGCCTCACCCCGAGCTCCCAAATGGAGGAAACCATAGGATTTACGCCGTAGATCCGACGTCTACCGACTTCGTCCTATCGCTCTTACTCCGGGCCCAAACGATCATGCATACAGTTCATAACTCGCTTTTCAAACATTTCGGGTTGGCCAAAAGACCGTTCGAGACATGTCATATGCGAGGCCGAAGGCCAAAGTTCGCTTTAGAAAACAAAAGGTTTTACATGTCTCTTCCGTAAATATTTCAAAATCTATACATAGTACTTTTTCATATCAAATCATTTTCGGTAAATCAAATAAACATAATAAGTATAAATATCTACTAAGTATATATATAGAAACGGTGTGAAAACAAAACATAAACGTGGCTTATTTCGGGAGAGGCTTATTTATACATATACATAGTAATACTGGAACAGAAAAGGAAAGCCTCACCTGGCGCGTGCAAAAGAAGAGCAAAAGCTAGAACCGGCGCTACTCCACAGGAGTATCGTCTGCAAAAATACCAGGACACAACCAAATAAGACTAAAGACGACGCACGGCTTATACGAGAATATTAAAACACATAGGAGCACGTTATACAATTAAATCAATCACTTAAGTTCAAATTATCAAACGAAAACAGAGTAATTCATGCATTTAAAGATACAAATCAAATCCAAATGTAACGAAACTTTTCGGACATGCTTAAATTATCATAAAGAAGTTTGCATACGAATTTTGGGAAAATCGGACTTCACATGCAAAAGTTAGAAAATTTAACGAAAACATAAAATGCACTATTCACATACCCGAGCATGTCGTAAATTCATAAATCATGCAATTCCTATCTATATCATATATACCGAATACACGAGCGAAGAAAGAATTCGGAAAAGACGAGTCGGAGCGGGACCCGTAGGCCAAATTGTGCCCTGACTAACAGAAGGTCAGGGCACTGTTCGACCAGGCCACACGGCCTTGTGCACGGCCGCGTGCCGAGGCCGTGCACAATCGGACGAACGCGCACGGCCTCTTGCACACGGCCTCAAGGCCGTGTGCACAGCCCGTGCACCATCCCCAAACACGCACGGTCTCTTGCACGGCCGTGCAAGAGGCCGTGTACACCCACACGGGCTTGCCACACCCCGTGTGCATGGCCCGTGTGCGTAAAAATTGAGCAGAACATGCAGAACATCAAACCCAACACGCGAAAATCAAATATAATTCAACCTTAAATCGATTAATCATGCAAATCAATCCCTAATTTTCACATATAATCATCTATAACATGCAATCTACATATAGAAACGATAAACACGAAAATCCATCTACAATTACTATCAAAATCATATAAAACCTAAATTATATAACTATTCACAAAAACGAGAAAAACGAAGTATAGAGGACTTTAAACGAAAGAATCGTGAAAGGCTTACTCGTAGAAGAGTTCGCGAGGAGTTCGTAGACGAAAACGGATCGAGAATCCGTCGGGAATCGGAGTCGGGACGATTGTTGGAATCTTTCTTCTTCCTTCTCTTTTTCTTTCTTTTTCTTTCTTCTTCTTTCTTCTTCTTTCCTTGTTTGTGCGTGAATGGCAATGTGAGAGAGAGAGAGAGAGACTTAGTCATATCTTGACTAAGGTTTAGAATTTGAAGGGGCAAAGTCGTAATTTTACAAAATAAGTTCGAAGACTCACGTCGTCCAAATAATACGTAGTTACAGTTAAAATTCATATAATTAAACGCACATTGACAATTAGTGATTTAAATATAAAATTCACTCATTTACGAAATTATTCTAAAATCTCAGAATAAATATTAAATAGAATAATAAATAACGAAATTACTCGATTAAAATATACCGAATTGAAACTCGGATTTTCGGGTCGTTACACCTCAACTCAAAAACCCACTCCGGCGAACGACACTCAAGCAATAACCATCGGCAACAGCGACAACATCCCAACAACAACCATAACCATGCAGAGCAATGCGGAAGCAATTTAAAAAGAAAACAAATAAATTCCATAGAAGCTTACATAATATCAATTAAACATTTGCAGTTTGAAATACAACAGAAGCATAAACACACAGTGCCATCCATAGCTCAACTAGCCTATCCTGTGAAATCCTAGATATCTTCAACTATCCCACATCAAGGGCACATAAGGTACATAAAGTAAATAAAGCAATAAAGGGTACGAAAGTAATAAGATACAATAAAAAGGACTCGACAGTTGTTGGGACCACTGACAAGACAAACCAGACGACAAGACTGAGCCTATCTAGACCTGCTGATGCCGACTCTGACAAGATAGGTGACGTCGCCACCTGTCTACCTGAAGCAAGAACCAAAATAGTAGGGGTGAGTATAAAGGATACTCAGTAAGGGGGTTTTGATCACAGTTCGTCATTATCTTTTAAAAATCAAATGTAGTGAATGTTGCCCGTTTTGAGAAAGACTATAAATAACGATATAAGTTGCAAAACTATAACACAAGGCAGCACTCGGGTTCGGCTTGCTTGGAAAATAAAAAAAGGTTGACGAACCAGATCCTTTAAAATCATTTGCACATAATGTCAAGTCAATAAATTGAAAGAATATTAGTTGAGTCATGAGGCCGTTACGAGTTCGAAAGGTATGATAGGAATAGGTTAGAAATGATGAGTAAATACGGCTCGTAATTCAACTAAATAGTTTGACTAAAAAAGGAGGCTTAAGTGAGGTAAGTTCCAGCCACGCTTCCGGATTTTATATATATTTATATATAGGGAAATACATATGCTGAAGGAGGAAAACCGGAATGTGCTTCGACTTGTAACAAAAGCCATAAATCGATTAGACAAATAAATAATGCAATAAGTCATGCAATAATGTGTCCCGGCGAGAACGGGCCCTCTCCTTATAACTCCCATTTATGAAAATCATGCAAATACATAGTCAAGTACTCCACCACCGCAAGTCATGATCCACTCAGCATTTTATGGAAACGCGTGTTAACAACGTAACCCTTATCAGAATTTTATGGAAACGCGTATTAACAACGTCACCCTTATCAGAATTTTCTAGGAAGCGCGTATCCTACAACGCCACCCTCGCACTAACTCAGGCTAGCCAACCTCCTGGCCGACCTAAGCGAATACGGATTGGAGTACACATCGGGATTTTCCCTAGACGCTCGTCCCCAGGCTCACCTCCTGTATACTCCGGGCCCACTTAGTTATACCGTCCAGGGCTCGTATTTGAAATCAATCACAGTTTAGGTGGCCAAAAGGGCCATTCAAAAATAAGGAATCGGGGTGTGGGAGGCCAAAGGGGCCATTCGAGACAAGGTTATCTTTGCGAGGTCGAGAGACCAAAGTTCGCGTTTAAAATAAATGGGTTTTCCTTGCCTCTAGTTTAAACTGTTTGTAAAAGGTTTTACATATAGGTTTTGCTATGAAAAGGTTTGACTAAGTACATAAGGAATAGTAAAGGTAGTACAACAAGTAATAATAAAAGCGGGGTAGTCATTTATTTGGCAAACCTATATAAGACTATGTCCTTGCCACAGTTAAAATAAGTTTAAACCCTTACCTGGCTCGACAAGACAGTATGAAAGCAGGCGGTAGTCATGTTTCTCCCTCGTTGGTCCCACCTATAATACACAGGGCCTAGAGGATGAAAACGAGACCGACAATATGAAAAGCAAGACACAAGACAACAGACGACGCACGACAATTCATGTAGAACCCTAATCATGCTATAAACGCAATATGGAAAGTAAATCAATTAAACATATAAAGTGTAATAGCCCAAGGTCAGCCCGGCAAGCATATATTGTCCTCTTTGGAAAGCCACCAGGCTCGATGGCCCAGTGCGCCCCCTCAAGGCTTTAAAACGCGTATGCCAGGTAAGGTTTCAACCCACTTATAAAGGAGCTTCGTTCTCCTTACCAAACCGATGTGGGACATTACAATCCACCCCCCCTTGGGGGCCCAGCGTCCTCGCTGGCATACCGGCCTTACTGGCACTGGCTCTGATACCATTTGTAATAGCCCAAGGTCAGCCCGGCAAGCATATATTGTCCTATTTGGAAAGCCACCAGGCTCGATGGCCCAGTGCGCCCCCTCAAAGCTTTAAAAGGCGTATGCCAGGTAAGATTTCAACCCACTTATAAAGGGGCTTCGTTCTCCTTACCAAACCAATGTGGGACATTACAATCCACCCCCCCTTGGGGGCCCAGCGTCCTCGCCGGCACACCGGCCTTACCGGCACTGGCTCTGATACCAACTGTAGCGGGCGCCCCAAACAGGTAACGCACGCCCAACACCGAGCCCCGACCCGGAACCGAAATGGAATCCAACCCGAATGAAACCCGGCAAATGGCATACATTTACTCAATGACTAGGCGGGGGTTTCAAAACCGAAAGAAAATGACAGAGGTGCGGAAGCGAAAATCAACAAGGCATTAAATCATAACAATTGCACAAGTATTAAAGCCCACCAAGGCCATCGAAATTCAATTACTATAAATAATAAACGGGTTTGATACAATATCCCGACAATGTACAATAACGGTTTCGACATATAAATCCCGTTAGCCATACGAAAATAGAGTTATACATGAGCAAAAGAATGCAACTCTAAAGACACGACGACGACGACGAACAAATCCCGCCTAGAATCCTGAAACCAACACAGGGGTGAAATAGAGGGGGTTAGTCAAACGACTAAGTGAGGAGGGAATAATAATGTATATTATAAAACGGAAATAAATCACCATTTTTAAACTTAAAAGAAATCAACATAAAAAGAAAGGTTTTCGTAAACGGGTGGTGATTTAGCATAAAACATAACATATCATATGACTCGGCGAGTCGAGCCCTGAACTCCAATTTCCAAACATAAAATGGGAAACCACCCTTATTCCTCCAATGTAGACGGAGCGCTAAATCCGAACTACGCATAACATATCATAAGGTAACTCAGGTACTCAAAGGGCTGCCACTCCGGCCTCACCCCGAGCTCCCAAAGGTGGAGGGAACCATAGGATTTCCGTCGTAGACCCGACGTCTACCAACTTCGTCCTATCATCCTTACTCCGGGCCCAAACATACATACATACAGTTTATAACTCGCTTTTCAAATCATTTCGGATTGGCCAAAAGACCGTTCAAGACATGTCATATGCGAGGCCGAAGGCCAAAGTTCGCCTTAGAAATTAAAGAGGTTTTACATGTCTCTTACGCAAACGTTTGAAAGAATATACGTAGTACTTTTTCATATCAAAACATTTTCGATAAATCGAATAAACATAATAGGCATAAATATTTACTAAGTATATATATAGAAACGGTATGAAAACAAAACGTAAACATGGCTTATATCGGTAGAGGCTTATTTATATATATACATCATAGTACTGGAATCAGAAACGGAAAGCCTCACCTGGATATACAAAAAGAATAGATAAATGCAAGAACCGGCGCTACTCCATGGGAGTATCGTCTGCAAAAATACCAAGACACTACCAATTAAGACTAAGGAAGACGTACGGCTTATACGAAAACATTAAAACACATAGAAGCATTGTAACGACCCAGAAATCCGAGAATTACTGTGAGTATTTTCCCGCGTTAATTATCTTTCTTAACCCTAAATTCTCGTAATATGTGAATTATTATATATTATTTTCGTATACGACCCAATGTGATAATATTAATTGCGTATTTAAATTACTTGTCTAATTGCGTTTGTTTGATATTAAATCGATGTATTTGATCGACGTGTATTTAATTGGACTTTCTAAAATTACTAAAATAACCCTTCGTATTTTTCGATATTTCGAAGATATTTGATAAAAGTATCAAAATTCATTTCATAACCTTATTTCAAATTCGAGAGAGAGAGAGAGAAGAAGAAAAAGAGATTTTTCTCCCGAACTCTAATCGATCGTGCCGAGCTGGAATCACCATGGAATTTCGCGCCAATCGTTTTTAAACGATCCTTTCTTCGATACCATTCTATAGGTACCAATTTCCCCAATTTCTTTTACGGATTTTCGAGGTTTTGAGAATATTTGATTATTTCGGGATTTTTAGGATAATTGCTTAGATCCAGCCCGTTTCTTGATCAATTCGTGATTTTATTGGATGTAAATGTGAATTAGATGATGATTATTGATTGTTATAATTTGTGAGTGTTAATTTGCGTTATAAATATGAGTTTTGATGAATTTTGGCTCGAATTTTTGAAATCCCGTAAGTTTCTGCTGTACCCAGTTGAACCACACGGGCTAACGCACGGTCTTGAGCAAGACCGTGCAGGAGCCCGTGTGCAGCTCATTTTGCTTGCACGGGCTTGAGCCCGTGCACCTATCCCGTGTGTTTGGCCGTGTGTGCGTGCACGGTCTTGACACCGTGTTCAAGACCGTGCACAAGGCCGTGTGAAACACTTAGAGTTTTTTCCAGTCTTTTTCAAATGTTGCTCTCGGCAATGGAGTCTTCGGGTCAACATTTTTGGTTGACTTTTTGCATACGGACTCCAAAAATTATACCGTTTTCACCTATAGAACCCTTTTAATTTGTAGATTTATATTTTGGAATGTTTATTTAATTTCGCTCTCGTTCGGGCTATGAATAGTGTAATTCTAATTATGTGTATTTTTGACAACTTGTCGGAATTGCGTGAAATTTACATGATAGCTTCTTTACATATTATAATTGGCATATGCATGATTGGGAACATGTTTGGTTAGCCGTTCGTCCAATAATTGCTTATTTGCGCTTTTATTGTTGTTGTAGTCGTTATTAATTTGTATAGGTCTTGTCTTGTCTCCAGATCAGTCGGGCGTTGGAGACTTTTTGAATTCTAGGTGAGGATTTAAATCTTTTAACTGGGCTTGAACATATATATATATATAATTGCGAAACCCCCTAATCCCTTATCATTGTATTAATTATTTCGAGATTATACTTTTATGTTTTATCCTCAAATCATTTAATATTAAAATTATACATTATTAAACCAAATTGATTTGTTTTCAAAAAGGGCAAGAAAACTATTTATTTTACGTGACGGTTTGACTTAGGATTTAACCCCCTTCGTCGTCACCTTTGCCCAGAGTGTCGTTTGGCATTCAAATGTGTTTTTCAAAGCGAGTAAATCCGTGTTATTTCAAAATTGGGCCCGGGAAGGTATCCGGAGGTTACATCTGGGGACGGGCGTCCAGGGTGTAATCCGAGGTGCTTCTCCCAAAATTAAGCGTCAATCGTGGCCCGTCAGGAGATGATAGCCACGGTTGGGAGCGATGGTGGATGTTGCATTCGTTGCACATTTTCCTAAAATTCACTACAGTCGAGTTTCGGGTTGCTCCTTGGCTTGACACCGGCGATGGAGAATTTTTATAATGAATCGTGGAGAAATAAGGAGGAACAGGCCCATTCTCGCTGAGATCGTATTTATTGCTTTATAGTGTTATTGATTTTATCGTTTTAATTGAATATCCAAGTCGAAGCATATTCCGGTTTCTTCCTTATTGCATATGTATTTTCTATAAAACCCGGAAGCATGACTCGACCTGTTCTAACATCTTCACTGAGTATTTTTGACTCACCCTCTTTAATTGGTTCTTGCCTCAGGTTTGAGAGAAACCGACATGTCTTACGTGTCGGATGGGCAACAGTGTATAGATAGGCTTTTTGGTTTTGCCGAGTCTCGTTTGTTGTCTTTTATTCTCTCGTTATATATTTTTTTTTAACCTGGATTGTAGATAATGTTATTTTGATCCCCGTAACCTTTTATTTACTTGATGTTGTCCCTAAATGGGCTGTTGATATTTTGATTAGTTAATTGGCCCCGGAGTGGCATTTATATTAATATGATGTAACTGCTTCCGCTATATTTACTCTGTTTTATTTAGATGTTATTATTTTGGGAATTCACTGTTGCCAAGTGTCGGGATTGACCCGTTAGCTTGCATGGGTTCTCGGGTTGAGGCACTGTATTCGGCTTGGGAATCCGTGCAGGTTCGGGGGCTGTAGAGCAGGGCGCTACAGTCCGGAGTGGTATCAGAGCTTTAGGTTCTGTTGTCTAGAAGTGTCGTGTGTAAGTCGTACGGCTATATATATAGGTTTCGTGTTATTTTCTTTACTTGCGTTTTTATATGATATTGTTACTTGATTAATTGGTCATATCATTAACCCACATGCATTTCAGCTTATCTTTTCAGGCACAATGGTTAGACCTAGAGGCCGACAGGAACCGCCTCCACCACCAGAGGGTTTTCCACCGCCTAATGCCTTCTGCGATGCTGTTAGATTGATAGTACAGCAGGCTCAGCAGGAGCAACATCCGCCTCAGCCACCACCACCAAATCCTCGGGATGCTACTGGCCGAGCCATGGATCGATTCATGTCCTATCGCCATATGGTCTTCGAGGGTGAGCCGGACGACATCAAGGCCGAGGCCTGGATTTCAGAACTGGAGCAGAAGTTTAGAGCTCTAGATATTGAGGATCTTCAGAGGATTGAGCTCTCTGTGTTCTTGATGAGGGGACCCGCCCTCGATTGGTGGCGCTTTGTTGAGAGGCGATGGACCACCGCACAGACCCCTCGTACTTGGGTACGGTTTCTTCTCGAGTTCTGGGCGAAGTATGTGCCCGAGGTTGTTCGAGATCAGAGGGAGAGGGAGTTTATGAACCTCACTCAGGGAGGCACGACTGTAGGCCAATATGAGGCCAATTTTACCAGATTGATCGTCTATGCTCCTCACATGGCAGACTACGACAGTCGGATGGCTAGGAAGTTCAAGGAGGGCCTTCGTGACGAGATTAGGGCCGAGTTGGTTGGCAGTGACCTCCGTACTTATGAGGAGGCCGTTACCCGGGCTATGGCTATTGAGTCTAATCTTAGAGAGCAACGTCGTAGGGCTCCAGTACCTGTTGCTGCCGCCCCTAAGGGTTTTTCTCAGAAGGGCAAGAGGCTTTTAACTACTGGATCTGGATCTTCTATGGGCGATAAGAGGCCCAGGTATATTGAGAAGGCCCCTATTACTGCCGTTGCACCGATCACCTGCTCCTACTGCCACAAGCCGAACCACACCGCCGACTTCTGCCGGAAGCGATTGGGGCAGTGTTTACTTTGTGCATCCCCTGATCACATGATAGACTCTTGTCCGAACAAGAGAGCTCTCGCCATGCCACAGAAGGCGATTCAAGCTGCTGGTCAGCCGAAAGTACAGCCCAGAGTCTTTGCACTGGGAGGAGAGGAGCTTGAGCCCGATTTGCACGACGTGATTGGAGGTACCCTGCATATTCATGACATCCCTATTACTGCATTATATGATCCGGGTGCTACACACTCGTTTATTGCGCTTGATATTGCTGCTAAGTTGTGCATGCCCGTGGAGAGTTTACCTTATTTGTATCGAGTCAGTTCTCCTTTGGGGACTTCATACGTTACGGATAGAATCTTCAAGGGTTGTCCTTTGAAGATAGGAGATCGTATTTATCCCGCTGATTTGATCGAGTTACCACTACAGCGTTATGGGATTATTCTAGGAATGGACTGGCTTTATCAGCACAGAGTCAGTGTAGATTGTTTCAGGAAGACTATACAGATTGGAACCGAGGCAACCATTGTGAAGGGTAGCCTTGAGGAGTCAGATTTGGCACCGAAGATTTCTTTCGTTGAGGCTTCTCGTTTGATCCGAGAGGGAGCTCAGGCCTTCGTCGCTTATTTACTGAACCGACCGAAGGAACAAGGGAAGATCGAGAACACGGAAGTGATTCAGGACTTCCCGGATGTCTTTCCCGAGAGTTTGAACTCTCTACCCCCTGATCGTGACATCGAATTTGTAGTCGATCTTGCCTCGGGATTGGAGCCTTATTCGAAGACTCCGTACAGGATGGCTCCAGCCGAGTTGAAGGAACTGAAGATGCAACTTGAAGAGTTGCTTGAGAGTGGTTATATAAGACCGAGCATCTCTCCTTGAGGTGCACCGGTTTTGTTTGTTAAGAAGAAGGATGGTACGCTGAGAATGTGCATCGACTACCGGGGGTTGAACCGGATGACAGTGAAGAACAAATACCCTCTACCCCACATAGAGGAGTTATTTGACTTATTGCAGGGCTCGAAGGTATATTCGAAGTTGGATCTTCGACAGGGATACTATCAGCTTCGTATCCGAGAGCAGGATATATCTAAGACCGGGTTTAACACTCGGTATAGCCACTTCGAGTTTGTTGTGATGCCGTTTGGTTTGACGAATGCCCCTGCAGCTTTCATGGATATGATGCACAGGATTTTCCGACCTTACCTCGACAAGTTTGTGGTTATCTTCATCGATGACATTCTGGTTTTCTCCAAGACGGTCGAGGATCATGCCGAGCATCTTCGTATTGTGCTACAGACACTTCGAGAGCATAGCTTATATGCTAAGTTTAGCAAGTGCGAGTTTTGGATCAACGAGGTTTCATTCCTTGGTCACATCATCTCCGGGAATGGGATTGCTGTGGATCCATCAAAAATTGAGGCAGTGACGAGTTGGAGTCAGCCTAAGACGCCAACAGAAGTTAGGAGTTTTCTTGGATTGGCTGGATATTACAGGCGATTCGTTAAGGATTTCTCCAAACTAGCGGCCCCACTCACGAAGTTGACTTGTAAAGATGTGTCCTTTCAGTGGGACGACGAGTGCAAGGCCAGTTTCGAGGAGCTCAAGAAGAGATTGACCACTACACCTATACTTGTTCTTCCAGACGGACACGAGGGATACGCGGTTTATACGGACGCGTCCAAGGAAGGTTTAGGGTGCGTGTTGATGCAAAATGGGAAGGTCGTTGCTTATGCTTCTAAAAAGCTAAAAGATGCCGAAAGGAACTATCCCATTCATGACTTGGAACTTGCAGCGGTGATATTTGCCTTGGGCAAATGGCATCATTATCTGTATGGTGTCACTTTTGACATCTTTACGGACCACCACAGTTTGAAGTATTTGTTCACTCAGAAGGATCTCAACAGGAGACAGAGACGGTGGATGGAATTCTTGGAAGATTATGACTGCCGCATTCAATATCACCCTGGGAAGGCGAACGTAGTCGCCGATGCATTGAGCCGGAGGGCTCACTTGGCACACCTAGAGGGGACATCTTCAGATATCTCTTTAGAGGACAGGAGGACTCGATTTGAATCGTATCCTCGTCTTGCCAACCTTACAGTCTAACCCGATTTAGTCCAAAAGCTTCGAGACGAGCAAGATTCAGATGCCGGTATTCAGAAGATCAAGGTCAGAATGCTGAATGATCCTGACACCAAATTCAGGATCGATGGTACCGGATTGCTTCGCTTCGGGACCCGAGTTTGTGTTCCCACGAACCTGAAGCGTGGAATTCTCGACGAGGCACACAAGTCTGCTTATGCTGTTCACCCAGGAGGCAACAAGATGTATCGTGATCTCAGAACCCAGTATTAGTGGAACGGTATGAAAAGGGACGTGGCTATTTATGTGAAACATTGTCTAACATGTCAGAGAGTCAAGGCCGAGCATCAAAGGCCTGGAGGAACTCTTCAGCCGCTTCCTGTACCTACTTCCAAGTGGCAGGAGATCACTATGGACTTTGTGACAGGATTGCCTGCCGTTCATAGAGCTTTGACAGTATTTGGGTCATCGTCGATCGATTGACCAAGTCAGCTCATTTTCTTCCGGTTCGGAAGACAGCAAAGGTCAAGCAACTTGCAGAACTGTACCAGAAGGAAATCATCAGACTTCATGGTGTTCCGGAAAGTATCGTTCCTGACAGGGATCCTAAGTTCACAGCTCCGTTTTGGCAAGAACTTCACAAGAACTTGGGAACGACCCTAAAGTTCAGGATGGACAATCCGAGCGAACGATCAGGTTTCTAAGTGATATGCTACGGGCATGTGCTCTCGATTTTCATACGAGTTGGATTTCACACTTGCCCTTGGTCGAGTTCGCTTACAACAACAGTTATCAAGCCTCGATTGGGATGCCACCGTATGAGGCTCTTTATGGGAGGAAGTGCAAATCTCCGATTTATTTGGAATTAGAGGATTGGAAGTGGTCAGCTAATGGCCACGAGAGGTCTACTCCACCGGATCATATTCAGGAAGCGATCGATAAAGTCCAACTCATTCGGCAAAGAATGAAAGCAGCTCAGGATCGTCAGAAGAGCTACGTCGACAAGAGACGTCGACATTTAGAGTTCAAAGTGGGAGACCGAGTTTTTCTCAAGGCCTCCCCGAGGAAGGGATTCACGAGGATCAGTAGAGGTGGGAAACTTACTCCAAGATACTTAGGTCCATTTGAGATCACAGAGCGGGTTGGGAATACCGCATATCGTTTGGACCTACCACCTTATCTTACCGGGATCCACAATGTCTTCCATGTCTCACAGCTCCGCAAGTACTTCCCCGACGAGTCCCATATTCTCCAGGATGAAGGAGTTCAGCTTGAGCCGGACTTGACTATTGAGATGAAACCGGTTCAAGTTCATGATCGCAAGGTCCAGCAGCTTCGTCACAAGCAGATTTCATTAGTGAGGGTTCTCTGGAGAAATCGTTCGACCGAGCAGTCTACTCTGGAGACGGAGGCTAAGATGAGAGAAGCTTATCCTGAGCTTTTCTGATAAAGATGGAATCTGGGGACCAGATTCTCATAAGGGGGGAGTATTGTAACAACCCAGAAATCCGAGAATTACTGTGAGTATTTTCCCGCGTTAATTATCTTTGTTAAACCTAAATTCTTGTAATATGTGAATTATTATATATTATTTTCGTATACGACCCAATGTGATAATATTAATTGCGTATTTAAATTAGTTGTCTAATTGCGTTTGTTCGATATTAAATCGATGTATTTGATCGACGTGTAATTAATTGGACTTTCTAATATTACTAAAATAACCCTTCGTATTTTTCGATATTTCGAAGATATTTGATAAAAGTATCAAAATTCATTTCATAACCTTATTTCAAATTCGAGAGAGAGAGAGAGAAGAAGAAAAAGAGATTTTTCTCCCGAACCCTAATCGATCGTGCCGAGCTCGAATCTCCGTGAAATTTCGCGCCAATCGTTTTTAAACGATCCTTTATTCGATACCATTCTATAGGTACCAATTTCCCCAATTTCTTTTACGAATTTTCGAGGTTTTGAGAATATTTGATTATTTCGGGATTTTTAGGATAATTGCTTAGATCGAGCCCGTTTCTTGATCAATTCGTGATTTTATTGGATGTAAATGTGAATTAGATGATGATCATTGATTGTTATAACTTGTGAGTGTTGATTTGCGTTATAAATATGAGTTTTATGAATTTTGGCTCGAATTTTTGAAATCCCGTAAGTTTCTGCTGTACCCAGTTGAACCACACGGGCTAACGCACGGTCTTGAGCAAGACCGTGCAGGAGCCCGTGTGCAGCTCATTTTGCTTGCACGGGCTTGAGCCCGTGCACCTATCCCGTGTGTTTGGCCGTGTGTGCATGCACGGTCTTGACACCGTGTTCAAGACCGTGCACAAGGCCGTGTGAAACACTTAGAGTTTTTTCCAGCGTTTTTCAAATGTTGCTCTCGGCAATAGAGTCTTCGGGTCAACATTTTTGGTTGACTAAATTGCATACGGACTCCAAAAATTATACCGTTTTCACCTATAGAACCCTTTTAATTTGTAGATTTATATTTTGGAATGTTTATTTAATTTCGCCCTCGTTCGGGCTATGAATAGTGTAATTCTAATTATGTGTATTTTTGACAACTTGTCGGAATTGCGTGAAATTTACATGATAGCTTCTTTACATATTATAATTGGCATATGCATGAGTGGGAACATGTTTGGTTAGCCGTTCGTCCAATAATTGCTTATTTGCGCTTTTATTGTTGTTGTAGTCGTTATTAATTTGTATAGGTCTTGTCTTGTCTCCAGATCAGTCGAGCGTTGGAGACCAGTGAGTCTAGCAGCTAGGCTTTCTCTTTTTGAATTCCAGGTGAGGATTTAAATCTTTTAACTGGGCTTGAACATATATATATATAATTGCGAAACCCCCTAATCCCTTATCATTGTATTAATTATTTCGAGATTATACTTTTATGTTTTATCCTCAAATCATTTAATATTAAAATTATACATTATTAAACCAAATTGATTTGTTTTCAAAAAGGGCAAGAAAACTATTTATTTTACGTGACGGTTTGACTTAGGATTTAACCCCCTTCGTCATCACCTTTTCCCAGAGTGTCGTTTGGCATTCAAATGTGGTTTTCAAAGCGAGTAAATCCGTGTTATTTCAAAATTGGGCCCGGGAAGGTATCCGGAGGTTACATCTGGGGACGGGCGTCCAGGGTGTAATCCGAGGTGCTTCTCCCAAAATTAAGCGTCAATCGTGGCCCGTCAGGAGATGATAGCCACGGTTGGGAGCGATGGTGGATGTTGCATTCTTTGCACATTTTCCTAAAATTCACTATAGTCGAGTTTCAGGTTGCTCCTTAGCTTGACACCGGCGATGGAGAATTTTTAAAATGAATCGTGGAGAAATAAGGAGGAACAGGCCCATTCTCGCTGGGATCGTATTTATTGCTTTATAGTGTTATTGATTTTATCGTTTTAATTGAATATCCAAGTCGAAGCATATTCCGGTTTCTTCCTTATTGCATATGTATTTTCTATAAAACCCGGAAGCATGACTCGACTTGTTCTAACATCTTCACTGAGTATTTTTGACTCACCCTCTTTAATTGGTTCTTGCCTCAGGTTTGAGAGAAACCGACATGTCTTACGTGTCGGATGGGCAACAGTGCATAGATAGGCTTTTTGGTTTTGCCGAGTCTCGTTTGTTGTCTTTTATTCTCTCGTTATATATATTTTTTTTAACCTGGATTGTAGATAATGTTATTTTGATCCCCGTAACCTTTTATTTACTTGATGTTGCCCCTGAATGGGCTGTTGATATTTTGATTAGTTAATTGGCCCCGGAGTGGCATTTATATTAATATGATTTAACAGCTTCCGCTATATTTACTCTGTTTTATTTAGATGTTATTATTTTGGGAATTTACTGTTGCCAAGTGTCGGGATTGACCCGTTAGCTTGCATGGGTTCTCGGGTTGAGGCACTGTATTCGGCTTGGGAATCCGTGCAGGTTCGGGGGCTGTAGAGCGGGGCACTACAAGCACGTTAAACAATCAAATAAAGCACTTAAGTTCAAATTATCAAGCATAAACGGAGAAATTCTGGAATTCGAAAATGCAAATCAATTCCAAATGTAATGAAACTTTAAGGACATGCTTTAAATATCATAAAGGAATATGCATTCGAATTTCGGGAAAATCGGACTTCATATGCAAAAGTTAGAAAATCTGACGAAAACTTAAAACGCATAATTAAAATCCCGAACATGTTATAAATTCGTAAATCATGCAATTCATATCTATTTCATATATATCGAATACATGAGCAAAGAAAGAATTCGGAAAAGACGAGCCTTGGAGGGACCTACAGGCCAAAATTGGCCCTGACTTACAGAAGGTCAGGGCCCTGTTCAAACGGGCCACACGGCCTTGTGCACAGCCTTGTGCGAAGGCCGTGCACATCAAAGAAGGACACGCACGGTCTCTTGCACACGGCCTCAAGGCCATGTGCACAAGGCCGTGCGCCTAAAACCACACGCACGGTCTTTTGCACGGCCGTGCAAGAGGCCGTGTACACCCACACGGCCTTGCCACACCCTGTGTGCAAAGCCCGTGTGCGTCAAGAAAGAGCAGAAATATGCAGAACAGCAAACCCATTACCCAAAATCAATCCTAAATCCAACATTTAATCATCTAAACATGCAAATCACGCCCTAATATTTACATATAATGATCTACAACATATAAGCTACTCATAGGATCCAAAAACACGAAAATCCATCCATAAATTCTCTCGAAATCACATAAACCCTAAATTATTCAACTATTTACAAAAATGAGAAAAACGAAGCATATGAGGCATTAAATGAGAAAATCGTGAGAAGCTTACTCATAGAAGAGATTGTGAGGAGTTCGTAGACGTAAACAGTTTGAAAATCGGTCGGGAAACGGGGTCGGGACGATCGTTTGAACCTTCTTCCTTCTCTTTCTCTTTTTCTTTCTTTTCTTTTCTTTCTTCCTTGGTGTTGCACGAGAGTGAGCGAAGAGAGAGGGTGATGAGACTTAGTCAAAAGCTTGACTAGGGTTTAAAAATCGAAGGGGCAAATTCATAATTTCGCAAAATAAGTTCAAAAACCCATGTCGTCCAAACAACACATAATTACAGTCAAAATTCATATAATTAAACGCACATTGACATGTCGTGATTTAAATATCAAAATTCACTCATTCATGTAAATTGTTATAAAATCACATAATAATATCAAATAAAATAATAAAATGCATAAATAAACGAGTCGGGCATACCGGAATGTAATTCGGATTTTTGGGGCGCTACATAAAGATATATAAAGTACAGAACGATAATTAAAGAATATTAATGCAATATTAAATAATGAAAGAACGTAAATAATAAATATTAAAGGCATGCTAAAATGCAATTAGGGCACGTAGACATTTTTAATATAATATATAAACGCTCTCCCACGAAAATGGGATCGAACGGATAAGAAACGGGAAAAAGGGGGGTTAAAATCCCTAAACGAGAAAGGTGTCAATTGATGGTCAAATAAGGTCGGATAAATTGTAAACTATGTAAAATATTAAATCTCGAGGCTCAAGGAAGCTATAGGTGAAAGCGATTAATTTTCGGAGATCGTATGTGAAAAGTCGACATTTAGATAAGTGGGGTTGACCCAATTCCCGAAGTGCAAGGAAGGAAAAGGCTAGAAAATCCACTAAGTAGGTTGCACCGGCCAAGGCACGGGCTTGGCAAGCCGGTGCAAGCACAAATAGAGGTGCACGACCTCACGCACGGTCTTGAGCACAGTGCCAAGACCGTGCAGGTGCAAACGGGCCTGCGCACGGGCCTGTGCACGGGCTCAAGCCAGTGCAGGTTGAAAAGGGCTGCGCACGGGCTCCTGCACGGTCTTGATCAAGACCGTGCGTTCACCCGTGTGGATCTACTGAGCAGCAGACTCAGCAGATCGCGAAACCTCACACGCGAAAATCAACATATAAATTCATACATCTCCTAATTCACACCATAAATCATCCTAATTCTCACATATAATCATATATATCATATAAGCTACACATAGGTACAAGAATCACGTAAAATGGTCAAGTAATTCTTCCTAAACACGAAAATCCTAATATTATAAAATTCCTATACAAAAGCCACAAAAATCGTAATGAAGAGGGAACGAAATGAAACGGGGTAAAAGGACTACCGGTAGAGAATGTAGTGAGGATCGTTCGGGTTTTCACGGCTCGTTGATAGGGCGAGAAACGGGCTCGGTAGGGCGTCGGGAAGATCCCCTCCTTTCTTCTCCTTCTTTCTCCTTCCTTTCTTCTTTTCCTTCTTTGTGTGTAATGGGAGAATGAGAAAGATAGGTAGATATTTAGGAAAATATCTCGGGGGTAAAATTATCATTTAGGCTTTCAAGGTCATTTATGTAATTTAAGTAATTGAGGGCATTTAAAAGATAGGTTAAATAAATCCTTTCCACAAGATTAATTAATTCAATTGGATAGATCGAGAAATTAGGCAAGAAAGAATTCGCGTAATAATTAATAATATAATTAAAATATTCGGGTCGTTACAATACTCCCCTCAGATTCTCCTCCGGACTTCGGGGTTAGTTAAGAGGAGTATAATCTATAAGAATTCTAATAACGCGAATTAAAAACGAAAATTTAGGAGCAATTAAAATACATTATAAAACATCAGGCATAACAAAAATATTTAAATGCAAATAACATTCCAAATAAAATTCAAAGTCATGCGAAAGACGGAATTACAAAACCCTAAAAAAGCTAACGACGGAGAAGAAAATAAAGATAAATAGATCATGGCTCATCGGGACCACGACGGGAATACTACTCGAGCTGCTCTGAAAATGACTTCTGCATCTCGGCAATAGATCTATGAAGTGCTGAGTACTGGCTGTCGATGTGAGTGTCCTGAGCTGCAAAGCCCTCATTGATCTGTCTCTCCTACTGGCCGAATCTCTCGTCGTTCATACGTCGGTAATCAGAGAACTCCGCATAGGATCGATGCATCCTGTCCCAATAACTGTTGGTAGATATGCTGAGCCTGCTCGTGGACCTCTGGGTTCGGGGGTCATTCGTCGCGAGCATCATCCTTGGCGACTTCCCCTAAGGATAGGCCATCTACTAAGACGTACGGGTCATTTCGCCTCGGACCCTTTGTGCAGATTGCCATCTGGGCTAGAGTCCCATAACTAATCGAGGTTGAACCTCCAATGGCAACCTGGGTATTGAGCCCTTCCACTTGGGCACACTCCAATATAGCAGTGATGTAGGAGCCTACTCGAATCTCCCCTCTCGACCGAGTGGAGATGTACAGACTCCTTTGATTCCTGAAGAATCATGTTTGATCGTCCATTTCGTCTAAACTTGGTGTCCTTTGTGTTGATCTGATTAATTCTCAAGACCGGTGCTCATTCACAAGCACACATTCTCATCCATAATGACCAAGAACAGAAAATCTCAATCTAAGGTCTTCAGTTTGGTGTAGCTGAAAGCTTGGTGTTCTTCTAGTCGAGTTCGACATCCAGATTCATGTCGGTTGTGACTCCGACTATCTTCAGAAGTATTCTCCTTTAGACTCGATTTGTCAACGTCGGTGCTATCCAGAACCGCATAACGTACTCGCAACAGAATCGATCCTAGTCGGCCAAGAACTCCTAGTCCTTAGCACTCTCTAATAGCGTATAACGAATTTATCGAATTCCACGCTATCCATACAAAGGTCACATAAATCTTAGCATCTAACCATTCAATCAGTGAAAGTGTGAATTTTGAAAGCAGTTACAGTACATAGGTCATATAAAACACTTAACAGATATTTTAAACAATTACCATTCGAAACAGAACACTATGAATGAATGCTATGATAATGCGATATACCTATACAAGCATGTCGAGATCGGTAACCACTTCTTCTTCCCCCAGGGTTCTCTCTGTTGGGACAGTCCCGAATGTGGTGCTTGGTGCTTCCACAAGAAAAGCAACGTCCCAATTGCTTCCTACACTTTGCTGTCTTGTGGTTCGTCTTCCCACAATACTCACAAGGAATGGGGTCCTCGTTCACTTCCGGTTTGGTATGTTCCGGCATCTCTTTGTGTGGTCTCTTTGTCCGAAAGGTACTCGGTCCGGCTGGTTCTCTGCTAGTTGTCCCGTTGGAAGAGGATCCTATCATGGGAGGGGTACTCTGGTTCACCATTTGGAGTTCGGACTCCACTCTCATAGCTCGGGTAACTGCATCGGGATAAAGACGGATGTCTAGTGCCATCATTGCTCTCCGGATCTCGGGCTTAAGTCCCTCGATAAACTTTTGTGCTCTCTTTCATTCGTCTGCGGCATAGTGAAGAGCATAGGCGATGAGGCGGTTGAACTGTGCTTCGTACTGAGCCATGGTAGATGCTCCTTGGTTGAGATACATAAATTCTCTCTCTCGGCTGTCGCGTACTACTTCTGGCACGTACTTCATTCGGAAGTCAGTTACAAATCGTGACCAAGTGAGGGGAACTCTCTCGGCGATCCATCTCCGTTCTGTGAATTGCCACCAATCTCGAGCTGGTCCTCTCATCAGGAAGGTAGCATACTCGACCTTATCGGGGTCACCATACTGTAGTACTCGAAAGACCTGTTCCATATCAGATATCCAGGCCTCAGCTTTAAAGTCATCTGGTTCGCCCTCGAAGCAGGGTGGGCGATAATAAAGAAACCTGTCCAAGCTTTAGCCCTCAGTCTGTCTGGAGGGTACGTGCTACTGTTGTTGTTGTTGTAGCCCTTGACATACTTGCATGGCGATCTGTCGGATAATCGATACCCACTCTTCAGCTATTGGGTTCGGGGGTGTTGGAGCAGTAGGGGGTCTTCGGCGAGGCATTTTGCACCTGTGAACTACAAACTGGAAAATGATGCATGTTCGGTTAATGGAATGATCACATAAGGCATATAAAATTCAAACAAAGCATACATGTATGATTCGAATAACATGTAATATATTTAAGCACGAAACAAATCACAGAATAAGCAAAACTCGATCCTATAGCCGTATGACCTAGACACGACAAGACCTAAGCAGGGCGCGACCAGACGACAAGACAAGACAGACGCTACCTCGAGTTACACATCCACCTGCATTTGATCCCAACTCAGTACTACAATTGTAAAAGATCAAGCGATTGGTTGGCCATGCCAAAAGAAGATCAATCACAATTTCAATACTAAAGAGTTCTCAAGCACCTGTGACTGGAAACTCTAAGCCTCATTGACACGAAACGGGCAGACACAAGGGACAAGACACGATGCGATTTCAAAGCTTCGGTTCCTTTGGGGAACCTAGGCTCTAATACCACTGACTGTAGCGCCCCCTGAAGAAGGAACGCCACATCCGCACCGAAATGGACTCCCGAGCTTCAGCGAGGGGCCTCAACTCAAAAACCCACTCCGGCGAACGACACTCAAGCAATAACCATCGGCAACAGCGACAACATCCCAACAACAACCATAACCATGCAGAGCAATGCGGAAGCGATTTAAAAAGAAAACAAATAAATTCCATAGAAGCTTACATAATATCAATTAAACATTTTCAGTTTGAAATACAACAGAAGCATAAACACACAGTGCCATCCATGGCTCAACTAGCCTATCCTGTGCAATCCTAGATATCTTCAACTATCCCATGTCAGGGGCACATAAGGTACATAAAATAAATAAACCAATAAAGGGTACGAAAGTAATACGATACAATAAAAAGGACTCGACAGTTGTTGGGACCACTGAAAAGACAAACCAGACGACAAGACTGAGCCTATCTAGACCTGCTGATGCCGACTCTGACAAGATAGGTGACGTGGCCACCTGTCTACCTGAAGCAAGAACCAAAATAGCAGGGGTGAGTATAAAGGATACTCAGTAAGGGGGTTTTGATCACAGTTCGTCATTATCTCTTAAAAATAAAATGTAGTGAATGTTGCCCATTTTGAGAAAGACTATAAATAACGATATAAGTTGCAAAACTATAACACAAGGCAGCACTCGGGTTCAGCTTGCTTGGAAAATACAAAAAGGTTGACGAACCAGATCCTTTAAAATCATTTGCACATAATGTCAAGCCAATAAATTGAAAGAATATTAGTTGAGTCACGAGGCCGTTACGAGTTCGAAAGGCTTGATAGGAATAGGTTAGAAATGATGAGTAAATACGGCTCGTAATTCAACTAAATAGTTTGAATAACAAAGGAGGCTTAAGTGAGCCAAGTTCGAGCCATGCTTCTGGATTTTATATATATATATATATATATATAGGGAAATACATATGCTGAAGGAGGAAAGCCGGAATGTGCTTCGACTTGTAACAAAAGCCGTAAATCGATTAGACAAATAGATAATGCAATAATGTGTCCCGGCAAGAACGGGTCCTCTCCTTATAACTCCCATTTATGAAAATCATGCAAATACATAGTCAAGTACTCCACCACCAAAAGTCATGATCCACTCAGAATTTTATGGAAACGCGTGTTAACAACGTCACCCTTATCAGAATTTTATGGAAACACGTATTAACAACGTCACCTGTCGCGACCCCCGGGCACAGAGAGGAGAACCCCCCCTACTTGGGCACCCGTTGGACGCGCGGGTATAACCTTCGTCCCCACTGAGCACAACCCTAAAGTTTGGCTTAAAACCACTTGCCAAAAGAGGTTGCAACCTTATGATGGTTGTACTTGAGAATTAGATTATATACCCTTCAAACCAAGCTTGCATTTCTGATGTGGGATCAAATCCACACACACACGGCCTTGCAACACCCCGTGAGGGGAGGCCGTGCGCGCCACACACACACGGGGTTAGCACACCCCGTGGACGAAACCCGTGTGCTTCACCTGGAAGCAGCACAACGCATGTTGAAATTCCGTGGCGCTACAATCGCCCCTCCTTCAAAGCGTAATGTCCTCATTACGCCGCGACACAGGTCCCATTACTTCCCCGCCAGTGGGAAATCTCCCCACGCACGCCGAGTTCCTTAGGCGGAGACCCCCTGGTGCGCGGGTCCGCACTGACGGTTGGCTCTGATACCATCTGTCGCGACCCCCGGGCACAGAGAGGAGAACCCCCCCTGCTTGGGCACCCGTTGGACGCGCGGGTATAACCTTCGTCCCCACCGAGCACAACCCTAAAGTTTGGCTTAAAACCACTTGCCAAAAGAGGTTGCAACATTGGGATGGTTGTACTTGAGAATTAGATTATATACCCTTCAAACCAAGCTTGCATTTCCGATGTGGGATCAAATCCACACACACACGGCCTTGCAACACCCCATGAGGGGAGGCCGTGCGCGCCACACACACACGGGGTTAGCACACCCCGTGGACGAAGCCCGTGTGCTTCACCTGAAAGCAGCACAACGCATGCTGAAATTCCGGGGCGCTACATCACCCTTATCAGAATTTTCTTGGAAGCGCGTATCCTACAACGCCACCCTCACACTAACTCAGGTTAGCCAACCTCTTGGCCGACCTAAGCGAATACGGATTGGAGTACACATCGAGATTTGCCCTAGACGCTCGTCCCCAGGCTCACCTCCTGTATACTCCGGGCCCACTTCGTTATACCGTCCAGGGCTCGCATTTGAAATCAATCACAGTTTAGGTGGCCAAAAGGGCCATTCAAAAATAGGGAATCGGGGTGTGGGAGGCCAAAGGGGCCATTCGAGACAAGGTTATCTTTGCGAGGTCGAGAGACCAAAGTTCGCGTTTAAAACAAATGGGTTTCCCTTGCCTCTAGTTGAAACTGTTTGTAAAAGGTTTTACATATAGGTTTTGCTATGAAAAGGTTTGACTAAGCACATAAGGAATAGTAAAGGTAGTACAACAAGTAATAATAAAAGCGGGGTAGTCATTTATTTCGCAAACCTATATAAGACTATGTCCTTGCCCCAGTTAAAATAAGTTTTAACCCTTACCTGGCTTGACAAGACAGTATGAAAGCAGGCGGTAGTCAAGTTTCTCCCTAGTTGGTCTCACCTGTAATACACAGGGCCTAGAGGATGAAAACGAGACTGACAATATGAAAAGCAAGACATAAGACAACAGACAACGCACGGCAATTCATATAGAACCCTAATCATGCTATAAACGCAATATGGAAAGTAAATCAATTAAATATATAAAGACATATAAAGTACGGAACGACAATTAAAGAATATTAATGCAATATTAAATAATGAAAGAACGTAACTAATAAATATTAAAGGCATGCTAAAACGCAATTAGGGCACGTAGACATGTTTAATATAATATATAAACGCTCTCCCGCGAAAACGGGATCGAACGGATAAGAAACGGGAAAAAGGGGGGTTAAAATCCCTAAACGAGAAAGGTGTCAATTGACGGTCAAATAAGGTCGGATAAATTGTAAACTATGTAAAATATTAAATCTCGAGGCTCAAGGAAGCTATAGGTGAAAGAGGATTAATTTTCGGAGGTCGTATGTGAAAAGTCGACATTTAGATAAGTGGGGTTGACCCAATTCCCGAAGTGCAAGGAAGGAAAAGGCTAGAAAATCCACTAAGTAGGTTGCACCGGCCAACGCACGGGCTTGGCAAGCCGGTGCAAGCAAAATAGAGGTGCACGACCTCACGCACGGTCTTGAGCACGGTGCCAAGACCGTGCAGGTGCAAACGGGCCTGCGCACGAGCCTGTGCACGGGCTCAAGTTCGTGCAGGTTGAAAAGGGCTGCGCACGGACTCCTGCACGGTCTTGATCAAGACCGTGCATTCGCCCGTGTGGATCTACTGAGCAGCAGACTCAGCAGATCGCGAAATTTCACACGCGAAAATCAACATATAAATTCATACATCTCCTAATTTACACCATAAATCATCCTAATTCTCACATATAATCATATATATCATATAAGCTACACATAGGCACAAGAATCACGTAAAATGGTCAAGTAATTCTTCCTAAACACGAAAATCCTAATATTATATAATTCCTATACAAAAGCTACGAAAATCGTAATGAAGAGGGAACGAAATGAAACGGGGTAAAAGGATTACCGGTAGAGAATGTAGTGAGGATAGTTCGGGTTTTCACGGCTCGTCGACAGGGCGAGAAACGGGCTCGGTAGGGCGTCGGGAAGATCCCCTCCTTTCTTCTCCTTCTTTCTCCTTCCTTTCTTCTTTTCCTTCTTTGTGTGTAATGAGAGAATGAGAAAGATAGGTAGATATTTAGGAAAATATCTCGGGGGTAAAATTGTTATTTAGGCTTTCAAGGGCATTTATGTAATTTAAGTAATTGAGGGCATTTAAAAGATAGGTTAAATAAATCTTTTCCACAAGATTAATTAATCCAATTGGATAGATCGAGAAATTAGGCAAGAAAGAATTCGCGTAATAATATATAATATAATTAAAATATTCGGGTCATTACAGTCGTCTCCAGGCTCACCTCCTGTATACTCCGGGCCCAAATGTCATGATACAGTCCAGGGCTCGCATTTGAAAACAATGACAGTTTGGGTGGCCAAAGGGGCCGTTCGAACAGATGATACAAGCAGTTAAGTATGAATGGCCAAAGGGGCCTTTTGAGAGAAGTTGATGTAACGACCTCAGAAATACTCATAAGCGTCGTACGCTTCGGGAGCATGCTAACAGATGTCCCTAATGACATTACTTATAAGTGCCTCAGAGATCAAACAGTTACTTTTAAAACAAATAAGTTACTTATCTCTAGTTGAAAGCATTTGAAATCATTTTGGTTTTGTTATCAAAAGGTTTGACTAAGCACATAAGGAAATAGTAAATGCAGGAACATGAAGTAATAAGAAAGACGGGATAGTGAGTTGTTTCGCAAACCTAAGTAACTATGTTCTTACTCCAACTGAAAGCACTTTAAAACCTTACCTGGCTCGACACGATGGTATGGAAGCAAGCAGTAGTCAAGTTTCTCCCTCGTTGGTCCCACCTGTAATACATAGGGCCTAGAGGATGAAAACGAGATCGACAATACGAAAAGCAAGACACGAGACAACAACGACGTACGGCAATTCAAATAGAATTTAAATCATGCTACAGGCGCAATATGGAAAGCCAAATAATTAAACACATAGAGATACACAATTATGGGACAACAATTAAGAAAATATTAATGCAATACTAAATAACGAAGAAACACATAGAGAATGAAGCAAGGATCGTTTGGGATTTCATGGCTCGTCGATCGGGCGAGAAACGGGCTTGGTAGGGCGATTCTTCTCATCTCCTCCTTCTTTCTCCCTTTCTCTCTCTTCCTCTTTCTTTCTTTCAAATGATATGGGTATATATGAAATAAGGAATATAAGAGGGGTATTTTTGAAAAAGGGATATTAAATGGGGTCGGGGTAAAATAGGGAATTTTGGATAAAAGGCGGGTTCATGGATAAAAATTATTCGTGAATATAAATATTCTCACGAAAAGCCTTCGGCGCGAATAAAATATAATTCCGGAATAAATCCGAAATTTTGGGTCGTTACAGGTGGGGTGATTATAATGTCTCACATCGGTTTGGTAAGAAGAACGAATCCCCTTTATAAGTGGGTTGAAACCTTACCTGACACACGCGTTTTAAAACCTTGAGGGGGTACACTGGGCCATTGAGCCTGGTGCCTTTCCAAAGAGGACAATATATGCTTGCCGGGCTGACCTTAGGCTGCTACAGTCTGCATACCCCTAATTATTAATATAATGAGAATTATGATTTTGTTTTGATAGCCCCTGAGTGGGTTAGGATTATTTGTTATTGCTTTGAAGCGGGTTTGTAAGATTTAATTGCTTCCGCACTCGGTCATTTTGTTATCGCCTAGTAGGTTGTTTTTGTTTTTTCGTTCGCTGGGTTTCGAATTGGGACTAGAATCTCATTCTGGTTTCGGGTCGAAACTAAGTATGGGGTAGGTTTTATTTATAAAGGATAACAGTTTCCAATTTTTACTTGACAGAGTCGACCATTAGTAGCGGGAGCTAAGTGCTACATGTAGAGGTGGCTCCCGCACATGTAGCACTTTGCCCTGCGGGGACTCTAGTGGTGGCTCCCGCACATGTAGGACTTTGCCCTGCAGGCTCAAGAGGTGGCTCCCACGTACGTAGCACTTAGCTCCCGCGACTGACGATCGGCTCTGTCAAGTAAAAATTGGAAACCGTTATTCTTTATAAATAAAACCATTTTATAAATATGTTTTTCGAAAGAATGATCTTTTCCTTTATATGTACTCGTTCATTATATTGTTCCGGGTTCCCACCCATGATTGGTAGACATGTGGTATTACTCCGCTACCTTTATATGTTGTTACGGGCCTCCACCTGTGAATGATAATCATGAGATAACTCTCCGCTCTGAATGATAGTCTTGAGGTAACACTCTGCTATGAATGATAGTCATGAGATAACACTCCGCTATGAATGATAGTCTTGAGGTAACACTCTGCAGTGAATTTTCTTTCCTTTTTGTCCTTTTTGCAGTATTATCCAAGTGGGGTTTCCTTTCCGAATTCGGTTTTCTTATACGCATGTAAATATTTCTTATATACCCGAAGCCTGTGTTTTATGCTTTTCTGTTTTCTTTCCCCAAACTTATATCATACGTAGTAGCTACTTGGAAACCATATTATTTTAATGAGTTTAAAGAAAATGCTTTGATATCAAATTATTATGTATATGATTTTGGAAAAGATATTCACATAGAGACAAGTAAACGCTCTTTTGTTTTTAAAGATGTTTTGGGTATTGGAACACCTTATAAGTAAAGTCGTGAGGTGCATTCCCTGGGTGGCTCTCCCCAAGCATATGATATTTATGGGCATGTTCCTAGATCGTTGCTTAACTTGTCTCGAATGGTCTCTTGGCCACACAAACTCTTTTAAATGCGAGAATCTATTTTGGTCATTGTGCCTGGCCATTGAGCCACGTGATATATATTGGGCCCCAGGAGACCAGGGTATGGGGTGAAGCCGGTTAGACGATGGGTCTACGGTAGATCTCGGTGCTCTGACTCTAAACCCGTGACGGGACCTCGGGGTGAGGCTGGAGTGGCAACCCTTTGAGTACCTGTGACCGATGAGTTATATCCTATATCAAAGATGTGAGGGTGAAACTCCCCACATAATTATCTAGTAGTTTGGGTTAGTTACCTGACTACATAAGGAGGAATAAGGATGGTTTATTTGATATTTCTGATATTGTGAAACTGGTGGTTGATGCTCGACTCGCGAGAGCTAAGTGCTACGTACTTGGGAGCCACCTCTTGAGCCTGCGGGGCAAAGTGCTACACATGCGGGAGCCACCTCTAGAGTCCCCACTGGCGGGCGGTCATGGGCTATGTCACGCCGCGACAAGGACGTCGCGTTTCTAAAGGAGGAGGACGTCGCGTTTCTAAAGGTGGGGTGATTGTAGCACCCCAACTTTGTGGACTATCCCTCATCAGAATATGACGAGAATATAATTGGGTTTAAAAGTTAGAATTCAAGTGTAACTAATCGATATTCTTTTGGGTAGTGGTTTAGGCCCAATTTCAGGTTGCACTCAGTGAGTTCGAAGCTTTATACTCACGTCCAACAGGCCCGCAGGTTCGGGGGCGTGACAATAACGATAAGACAAATAGAAAATAACTAAGTTCCTAGCGTATTGGGGCCCCGATGGAAGTGACGATCATGCTGATCGGTGAGCGATGTCTGCATATCGGTGATCGTCCTCTGAATCAAACTCTGGAGCTCGGCAAACTGACTCTCG
The DNA here is from genome assembly GCA_958496215.1 of Verbena officinalis. Classification (NCBI taxonomy): domain Eukaryota; kingdom Viridiplantae; phylum Streptophyta; class Magnoliopsida; order Lamiales; family Verbenaceae; genus Verbena; species Verbena officinalis. The sequence continues at coordinate 33,368,114 of OY292385.1, read as the reverse complement.
AGATATAGGCTCTGAGTGTCGTGACACTCATCAATCAGCCTCTACTGCTAAATAAAATGCATGTCACTCAGTTGGCGATACTTGGTGATCTCGGTGTAGAACTTCTGTAAGTTGACGGGTCAATGAACCGAAGTGGATCCTCCAGCATGTGAAGATTGGTACCGGATCCTGCTAGGAGGATGGTGGACGGCACGGGCTTGAGTGCTTTCTTTGGTTTTCTACCGACGATGAGGCAGATTGGGGGCATGACTCGAGCTCTTGGCGAGAGGTGGTGGGACTGCACCAAGACCTTCCAGTTGCCGTTGTTTGAGGTGACTATGACCCTGATGGACTTCTTCATGATCATGGGGCTGCCTTTTGAGGGTCAGGACCTCGATTGGTGGGAGGACATCACCAATGATATGGTGGTCGATCTACTGGGGTCCAGTACGACCTACACGAGCCAGTAAGGGCTATGCTTAGGGTAGAGCAGGATTCGCGGCTTGCTACTTGTGGATGGATGCCTATAGCCTGCTTAGGATCTCATCCTGTGGAGGCTATACTCCTGCTTGGGCGATATGTATGTAGGGGCCTTTTGTATTTGTGTTTTGTCTCCTATCGGGTTGTACTTGTGTAATCCCATTTTCCGACCTTTCGCAGATATAGGCCGTGGAGATACTGGTTTGCAATAGCCCAACTTTCATGGATCCGATAAAGGATGCCTTCCCTCTGAGTTGTCGTTACACTTAGGAGAATGTACGGGCCATGGGCCGTCGGACGGCAGTAGCCTGTCGGAGGGTTCTGGAGTCAGTCACCATTAGTCAAGTGAGAATCCCTTCCCCCCTCTTGTTATTCTTGGTATGAGAGATCCTTTTCTGAATCTTTGTTCCGAATGCCGGTGCAGTGGGGACGATGGACTGAGATCACGCACCAGGGTCTCTACCTCCAGTCCATGAGGGATCACATGTACAGTTGTCCCTTTGGTCGAGTCCATTATTTGGGTTCCTAGGTGTTGTACCAGACAGGTGGTGCCCATATGTTGACCATTCCGGTCGATCCGCCCTACGTGTGGGGCGTGTCCTTTGCCCGAGAGGCGGATGTGCTGGCGGCTTATGATGAGCCTCACGGCATCATTGGGGATGCTTATGATGGACCCATGACCTATACTGACTTTGCTAGGCAATATTTGATGGGTCGATTCCCCCGTCAGTCTGGGGCTTCTTCCACCCAGGGGGGGCAGCAGGGAGATGATGATGATGATGACAATGATGATGAGGGGGATGCTCCGGAGGTGGCGGCAGTGTAACGACCCAAAATTCTGGAATATATTTTTGGAATAATTATTCGACACCTTGTTGGATTCTAAATGAAAAGATTAGCTTCGTTAGCTAATTTTAATTTATTCTAATTTATTTTGATATCCTCAACCATTTATAATTACCTTTTCTACCCCTCGAATTTATTTTAATCTCAAACGAACCCACACCCCTTAAACACACTTGCACCCTCTTGGACACATTTGCACCATCTTGAACACACCTACACCCCCTTGTGCACACTCTCTTGCACTCTCTTGCTCACACCCCAAAATCGAGAGAGAGAAAGGGAGAAGAGAAGGAGAAAGGAAGAAGAAGAAAGGAGAAGGAGAAGTCTCGTCCTGAATCCGTCGCTCGACCAATCGAGATTCTGAGACCAACTATACAATCCTCGTTCGATTATTTATCGGTAACCTTCTTTCCCCATTTCGTTTCATCCATTAAATCCTTCATTTTGTTAACATTTTGTTAAGTTTGAATATTTGATAATTTGATGGGTTTGTAGGTTAGAGTTTACCATTTTTAGTGTAGCTCGGATCAAATGGTAGCTATTAATGTGTATAATGCATAAGTGTGAATTATATGTGTTAATTTTAGCTGTAGAACCCGCCCTAGTTGATTTTAGGATGAAACCCTCATGAGAAACCTTGAAATCGCATTTTCTGCACCTGTTAGTAGAACCACACAGTCCTATGCACGGTCTTGGCAAGACCGTGCACCAGGCCGTGCACCACCTTTTATGCATGCACCGGCCTGCGCACCCCGGTGCACAAGCCAGTGCGCCCTTGTTTTAGCTTGAACGGTCTTGAGTGCGTGCTCATAGTGCGCCAGGCCGTGTGTTAGCCCGTGCGAATGCCTTGACCAAATTTTCAGCCTTTCTCCTTAGTTGCTCACGGTAATGGGGTCAACTGGCAAAAAATAAAAGTTGACTTTTTGCATAGGACCCCCTAAAATCGAGCCGTTTTCACCTATAGCTTCCATATGATTCAAGGATGAATATTTCATAAAGTTTTCAAAATTCCGACCTCTTACGGGCCTTGAATCGAGCCTTTTTCGTTTAGGACTTTTCCCCAATTTTTGAATGTTGTCCGAATGATCCGAAAATCGCATGCGTGCTTCTTTATAATATCTTATGCATGAATGTACAATTAGAATTTCAATTGAGCATGTTAGCATCTTTAATTTCGTATCTTTCGTTTAATGGATTTAATTGCTACATGATTATGATTTGGTCTTTCATGTGTTGTAGTCCTTGAGAGTCGTGCGTCGTGTATTGTCTTATTTGGTTTGTCGTCTGTCAGTTTCAGGCCGTTCTTTCCAGGAATTGCTTGAGTTGTCTTGTCGTTCCCGTGCTTCTAGGTGAGGGATTTAAAATGCTTTCAACTGGAGTAAGGATTTCTTTTATTTAGTGCGAACTACCCTTACGTGCTCATATTGATTTGATTTCTCATTCTTGTATATCTATCAGATATTTCACTATATTTTCGTGATTTTAATAACAAATGTTTTGATATCAACTTATACCTATAAGTATATCTAAATCATTTTGTTTTCAAGAGGCAAGTAAAACTCTCTCTTTTCAACGTGATGTTTTGACTTTGGTTGGGTCTATGAGGGAAGTCGTTAGGGGAGTCCGTCAGCACATCCCGACACGTAAGAAACTCATGGTTACCCCCTTTGTCGTCACACCCTTTCCTAAATGCCTGTTTAGCTTTCAACTTATAATGTTCTTCAAACGCGAGTAAAATATTGGACTTTTCTTTTATTGAGGGCCCGGGAGGGTATTTGAGGGTCCCACTTGGGGACGAGCGTCCAGGGTGTTGCCCGAGGTACTTTTCCCAAAACTAAGCATCAATCGTGGCCCGTCAAGAGTTGATAGCCACGGTTGGGAGCGATGGTAGGCGTTGCATTCGTTGCACGTTTTCCTAAAATTCAATTGGTCGCCCGATGTCGCACTATGGGGTCAGACACCGGAGATGGAGTTTTATATTGACTTGAAGGGATATAAGGAGGAACAGGCCCATTCTCGCTGGGATATTACTTGATTGTATTTATGCTTTAATTTCATTATTGTATTGTTAGTTATCGTTGAGAATGCAAGTCGAAGCACATTCCGGATTTTCTTCAATTCTGCAAATGTATTTCCCTATATATATATATATATTCAAAACGCGGAAGCGTTGGTCCTACTTGTTCCCACTTTACCTTCACTGAGTATCATTTATACTCACCCCTCGTTACTTTTAAATTCTTACTTCAGGTCGACATGTGGCGTTGTCACCTCTCATGTCGGTTGGCAACAGCGGGTCGTGAGTCTTGGTCTTCGTGTCCTTTGGTATTTGTCGGTAGTGTCCAACAATAGTCTGTCTTTTATTATTTGAACCGAATTTCTAAATAGATGGGATATATTGATGAATTATGGAAACTCGATATTGATGATGATTTGTTGAGCATTGGCTAGATAAATATATAATTGATGGATATTGATTTTTGTTAATTGATGCCCCGTGTGGCTTTGAATGTTTAATTGATATATATATGTTTTAAGCTTCCGCACTCTGTTATATCTGTTGGTTGTTGTTGTTGGACTAGGTTCGTTGTTGCCGGTATAGATTGAGTGCTTGCCGTTCGCCGGGATGGAGTTTTAAATGGGGTACATCTACCTCGTTTGGGAGTTCGTCTCGGTGCGGATGTGGTGTCCTTTCTCCTCCTACAGAAAAGGGCGCTACAGTCAGTGGTATCAGAGCCTAGCTTTCCGAAAGGGAACCGAAAGCTCTAGTATCTCATCTGTCTTGTCTTTTGTGTCTTTTGAAATGTGTCAGTCCGTGTCGAGTTCGTATTTTGACGAGTGTTCGTCTCATCTTGTTGCTTAAAATTGTAGACGATTACGGTTGGCTTAATTAACCAACTGGCAATCTTTTATGAATTTTTGTACTGAGTAAGATGTAACGCGAGCCGATCGTGGAACTCTTTGTTGTGCACTATGTGGTTTGGTCTGTCGTAGTTATGCGTCGATAGGATTTTGTTGAGTGTCTAGCACGTCGTATGTGTTTATAATTGTTGGCATCACTTCTTACAAGTCATGCACCTATTTCGCCAAGTAGTTGTGAATGCAGGTATGCCACGCAAGAAAGCCCGATCCGACCCTTCACTACCACCACTTCAAATTGCTCTAGGATCATCATACCCGTATCCGATGGGAGACACAGAAATAGCTCAAGGAGGAGAGAGCGTAAGCGAATACGAGGCTAGGTTCGCCTACCTGACCAACTATTCTCCTAACCGGGAGCCGGACCAAAGGAACAGAGCCGCAAGATTTATATCCGGGTTGAGGCACGAAATCTGACAAATACTCATAGGACTCGGCTGCTGTTCTTATGCAGAGGCCGTCGGCTGAGCTTTACGGGCCGAAGCAGAATTCGAAATGAGAGCTAGAAGTGCCCGACTGATTACCTTGGAGAACCAGCCATATGAATTAGGAACTCTAGTGGTTGTCTATACGACTTCTCGCAGTGAAGGAACAATGACTAACGGATCCAGTGGAAGTATCATCCTCTGCACGCACTGCCGGAAACCGAACCACATCGCCGAGGTGTGTAGGAGAAGACTTGGGTTGTGCCTCCTCTGTGGTGCTGCCGATCATCTCATCGACAATTGCCCCATCAGGGGCAGAGGCAACTGAGGGAGACGAGAAAACTACCGGGATCAAAGGACTCGAGCCAAGGTAAGGAATAAAAGAAAAGGAAGGCTAGACCGGACCTCGTATCTCGGAATAAAGGTACCGTGCATGTTCATAACATTCATATTTCCTCGTATTTTAATTTATTAAATGCGCGATATTATGTATTTGTTGTATAATTGAACTCCGGATTAAATCCAGGGAATTTTTGTGATTTTCACACTTTTTATTTCGAGTCAGGGGCGCTTGCACGCCCTTACACACGGTCTTGGCCAAGCCAGTGCGCCCAGCTCAAGACCGTGCAGACTAGTTCAGTGTTTGAACCGCTGAATCGGACGAACCGCTCCACACGGGCCAGCGCACGCCCGTGCGTCAGGCCGTACGTGGCCCCTTCGCCATTTAAACCTCATTTCAGCGAACATAAACTCAGCAAACCCCAATTTCCCTTATTTCTCTCGCCCAGCAACAGATTTCTCCCCCAATTTTCCCCCAATTTCATCCTCTCAACTTTGCAAGCTCGTATCTTTCGATCCGGTCATCGGATCTTTGTAATTTTTGGAAGGTACATTGTCTCTACTATGAAGTCTCATTAGTTGGTTTTTGGGGACGATCCGCCGAACCGATCGTACACAAATCGCTGCTCAAAATACACGCCCGCCAAGTGTTCGACAAAATTCCCTAGTGAAGAATTTCACCAAATTCAACCAAGCAAGCATCCAACAGCCTTCTCACATGGCCGCCGAAGGTTCTCGATGAAGGAGGAGGTGAGATGACCCTCCATCCCCGCTTCCTCTTGATGTGGATATTCCAAATTCAATTCAAGCTAAGATTTTTCGCCGGATGCATGAACGCCCGGTTCTCTCTACCAAATTCCTCGATATATAAGCCTTGGGAAGCTTGGGACTCGATGTAACGACCCAAAATTCCGGAATATATTTTCGGAATAATTATTCGACACCTCGTTGGATTCTAAATGAAAAGATTAGCTTCGTTAGCTAATTTTAATTTATTCTAATTTATTTCCATATCCCCAACCATTTATAATTACCTTTTCTACCCCTCGAATTTATTTTAATCTCAAACGAACCCACACCCCTTAAACACACTTGCACCCTCTTGGACACATTTGCACCATCTTGAACACACCTACACCCCCTTGTGCACACTCTCTTGCACACTCTTGCTCACACCCCAAAATCGAGAGAGAGAAAGAGAGAAGAGAAGGAGAAAGGAAGAAGATGAAAGGAGAAGGAGAAGTCTCGTCCTGAATCCGTCGCTCGACCAATCGAGATTCCGAGACCAACTATACAATCCTCGTTCGATTAGAGTTTACCATTTTTAGTGTAGTTCGGATCAAATGGTAGCTATTAATGTGTATAATACATGAGTGTGAATTTTGTGTGTTAATTTTAGCTGTAGAATCCATCCTAGTTGACTTTAGGATGAAACTCTCGTGAGAAACCTTGAAATCACATTTTCTGCACCTGTTAGTAGAACTATGCGGTCCTACGCACGGTCTTGGCAAGACCGTGCGCCAGGCCGTGCACCACCCTTTATGCCAGCACCGGCCTGCGCACCCTGGTGCGCAAGCCAGTGCGCCCTTGTTTTAGCTTGCACGGTCTTGAGTGCGAGCACAAGACCGTGCGCCAGGCCGTGCGTTAGCCCGTGCGAATGCCTTAACCAAATTTTCAGCCTTTTTCCTTAGTTGCTCACGGTAATGGGGTCAATTAGCAAAAACTAAAAGTTGACTTTTTGCATACGGCCCCCTAAAATCGAGCCGTTTTCACCTATAACTTCCATATGGTTCAAGGATGAATATTTCGTAAAGTTTTCAAAATTCCGACCTCGTACGGGCCTTGAATCGAGCCTTTTTCGTTTAGGACTTTTCCCCAATTTTTGAATGTTGTCCGAATGATCCGAAAATCGCATGAGTGCTTCTTTATAATATCTTATGCATGAATGTGCAATTAAAATTTCAATTGAGCATGTTAGCATCTTTAATTTCGTATCTTTCGTTTAATGGATTTAATTGCTACATGATTATGATTTGGTCTTTCATGTGTTGTAGTCCTCGAGAGTCGTGCGTCGTGTCTTCTCTTATTTGGTTTGTCGTCTGTCAGTTTCAGGCTGTTCTTTCCAGGAATTGCTTGAGTTGTCTTGTCGTTCCCGTGCTTCTAGGTGAGGTATTTAAAATGCTTTCAACTGGAGTAAGGATTTCTTTTATTTATTGCGAACTACCCTTACGTGCTCATATTGATTTGATTTCTCATTCTTGTATATCTATTAGATATTTAACTATATTTTCGTGATTTAATAACAAATGTTTTGATATCAACTTATACCTATAAGTATATCTAAATCGTTTTGTTTTCAAGACGCAAGTAAAACACTCTCTTTTCAACGTGATGTTTTGACTTTGGTTGGGTCTATGAGGGAAGTCGTTAGGGGACTCCGTCAGGACATCCCGACACGTATGAACTCATGGTTACCCCTTTTGTCATCACACCCTTGCCTAAATGCCCATTTGGCTTTCAACTTATAATGTTCTTCAAGTAAAATATTGGACTTTTCTTTTATTGAGGGCCCATGAGGGTATTTGAGGGTCTTACTTGGGGACGAGCGTCCAGGGTGTTGCCCGAGGTACTTTTCCCAAAACTAAGCGTCAATCGTGGCCCGTCAGGAGTTGATAGCCACAGTTGGGAGCGATAGTAGGCATTGCATTCGTTGCACGTTTTCCTAAAATTCAATTGGTCGCCCGTGGTCGAACTATGGGGTCAGACACCGGAGATGGAGTTTTATATTGACTTGAAGGGGATATAAGGAGGAACAGGCCCATTCTTGCTGGGATATTACTTGATTGTATTTATGATTTAATTTCATTATTGTACTGTTAATTATCGTTGAGAATGCAAGTCGAAGCATATTCCGGATTTTCTTCAATTCTGCAAATGTATTTCTTTATATACATATTCAAAACCCGGAAGCGTGGCCCGTACTTGTTCCCACTTTACCTTCACTGAGTATCGTTTATACTCATCCCTCGTTACTTTTAAATTCTTACTTCAGGTCGACAGGTGGCGTTGTCACCTCTCATTTCGGTTGGCAACAGCGGGTCATGAGTCTTGGTCTTTGTGTCGTTTGGTATTTGTTGGTAGTGTCCAACAACACTCTGTCTTTTATTATTTGAACCGAATTTCTAAATAGATGGGATATATTGATGAATTATGGAAACTCGATATTGATGATGATTTGTTGAGCATTGGCTAGATAAATATATAATTGATGGATATTGATTTATGTTAATTGATGCCCTGTGTGGCTTTGAATGTTTAATTGATATATATATATTTTAAGCTTCCGCACTCTATTATATCTGTTGGTTGTTGTTGTTGGACTAGGTTCGTTGCTGCCGGTATAGATTGAGTGCTTGCTGTTCGCCGGGATGGATTTTTAAATGGGGTACATCTACCTCGTTTGGGAGTTCGTCTCGGTGCGGATGTGGTGTCCTTTCTCCTCCTACGGAAAGGGGAGCTACAGGCAGCCCCAGTCCGTAGTGCAAACTTGCCTAGGAACTTTCCCACCTGGACGTTTGATATGGTCGATTTCCGGGGAAACACCGTGACTCTGACCCTTCCTCATCCAGGGATAGATGGGGTCCCAGGATTCTATTTCCAAAGAAGAAGGTATGTCTCTTGTCTTCCTCTTGTCATTATTCGGTTGGAATTTGGTCGTATAATGGTAACCTCTTGGCTGTGCAGCGCTACAAAGTGGCCTATGAGGAGGCCATGAAGATGATTCACTCTTTGAAGAAGGAGCTTGCGAAGAGGACTGGCGCATTCTATCGGGAGTTGGTCTGCTGGTCGAACGACGTGGTATGTGTCCTTTTTCAGTTTTTCTTCATGGTTTTGTCGTTTCTACTATATTTGATATAGCTGCGTTTTTCCTTGCAGGGCTCATCTTAGGGGACGAGGAGAAGGGGGCGAGACGTGCCCATTCGTCGGGACCAGTCTGAGCGTTCTTCCAGCGATCGGCGTTCAGCCCCAGTCCGGCGCGGGTCTAATAAGGCGGCTGAGAAGGGCAAGGCGGTGCGTCAGGAGCGACGCACCAAGACGCGGTATGATAGGCCAGCGGCGAGGCCACAGGGTGGACCAGTGATCAACGAGAGTCGAGCTCAGGCAAGGGCCCAGGAGCGTACGGGGGACACCACTCCGAGTGATTCGGATGATGACGCCTATGTGGCCGATGGCAGTCTTTACCATGGTAGCGACAACAGTTCTGCTGATGGATCCTTTCGTAGGGAGTATAGATAGGTTTTCTGTTGTTTTGTAAAAACTTGTATCACGTGTTGTGTTAAACTGTAAACCTTATCTATGTATGAAAATGTTGTCTTCATTTCCATAAAGTGTTTGCGTCCTTGAGACATGTATGTATAGATGTATGAAATGGCTGATTTCATGACACCTGACGGTGCACGCTGTTGGCGTGTGAAGGATTGGGGCATTTTGCCATGCCCACACCAAAATGACTGGCTTTGATCGCTTAGTCTTTAACAGGGGGAACAGCCCCTATGTTAGTGCACATTGACTAGGGTTGTTCAGGGGACACCTAGGTTAGAACTAGACTACCTATTGTACATGCAGTACTCGTCCTTTCTGAAGGTTACTTGCTCCTAGACAGCACTAGACCCGAGCTTGCAGGACATCGAGATCAGGTTGGCTGAGGGAGATGAACTCATTCTGTAATTGGGATGTGGTGCCTAGGTGTTGTTTGTAGAGGCCTCTTTGGCCATTCCAAGGGACTTTGGCCTTCGCGCAGACAGCTCAGTGTGTATTTGCAGGGCCGAGCATTTCATACTGAGGTGTCGGACATGGGATTCCTTCCTTTAGTTAGGTGGGAAAATCTCTTCTTGCTGAACAGCCCCAGTGTGGGCCGGATTATCGTGCAAGCTGTTACACTGAGGTAAGCATCTCATAATGGGGCGTTTGCTGCAGGCCTTGATCCTAACCCGCCCGATGAGTTCCTTCCCTATTCAGCCCCAGTGTAAGCTTTGCCCATGTACGGGTGCAGGGATCTTGCCCAGCCCCAGTGTGCGGCGTTTGTGAAGACGGACCGTGTAGAGATCCTCTAATGTTGATCTGAGCGACGAGCGGGATTTGGTTTCCACCTAAGGGACCTAGGGATTTGACCAGCCCCAGTGTGGGTAAGGGAATCCTAGACTCTTGGACCGCCTTGGTTTGCCTAAGGACTTTGAGAGTTGGTTGAACCGACAACTGATGCCATCCTAACACCATCTAAGATTTCCTTAGGGAGCCACAGATGACGCCCCTTTCTCTAGGGTGCGACGTGTAGCTATACCGACTAGCCTAGACCAACTAAAGGTACCTCTTTCCGTGTATGAATATTTCCTTGGATGCCGTCGAAGGTAGGTTAGCAGAATGAGGTTGAAGGCTGGATAGAAAGGCTGGGGTGATAAATGTGGGTAGGAAAAAGGAAAAGCTCAGCGCGTGCGGCTTTCAGGACTTTGTTAAGTCTGTTTTTGGCTCATTTTTCCTCACGTTCTCCCCTTTTTTTTTTTTTTTTGTCTTGTCCCCTTTTGTTTTGGGGATCTTTTGTTCGATTTTTTTTTGTTTTGCCCCTTTTTGTTGTCTTTTTTTTTCTAGGGTCTTTTTCTCTCATTGTTTTTTGTGAACTCTCAGACCGTTAGATGTGAAAGCCATTTGGCACTCAGAGGCACTTTTTGAGCTCTTAGAAAGGCTAAGAAAGAAAACAGGTTGCGATGGGATTGTGGTAAGGTCCCGTCACTTGGCTCAGATTGGCTAGGGGGAAGATAAATTTTACTGAAAATTATATCTGAACTCGAAGTGACTTCTCGAGCTGCCTACGTACCTCCATTTTTCCTCACAAAATTTAGAAATCACGACCTTTAACTAGTGAGGTCAGTTTTTTGCCTAAGGCGTGGGTCTTTATAGTTTAGACTTGGCCTTCCACAGGAATTTTACACTCAAAACTACTCTCATGGAGGATCAAGCTACACGTAGTTCTTGTTACATGAGTAACGGAAGAATGGTAGTGGCTAGAAAAAGAAGGGGGGGTTAGGGAACTTCATGCGCAGTCCTTCTCACGGCGTGTACTTCTTAAGTTGATCTAGGTTCGTAGGGGAGGCAAATGCAACTCCATCGAGGTCAGTTAACCACACTGCACCTCCTGTCAGGATTTCCTTGATGAGGTAAAACCCGGACTAACTGGGGCTAAACATCCCTCTCGGATCCCTCGGCTCACCGCAGATTTCCTTAAGCATTAGGGGAAAGGGGAAAAGGGGAAAGACCCGACTTTTGCCTAGATGATGATCTAGCGGGTTTATTTTCTCTTTTTTTTGTTTATAATTTGTCCCATTTTTGCCTAGGTCATCCTGTCCGACCTACCTGGGAGCCTTTTTTGCCTAGGTCACCCTGCTCGACCTAGCCGGCTATTATTAAGGAAATGTGTTGGGGGCGATTTGAAAAGAGCCCCAGTCTATGTAGATATGCGACATTATACATCATGAGACCTTGTCGGCTTCGGATATGGTCTTGGTATAGTACCCCTGACAACACGGTGTTTCGGCTGTCTAAGAAGGAGTAGCAATCGTTTGGACTCTGACTGCAAGTACGGTCGATAGTCTAGTATCAGGGCGGTGCCCCGGATGGACTCCCAGTCGACATGGCGGTCCTAATACTTGGTGCAGAATGTTAATGTTGATAGACGAGGGTTTTTTTTTTTTGAGAAATTTGATACCCATCTAAGGCAACACTGACACCCTTGCCCCATTCTTAGTGTTTTACTCAAAGGGAGTGCCACTAAGAGTCAGAGGTAAGGTTTCTACCCCGGTCTCAGGTATAGTGTACCTAGAGGCGATCCATATGCACGAGCGGTCCTTTCGGGTTCGATGTTTGGCTACCACTTGCCTAGAGTGCCAAAAATGTCCTCCTAGGGTCCTCCCCGAGGGACTCCCATGTCAGAACAAGTTTGTTGACTCGTTAACGCACTTAGTGTAGTCTGCCGGAGGATTCACAGTCCAGTTGGTGGGGCACGAACGACCCTCTTAAGTACCAACGACTTGACAGAATCGTCTTAGGCGGCTTGCACTAAGTACTAGAGCAAGTGGTTGAGGGTCATAGTACGTTCGACGGGGGGTCATGACCTCCCCCAATCTCCGATTACCAAGCCTCAGGGTATAACACTCACGTTATGCAGAATGCAATACAGTTTGTGAAGTGTGTGAGGTTTCTAGCGCGAGATCAGTATATGTATGTACACGTATAAATATGTATACATATATATAGGTAAGTTGCAACTAAAGTGAACACATAAGGGGTTTGGGGAACCCTTTGGTCATTTGGCTCGGCTGCGATCGAAGTCTAGCTCTTTTAGACGTCCCTAGCAGAGTCACCACTGAAGGCGGGTGAAGGCTGCATCGCCTGCCCTCCTTGTTTGTTGAGGTTTTGGTGGGGTGTTTTCTGTTAGGATGGCGATGTAAGGGTGGGTTTTACCTTTGGTGTGGCATCCTTCCCTGTTCGCCATTCGGAGGTTTAGAGTCGCCACCCACGGGGTTAAGGTTGAGAGGGAAACCTGTATAGGCTCGTGTGTCCTTGTGTGTGTCCAGAGAGTCGTGTGATGGGTTCGGGAGCTAAGTTACGATGGGGAAGGGGTTGCAGCAACCTATCACCCCCCATCGCCCCTTTCGGGTCTTCTCACCAATACCAAATGACCGTAGTAGTTCCCCAAATGTGTAAACAAGTAATTGCAAGCAAATATATATATATATATATATATATATATATATATATATGCACCGTACACGCATATATATATATATATATATATATATATATATATATATATATGTGTACGTGTGTGCATGTGAAATATAGGGATTGGATCCCTTTGGCTTCGTACCGGAAGGAGCTGGCTGCCTACGTATCCCAAGGAGCTTGGGAATCAGAGCCAACGTAGTTCATTCCCCCAAACTTTTGAGAGTGGGGTATGGAGTAAACATGTGATGTTCGTCACGCCTCATTTTTGTAGAGCTTTTATGTTGTTTTTGGATTAAAAGGGGAAAGTTCTCTTGTGGAAAGAGTTGCCTTTTTAGGTATTTACGGGTAGAGGGGGAGTAAAGCTCGAAGCTTTAGACCCTCGTGCCGGGTTAACCATAAAAAGGGATTCTTTTGTTAAGAGAAGGCTTTCGTGTTGATTTTGGAAAGTTCCTTGATAAAAAGGAAATATTTTGTAAAAAGGTTCGTGTTTTTGACAAGACCTTGGGTCTAGTTCCTGGCTGTGAATTCGTCCGGCCTTCGTTAAACCTATCGAGGGATTATAAGCCCTACAAAATGTAACGCCCCGCTATTTTTATAACGCTTCGGTAAGTTTACCGATTAATTGCTCTTGTGTGCATTGTTTGCAATTATGTGAATTATATGAATTAATGGGTGATTCTATATGTGAATAATATGAAGACTTCATATTAAGAATCTTTATATTTGAATTACCCTACACTATGTTTATACTTGAAGTGTTGTATTTGAAATTTTATGAAAATTGTGTCATTATATTTGAATCACATGATATTATATTTGAAATATATGCAATATATATATACAAACATATACAAATATATATGTATATATATATATAAATATCTATATAAATTGCTAGCTAATTTTGACTTTTCAAAATAACTTAGATTTATGTAATTACCTCATTTCTCTCTCAACTTTCTACACTATTCTCAAGCAACATTCTCTTCTTCTTCCTCTCATCTCTCGGCCCTCACTCCACCAGTCACCACCGCCACTTTCAACCACCATCAAAGCACCAAAAATCATCCTTTTTCTTGCTACAAAAAGTTGCTCTATCATCCAAGGAACAAACCTCTACTTTCTATTTGTGCAAACAAGCTCTCTACATCTCCTTTCTCCTCCATTTTCTCCTTCAAGGTAAGGTTGTAAATCTCTCTAATCTTTGAGGTTCAATGTTTATATGTTGATGAAGTGAAGAAGCATGCTAGAATGAATGATTGATGAGCTTAGTTTGGTGATTGATTACATGTAGCATTACTTGTGATTTTTTTCCATGGAATTTGATCAATGTGCAATATTGGCCTAATGCTCTTAGATGCTTAAATGGTTAGGGAATTCATCTTAGTTCATGATATTAAGCAAATTGGTGAAGTTTTGTGGAGTTTGGGATTGAAAAATGAAAGTTTGGCAAAAATAGGTAGGGGCTGATGAATAGTGATTTTTGAGCATTTGGCTTCATTTTTTGATTCTTTTGGAATCAAAAATCTTAAAATGTATTAACTAAGTGATGCCGGAAGTTTCGGATTAATCGGAGTTGATTTGCTATGCAAAGTAGTTAATGAGGGGTGGTTTGTGTAATATTCACAAACCTTTGAATTTTATTTCCCAAGCTTCCATATTACTTGTATGCCTATTTTAGCTTAATATCAGGTGTATTTGATTGTGTTTAAATGTGTTTGAATGAGCTTAGTTGTGTTTAAATGCATTTATGCATAATATGTTATTTTGAGCATAAAATGCATTTCATAGCCGTGCGTCGTATTTAGTTGATTTATCGAGTCGTGTCTTACCTCGAGGCCTGTGTATTACAGGTGGGACCTCGCGGGACTGATCTCTGGTCGTTTGGTAACCCCTTTTGTAAAACCTACAGGTGAGGATGTAAAATGTTTTCTAACTGGAGTATGAACAAATATTTGCGAAAACCCTACCCCTTTATATTTCAATTATATGTTATCAATATTTGAAATAAAAAGGATTTGATATAAAATGATATGTAACGCCCCGTTACTTTATAACGCTTCGGTAAGAATAGCTCTTGTGTGTATTATTTGCAAATTATGTGATTATGTGAATTATATGAATTAATGTGTGATTCTATATATGAATAATATGATGAATTCATAAGAATTTTTATATTTGAAATTTACTTCACACTATGTTATATTTGAAGTGTTGTATTTGAAATCTTATGAAATTTTGTCAATTATATTTGACTTGTATGATATTAATCTTGAAATATACATAAATATATATGCAAATATATACATAAATATCTATACAAATGTATATACAAGTATACACATATAGCTAGCTAATTTTGACTATTCAAAATAACTTATATTTATTTAATTATCTCATTTCTCTCCACATTTTTCTACACTATTCTCAAGCAACATTCTCTTCTTCTTCCTCTCATCTCTCGGCCCTCATTCCACCAGCCACCACCACCACTTTCAACCACCATCAAAACACCAAAAATCATCCCCTCTCTTGCTACAAAAAGTTGCTCTTTCATCTAAGGAACAAGCCTCTACTTTCTATTTTTGCAAACAAGCTCTCTACATCTCCTTTCTCCTCCATTTTCTCCTTCAAGGTAAGGTTGCAAATCTCTTTAATCTTTGAGTTTCAATGTCTCATATGTTGATGAAGTGAAGAAGTAGGCTAGAATGAATGATTGATGAGCTTAGTTTGGTTGTTGATAGCCTGTAGCATTACTTGTGATTTTTCATATAAATTTGATTATTATGCAATGTTGGATTGATGAATTTAGATGCTTAGATGCTCAAATGGATTGGTAATTCATGTTAGTTCATGATATTAAGCTAATTGGTGAAGTTTTATGGAGTTTGGAGTTGAAAAATGAGAGTTTGGCAAAATATGTAGGGGCTGATGAATAGTGATTTTTGAGCATTTGGCTTCATTTTTCGATTCTTTTGGCATTAAAAATCCTTAAATATAGTAGCTAAGTGATGCCGGAAATTTCGGATTAATCGGAGTTGATTTGCTATGCAAAGTATTAAACGAGGGGTGGTTTGTGTAATATTTACAAACCTTTGAATTTTGATTTCCAAGCTTCCATATTACTTGAATGCTTAGTTTAGCTTCATATCATGTATGTTTGATTGTGTTTGAATGCATTTGAATGAGTTTAATTGTGTTTAAATGCATTTATACATAATATGTTATTTTGAGCATAAATGCATTTCATAGCCGTGCGTCATATTTGATTGTTTTATTGAGTCGTGTCTCACCTCGAGGCCTGTGTATTACAGGTAGGACCTCGCGGGACTGATCTCAGGTCGTTGGAAACACTTTTTGTAAAGCCTACAGGTGAGGATGTAAAATGTTTTCTAACTGGGGCATGAACAAATATTGCGAAAACCATATCCTTTGTATTTCAATTATATATTACCAATACTTGAAATAAAAAGGATTTGATATAAAAATGATATATGTGTATTTTTTTCTAAAATGGATTGAAAATAGAGACAAGAGAACTATTTTGTTTTTAAAAGTAACATTTGGTCTCGGGTCTTGCTCGTATGCCTCGAGTTATAGGCAACGTGTGGAGAAACCCTAGACGGTTACATACCTTGTCTCGAACGACCCTTTTGGTCAACTAAAACATTTATAAAGCGAGATTATATTTCCTTTAACCCTATTGAGGACGCTCTTAGGGTATATTTGGGCCCCGGATTATACTAGAGGTGGAAACCCGGAGATGTGCGTCTAGGGTGAAGCCCTTAGTATAATCCAGGTTATATATATGGATGGAGACCCAGTGACGATCATGTAATATATAATCAAAGGGTATTACTCTTTGCTAGTCGGAGGTAGTCTAGCTCGGGTAATACTTACACCGGTGCTATTAATCGGTTTTGGTGAAATCTTGGGTAGCTCCCTTGATAAGCCAAACGGTGTTACGGATTTCATAATAATTATCATATGTTTTGGGAGTTATAAGGAGACGACCCGATCTCGCCGGGAATAAAATATTTTATAAAATGTTTTGATTCAATATTTAATTCACAAAACTTAGATGAATTGTAAAAGAGCTTATCGACACTAGATTTGCTTATATCAACCTAAGTGTGAGTTAAATATGCTTTTATTATATACATATATTCCCTTCCTCACTGAGTTCGTTTGACTCACATCCCGTTTTGGTTCATGCTTCAGGTTAGCGGTCAGGTACTGGCAGCAGCATTGTAGGGTCATCAGTCTTTGGAGTCAGTTATATGTATTTTGTTAGCTGAATTCAATTATATATATTTCGTCATGTTAAATAGAATGTAGTTGAAACGTGGATGAAATATGAAACTTGATGACAATTTGGAATGATGAATTTGATGGGATTATGATATATATATGTTAATATCATGCTATTGAGATGATGATACTTGCTTCCGCTTCGTTAATGTTACATTGATGTTGTTGATGTTGTTGATGTTGGTGTTGTTGTTGGGGAGTTGCTGTTGCCAGATTGTGGGAATCCCGTTGTCCGGGGCGGGTTTTCGAGTGGTGGTATTTAACTATCGCTCGGGGGCTCGTTTCGGTCCGGGGGTTGTGGCGTGGGGGACGTCACATGATATATATGTATCTTTTCTAAAATGGTTTTAAAATAGAGACAAGAGAACTATTTTGTTTTTAAACGTAACATTTGGTCTCGGGACTTGCGCGTATGCCTCGAGTTATTCGGCAACGTGTCGAGAAACCCTAGACGGTTACATACCTTGTCTCGAACGACCCTTTTGGTCAATCAAAAAAATTATAAAGCGAGACTATATTTCCTTTAACCCTATTGAGGACGCTCTTAGGGTATATTTGGGCCCCGGATTATACTAGAGGTGGAACCCGGAGACGTGCGTCTAGGGAGAAGCCCATGGTATAATCCAGATTATATATATGGATGGAGACCCAGTGACGATCATCCAATATATATAATCCAGATTATATATAGATGGAGACCCAATGACGATCATCTGATATATAATCAATGGGTGTTACTTGTAACTAGTTGGAGGTAGTCTAGTTCAAGTAATACTTGCACCGGCGCCATTAGTCGGGTATGATGAAATCGAGGGTAGCTCCCGCGATAAGCCAAATGGTATTGAGGAGGAATTTCATTATATTTGATATGTTTTTGGGAGTTATAAGGAGATGGCCCGTTCTCGCCGGGAATAAAAATGTTTTCTAAAATGTTTTACTTTAATATTTAATTCACAAAGCTTTGATGAATTATAAAGAGAAAGTATCGGCACTAGATTCGTTTCTCTATTAACCAAAGCGTGAATTAAATATGTTTTATGTTTTAATTATTATATATATTCCCCTCCTCACTGAGTTCGTTTGACTCACATCCCGTTTTGGTTCATGCTTCAGGTTAGCGGTCAGGTACTGGCAGCAGCGTTGTAGGCTTGTACAGTCCTTGAAGTCGGTCTTATGTATTTACTTTTGTGGATCGAACTTATGATGTTGAATTACATGAAAACTTGAAATGTTATGCTGATGTAGAATACTTGATGAATTGATGTTATAACTTGTGATAGATAATGGACTTATAAATGTTTATTTTGGCCACGGATGGCAGTGTGAGTATAAATTTGAACTTTTGCTCGTTGCTTCCGCTTGTTGGTGCTGTTGTTGTTGTTGTTGATGTTGGTACTGTTGATGGGGAGATGCTGTTGCCAGATTGTGGGAATCCCGTTGTCCGGGACGGGTTTTCGAGTGGTGGTATTTAACTATCGCTCGGGAGCTCGTTTCGGTCCGGGGGTTGTGGCGTGGGGGACGTCACAGCTAAAGGTGGTATCAGAGCCTAGGTTTGGTACTTAGGTTTTGATGTCGTGTCGAGTCTGTCTAGGTCGAACGGCTTTAGAACAATGTGCTTTTATATGTCTATGTTATGTGACCTGTGTGGACATGGTCATGTGGCTAACGAAGCATGCATATTATTTAGTCTTTTGATACAGGAAAATGGTTCGTGCTCGTGGTAGACCTATCCTAATGCAGTGGTGCAAGGTACTGTACATTTGCATGACATGTCCATAGTTGCATTATATGATTTGGGTGCGACGCATTCTTTTATTGCACCTGAATATGTTTCTAGATTATCTTTATCTGCCGAGTCTTTACCGTATGTGCTTGAGGTCAATTCCCCGTTGGGAATTTCTTATTTGTGTAATCGAGTCTTCCGAGACTGCCCGTTGAGGATAGACGATCGCGATTATCCGGCTGATCTCATTGAACTTCTGATGAGTCACTACGGGATAATATTGGGAATGGACTGGCTATATCAGCATCAGGCTTATATTGACTGTTTCAAGAAAAGAATTACTCTGGGAGCTGATAGCGAGATTTTAGGCAAAAGGTTTGACAAGATTCCTCGAGTATCTTATGTTAAAGCCGCCCGAATGATTCGCAAGGGATCTCCGGCCTTTGTTGCTTATCTACTGAACCGTCCGAAAGAGCAAGTTAAGCTTGAGGAGGTGCCAGTAGTTGGAGAATTCCCTGATGTGTTTCCCGAGAGTTTGAATTCTTTGCCTCCGGAACGAGAGATAGAGTTTGTGATCGATTTAGCTCCGGGTGCCGAACCGTATTCGAAGACTCCTTACCGTATGGCTCCGGCGGAGTTGAAAGAATTGAAGATTCAGTTGGATGGATTGTTGGAGAGTGGGTATATTCGACCGAGTACTTCGCCATGGGGTGCGCCTGTTCTTTTTGTGAAAAAGAAGGATGGGACGTTGACGATGTGTGTAGACTATCGTGAGCTGAATCGGATGACGATAAAGAACAAATATCCTCTACCTCACATTGAAGAGTTGTTTGATATTTTGCAAGGGTCGAAAGTATACTCTAAACTTGATCTCCGACAGGGGTATTACCAGTTGAGGATTCGAGAGTCTGACATTCCGAAGACTGGGTTTAATACTCGATATAGGCATTTTGAGTTCGTAGTTATGCCTTTCGGGTTAACGAATGCCCCAGCTGCTTTCATGGATTTGATGCATCGTACTTTCCGGCCATATCTCGATAAGTTTGTGGTGATCTTCATTGACGATATCCTGGTTTTCTCAAAGACTAAGGAAGAACATGCTGAGCATCTTCGCATCGTGTTAAGAACTCTCCGAGAGCATCAGTTGTATGCCAAGTTCAGTAAATGCGAATTTTGGCTTGATAAAGTTACCTTCCTTGGTCATGTGATATCAGGAGATGGAATCGAAGTGGATCCCTCGAAGATTGAGGCCGTAATGAAATGGGAGCAGCCGAAGACCCCAACTGAGGTCAGATGTTTTCTAGGGTTAGCTGGCTATTACAGGCGTTTCGTTAAAGATTTCTCCAAGATAGCCACTCCGCTGACCAATTTAACTTGCAAGGACGTGCATTTTAAATGGGACGATAAATGCGAGGCAAGTTTCCAAGAGTTACGGAAACGGTTGACTACTGCTCCGATACTTGCACTACCTGAAGGTTCCGAAGGGTTTACGGTTTATACCGATGCCTCAAAAGAAGGGTTAGGATGTGTTCTGATGCAAAACGGTAGAGTGATAGCTTATGCTACGCGTAAGTTAAAAGATGCTGAGAAGAACTATCCTATCCACGATCTTGAGCTAGCTGCTATTATCTTTGCCCTGGGAAAGTGGCGACATTATTTATACGGCGTGACATTCGACATTTTCACCGACCACCAGAGTTTGAAATATCTGCATACTCAGAAAGATCTCAATCGCAGGCAACGACGGTGGATGGAATTTCTTGAAGATTATGATTGCCGTATTCAATATCACCCAGGCAAAGCTAACGTAGTAGCCGATGCTTTAAGTAGACAGGCAAAGGTAGCTGTCTTAGAAGGAACCTCTACAAGAGTGATGTCGGAAGCAGGGAAATATCATCTAGCCTCTCAACCGCGAATCGCGAATCTTTCAGTCCGACCAGATTTGGTTCAGAGACTTAAAAACGAGCAGAGTGCTGATGACTGGATACAAAGACAGGTCGTGAGGATGCAAGATGATCCGAACTCCTCATTTGCTTTCGATGATATGGGTCTTTTTCGTTTTAAGAACCGAATTTGCGTGCCGAAGAACTTGAAGACCGAAATCATGGAGGAAGCACATAAATCTGCTTATGCCGTCCATCCGGGAGGTAATAAGATGTACCGAGATCTCAAGACTCAATATTGGTGGCACGGAATGAAACGTGAAGTTGCTGATTTTGTGAGACGGTGTTTGACTTGTCAACGAGTTAAAGCCGAACATCAGCAACCTGGTGGAACTCTACAGCCACTCTCTATTCCGGATTGGAAATGGGAAGATATTGCTATGGATTTCATGTCCGGATTACCGAGAGTTCGGGGCGGATATGACACGATTTGGGTAATTGTGGATCGTTTGACGAAATCCGCCCATTTCATTCCAATTCGAAAGACCACCAATGTCAAGAAACTGGCAGAGTTGTACATCGAGCACATTGTAAAGCTACATGGAGTTCTGAAGAATATCGTGTCCGATCGAGATCCTAAGTTCACTTCTAGACTTTGGCAAGAAATTCACAGAAACTTGGGAACGAATTTGAAATTCAGCACGGCCGCTCACCCGCAAACTGATGGTCAATCTGAGAGAACCATCAAGATTCTAGGCGATATGCTGCGAGCTTGTGCTCTTGACTTCTCCACGAGTTGGGAAAAATGACTGCCACTCATTGAATTCGCCTACAACAACAGCTACCAAGCGACAATTGGGATGCCCCCATACGAAATGCTTTATGGACGTAAATGTCGATCCCCTCTGTACTGGGAATTGGAAGATTGGCGAAGAACTAAGAACGGAGTTGAACGAGCTCTACCTCCGAAGACGATCTAGGAAACTCTTGAAAAGATTGCAATCATTCGACAGAGAATGAAAGCTGCCCAGGATCGCCAAAAGAGTTATGCTGATAAGAGACGCCGGGATTTGGAATTTGAAGAGGGAGACAAAGTGTTCCTTAAGGCGACGTTGAGGAAAGGTTTTGCTAGAGTGGGAAAAGGTGGGAAACTCAGTCCGAGATATTTGGGACCCTATGAGGTTATTGAGCGGATTGGGAAGACTGCATACCGCCTGAACCTGCCCTCGACTCTAACTGGGATTCACAATGTCTTCCATGTTTCTCAATTGCGAAAATACTATCCCGACGAATCTCATATTCTCCGAGATGAAGAAGTCCAGGTAGAGCCTGACTTGACGATTGAGATGAAACCTGTTGAGATTCAGGATCGCCAGTTCAAGCAACTCCGCAACCGACATATTCCCTTGGTTCGTATATTGTGGAGAAACCGAACCACCGAGCAACTAACTTGGGAAACGGAAGAGAAGATGCGAACTCATTATCCTGAGTTATTTGCCTAGCCGAATTAGAATCTGGGGACCAGATTCTCCGAAGGGGGGGATAGTGTAACGCCCCGCTATTTTTATAACGCTTCGGTAAGTTTACCGATTAATTGCTCTTGTGTGCATTGTTTGCAATTATGTGAATTATATGAATTAATGGGTGATTTTATATGTGAATAATATGAAGACTTCATATGAAGAATCTTTATATTTGAATTACCCCACACTATGTTTATACTTGAAGTGTTGTATTTGAAATTTTATGAAAATTGTGTCATTATATTTGAATCACATGATATTATATTTGAAATATATGCAATATATATATACAAACATATACAAATATATATGTATATATATATATAAATATCTATATAAATTGCTAGCTAATTTTGACTTTTCAAAATAACTTATATTTATTTAATTACCTCATTTCTCTCTCAAACTTTCTACACTATTCTCAAGCAACATTCTCTTCTTCTTCCTCTCATCTCTCGGCCCTCACTCCACCAGTCACCACCGCCACTTTCAACCACCATCAAAGCACCAAAAATCATCCTTTTTCTTGCTACAAAAAGTTGCTCTATCATCCAAGGAACAAACCTCTACTTTCTATTTGTGCAAACAAGCTCTCTACATCTCCTTTCTCCTCCATTTTCTCCTTCAAGGTAAGGTTGTAAATCTCTCTAATCTTTGAGTTTCAATGTTTATATGTTGATGAAGTGAAGAAGCATGCTAGAATGAATGATTGATGAGCTTAGTTTGGTGATTGATTACATGTAGCATTACTTGTGATTTTTTTCCATGGAATTTGATCAATGTGCAATATTGGCCTAATGCTCTTAGATGCTTAAATGGTTAGGGAATTCATGTTAGTTCATGATATTAAGCAAATTGGTGAAGTTTTGTGGAGTTTGGGATTGAAAAATGAAAGTTTGGCAAAAATAGGTAGGGGCTGATGAATAGTGATTTTTGAGCATTTGGCTTCATTTTTCGATTCTTTTGGAATAAAAAATCTTAAAATGTATTAACTAAGTGATGCCGGAAGTTTCGGATTAATCGGAGTTGATTTGCTATGCAAAGTAGTTAATGAGGGGTGGTTTGTGTAATATTCACAAACCTTTGAATTTTATTTCCCAAGCTTCCATATTACTTGTATGCCTATTTTAGCTTAATATCATGTGTATTTGATTGTGTTTAAATGTGTTTGAATGAGCTTAGTTGTGTTTAAATGCATTTATGCATAATATGTTATTTTGAGCATAAAATGCATTTCATAGCCGTGCGTCGTATTTGGTTGATTTATCGAGTCGTGTCTTACCTCGAGGCCTGTGTATTACAGGTGGGACCTCGCGGGACTGATCTCTGGTCGTTTGGTAACCCCTTTTGTAAAACCTACAGGTGAGGATGTAAAATGTTTTCTAACTGGAGTATGAACAAATATTTGCGAAAACCCTACCCCTTTATATTTCAATTATATGTTATCAATATTTGAAATAAAAAGGATTTGATATAAAATGATATATATGTATCTTTTCTAAAATGGTTTTAAAATAGAGACAAGAGAACTATTTTGTTTTTAAACGTAACATTTGGTCTCGGGACTTGCGCGTATGCCTCGAGTTATTCGGCAACGTGTCGAGAAACCCTAAACGGTTACATACCTTGTCTCGAACGACCCTTTTGGTCAATCAAAACAATTATAAAGCGAGACTATATTTCCTTTAACCCTATTGAGGACGCTCTTAGGGTATATTTGGGCCCCGGATTATACTAGAGGTGGAACCCGGAGACGTGCGTCTAGGGGGAAGCCCATGGTATAATCCAGATTATATATATGGATGGAGACCCAGTGACGATCATCCAATATATATAATCCAGATTATATATAGATGGAGACCCAATGACGATCATCTGATATATAATCAATGGGTGTTACTTGTAACTAGTCGGAGGTAGTCTAGTTCAAGTAATACTTGCACCGGCGCCATTAGTCGGGTATGGTGAAATCGAGGGTAGCTCCCGCGATAAGCCAAATGCTATTGAGGAGGAATTTCATTATATTTGATATGTTTTTGGGAGTTATAAGGAGATGGCCCGTTCTCGCCGGGAATAAAAATGTTTTCTAAAATGTTTTACTTTAATATTTAATTCACAAAGCTTTGATGAATTATAAAGAGAAAGTATCGCCACTAGATTCGTTTCTCTATTAACCAAAGTGTGAATTAAATATGTTTTATGTTTTAATTATTATATATATTCCCCTCCTCACTGAGTTCGTTTGACTCACATCCCGTTTTGGTTCATGCTTCAGGTTAGCGGTCAGGTACTGGCAGCAGCGTTGTAGGCTTGTACAGTCCTTGAAGTCGGTCTTATGTATTTAATTTTGTGGATCGAACTTATGATGTTAAATTACATGAAAACTTGAAATGTTATGCTGATGTAGAATACTTGATGAATTGATGTTATAACTTGTGATAGATAATGGACTTATAAATGTTTATTTTGGCCACGGATGGCAGTGTGAGTATAAATTTGAACTTTTGCTCG
This sequence comes from Verbena officinalis, assembly GCA_958496215.1. Taxonomy (NCBI): domain Eukaryota; kingdom Viridiplantae; phylum Streptophyta; class Magnoliopsida; order Lamiales; family Verbenaceae; genus Verbena; species Verbena officinalis. Next base: position 33,343,396 of record OY292385.1, on the reverse strand, counting down.
TTGCTTCCGCTTGTTGGTGCTGTTGTTGTTGTTGTTGATGTTGGTACTGTTGATGGGGAGATGCTCTTGCCAGATTGTGGGAATCCCGTTGTCCGGGGCGGGTTTTCGAGTGGTGGTATTTAACTATCGCTTGGGAGCTCGTTTCGGTCCGGGGGTTGTGGCGTGGGGGACGTCACACAAAAGGTATCTGGCGAATCAGAAAAGGAACTAAACTTAGGTATGTCTACCCTATACCCTATGCTCGGGAAGTTCTGGGTTTAGCACAGACAAGCGAGATGAGAAGCTTCAAGCGAGAAAGCGGTAAAGCACTTAGGCAAGCAAGAAACTAAAGGGGAACGTCGGGCACCGGTTGTAGTCTAGGTGGGGTCGAGGAAGGGGGGATCCTTTGCTTGTTAACAACCTAGACCCGATAGCCTAAGCCATAGGGGGTGTTCCGTTCTATAGGGGGACGGAACGGGGGGCTCTCACTATGAAAGTAATGGAAAGCAGAAAGTAAGTAAATGCTGAAAAGGCTAAAAGAAGACTCACCCTCGTTGTCTTATCTTCACTTTACTTTGTTCCTAGTTGCTGCTTCCCCCCTCAAACTTAGGAGCACGATCGCAGGGACCGGACAGGACTCCGACTCAGGACTGAAATCTGAACACTCTATTGAGCAGAGCGCCGGACCTCCTTTCTCGGTTTTAGGGGTTAGGAATATAGAATTCCTAACCCAAAATCGAGAACGGGACCGAAAAGGGCTAGAGTGAACCAGGCTAAGGAAGCCTGGTCCACTCTTTTAGAATTTCTAATGCGACTACTCAAACCTTAGAAGGGGAGGAGAGAAGTAGTGAATGAGCGATTGTAGAAGTGAGGGGAGGGCCTTATTTATAGGTGTGAGAAACCCATAAATAAGGCAAGTTAGGGCTGCAAACCCTATATGGTAAGTTAGGGCAAACGTAGGAGGGAGTGACCGGCCGGCCGGCTGGTGGGACCAGTCGAAGGGGATTTTCGCTGGCCGGCCGGCCCGCGAAGTAGTGTTGGGCCGGGCTAGGGTTTGCGCATGTCCGGGCTTTTTGGTATTTTCTCCTTCGTTTCATGTTCGATTCGGGTGATTCAAAAACTGAAATGCTCCTATCGCGACATCCTATCGTAATATTGCATCAAATTTGGGATCTGATGAATATATCGCAGGGTGGAGAAGCGATTAGGGGCTACCGAGGGTATGTTATGGGATATGGACCATAGGGTTTGACTCTCGGGGATCGTCTGGGCGTCCGGAGTCTGCCTAATGTCTGGCGAGGCTGAGTTATCAATTTTGCAAAATGTTATTGTGTGACGAGGTGAAAAATTGAGGTGTTCACAATAACGATACCGATTTATAAAATGGGCCCGGAGGTTATATGGAGTGTGAGACTAGGAGATGAGCGTCTAGAGTAATAAGATCCCAAAGTATAATTTCCAAATTGGAATTTCCAATGGGAGACCGGTCGGTGGTTGGCTAGTCGTTTCGTTGGGGAGATGGTGAACGATTGCATGTGTTGCACGTTTTTCCTAAAATTATCATGATCGAACGGTCGGTTCTTGGGTTGCTCCTTGACTGACAAACGGTGTTGGGAGTATTTATCGAATGTGGAGTTATAAGGGGGAGGCCCGTTCTCGCCGGGATAAATATCGAATAACGTTAACGAATGTACATGTACTGAGATGAATGACAATCCAAATGTTAAAACAAACTACTTATTACTTTCTCGAAAACCAGATTCGTGACTCGTTCTTGCTTTCTATTCTATTATATATATCCTTCACCGAGTTTCTTTTGGACTCACCCCTTGTATATATTCCTGACTCGTTCTTGTTATGGTTCTTGTCTCAGGTAGCTTTTGGTGACTGACATATACTATGTGTCGGAGTGGCAACAACGTATTAGACATGACACTTTTGGTTTGGTCCTAGGTGTTGTTGTCATCTTATTATATATGTTCTGGATACTCTTGATATAGCTGGCTTAACTGTTAGTTTTATTATGGATTTATATATTGTTGACGATATTGGCTCCTGTGTGACCATAACTGATATGATAGAACTGCATAGGACCACTGTTTAACCTTGGACGATATCTTTTGGGCTTGTGACCCCTATATGTACATTATGCTTCCGCTACTTCTTGTGGTTATTTGTTGTTGTTGGTTGTGGGTGTCGTTCTATTGTGGGTTGCGTTGTTGCTAGTTGACAGGGACAGACCCGATTGGTCGGGATGGGTTCTGGACGGTGATATAATCATGGTTTGGGGTTCATTTTGGCTTGGGGGGGAAGGACTGTGTATGGGGTCGTTGCAGCCCTTCTCTGAGGTGGTATCAGAGCTCGATTTAGGTCTAGAGTGGAGCTCTGAGTGTCTAAGTCGTATGGCACTAGGATATGTTTTACTTTGCTACTTGCGCACTTACTTGCTTATTTGTTACGTGATAATTCATCATATTCTTAACCAAGCATGCATTTTTCAGTTTGTGGATACAGGAAATATGCCGCCCCGTGGTGCTGTACCACCAGAGGGACAGGATGTTCCTTTAGCTCAGGAATTGGCAGCTGCTATACAACAATTGGTAACTAATGCTCAGCAACAGCAGCAGGCTCCTCCACAGGATAATGATTGGCGTCGCTTTGATTAGTTTATGAACTATCAACCACCGTACTTTGAGGGTGGTCCAGATGATCTGAAGGCCGAGACCTAGTTAGTGGACATTGAAAGGATATTCCATGTTATGCATTCTGAGGATCATGAGAAGATAGAGTGCGCTACATTTCTGATGAGAGGTGCAGCTAGTGATTGGAAGGTTTATTTGGGAAAGAAATGGACTGTTGATCGAGTTCAGCCTACATGGGCTCGATTCTTGACAGATATCCATGACAAGTACATCCCTGAGGTGGTTCGAAATTAGAGAGAGAGAGAGAGTTTATAGGTAGCACAGTATGAGGCTGATTTCACACGCCTTAGTATTTATGCTCCCCATGTTGAGGATTACGGGCGCAGGTCCCGTAAGTTTGTTGATGGCCTTAGCACTTAGATACGCAAAGGGTTATTAGGACACGAGGTTCGCCGTTATACTGACGTGGTTACCAGGGCATTGAACGTTGAGGCTGATATTAGGGAGATTAATCGTACTACTCACAGTTTGCTCCTAGGAGTGCCCCACAAAACAAGAAGAGGTCATTTCAGCAGTCTGGACCTCAACAGTTTAACAGGAAGGCGTGAGGTGGACCGTCAGCTCCTATTAAGTGTACTTACTGTGGGTATGATAACCATACAGCTGAGAACTGCAGGTGCAGGTTGGGACAGTGCTTCTTATGTGGAGATGCTAACCACACGATGGAAACTTGCTCGAGACGAAGGTTTAATCCACCACGGAGAGCACCACAAGCAGCTGGTCCTTGGAACAACAGACCCAAGATTCAGGTCAGAGCATATGTGTTGGGCGCTGAAGAGGAGATTGATCCTGATCAGACTGCAGTGATACAAGGTATTTTGCACATGCATGACATCCCCATTTTAGTATTATTTGATCAGGGTGCTACGCATTAGTTTATTGCGCTTGATATAGTTGCTAAATTGCGCATGCCTGTGACGAGTCTTCCTTCTATGTATCGAGTCAGTTCCCCGATGGGAGCTTTCCATTTGACCGATAGGGTGTATAAGGGTTGCCCGTTGACGATTGAAGGTTGAGTGTATTCAACAGATTTCATTGAATTACCGTTGAAGCGGTATGGTAGTTTGAGCATGGATTGGCTTTCTCAACACTGGGTTCATGTAGACTGTTTTGTGAAGAAGGTCTTGATTGGTGTTGATCAGACAGAAGTACAGGGGATTCCCGAGAAGACGAATTCTCTTCTGAAGATTTCCTTTGCAGAAGCTACTCGCTTGATTAATGATGAAGCTCAGGCTTATGTCGTTTATCTTCTTAACCAGCCCAAGGATCAAGTAAAGCTCGAGAGGACTGCCGTTGTTCCGGAATTTCTTGATGTATTCCCAGAGAGTCTGGATTCTCTACCGCCAGAGCGTGATATTGAATTCGTGATTGATTTAGTGCCAGGATCGGAACCTTATTCTAAAACTTCGTACTGGATGGTGACTGCAGAGTTGACGGAATTGAAGAAACAGTTAGAAGAATTGCTTGAGATGGGATACATTAGACCGAGTATCTCACCGTGGGGCACACCAGTTCTATTTGTTAAAAAGAAAGACGGAACCTTGAGAATGTGCATCGACTATCGAGAGTTGAACAGAATGACAATCAAGAACAAGTATCCTCTACCCGACATTGAGGAGTTGTTTGATTTGCTTCAAGAATCAAAAGTCTGCTCGAAACTAGATCTTCGCCAGGGTTATTACCAGTTATGAATCCGAGAGCAGGATATTCCAAAGACTGGGTTTAACACTTGATATGGTCATAAAATAATCAAGCTAATCGAAATGATTATGTATGTTATGCAAATGAATTGTACTTGTACCAATGATACAGAAATCGGCCTCGTTTCTTTCCTTCTTTCGGATTCTTGATGTGATAACTTCGGCCCTTTCTTTATTAACCCAGTAGAACTCAGCCTTCGTCTCTAACCTCGGTACACAATTTCTTGATCACGAAAAATCCCTTATTATCACAATACAACCGATTGTACAGATCCTGGATCAACGTCAGGACCGGTACTCTTAATCCTTTCTATTGTACAGATCCTGGATCAACGTCAGACCGGTACTCTTACTTCTTCTTATTGTACAGATCCTGAATCATCAGGACCGACTACCACCTTTTTTTCCTTTGGCCTTCTTCTTGTGAGGGCACTCTTGAACGTAATGCTCGCTGCTATTACAAAGCAAGCACAATCTCAATCTCTTCCTACAGACCTAATAATCATGATCATCTTTGCCACAAAAACTGCAATGCATGAGACGACCTGCTGGTGTGGGCTCAGCGTTGGGCGAAGTCAGTGTAGGTGCCATGACCAATGGGGTAAACGTAGAACCCGACGGTCTGTTCTCTATAGTCACTCTATTCTCCATATTCACTCTGTTCTCCATAGCCGTGGAGCTGCTTGCATTGGTAGTCCCGAACAACTGCGATTCTGCCGGTAGAGCCCTAGCAACCGCTACTACATAAGAACAGCAGCCTAGACTTATCAGTATTTGGTGAATCTCGGGCCTCAACCCGGATATGAATCTAGATGCTCTTAGTCTTTGATCCGGCTCCAAGCTAGGCGAGTAGTTTATGCCATAAGCGAATCGGGCTTCATACTCTGTCACGCTTTCCTCTCTCTACGTGATCTCCATGTCTCCGGAGAGGTAAGGACCCAGAAAATTCGCTCCAATCTGTAGGGGTGGTAGTGGTGGATCAGTACAACACTTCTTAGATGCCATACCTAAAATCACAACTGAATAACGAGGTATATGCATGTTTCATCAAAATGACATCTCACAACTCACAAAAACATACTTAATCAAAGTTTTATATAAACCACATAATTCACATTAAGCATGTAACGTCACGTCCCCAAATACGGTGCGACGCGACGTCCCGCACCAAGCCACAGCACAATAGATGTCTATCAATGGGTCATAACCTGGCGAACGACAAATAATACTAGGCGGATTTGTTTTTAGAAAAATAACAACACGACAACAACCAACGAACAAAGCGAAAGCGTAGAGCAACAGTTATATAACATATCCCACTCAGGGAGCTAGTAAAACGGTAAATTCAAAGCGCAAGTATAAAGCCTACCGAGGCCAGTGAAAAACAGATAATCATAAATAACAAGTAAAACATAATTCTACAACATTTATGAAATCCTAAATTAATTTACAAAGACTAAAGAATATACATCCTGCCTAAGACTTGACTTCTGCCTAGTAACCAAAACCTGAAACAAAACCACAGAAGTAGATGGGGTTAGTCAAAGCGACTAAGTGAGGGGGCTGTAGTACATATATATTAATAAAACAGAATAAAGATTCACCATTTTTAAATGAGAAGAAAGCAAATGGAAAAATAAAGGTTTTTAAGCAAACATTGGTGAATCGAAAGATTTCGCAACATAATAAGGCTCGGCGAGTCGAGCAATCACCACCTGTTTCACAATATAGAAATAATCAAATAAACTACCCTTATTCCTCCTTATGTAGTCAGGTAGCGAACCCGAACTACTGTATAACCATGTAGGGAGTTTCACTCTTACATCTTCGATGTAGGTTATACCTCATCGGTCATAGGTACTCAAAGGGCTGCCACTCCGGCCTCACCCCGAGCTCCTGTCACGGGTTTAGAGTCAGAGCACCAAGATCCACCGTAGACCCATCGTCTAACCGGCTTCACCCCATACCCTGGTCTCCTGGGGCCCAATATATATCATGTGGCTCAATGGCCTGGCACAATGGCCAAAATAGATTCTCGCATTTAAAAGAGTTTGTGTGGTCAAGGGACCATTCGAGACAAGTTAAGCAACGACCTAGGAACATGCCCATAAGTATCATACACTTGGGGAGAGCCACCCAGGGAATGCACCTCACGACTTTACTTATAAGGTGTTCCAAGACCCAAAACTTCTTTAAAAATAAAAGAGGTTTACTTGTCTCCATTTGAATATCTCTTCCAAAATTATATACATAGTAATTTGATATCAAAGCATTTTCCTTAAATTCATTAAGATAATATGGTTTCCAAATAGCTACTACGTATAATATAAGTTGGGGAAAGAAAACATAAAAGCATAAAACACAGGCTTTGGGTATATATGGAATATTTACATACGTATAAGAAAGCCAAATTCGGAAAAGAAATCCCACCTGGATATCCCCAAAAGGTAGCAAAAGGATGATCAGACACAATCAGGGTTCCCCTGCAGGATTACCTGTTATATAAAAGACTGAGGGGTAAGACTCGACTCGACAAACCAAATATGATACGACTGACATGTACGACTATCAAGTAAACTACATATATAGTCACATTAAGTAGAACCAATTAAACAAGTCAATTAGTCATAATAACAGCAAAAGAATTCAAGTAGAACAATTTCCTAAAAATTCAATCACCAATTACTGAGAAGAATATTTGAATATAATATTTTCGTCAAAGTAATTGTATAATTTTAAACAATTTTTGTATCAGATGATTCATTTAAATATGGTAAATTGAATGATTTCTCTAAATCTATAATAAAACTTACTGCATAATCAATATCACAATTAAATAAGATGATTAAATAGATAACGTTAACTCATCAAGCTAAAATCTGTAACTTTATGAGGAAATGTTGGGGAATTAAACCAATATCAGTCTTCATTATCATTCTTGATAGTTAAACTATTGGCTGAATAATCTAATTAATAAATAAAACTGATTGGCTAGTGTTTAAACATCAATGTACCTAATAACTAATTAAGGGAATGCTTACAATCATTTAAAAGTAACCACCCGGTAGCTAAATCCACCATTTGCATATTAAATCAAGTAGCAATAGATCCATATTTACACGTCTGTTCGGCTTAATACAAAGTCAAGAATAACTAATAATTAGAGATCCACTATCTAGTCTTCCCCACTTAAACCCACTTATATGTAAACTACAGATTTAAGGATTATTCAGACTTCAAAATTAAACATATATTCACATGTAAAGATTTAAATAAAATTTTTAGAAACCTAATAAATATAAGATTGTAGTTTCGGTTGAGTTCTATAGAGATGGCATAATAGGACCCCTATATAATCAATTTAATGACCTTGACTGCAAGACGGAACCCACTATAAATAAAAAATAGATTAAAATCCCATAGATACAAGAATATGCTAATAGAAAATGAAGGAGAATACGAATACCATTTTTGTATCCACGATATGAAGAAGACAAGACCGAAATGAAAAAAATATGACGAAGTGAGGATAAATCTCTTTACTTGTTTGGTTTAATATAAAATACTAAAGCTTATATCCTAGGTAACAGAAATGAAAGAAATAAATTTTAATGAGAAATAGTTATTAAGTCGGCCACAATTTGATAACTAAGCTATTCATTCTTTTTTTTTCTCATGTTTATCTCAAAAACCGAGGGGCAAAACTTGTAATTTTATAAAATTTCATGAAAAGGACACATTTTGTAACAGCCCAAGGTCAGCCCGGCAAGCATATACTGTCCTCTTTGGAAAGCCACCAGGCTCGATGGCCCAGTGTGCACCCTCAAGGCTTTAAAACGCGTATACCAGGTAAGGTTTCAACCCACTTATAAAGGGGCTTCGTTCTTCTTACCAAACCGATGTGGGACATTACAATCCACCCCCCTTGGGGGCCCAGCGTCCTCGCTGGCACAACGGCCTTACCGGCACTGGCTCTGATACCATTTGTAACAGCCCAAGGTCAACCCGGCAAGCATATATTGTCCTCTTTGGAAAGCCACCAGGCTCGATGGCCCAGTGCGCCCCCTCAAAGCTTTAAAACACGTATACCAGGTAAGGATTCAACCCACTTATAAAGGGGCTTCGTTCTCCTTACCAAACCGATGTGGGACATTACAATCCACCCCCTTTGGGGGCCCAGCGTCCTCGCTGGCACAACGGCCTTACCGGCACTGGCTCTGATACCATTTGTAACAGCCCAAGGTCAGCCCGGCAAGCATATATTGTCCTCTTTGGAAAGCCACCAGGCTCGATGGCCCAGTGCGCCCCCTCAAGGCTTTAAAACGCGTATACCAGGTAAGGTTTCAACCCACTTATAAAGGGGCTTCGTTCTCCTTACCAAACCGATGTGGGACATTACAATCCACCCCCCTTGGGGGCCCAGCGTCCTCGCTGGCACAACGGCCTTACCGGCACTGGCTCTGATACCATTTGTAACAGCCCAAGGTCAGCCCGGCAAGCATATATTGTCCTCTTTGGAATGCCACCAGGCTCGATGGCCCAGTGCGCCCCCTCAAGGCTTTAAAACGCATATACCAGGTAAGGTTTCAACCCACTGATAAAGGGGCTTCGTTCTCCCTACCAAACCGATGTGGGACATTACACATTTCTGAAATATAACAATATTATAATCAAAGCTCACCATTTTAAACGCACGTTGACATAAAATAATTTAAAAGGTGTAACTCATGAATATACGAAAATTCCTAATAAAATACATTACTTAAATCACATAAGTCGAGAATGAGGCCGAGAAGTCAAAAATGAGAAGTTCGAAATCTTCCAGGCTTGTCACGAAAAGTCGGGGCGTTACAATCTCTCCCTCTTATGTGAATCTGGTCCCCAGATTCTAATGCTCATATAAAATCAGCCTCTGCAATCTTCTTTCGTTTAACTTCAGTTTCTGAATGTCGTTTTGTCCAACTGAGTACTCCCCCATGATAGCCTGATTAATTCTTATGGCCGATGCACATCCAACGTGTATCGTCCCGTCCATGATGACCAGGAAGGAAAAACCCCAATACGAGGTTCTCGGTCTGGTGTAGCCAATAGTTTGGAGTTTGCCTAGTTATAGCTGATATTCTCGTTCACGTCAGTTCTGAACTTGACTGTCTTCAAAAGTATTCTTTCTGGTCTGATCTTCCAAAGTCGACGATATCTAGATCCGCATATCAAAACCATATCAAAGTTCGCTCCTGGTCGGCCAAGAACTCCTTGTCCTTAGCACTCTAGAATAATGCATAACGAATCTGTCGATTTCTATACTACTCACACATGATCACATAAACAAACTCTAAGCAGTTAATCAATTAGCCAGTCGCAATTAATAAAGTTGAATGCATCTACAACATGCGAGTCACATTAGGCATTTAGAATATATTTAAATAGCACAATTAATGCAATTAGGAATTTAAAAGCAGTTAAGGTTCGTAATTCGTATGAAACACTTAACACATATATAAAACTAGTAAACACACAAGCTTATCCGGTCTCTAAATGTGGTTTAAATTTCTCGTAGTCTGTAGCAGTTCCGTCTGACCATATATTGAACTTTTTAAGTTTCTGATCCTCAGACTCTATACCCGTTTGATATCTGACTCGGGTTGAGCTTCTTTATCTATTCTCTATTTCACAGGTAGCTTGCTCGATATTTCGTTCCCTCCTAAAAACTTGCATTGTTGACCTCTGTTGACTTCTAATCTGTTTCTTATCATTGTCTCAAAGTCTGGACTCAAACTGATTCCATTTCCATTGTTACCTCTGGTTCTACTGTATGTCTAAAAGTGGAATACGTAGTCCATCAAATAGTATCTCCGGAATGATAAAATATTAATTACATTTCGAAATGTGATCAAGTTTGGTAATGACTCTATGATCTTTCACTGGCATGGTTTCTCTATTGGTCTCGAGCTGTTTTCATCCTATGTCCTCCAATGTAAAGTATTCATATCGCGATCCCAAACTCGAATCCAAATTATTCTTCACGTTCTGAATCTTTTCCTGAACCCAACTGTCAGGTGTACCTCTTCTGAAATCATGTTATCATTTGTCTCTACATTGTCATCACTTGTAGCTTCTGTAGACGCACGTTTCCTCTTACCTTGATTAAATATTATGTTTCAAATCTTCAGACTCAATTTGTAACGACCCGAAATTTTGGATTTATTCCGGAGTTATATTTTATTCGCGCCGAAGGCTTTTCGTGAGAATATTTATATTCACGAATAAGGTTTACCCGAGAACCCACTTTTACCCGAAATTTCTTATTTTACCCCGACCCCCTTTAATATTCCTTTTTACATACATACCCCTCTTATATTCCTTATCTGCCACATATACCCATTTGTTATTGTAAGAGGGAAGAAAGAGAAGAGAAAGTGAAGGAGAAAAGAGAAAGAAGAAGGAAAAGGAGGAGAATTGCTCTACCGAGCCCGTTTCTCGCCCGATCGACGAGCCATGAAAACCCGAATGATCCTTGCTTCATCCTCTACCGGTAATCCTTTTACCCCATTTCATTTCGTTCCCTCCTCATTGCGATTTTCGTGAGTTCTATATAGAATTTTCATAGTTTTAGGATTTTCATGTTTAGGAAGATTTACTTGGCATTTTGCGTATTTCTTGGACCTATGTGTAGCTTATGTGATATATATGATTATATGTGAGAATTAGCATGTTTTATGGTGTAAATTAGGAGATTTATGAGATTGAATGTTGTTGTGCGCGAGAAAGCTTTGCGAACTGCTGGGTCTGCTACCCAGTAGATCTACACGGGCTTGTGCACGGTCTTGCCAAGCCCGTGCGCAGCCCCATGTGTCTCCCTTTAGCCTGCATGGGCTCATGCACAGTCTTGCGAAGACCGTGCGTTTGCCCGTGCGCACCCTTTTTGGCCAGCACTGTCTTGCGCCTGTGCGCAAGGCCGTGTGCACCTGCACGGTCTTGGCAACATGTTCAAGACCGTGCGTTGGCCGGTGCACATGCCTTAGTGGATTTTTCAGCCTTTTCCTTTCTTGCACTTGGGGAATTGGGTCAACCCCACTTATTTAAATGTTGACCATTCGCATACGAACTCCTAAAATCAATCCGATTCCACCTATAGATTCCTTGAGCTTTAGGATTTAATATTTTACATAGTTATGATTTATCCGACCCTATTTGACCGTCAATTGACACCTTTCTCGTTTAGGGATTTTTTTCCCACTTTTCCCGTTTCTTGTCCGTTCGATCCCGTTTTCGCGAGAGAGCTTCGTTATATTATTTTAAGCATGTCTACATGCCCTAATTGCGTTGAAGCATGCCTTTAATATTTATTATCTATGTTCTTTCATTATTTAGAAATTGCATTAATACTTCTTTAATTGTTGTCCCGTATTTTGTGTATCTCTATATGTTTAATTATTTGGCTTTCCATATTGCACCTGTAGCATGATTGAAGTCCTATTTGAATTTTCATGCGCCGTTTGTTGTCTTGTGTCTTGCTTTTAGTATTGTCTGTCTCGTTTTCATCCTCTAGGCCTGTAGCGCCCCACTCTACAACCCCCGACCCTGCACAGATCCCCAAGCTGAGAACGGCGTCTCAACCCGAGAACCCATACAAGCTAACGGGTCTATCTCGGCACTTGGCAACAACGGATCCCCAAAGACACAACAGATAAACAGTTCAGAATATATATAGCGGAAGCGAATTAAAACATAATAACATAAATGCCACTTCGGGGCCAATCTAAGCATCCAATATCATCACAGCCCATTCAGGGGCAACGTAAAGTAAATATATAGGGGTAGGGATCAATATAGCATTAAATACATGCCAGGACAAAAGAATAACCTAATGAGAGAGTTACAGACAACAATCTAGACAACGGCGAAACCAAAAAGACTTATCTATGAACTGTTGCCAATCCGACACGCGAGACAGGTCGGTCTCTCAATCTACCTGAGGCAAGAACCAATAAAACAGGGTGAGTCAAAGAACTCAGTGAAGATATGGATGGAGCAAGTCGAGTCACGCTTTCGGGTTTTAATAGAAAATACATATGCAATAAAGAAGAAACCGGAATGTGATTCGACTTGAATATTCAATAAAGCAATAAAGACAGTAACAATATAAAGCAGTAAATAAATATCCCAGCGAGAGTGGGCCTGTTCCTCCTTATTTCTTCTTAATACATTATAAAAACTCCATCTCCGGTGTCGAACCAAGGAGCAACCCGAGGCTCGACTATAGTGAATTTAAGGAAAGCGTGCAACACATGCAACACCCACTATCTCTCCCAACCATGGCTATCAAACTCCTGACGGGCCACGATTGACGCTTAGTTTTCGAAGAAGCACCTCGGGTTATACCCTGGACGCCCGTCCCTAGATGTAACCTCCGAATACCATCCCGGGGCCCAAATGAAAAGTCCAATATTTTACTCGCTTTACAATAAGGGTTTGAGTGCCAAACGGGCAAGTGGGCAAGTGGTGACGACAAAGGGGGTAACCATGAGTTTCATACGTGTCGGGATGTGCTGACGGACTCCCCCAACGACTTCCCTCATAGGCCCAACCAAAGTAAAAGTATCACATTGAAAAGAAAGAGTTTACTTGCCCTTTTGAAAACAAATCGATTTTTGGGTACTAATGTATAATTTGATATTAAATGATTTGTTGATAAAATTCTAAAAATATAAGCTCGAAATACTTAATACTAATAATAAGGGAATACGGGGATTTCACATGTATACGTAGACATATATGTTCGAGCCCAGTTTAAATAATTTAAATCCTCACCTGGTATGCCAAAAAAAGAAAGTCTAGCAGCTACAACTCACTGCTCTCTGACCTCTGACTGATCTGTAGACAAGACAGGACCTCGACGAATGAATAACGACTCTAAAAGCACAAATAAGCAATTATTTGACGAACAGCTAACCAAATGAATCAACAAGCATGCATATGCCAATAATAATATTTATGGAAGCTACCACGTAAATTTCAAGTAATTCCGACAAGTTTCCAAAAATGCACACACATAAAAATGTACTATTCACAGTCCGAACGAGGTCGAAATTCAACAAACATTTCAAAATATTAATCTAAAACTTATAAGGGATCTATAGGTGAAATCGGTATAATTTTTGGAGTCTGTATGCGAAAAGTCGACATAAAATGGCGAGATGTTGACTCAATTCCCTAGAGCAACTTGTGAAAAGGCTGGAAAAATATTCTAAGTGTTTCGCACCGGGTTGTGCACGGTCTTGGAGACATTGTCAAGACCGTACACTGCACACGGCCAATTGCATGGTTTAGAGGCACGCGGGTGTGAGCCCGTGCAGGCAAAAGGAGCCGCGCACGGGCTCCTGCACGGTCTTGATCAAGACCGTGCGTTAGCCCGTGTGGTTTAACAGCAGACAGCAAAAAAACGCGATTCAAACGAAAATCCGATCCAAAAACGCATATAAATCATTTTCTCGTGCAAATCAACACCCAACAATTACAACAATCATCAATCAACATATAGGGAACATTTCTATCCAAGAATTACAAGAAATGACCAAGAAACGGGTTCACAATCATAATTATTCATAATAAATCCCGAAATAACAAACATGCTCAAATCCTCAAAAATTCATAAAAAGAAACGAGGAAATTGGTACCTAAAGAGAGATCTCGTTGAGAGGATCTCGTAGGTTCGAACGACACGAAATTCTGTGGAGAAACAAGCTCGGGACGATCAATTCGGGCTTCAAATGAAAAGTCCTCTTTCTCTTCTTCTCTCTCTCTCTTTTGTGCGAAAATTAGGGTTAGAAAGGGGTTTTGAGACTTTTATCAAATAATTCAAAATGTCGAAAATACGAAGGGGTATTTCGGTATTTTTTAGAAATCCTAATTTAAACATTTTGGTAAAATATAACAATATTAATATCAAACGAAAGCTAAACAAATAAGGAATTTAAATACGCACATAATGTAGCACCCCGCTCTACAGCCCCCAAACCTGCACGGATTCCCAAGCCGAGAACGGCGCCTCAACCCGAGAACCCATACAAGCCAACGGGTCAATCCCGACACTTGGCAACAGTGGATCCCCAAATTTAAAACATCTAAACAACTCAGAATAAATAGCGGAAGCAAATTTAAATCATAATAACATATATGCCACTCCGGGGCCAATTCAACTAATATTAACACAGCCCATTCAGGGGCAACATTAACTAAATATCAAGGGACGGGGATCAATATAAAGTTATCTACAAGCATGGACAAAAGAACAACTATCTAGAGAGTTTAAGACAACAATAGAGACTCGGCAAAACCAAAAAGGCCTATCTAAGCACTGTTGCCCATCCGACACGTGAGACATGTCAGTCTCTCAATCTACCTGAGGCAAGAACCAATGAAAGAGGGTGAGTCAAAATACTCAGTGAAGATGTTAGAGCAAGTCGAGTCACACTTCCGGGTTTTATAGAAAGTACATATGCAATAAGGAAGAAACCAGAATGTGCTTCGACTTGGGTATTCAATAAAACGATAAAACAATAACAATATAAAGCAATAAATAAATATCCCCGCGAGAGTGGTCCTGTTCCTCCTTATTTCTCCACAATACATTATAAAAATCTCCATCGCCGGTGTCAAGCCAAGGAGCAACCCAAAGCTCGACTATTGTGAATTTAAGGAAAATGTGCAATGAATGCAACATCCACCATCGCTCCCAACCGTCGCTATCAACTCCTGACGGGCCACGATTGACGCTTAGTTTTGGGAGAAGCACCTCGGATTACACCCTGGACGCTCGTCCCCAGATGCAACCTCCGGATACCATCCAGGGCCCATTGAAATAACAATATTTTGCTCGCTTTGAAATAAGATTTTTAATGCCAAACGGGCAATGTGGGCAAGTGATGACGACGAAGGGAGTAATCCTAAGTCAAACCGTCACATAAAGGAAAGAGTTTTCTTGCCCTTTCTGAAAATAAATCGATTTAGGTTACTATTATATAATTTTGATATCAAAGGATTTGAGGATAAAACATAAAAGTATAAGCTCGAAATATGTAATACAATCATATGGGATTAAGGGGTTTCGCAAGTATACATATATGTTCAAGCCCAGTTAAAATGATTTAAATCCTCACCTGGTCTCAAAAATAGGAAGCCTAGCAGCTAGACTCACTGGTCACCGACGTCTGACTGATCTGTAAACAAGACAGGACCTAGACAAATTAATAACGACTATAAAAGCGCAAATAAGCAATTATTTGACGAACGGCTAACCAAACATGTTCAAAATCATGCATATGCGAATTATAGTATGTAAGGAAGCTATCATGTAAATTTCACGAAATTCCGACAAGTTGTCAAAAATGCACATACTTAAAATTACACCATTCACAGCCCGAACGAGGGCGAAATTAAATAAACATTTCAAAATATTAATCTACAAGTTATAAAGGTTCTGTAGGTGAAAACGGTATAATTTTTGGAGTCCGTATGCAAAAAGTCACCCAAAAATGTTGACCCGGAGACTCACTTGCCAAGAGCAACATTTGACAAAGGCTGGAAAATTTTCTAAGTGTTTCACACCGGCTTGTGCATGGTCTTCAACACGGTGTCAAGACCGTGCACTCACACACGGCCATCTGCACGGTTTAGGCGCACGGGCTTGATCCCGTGCAGGCACAAAGATGTGCACACGGGCTCCTGCACGGTCTTGCTCAAGACCATGCGTTAGCCCGTGCGGGTTAACAGCACACAGTAGAAAGTTACGCGATTTCACGAAAACTCGAACCAAAATTCATAAAAATCATATTTATAGCGCAAATCAACATCCAACAATCGTAACAATCAATAATCATCATCTAATAAACATTTACATCCAATAATTTCACGAAATGATCAAGAAACGGGTTCGATCTAAGCATTTAATCTAAAAATCCCGAAATGACAATTTATTCTCAAAACATCGTAAATTCGTGAAAGAAATTGGGGAAATTGGTACCTAGAGAAAGGTATCGCTGAGAGGATCGTTTAGGTTCGATCGGCGCGAAATTCCACGGAGAAACGAGCTCCGCACGATCGAGTAGGGCTTCGGGGGAAAAATCCTCTTTTCTTCTTCTCTCTCACTCTCTCTATATCGAATATGGTTCGAATGAGGTTTTCGAGACTTTTATCAAATATTTTGAAATATCGAAAAAAATACGAAGGGTAGTTTGGTAAATCCAATTAAATGTACGTTGGTCAAATATATCTATTTAATAACAAACAAACGCAATTTAGACAACGAATTTAAATACGCAAATAATATTATCACATTGGGTCGTATACGAAAATAATATATAATAATTCACATATTACGAGAACTTAGGGTTAAGAAAGATAATTAACGCGGGAAAAATACTCACAATGATTCTCGGATTTCTGGGTCGTTACACATAATATTATCACGTAAGGTCGTATACGAAATGATATAATATAATTCACATAATACAAGAAATAGGGTTGAGAAAGATAATTAATCGCGAAAAAGAACTTACAATGATTCCTGGATTTCTGGGTCGTTACAACGCCCTGTGTATTACAGGTGGGACCAACGAGGGAGAAACTTGACTACTTCTTGCTTCCATACTGTCGTGTCGAGCCAGGTAAGGGTTTAAACTTCTTTCAACTGGGGCAAGGACATAGTTACTTAGGTTTGTAAAATAAATTAATATCCCGCCTTTTCTTATTGTTTGCTGTACTATCTTTATTATTTCCTTATGTGATTAGTCAACGTTTTGATAGTAAAACCAAAATGATTTGAAATGCTTGCAACTAGAGACAAGTAACTTATTTGTTTTAAAAGTAACTATTTGATCTCTAAAGCACTTATAAGTAATGTCGTTAGGGACATCCGTTAGCATGCCCCGACGCGTACGACGCTTATGAGTATTTCTTAGATCGTTACATCAACTTGTCTCAAAGGCCCCTTTGGCCATTCATACTTAACTGCTTGCATCATCTTTTCGAATGGCCCCTTTGGCCACCAAAACTGTTATTGATTTCAAATGCGAGCCCTGATCTGAATCATGACATTGGGCCCGGAGTATACAGGATGTGAACCTGGAGACGAGCATCTAGGGCAAATCCCGATGTATAATTCTATGCCTGTTGACTTAGGCTGGTTAGGAGGTTAACTAGTCTAAGTTGATGCGAACGGTGGTGCTAACTGCGTCTCCTTAATTCACTATACAGTGGTGTTAATCGCGTCTCCTTAAATTACTGACTGAATGACTTTTGGTGGTGGAGTACTTGACTACGTCTTTGCATGATTTTCATGAATTAGGAGTCATAAGGAAAGGGCCTGTTCTCGCCGGGACACTTTATTGCATGACTTATTGCATTATTTATTTGTCTAATTGATTTACGGCTTTTGTTATGAGTCGAAGCACATTCCGGCTTTCTTCATTTAGCATATGTATTTCCCTATATATAGATATAAAATCCGGAAGTGTGGCTCGAACTTGCCCAACTTAAGTCTCCTTTATTGTTCAAACTATTTAGTTGAATTACAAGCCGTATTTAGTTATCATTTCCAACTTATTCATATCATGCCTTTCGAATTTGTAACGGCCTCGTGACTCAACTAATATTCTTTCAATTTATCGACTTGACATTATGTGAAAATGATTTTGTGTTTTCCAAGCAAGCCGAACCCGAGTGTTGCCTTGTGTTATAGTTTTGCAACTTATATCGTTATTTATATTCTTTCTCAAAATGGGAAACATTCACTACATTTGATTTTAAAAGATAAATGACGAACTATGATCAAAACCCCCTTACTGAGTATCCTTTATACTCACCGCTTCTATTTTGGTTCTTGCTTCAGGTAAACAGGTGGCAACGTCGCCTATCCTGTTAGTCGGCATCAGCAGGTCTAGATAGGCTCAGTCTTGTAATCTGGTTTGTCTTGTCAGCGGTCCCAACAACCGTCGAGTCTTGATTTATTGTATTTAATTACTTTCGTACCCCCTTCACTGCTTTATTTACCTTATGTATCTTATGTGCCCCTGATGTGGGATAGTTGAAGATATCTAGGATTGCACAGGATAGGCTAGTTGAGCCATGGATGGCACTACGTGTTTATGATTCTGTTGTATTTCGAATTGTACATGTTTAATTGATATTATGTTAGCCTCATAGGCTTTTATGGAATTTATTTGTTTACCTTTTAAATCGCTTACGCATTACTTTGTATTGTTGTGGTTGTTGTTGGGATGTTGTCGCTGTTGCCGATGGTTATTGCTTGCGTGCCGTTCGCCGGAGTGGGTTTTTAAGTTGAGGCCCATCGCCAAAGCTCGGGAATTCATTTTGGTGCGGATGTGGCGTTCCTTCTTCATGGGGTGCTACACAATTCTAGTGGAGTCATAATGTTCACCATATTGCGTCTCAAGATTTTCTGAACCACTTCTGAGTTGCATGTCATATAACAAGAATTTCTTTTGACTGGATTATGTTGGTCTCTCTGCTCACGGTATTTGCTGCCAGACTTGCTTTGTCTATATGGTACTGAAGTTGGGATCCTCTATCATTTCCGTTTTTCTATTTTACTGTCATGGTTAGTTCCATTGAGTCGATTGCAGTAAACAATGAAGTGAAATTCGAAAGAGCTCTAACAAACTGTCTGTAGCACTCCACTGATCCCAGTGCTTCTCACGTCTGTCGGTATCTTAGTTTAATCTCAACTCATAGTAGATTCAGTCTCCGAGAGACCTGCCCCAATACTGTTCTTAGAAATAGTGTGACAGAAGAAAATAATATGTCATAATCATGATCTGACTCTGGGGATACACTGAAACTGTCGAAGTATGTGGTTGCATTCGTTGTAGTACGATCAGTAATTCGTCACTTACGTAACTTGTCAATACTCGGATGCGGTTCTATACCACTATGCCGTAATACCGGCCAAGTCTGTCAGTTGTTCTTGCTCTCCCACATTCACGGACGATGCTCTTAGGTTAAAGCAGTACCGATGCTAACCCGTAAAGAAACTCACCCCAGAGCAAAAAGATAAACACATAAATGAGAGATGCATATCTAAGGAAAATTACAAACAATGCTCTAATGCAATGCCTATCATGAATTGCGTACCTTCAAACCCCTTTGAGTATAGGACCAATCGTGTATGTTGCATCCATGAAGTTGGCATTCTTCGGTAAGGTCCTATCTCGAAGGAAATCGATGTTTGATTATCCCTGCATCAGAAAGTTGACATAAAATAATTTAAAAGATGTAACTCATGAATATACGAAAATTCCTAATAAAATACATTAATTAAATCACATAAGTCGAGAATGAGGCCGAGAAGTCAAAAATGAGAAGTTCGAAAACTTCCAGGCTTGTCACGAAAAGTCAGGGCGTTACAATCTCTCCCTCTTATGTGAATCTGGTCCCCAGATTCTAATGCTCATATAAAATCATCCTCTGCAATCTTCCTTCGTTTAACTTCAGTTTCTGAATGTCGTTTTGTCCAACTGAGTACTCCCCCATGATAGCCTTATTAATTCTTATGGCCGATGCACATCCAACGTGTACCGTCCCGTCCATGATGACCAGGATGGAAAAACCCCAATACAAGGTTCTAGGTCTGGTGTAGCCAATAGTTTGGAGTTTGCCTAGTTATGGCTGATATGCTCGTTCACGTCAGTTCTGACCTTGACTATCTTCAAAAGTATTATTTCTGGTCTGATCTTCCAAAGTCGACAATATCCAGATCCGCATATCAAAACCGTATCAAAGTTCGCTCCTAGTCGGCCAAGAACTCCTTGTCCTTAGCACTCTTGTAATGCCCCGAAAATTCGAGTTATGAACCGGGAACGCGAACCGATTCTCTTACGTGATTTATAATTTATTTTATTAATTATTATGTGATTTATATAACATTCATAAATGAGTGAATTTCGGTATTTAAACTACGACATGTCAATGTGCGTTTAATTTCATGAACTTTGACTGTAATTATGTGTTATTTGGATAACTTAAGTTTTTTGTACTATTTTATGAAATTATGAAAATGCCCCTTCGTTTCTTCGTCCAAGTCAATTTTTGACTTAGTCACTCTCTCTCTCTCTCTCCCTCACTCATTCACGCGCAACAACAGAAGAAAGAAAAGAAAGAAAAGAGAAGAAGAAGAGAAAAAGAAGAGGAAAGCTTCAATCGATCGTGCCGGACTCGTTTCTCAACGGATTTTTGAACCGTTAACACCTACACGACCCTCTCGATCTCCTCTACCGGTAACTCTCTAATGCCAATCTGTTTTTATGCACTCTATGTCTCGTTTTTCTAAATTTCTCCAAAATGTGCAAATATTGTATATATGTTGATTTTGGATGATTTTGTGGATGGAATTTCGTGTTTGTTGTTTCTATATATAGATGATAAGTAGGAGAACATTATATGTGAACATTAGGGTGAGATTTGCATGATTAATTAGTTAAATGTTAGTTTTTGGGTTGAATTTGCGAAGGTTTCTCGCTTCTGCGAATTCTCTGGTATTCTTCATCCGCACGGGCTTTGCACACGGGGTGTTGCAAGCCCGTGTGTGTGCGCACGGGCTCTCTCACGGCCGTGTGAGAGGCCGTGCGTGTTTGTGAATGTGCACGGGCTCTCTCACGGCCGTGTGAGACGCCGTGCATGTTTGTGAATTTGCACGGGCTCTTTCACGGCCGTGTGAGAGGCCATGCGCATTGAGGATTTCACACGGGCTGCTGCACACGGCCTCAAGCCTGTGTGCAAAAGGCCGTGTGGAGCCACTTTTGGCCCCCGGACCTTCTGTAAGCCGCAGTGCTACTTTGCACTGTGGGTACCCCCGAGACTCATCTTTTCCGAATTATTTCTTCGCTCATGTATTCTATAAATATGAAATGCATGTGAATTGCATGATTTATGAATTTATTGCATGTTCGGGATTGTGAATAGTGCATTCTAAGTTTTTGACAAATTTCCTAACTTTTGCATATCAAGTTCGTTTCTTCCGAAACTTGAATGCATACTCTCTTATGGTATGTTCAGCATGTTCATGAAATCTCATTTCATTTGAACTTGGTTTGCATATCTAAATTCATGAATTGCTTCATTTATTGATAATTTGAACTTAAGTGATATATGTGGTTGTTTAAACGTGCTTTTACGTGTTTCTATGCTTTGGTATGAGCCGTGCGTCGTCGTATCTCTTATGTGGTTATGTCGTTTGCCAGTTGCAGGTTCCAATCTCGTGGATTAGGTTGTTCGCTTCCGTTTTGGACTCTCTTTTGGTTGTCGCCAGGTGAGGTTTCCTTTGTTAAATTTATACGGTAATACGTACGTAGTACCAACCGTAATACCGAATCAGCCTCGCATGCGAAATTTATGTTTTCATCCCGTATTACTATATTTAGTAAATACTTTATGCTTACTATTTTTATGAAGTTTAAGAACAATTAATTTGATTTAAAAACAATACTATGTATATGATTTCGAAAGGTTTTTAAAAAGAGACAAGCGAACTATGTTTTGACTTAAATGTAATTTTGGGTTTGGAAACCTTCTCGTTGAGTGAAGTCGTTAGAGCGGATTTCTCCCCCCCTGATGATCGAATACCCGGTTGTGTTTCCTGCCGTTACACCGCCTGTCTCGAATGGCCCCTTTGGCGCCCCCTAAATGTCTTGATTCCTATTCTAATAGGAAAATGATAGTTATGAAAATGCGAGATATGATATGCGTGTCCGTTATATTATGTGGGCCCCAGAGTATGGTGATCGGATGAAGCCGGATAGAGAGCGGGTCTACGATGGATTTCGGTGGCTTGCTCCATGTTTACTGGGAGCACGGGGTGAGACCGGAGTGGCAACCTTCGAGCTCCTGCAGCGGTTGACTTCGTGTCAACTGAGACATAGGCTGTTATGCCTATATCCGGTGCAGTTTGGATTTAGTGGTCCTTCTGCTATATGGGAGGAATAAGGTTGGTATGTTTTCAGGTATGATATGATATGAGGAGTTGAGGGCTCGACTCGCCGAGCAATATGATATGTCACGTTATGTTATGTTATGATAAATCACCAAATGATTATGAAAACCCTTCTTTTACATTTGTTTTCTTTTAAGTTAAAATGGTGATTTATTCTATGTATGCTATTATGTGTGTACTCCCCTTTTTCCCCTCACTTAGTCTTTTGACTAACCCTCTCTGCTCCAACCCTTATTTGTTTCAGGTGGTTACTAGGTGGGCATTGTCGGGTCTGGTTTTGCAGAATTATATTTGTCTTGTTTTTAGTAAATTTTTATGACTTATCAGCTATCCATGTTTATGATAATTGTATTGAGAAATTATGTAATTAACATTCGGGAATATTCATTGTTGAACCCGTTTATGATTTGATTAAGTTTTTGTAAGTGAATTCCGCTAGCCTTGGAGGGCTTTAATTATTTGCGCAATTGGTTTAGTGCTTTATTTGTCCTGTAGTAGAACTAGGTTTTGTTATTGTTGCTTCCGCTCCCGCGTTGTTGTCGTCGGTTGTTTTTTTTACAAAAAGCCCTGCCTAGTGATTGAATAAATGAGTTTGCCGTTCGCTGGATTTCAGTTTGGGGCCGGATTTCTGTTCCGGCTTCGGATCAAGACTCGGTGCGGGGCATGCGTTACCCGCTTGGGGCGCCCGCTACAGTTGGTATCAAAGCTCTTTGGGGCCAATGGCCTAAGCTCTGAATCGTCGTGTTTTGTTTGTTTTGTCAGTCGTTGTGTGCCGGTGCAACTTAGGGAATTGCACTCACTAGTGTTCAAAAATGCTTAGTGTTTGAATTGTGACGGATCTCTATTGGATGATCAACAACAATAGATCTTTTACAATCAAAACACTGGGATGGACTCGGATATAGGTGGGTGTGAAACTCAAGGTTTCCCTTGCCGTGCTTGGTTGTTTGTCGTGTCCGGTTGTGTCTAGGTCGTACGGCTTAGGACTTCTGTAGAATTTGCACAAATGTGCTAACTGATTATGTGAACTTTATGTGAACTTTAGTTGCCTATGTGTTTATAGCTTTGCATACTCATTTACCTCACATGCATATTTGTTATTGGCCTTACAGGACGTCTTCACGTCGTCGTGCACGTAAACCACTCCCGTCACCTCCGTTGACACCTGTAACGCCCCGAAAATCCGAATTATAATATGGTACGTCCGAATCGAATATTTGTGCAATTTATTATTTTATTTGATATTTATTATGTAATTCTAGAATTATTTCGTATATGAATGAATTTCTGTATTTAAATTACAAATTGTCAATGTGCGTTTAATAATATGAATTTTGACTGTAATTACATGTTATTTGGACAACGTGAGTTTTCGAACTTATTTTGCAAAATTACGACTTTGCCCCTTCAATTTCTAAACCTTAGTCAAAATTTGACTAAGTCAATCTCTCATCTCACTCTCGCGGCACTCAGCAAGAAAAAGAAAAAGAGAAGAAAGAAAAAGAGAGAAAAAGAGAAGGAAGAAGAAAGAGATTCCAACGATCGTTCCGACTCCGTTTCCCGACGGATTTTCGAGCCGTTTACGTCTACGAACTCCTCGCGATCCTTTCGTTTTATGTCTCGTATGCTTCGTATTTCTTATTTTTGATAATAGTTATAGAATTTAGGTTTTATTTGATTTTGATAGAAATTGTGGATGGATTTTCCTGTTTATTGTTTCTATGTGTAGCTTATATGTTGTAGATGATTATATGTAAATATTAGGGTATGATTTGCATGATTAATTACCCAAATGTTGAATTTTTGGTTTGAAATCGCGTATGTTTTTGCTGTCTGCGAGTTTCTGCTCAATCTGGACGCACACGGGCTTTGCACACGGGGTGTCGCAAGGCCGTGTGGGGTTACACGGCCTCTTGCACGGCCGTGCAAGAGACCGTGCGTGTGGTGAAATGCACACGGGCTGGTGCACACGGCCTTGAGGCCGTGTGCATGAGGCCGTGCATGTTGCTTGATTGTGCACGGCCTCGGCACACGGCCGTGCACAAGGCCGTGTGGCCTGGTCGAACAGTGCCCTGACCTTCTGTAAGTCAGGGCACATTTTAGCCTACGGGTCCCGCTTCGGCTCGTCTTTTTCAAATTATTTTTTCGCTCGTGTATTCGATATATATGAAATAGATAGGAATTGCATGCTTTATGAATTTACAACATGTTCGGGTATGTGAATAGTGCGTTTTAAGTTTTCGTCAAATTTTCTTACTTTTGCATGTGAAGTCCGATTTTCCCGAAATTCGAATACATGCTCCTTTATGATATTTTAAGCATGTCCGTAAAGTTTCGTTGCGTTTGGACTTGATTTACATTTTTAAATGCATGAATTACTCTGTTTTCGTTTGAGAATTTGAACTTAAGTGATTGATTTATTTGTATAACGTGCTTCTATGTGTTCTAATGTTTTCGTATAAGCCGTGCGTCGTCGTTAGTCTTAATTGGTTGTGTCTTGGTATTTTGCAGACGATACTCCCGTGGAGTAGCGCCAGTTCTTGTTTTTGCTCTACTTTTGCATAGCCACAGGTGAGGCTTTCCGTTTCTGTTTCCAGTATTATTACGTATATATATAAATAAGCATCTCCCGATATAAGCCACGTTTATGTTTTGTTTTCACACCGTTTATATATATATACTTAATAGATATTTATGATTATTATGTTCATTTGATTTATCGAAAATGATTTGATATGAAAAGTACTACGTATAGACTTTGAAATGTTTACGAAAGAGACATGTAAAACCTTTTGTTTTCTAAGGCGAACTTTGGCCTTCGGCCTCGCATATGACATGTCTCGAACGGTCTTTTGACCAACCCGAAATGATTTGAAAAGCGAGTTATGATATGTATGCATGTTTGTTTGGGCCCGGAGTAAGAGCGATAGGACGAAGTCGGTAGACGTCAGGTCTACGGCGTAAATCCTATGGTTTCCTCCATTTGGGAGCTCGGGGTGAGGCCGGAGTGGTAGCCCTTTGAGTACCTGAGTTATTCCCATCTCTTATGAGTAGTTCGGATTTAGCGGTCCGTCTACATTGGAGGCATAAGGGTGGTTTCCGGTTTTTATGTTTGGAAATTGGAGTTAAGGGCTCGACTCGCCGAGTCATATGATATGTTATGTTTTATGTTAAATCACCACCCGATTACGAAAACCATTCTTTTGTGGTGATTTCTTTTAAGTTTAAAATTGGTGATTTATTTCCGATTTATAATATACATTATTATTCCCTCCTCACTTAGTCGTTTGACTAACCCCCTCTGTTTTACCCCTGTACTGGTTTCAGGATACTAGGCGGGATCTTCGTCGTCGTAGGCGTCGTAGAGTTACATTATTTTTGCTCATGTATAACTCTTTCCCGTATGGCTTTTATTTATATGTTTTATGATATTAGGGATTTATTACTTTAAGTTATATTCGGGATTATGTATATATTGAACCCGTTATTATAATTATCGGGATATTGTATCGAACCCGTTTGTTATTTAATTAATTGAATTTCGTTGGCCTTGGTGGGCTTTAATACATGTGTAATTATTTATGTTTTATTGTTTCGTTTATTTCGCTTCCGCACCTCTGTCATTTTCTTTCGTTTTTGAAACCCCCGCCTAGTTATTGAGTAAATGCTTGCCGTTGGCCGGGTTTCGGTTCGGGTCGGATCCCATTTCGGTTCCGGGTCGGGACTCGGTGCGGGGCGTGCGCTACCCGTTTGGGGCGCCCGCTACAGTTGGTATCAGAGCCCTTGGTCCAATGGCCGAAGCTCTGAATTGTCGTGTCCAGTTGTGTCTACGTCGTACGGCTTAGGATTATGTGATTGTGACAACATGATTATGTGAATTTAACTTCTCTACGTGTTACGGCTTTTCATAATCACTTATCATCATGCATGTTTGGTATTGAATTTGCAGAATGCCTCCTCGCCGTGAACCGCCAGGTCCGCCTCCAGGTGTTCCGACACCAGCACAGTTTATGGAAGCCTTAGGGCAATTCATGGTTCATACTAACCAAGCAACGCCACCACCTGCCCCCGAGAATGATATGGGAAGGTTTCTTAAGCTCAACCCTCCGCAGTTCGAGGGTGCACCGGATGATGTGATCGCCGAGGCTTGGATATTGGCGATGGATAAGAGGTTCCGAGTTATGGAGTGTCCGGACCCTAAGAGGGTCGAGTTAGCAGTGTATCAGATGATAGGAGCTGCTCAGGATTGGTGGGCCCGTATCGAGCAGCGATGGCAGTGAGAGCATGTGGTCCCAACTTGGAATCAATTCTTAGTTGAGTTTCGGGCCAAGTATATTCCGTTGGTGGTCCGACAACGACGTGAGCGAGAGTTCCTGGCAATCAAGCAGGGTACTTCATCCGTTGACCAGTACGAGGCTCATTTCTCCAGGCTTATTATTCACTGCTCGTATATGGTTGACGACGAGCAAAGGAAGACTCGACAGTTCATTGAGGGGTTGTTGAATGAGATTCGTATGCATATGCTTGGGAACCGACTCCAGTACTACACAGATGCAGTTGAGACAACACTTTCTATAGAGTCCGATCTCCGACAGATGAGACCGACATCTGCACCTGCCCCCGCAGCCGCCAAGGGTTTCGCTTCTGGCTCGAATAGGCCATTTATTCCGTCTGGGTCCTCTTCTGGAAAGAAGCCGTTCAGGAGCGCCGTTCAGCCTGCTCCCCCCCGACCTCAGGGATTTCCACGACCAGTATGTGGATTTTGTTAGGGCCCGCATTTAGAGGCCAAGTGTTGGAGGAAGAACGGTCTTTGCTACGGTTGTGGTAGTGCCGATCATCGGATGGGTGAATGCCCGAGGAAGAGACCGGTACAGCAGGGAGCCACTCAGCCTCAGGCATATGCCCGTGTTTATGCCTTGGAAGGCGATGCAGAGGATGCTGTTGCTGATCCGACTGACGTGGTGGAAGGTATTATATATATAAATGGCATCCCCATACATGCATTGTACGACTCGGGTGCTTCACACTCATTTATTGCGCCTGCTGTTTCCTTATCTGTGCATGCGCCTATTTCCTTGATTGATTATGTGTTAGTGGTTGGTTCGCCGTTGGGTTCGAAGGTTATTGCGAACCGAGCACTTAAGCGTTGTCCGGTTATCATCGAGGGTATCGAATATCTGATTGATTTGATTGAGTTGCCGATGAAGAAATATGGGGTTATTCTCGGAATGGATTGGTTGTACGAACATCGGGCGAAGGTTGATTGTTTCGAGAAGAAAGTTATTCTGGGTTCTAATGAGGTTAAGGGTTTCCGATCAGGAGAAGGTCCGTATATCTCAATGATGGAAGCCAAGAAGCTCGTTCAGAAAGAAGAAGCGACATGCTTTATAGCATACATTCTCAACCGCCCGAAGGACCAGACGAAGATCGAAGAAACGTCTGTGGTCAATGAATTCGTCGACGTGTTTCCCGAGAATTTGGAATTCTTTCCACCGGATCGGGATATAGAGTTCGTGATTGATCTAGTTCAGGGAGCCGAGTCCTATTCGAAGTCGCCGTACCGAATGGCTCCTGCAGAGTTGAAAGAATTGAAGAACCAACTCGATGAACTTCTTTCTATTGGATATATCCAACCGAGTGCCTTGCCTTGGGGTGCTCCAGTCTTGTTCGTAAAGAAGAAGGACGGTACACTTCGCATGTGTATCGATTACCGAGAATTGAACAGGATGACAGTGAAGAACAAGTATCCCTTACCGCATATCGAGGAATTGTTCGACTTATTGCAAGGATCGAGAGTTTATTCCAAGCTCGATCTCAGACAAGGATATTACCAGCTCCGTATCCGATTGGAGGATATACCGAAGACAGCTTTCAACACCCGATACGGACATTTCGAGTTTGTGGTCATGCCGTTTGGATTCATGAATGCTCCAGCACCTTTTATGGACATGATGCACAGAATTTTCCGTCCGTACCTCGACAAGTTTGTCGTTATTTTCATTGACGACATCTTAGTGTTCTCGAAGTCTGAAGAAGAACACGCTGAACACCTCCGGATTGTGCTCCAAGCTTTGAGAGAGCACCAATTATTCGCTAAGTTCAGCAAATGCGAATTCTGGATTGACCGAGTGACCTTCCTAGGTCATGTCATATCCGGAACGGGAATCGAGGTAGATCCTTCGAAGATTGAGACAGTGCTGGATTGGGAGAGACCTAAGACTCCTACAGAGATCCGTAGTTTCTTGGGTTTAGCAGGATACTACAGACGTTTTGTCAAGGATTTCTCTAAACTTGCAGGCGCGTTAACAGCATTGACAAAGAAGGAAGCTAAGTTTGAGTGGTCAGCCAAATGTGAAGCTAGTTTTCAGGAGCTCAAGAAGAGATTGACCATAGCTCCAGTATTGACCCTGCCCAAGGGTTCTGAAGGGTTTGTCGTGTATGCAGATGCGTCACACGAAGGGTTAGGTTGTGTGTTAATGCAGAATGGGAAAGTTATAGCTTATGCATCGAGGAAGCTAAAGCCAGCTGAAGAGAACTATCCCACTCACGACCTTGAACAAGCCGCCGTGGTATTTGCTTTATTGAAATGGCATCATTACCTCTATGGCATCACGTTCGACATCTTCACAGATCATAAGAGCCTTCAGTATTTGTTTACTCAGAAGGAATTGAACAAACGACAGCGCCGTTGGATGGAATTATTTGAGGATTACGATTGCAAGATTCAGTATCATCCCGGAAAGGCGAATGTTGTAGCCGATGCACTAAGCCGGAAGGCAAGTATAGCCCAGCTAGAGGCTAAGTTAGAGGGAGTTCACATCAGTTCCCAGGCCCATGTTCACAGCATATCGATCCAGTCAGAGTTGGGTCGAAAGATCCGAGATGTTCAGGCTACTGATGAGTGGACTCAGAGACAGATAGTTCACATCGCAGCTGATTCTGAGACTCAGTTTGGTGTGGACGACACAGGAATTCTCCGCTACAAGTCCCGAGTTTGTGTTCCGGAGAGTCTGAGGAAGGAGATTCTCGATGAGGCTCACAACACACCTTACACAGTTCATCCAGGTAGAAGTAAGATGTATCGGGATCTGAAAGAATTATTCTGGTGGAGAGGTATTAAGAGAGACGTAGTTGATTATGTCAAGAGATGCTCGACTTGTCAGCAGGTTAAGGTTGAACATCAAAGACCGGGAGGTTTGCTTGAGCCACTACCGATTCCTACATGGAATTGGGAGGGTATTGCCATGGACTTCGTGCCTGGTTTGCCTAAAGTTAGAGGTGGCTACGATAGCATTTGGGTGATTATCGACCGACTGTCCAAGAGTGCTCATTTTCTACCGATCAACATGTCGTACAAAGTGGATAGGTTGGCAGAGATTTATCACCGAGAGATTGTCAAGCTTCATGGGATTCCGTCTACGAT
This sequence comes from Verbena officinalis, assembly GCA_958496215.1. Lineage (NCBI taxonomy): Eukaryota > Viridiplantae > Streptophyta > Magnoliopsida > Lamiales > Verbenaceae > Verbena > Verbena officinalis. The sequence goes on along the minus strand of OY292385.1, from coordinate 33,313,588 downwards.
AGTATCTGACAGAGACGCTCGATTTACTTCCCGTTTGTGGCAGCAACTTCAAGAACGAATGGGAACGAAGCTGACTTTCAGTACAGCCGCACATCCACAAACCGATGGTCAGTCAGAGAGGATGATCAGATATCTCTGTGATACGCTTCGAGCTTGTGCCTTGGATTTTCGCAACAATTGGCACGACAGTTGCCCCTGATCGAGTTTGCCTACAACAACAGTCATCAGTCTACGATCGGAATGGCACCTTACGAAGCATTGTATGGCAAAAAGTGTAGGTCCTCGTTGTTTTGGGATCTCGAAGATTGGCGATGGACGAAGGATGATAGGGAACGAGGAACTCCTCCAAAGTTTCTCCAAAATGCCATCGACCGTATCCAGATCATTCGGCAGAGAATGAAAGCAGCTCAGGATCGACAAAAGAGCTATGCCGATAACCGTCGCCTACCGTTGGAATTTGAGGTTGGTGACAAAGTATTCCTCAAAGATTCTCCTCGAAAGGGATTCACCCGAATTGGAAAAGGAGGAAAGTTGAGTCCGAGATTTTTGGGTCCCTATGAGATTCTAGAGAGGATTGGGAACGCAGCTTACAGGTTAGACTTGCCGCCAAGCCTAACTGGGATTCACAACGTCTTTCATGTTTCCCAACTCCGAAAGTACTTCCCAAATGAGTCCGAGATCCTTCCTGTTGAGGAAATTGAGCTAGAGCCGGATTTGACCTTTGTTTCGAAGCCGGTGAAGATATTGGATAAGAAGACTCAAAACTCTGCGCAACCGAGAGATTTCTCTTGTCAAAGTCCTTTGGAGAAATCAGACAACCGAAGAAGCTACATGGGAAACTGAGGACAAGATGCGCAAGTTTCATCCGGAATTATTTCAGTCGGACGAGTAGAATCTGGGGGCCAGATTCTCATAAGGAGGGGTGATTGTAACGCCCCGAAAATCCGAATTATAATATGGTACGTCCGAATCGAATATTTGCGCAATTTATTATTTTATTTGATATTTATTATGTAATTCTAGAATTATTTCGTATATGAATGAATTTCTGTATTTAAATTACAAATTGTCAATGTGCGTTTAATAATATGAATTTTGACTGTAATTACATGTTATTTGGACAACGTGAGTTTTCGAACTTATTTTGCAAAATTATGACTTTGCCCCTTTGATTTCTAAACCTTAGTCAAAATTTGACTAAGTCAATCTCTCATCTCACTCTCGCGGCACTCAGCAAGAAAAAGGAAAAGAGAAGAAAGAAAAAGAGAGAAAAAGAGAAGGAAGAAGAAAGAGATTCCAACGATCGTTCCGACTCCGTTTCCCGACGGATTTTCGAGCCGTTTATGTCTACGAACTCCTCGCGATCTCATCTACGAGTAAGCCTTTCACGATCCTTTCGTTTTATGTCTCGTATGCTTCGTATTTCTTATTTTTGATAATAGTTATAGAATTTAGGTTTTATTTGATGTTGATAGAAATTGTGGATGGATTTTCGTGTTTATTGTTTCTATGTGTATCTTATATGTTGTAGATGATTATATGTAAATATTAAGGTATGATTTGCATGATTAATTAGCCAAATGTTGAATTTTTGGTTTGAAATCGCGTATGTTTTTGCTGTCTGCGAGTTTCTGCTCAATCTGGACGCACACGGGCTTTGCACACGGGGTGTCGCAAGGCCGTGTGGGGTTACAAGGCCTCTTGCACGGCCGTGCAAGAGACCGTGCGTGTGGTGAAATGCACACGGGCTGGTGCACACGGCCTTGAGGCCGTGTGCATGAGGCCGTGCGTGTTGCTTGATTGTGCACGGCCTCGGCACACGGCCGTACACAAGGCCGTGTGGCCTGGTCGAACAGTGCCCTGACCTTCTGTAAGTCAGGGCACATTTTAGCCTACGGGTCCCGCTTCGGCTCGTCTTTTCCGAATTTTTTCTTCGCTCGTGTATTCGATATATATGAAATAGATAGGAATTGCATGCTTTATGAATTTACAACATGTTCGGGTATGTGAATAGTGCGTTTTAAGTTTCCGTCAAATTTTCTAACTTTTGCATGTGATGTCTGATTTTCCCGAAATTCGAATGCATGCTCCTTTATGATATTTTAAGCATGTCCGGAAAGTTTCGTTGCATTTGGACTTGATTTACATTTTTAAATGCATGAATTACTCTATTTTCGTTTGAGAATTTGAACTTAAGTGATTGATTTATTTGTATAACGTGCTTCTATGTGTTCTAATGTTTTCGTATAAGTCGTGCGTCGTCGTTAGTCTTAATTGGTTGTATCTTGGTATTTTGCAGACGATACTCCCGTGGAGTAGCGCTAGTTCTTGTTTTTGCTCTACTTTTGCATAGCCACAGGTGAGGCTTTCCGTTTCTGTTTCCAGTATTATTACGTATATATATAAATAAGCCTCTCCCGATATAAGCCACGTTTATGTTTTGTTTTCACACCGTTTATATATATATACTTAATAGATATTTATGATTATTATGTTCATTTGATTTATCGAAAATGATTTGATATGAAAAGTACTACGTATAGACTTTGAAATGTTTACGAAAGACACATGTAAAACCTTTTGTTTTCTAAGGCGAACTTTGGCCTTCGGCCTCGAATATGACATGTCTCGAACGGTCTTTTGACCAACCCGAAATGATTTGAAAAGCGAGTTATGATATGTATGCATGTTTGTTTGGGCCCGGAGTAAGAGCGATAGGACGACGTCGGTAGACGTCGGGTCTACGGCGTAAATCCTATGGTTTCCTCCATTTGGGAGCTCAGGGTGAGGCCGAAGTGGCAGCCCTTTGAGTACCTGAGTTATTCCCGTCTGTTATGAGTAGTTCGGATTTAGCGGTCCGTCTACATTGGAGGTATAAGGGTGGTTTCCGGTTTTTATGTTTGGAAATTGGAGTTAAGGGCTCGACTCGCCGAGTCATATGATATGTTATGTTTTATGTTAAATCACCACCCGATTACGAAAACCTTTCTTTTATGTTGATTTCTTTTAAGTTTAAAATTGGTGATTTATTTCCGATTTATAATATACATTATTATTCCCTCCTCACTTAGTCGTTTGACTAACCCCCTCTGTTTTACCCCTGTACTGGTTTCAGGATACTAGGCGGGATCTTCGTCGTCGTAGGCGTCGTAGAGTTACATTATTTTTGCTCATGTATAACTCTTTCCCGTATGGCTTTTATTTATATGTTTTATGATATTAGGGATTTATTACTTTAAGTTATATTCGGGATTATGTATATATTGAACCCGTTATTATAATTATCGGGATATTGTATCGAACCCGTTTGTTATTTAATTAATTGAATTTCGTTGGCCTTGGTGGGCTTTGATACATGTGTAATTATTTATGTTTTATTGTTTCGTTTATTTCGCTTCCGCACCTCTGTCATTTTCTTTCGTTTTTGAAACCCCCGCCTAGTTATTGAGTAAACGCTTGCCGTTCGCCGGGTTTCGGTTCGGGTCGGATCCCATTTCGGTTCCGGGTCGGGACTCGGTGCGGGGCGTGCGTTACCCGTTTGGGGCGCCCGCTACAACACCTCAGGCCGATACACCGACTCCAGCCGAAATTGCGGAAACCTTAAGACAGTTCATTGCTCATGCCCCTCAAGCAAATGCTGAGCATGAAGCGTGGACCCGATTTCTCAGATTCGAACCACCGCAGTTTGAAGGTGCCCCGGATGACGCTATTGCCGAGGCATGGATATCAGCTCTGGAAAAGATTTACAGGATCATGGAATATCCGGATCCTCAGAGAGTCGAGTATGCGATCTATTTGATGATTGGAGCCGCACAGGATTGGTGGAAACAGGTTGAGATAAGATGGAAACGCGAGCATGCAGCCCCGACTTGGGATCAGTTCTTGACCGAGTTCCGGGCTAAGTACATTCCGTTGGTTGTTCGCCAGCAACGCGAAAGGGAGTTTCTGGCTCTCAAACAGAATACATCTTTAGTTGATCAGTACGAGGCACACTTCTCCCGCCTCATTACGTATTGCCCGTATATGGTCGCCGACGAGCAGAGGAAGACTCGCTAGTTTGTAGAGGGATTGACTTACGAGATCAGGAAGGCTATGCTGGTAGTCCGACATCGATGTTATACCGACGCAGTGGAAATAGCTCTGCATATTGAGTCTGAACTCAACCTAATGGGACTGAGTCTCGTTCTAGCCACTACCACCGTTCAGTACCTTCCAGCGAGTTCCAAGAGACCATTTACTCCTTTAGGGCCCCCTTCCGGAAAGAAGACCTCCCAGGTGTCTTCATCGAAGCAGAATGCACCTCCCCAACCGCAGGGAGCCCTACGACTAGTATGTAGCTTTTGCCAAAGAGACCATCACGAGTCAGAATGCCGAAAGAAGTCTGGGCGTCGCTTCTCATGTGGAAGTTCCTTCCATCTCCGCGCAAATTGCACAAGAAAAGATCGAGACAGCCGAGGAGAACTTAGATCCGAAAGCTTCGGTGCAAGGTGCAAAATATTAATTGTCATTCCATACATGCATTTTATAATTCGAGTGGTTTACACTCACTTGTTGCGTTTTTCATTGCAATACTTGCGCGTGTGCTTGTTGGATTCTTTGCGTATTTATCTTTCTAATTCTTCATTGTCGGATTGGAGGACATTTGCGATTCGTGCGCGTGCTACCGTTTATCATCGAGGGAACCGTTGCCAGCAGATTTGACCAAGTTCCCAGCAAAGGATTATGTTGGACTTGACTAAGTCAGAGATTTTTGAATGGACGAGGGTCGTACACCACGTTGGTGGAGGCCGAGAACCTTATCCGAAAGGGAGAAGCTATAGGCTTATCCCCTACCATCTCAACTGCCTGAAGATCCTAGTGAAGTCTAGTGAATCAAGTTGATCATAGAATTCAAAGATGTACTCCCCGAGAATCTGAGAGCTCTTGTGATCAGATCGGAATAGAGGGTCTGTGATAGATCCAGTTCTAGAAGCCGTACCGTGATCGAGGTCGCCGAACCGAATGGATTCTGCCGATCTGATAGAATCGAAGAACCGGCTTGATGAACTTCTCTCCCTTGAATGCACCCAATCGAGTACCTTGATCTGGGGTACTCCAACACTGCTCATAGGAAGAAGACAGTACACTTCCTATGTGTATTGTTCACCGAGAATTGCACAGAATATTATCGAAGACAAGTATTCCCTACCGTCGCTGAAGAATTGCCCAATATGCTTTGAGATCGAGGATTTTGTCTGAACGACCTTTGATTAGGGTATCATCAACTCTATGTCCGATGCCAAATATGTTTTGAAGATAGCCTCCAGTGCCTGATGAGGACGTCTTGAATTCGTAAGTCTGCCTCTAGTGCGGTCAAGTACCTTGCGACTCGATGGACCTCCGTTCATATCACAGTGAGTTAGTCGTTACCTTCTAAGGAGTCACCTTGATGTTCTCGAGATTCAAGGAAGAATGCAGAGCACCTCCGTATAGTGCTCCAGACCTCAAAAGGGCACCCGCTAGTTGCCCAACCTAGCAAATGTGAAATCTGGATAGACTGAGCGACCTTTTATGTCATTTCAAATCCAGAACAAGAATCGATGTAGAATCTTTGGAGACTTGAACAGTACAGGTATGGAAACAAACCAAGACTTCAAGTGGAACTTCTCTAAGCTTGCAACCCTGTTGCTTGAGTCGATAGGAAAGAAACCGAGTTCGAATGGATAATCTCTGTAAGGCCTGTTCTTACGAGCCGAAAATAGATTAACTACAACTTCAATATTAACCCTGCTCAAGGGATTCTGAAGCAATCGTCATGAGTAAGAATGCATCACATGAAAGGTTAATTTAGTGAATGGTACTAATGAAGAAACCATAGCTTATGCTCGGGAAGCTAAAATCAATCAGGAAGTTGCCACTCATGACATCGAACTAGCTGCCGTATTAAAGGATTCGCTTAAAAGTCGCTACCATCTATGGAATCAGTTGATATCTCCACAGATTATCGGAGCTTCAGCACTTATTTACTTAGAAAGATTTGAACCATCCCCAACGTCGTCAATGGAAAATGGTTGAGGACTACAATTGCAAGAATCAGTGTTCCTTGGGAAGAGCGAATATCGTAGTTGGCACGTTGAACCAAATCACGAGTGTGTCACAAGTTGAGGCTACACTGAATTGGACTTGCACCATTTTGAATAATTTCATTCATAGACTTGCGACCCAGTTAGAGTTAGGTTGAAGAATCTGAAATGCCAAGATTGCAGAAGAATGGATCCCGAGTCAGAGAGTTCGAGCGAAGAATAATCCAGAGTTCCAATAATGTGCTAGTAACACCAGTATCCTCCAGCACAAGAGTTGGACCTATGTTTCGAAGAGTCAGAAGTAAGAGACTTACTAGCTTAAGTCAAGAGACACTTGACTTGTCAGCAGATCAAAGCCGAGCATCAAACATTAAGGGGTAAGCTACTACTATTACTTATCCCTATGTGGGATTGGGAATGAATTCACCATGGATGTCGTGTCCGGACTACTGAAGGTCTTAGATGGTAATTACCATTACACATTTATCTGGGATTTCTCTAAGGTGCTGTCGATCAAATTCAGGCCTTTCTACAATAAATGGAGGTAGCTCAAGTTCTACTGAAATGCTACTTACAAGAACCCCGAACAAGCTTGTAGTTGTGCAATCCGCGAGATACTTCCTATTAGTTCCTTCACAGATCGCACAATCGAATAAGCTTCGTGAGAGATCCGAATGAAGACACGTAAGTTTCACCCAGAGTTGTTTAACTCTAATCAGTAGAATCTGGGGACCAGATTCTCATAAGGAGGGGTGATTGTAATGCCCGGAAAATTCAAGTTATGAACCGGGAACCTGAACTGATTTTCTTACGCGATTTATAATTCATTTTATTAATTATTATGTGACTTATATAACATTTTCATGAATGAGTAAGTTTCGGTATTTAAACCACAACATGTCAATGTGCGTTTAATGTCATGAACTTTGACTGTAATTATGTGTTATTTGGATAACTTAAGTTTTTTGTACTATTTTATGAAATTATGAAAATGCCCTTTCGTTTCTTCGACCAAGTAATTTTTTGACTTAGTCTCTCTCTCTCTCTCCCTCACTCATTCACGCGCAACAACAGAAGAAAGAAAAGAAAGAAAAGAGAAGAAGAAGAGGAAAAGAAGAGGAAAGCTTCAATCGATCGTGCCAGACTCGTTTCTTGACAGATTTTCGAACCCATTAACACCTACGCGACCCTCTCGATCTCCTCAACCGGTAATTCTCCAATGCCAATCCGTTTTTATGCACTATATGTCTCATTTTTCTGAATTTCTCCAAAATGTGCAAATATTGTATATATGTTGATTTTGTATGATTTTGTGGATGGAATTTCGTGTTTCTTGTTTCTATAGATAGATGATAAGTAGGAGAACATTATATGTGAACATTAGGGTGAGATTTGCATGATTAATTGGTTAAATGTTGGTTTTTGGGTTGAATTTGCAAAGGTTTGTCGCTTCTGCGAATTCTCTGCAGTTCTTCATCCGCACGGGCTTTGCACACGGGGTGTTGCAGCCCGTGTGTGTGCGCATGGGCTCTCTCACAGCCGTGTGAGAGGCCGTGCGTGTTTGTGAATGTGCACGGGCTCTCTCACGGCCATGTGAGAGGTCGTGCGTGTTTGTGAATTTGCACGGGCTCTCTCATGGCCGTGTGAGAGGCCGTGCGCGTTGAGGATTTCACACGGTGTGCTGCACACGGCCTCAAGCCCGTGTGCAAGAGGCCGTGTGGAGCCACTTTTGGCCCCCGGACCTTCTGTAAGCCGCAGTGCTACTTTGCACTGTGGGTACCCCCGAGACTCGTCTTTTCTGAATTCTTCCTTTGCTCATGTATTCTATAAATATGAAATGGATGTGAATTGCATGATTTATGAATTTATTGCATGTTCGGGATTGTGAATAGTGCATTCAAAGTTTTCTACAAATTTCCTAACTTTTGCATATGAAGTTCGTTTCTTCCGAAACTTGAATGCATACTCTCTTATGGTATATTAAGCATGTTCATGAAATCTCGTTGCATTTGAACTTGGTTTGCATATTTAAATTCATGAATTGCTTCGTTTATTGATAATTTGAACTTAAGTGATATATATGGTTGTTTAAACGTGCTTTTACGTGTTTCTATGCTTTGGTATGAGCCATGCGTCGTCGTATGTCTTACGTGGTTATGTCGTTTGTCAGTTGTAGGTTCCACTCTCGTGGATTAGGTTGTTCGCTTCCGTTTTGGGCTCTCTTTTGGTTGTCGCTAGGTGAGGTTTCCTTTGTTAAATTTATACGATAATACGTATGTAGTACCAACCCTAATACCGAATAAGCCTCGCATGTGAAATTTATGTTTTCATCCCGTATTACTATATTTAGTAAATACTTTATGCTTACTACTTTTATGAAGTTTAAGAACAATGAATTTGATATCAAAAGAATACTATGTATATGATTTCGAAAGGTTTTCAAAAAGAGACAAACGAACTATGTTTCGACTTAAATGTAATTTTGGGTTTGGACACCTTCTCGTTGAGTGAAGTCGTCAGGGCAGATTTCTCCCCCCTGATGATAGAATACCCGGTTGTGTTTCCTGCCGTTACATCGCCTGTCTCGAACGACCCCTTTGGCCCCCTAAATGTCTTTGTAGCGCCCCATTCCATATGAGGAGAAAGGACACCACATCCGCACCGAGACGAACTCCCAAACGAGGTAAAGGTACCCTATTCGAAAATCCATCCCGGCGAACGGCAATCACTCGATCAAACTCCGTCAACAGTATCACGACGCCCGAACAACAACAGCAATAATAAGAATAGTGCGGAAGAGATTTCAGAAAATAACAATTTAACCATAAAAGCCATCCATGGCAACATAATTCATAAAACAATTCCCAAGTAAATATCCAATTAATGTCATCCACGGCTCAATTATCTATCCCACATCAGGGGCACGTAAGTACGGAAAAATAAATCATAATATTAAATACAATAAGCTAAATCAATTCATAGAGTAAAGACTCGACTTGTAACGACCCGAAAATCCGAGTTTCAATTCGGTATATTTTTAATCGAGTAATTTCGTTATTTATTATTCTATTTAATATTTATTCTGAGGGTTTAGAATAATTTCGTAAATGAGTGAATTTTATATTTAAATCACTAATTGTCAATGTGCGTTTAGTTATATGAATTTTAACTGTAACTACGTATTATTTGGACGACATGAGTCTTCGAACTTATTTTGTAAAATTACGACTTTGCCCCTTCGATTTCTAAACCTTAGTCAAGATTTGACTAAGTCTCAATCTCTCTCTCTCACATTGCCATTCACGCACAAACAAGGAAAAGGAGAAGAAAGAAAAAGAAAGAAAAAGAGAAGGAAGAAGAAAGATTCCAACGATCGTCCCGACTCCGATTCCCGACGGATTCTCGATCCGTTTTCGTCTACGAACTCCTCGCGAACTCTTCTACGAGTAAGCCTTTCACGATTCTCTTGTTTAATGTCCTCTATACTTCGTTTTTCTCTTTTTTGTGAATAGTTGTATAATTTAGGTTTTATATGATTTTGATAGTAATTGTAGATGGATTTTCGTGTTTATCGTTTCTATAAGTAGATTGCATGTTATAGATGATTATATGTGAAAATTAGGGATTGATTTGCATGAATAATCGATTTAAGGTTGAATTATATTTGATTTTCGCGTGTTGGGTTTGATGTTCTGCATGTTCTGCTCAATTTTTACGCACACGGGCCATGCACACGGGGTGTGGCAAGCCCGTGTGGGTGTACACGGCCTCTTGCACGGCCGTGCAAGAGACCGTGCGTGTTTGGGGATGGTGCACGGGCTATGCACACGGCCTTGAGGCCGTGTGCATGAGGCCGTGCGCGTTCGTCCGATTGTGCACGGCCTCGGCACACGGCCGTGCACAAGGCCGTGTGGCCCGATCACACAGTGCCCTGACCTTCTGTAAGTCAGGGCCCGTTTTGCACTACGGGTCCCTCCGAGACTCGTCTTTTCCGAATTCTTTCTTCGCTCGTGTATTCGATATATATGAAATAGATATGAATTCCATGATTTATGAATTTACAACACGTTCGGGTATATGAATAGTGCGTTTTAAGTCTTCGTTAAATTTTCTATCTTTTGCATGTGAAGTCCGATTTTCCCGAAATTTGTATGCATACTTCTTTATGATAATTTAAGCATGTCCGTAAAGTTTCATTACATTTGGATTTGATTTGTATTTTTAAATGCATGAATTACTCTGTTTTCGTTTGATAATTTGAACTTAAGTGATTGATTTAATTGTATAACGTGCTCCTATGTGTTTTAATATTCTCGTAGAAGCCGTGCGTCGTCTTTAGTCTTATTTGGTTGTGTCCTGGTATTTTTGCAGACGATACTCCTGTGGAGTAGCGCCGGTTCTAGCTTTTGCTCTTCTTTTGCCGCGCCAGGTGAGGCTTTCCTTTTCTGTTCCAGTATTACTATGCATATGTATAAATAAGCCTCTCCCGAAATAAGCCACGTTTATGTTTTGTTTTCACACCGTTGCTATATATATACTTAGTAGATATTTATACTTATTATGTTTATTTGATTTATCGAAAATGATTTGATATGAAAAAGTACTATGTATAGTTTTCGAAATGTTTACGGAAGGGAGATGTAAAACCTTTTGTTTTCTAAGGCGAACTTTGGCCTTCGGCCTCGCATATGACATGTCTCGAACGGTCTTTTAGCCAACCCGAAATGTTTGAAAAGCGAGTTATGAACTGTATGCATGATCGTTTGGGCCCGGAGTAAGAGCGATAGGACGAAGTCGGTAGACGTCGGGTCTACGGCGTAAATCCTATGGTTTCCTCCATTTGGGAGCTCGGGGGTGAGGCCGGAGTGGCAGCCCTTTGAGTACCTGAGTTATTCTAGTTAGTTACGAGTAGTTCGGGTTTGCAGTCCGGCTACACTAGAGGAATAAGGGAGGTTTCCGGTTTTATGTTTTTGGTTATTGGAGTTTCAGGGCTCGACTCGCCGAGTCATACAATAAGTTATGTTTTATGTTAAATCACCATCAGTTTACGAAAACCTTTCTTTTATGTTGATTTCTTTTAATTATAAAATTGGTGATTTACTTCCGTTTTATTATATACATTATTATTTCCCCCCTCACTTAGTCGTTTGACTAACCCTCTCTGTCTCACCCTATATTGGTTTCAGGATACTAGGCGGGATTCGTCGTCGTCGTCGTAGGGTTTTATTTATTCTCTCATGTATATTCCTTTTCCGTATGATATGAATTAGATTTTTAGGATATTAGGATTTTATTTAATTTGTATTCGGGATTATGTATTTATCGAACCCGTTTGATATTTTGTAATTGAATTTCGTTAGCCTTGGTGGGCTTTAATGATTGTGTATTTATTATGTTCTATTGCTTTGATTATTTATATTGCTTCCGCGTCTCTGTCTTTTCGTTGTTTTTAAAACCCCGCCTAGTGATTGAGTAAATGCTTGCCGTTCGCCAGGTTTCGGTTCGGATCGGATCCCATTTCGGTTCCGGGTCGGGCTCGGTGCGGGGCGTGCGTTACCCGTTTGGGGCGCCCGCTACAGTTGGTATCAGAGCCCTTTGGTCCAATGGCCTAAGCTCTGAATTGTCGTGTATTGCTGGTTTGGTCGGTCGTAGTGTGCCGGTGTAACTTAGGGAATTATGTAACACCCCAAACTTGAGAAATATGTACCATGTGGGCATTTGTCCCACATAGGAAAAACAAAAGTAATGTGAAGGGTTTATAAGTGATCTTCCAAGCACAACTACCATGTGGTGCATCACCTTTTGGCAAGTGGTTTCAAGCCAAACTTTAGGGTTGTGCTCAGTGGTGGTGAAGCTTATACCCGCGCGTCCAACGGGTGCCGTCGTGAGGGTTCTCCTCTCCGCGCCCGGGGCTGCGACAAATGGTATCAGAGCCAACCGTCAGCTATGGGAATGCATGTTCCACACATGACATGAGTCGTGAGTCACCGCTAAAGGGGCCCCGCTCGGCGTGTTGTGGGCAGCTTCTCCACTGGCGGGAAGCCACGATCCTATGTCACGGCGTAATGAGGACATTACGCTCTCAAGGAGGGGTGAATGTAACACCCCAAACTTGAGAAATATGTACCATGTGGGCATTTGTCCCACATAGGAAAAACAAAAGTAATGTGAAGGGTTTATAAGTGATCTTCCAAGCACAACTACCATGTGGTGCATCACCTTTTGGCAAGTGGTTTCAAGCCAAACTTTAGGGTTGTGCTCAGTGGTGGTGAAGCTTATACCCGCGCGTCCAACGGGTGCCGTCGTGAGGGTTCTCCTCTCCGCGCCCGGGGCTGCGACAGCACTCACCAGTGTTCAAGAACGCTTAGTGTTTGAATTGTCACGGATCTTTGTTGGATGATCAACAACAAAAGATCTTTTACAATCAAAATACTGGGATGGGCTTGGATATAGGTGGATGTGAAACTCAAGGTTGTACTTGCCATGCCTGGTTGTCTGTCGTGTTCGGTTGTGTCTAGGTCGTACGGCTTAGGACTTCTGTGAAATTGTGCAAATGTGCTAAGTGCTTATGTGAAATCTAAGCGAACATTACTTGCCTATGTGTTTACAGCTTTGCATGTTCACTTACCTGTCATGCATAACTGTTAATGGCTTTACAGGATGCCTCCACGTCGTTGTCCCTGTGGACAGTCTTCGTCATCTTCGTTGACACCTCAGACCGATCCACTGATTCCAGCCGAAATTTTGGAAACATTAAGACAGTTCATCGCTCATGCCCCTAAAGGAAATGTTGAGTAGGAAGCGTGGGCTCAATTTCTCAGATTCGAACCACCGCAATTTGAAGGTACCCCGGATGAAGCTATTGCCGAAGCATGGATATCTGCTCTAGAAAAGATTTTTTGGATTATGGAATATCCGGATCCTCTAAGAGTCGGGTTTGCTATTTATTTGATGATTGGAGCTGCTAAGGAATGGTGGAAACAGATGGAACAACGATGGGAACGCGAGCATGTGGTCCCGACTTGGGATCAATTCTTGACTGAGTTCCGGGCTGAATACATTACGAGGATTGTTCATCAGCAAAATGAAAGTGAAATTCAGGCCCCCGTTCAGCCTAATCCTCCCCAACCTCAGGGATATCCACGACCAGTATGTGGATTTTGTAAGGGCCCGCATGTAGAGGCTAAATGTTGGAGGAAGAATGGACTGTGCTTCGGATGTGGTAGCCCCGATCACATAGTGAATCTATGTCCGAAGAAGAGGCAAGTACCGCGGGATATAGCAGACGATACTGAGGATGCACATCCAGCGAGTTCTACGAGGCCACTTAAACAATCAGGGTCTTCTTCCGGCAAGAAAACCTTCTCGGTATCTTCATCGAAGCAGAATGTACCTCCAAAACTGCAGGGAACGCCAGTATGTGACTTTTGCCAAATAGATCATCAAGAGTCAGAATGTCGAAGGAAGCAGGGACGTTGCTTCTCATGTGGAAGTCCGTTTCATCTTCGTACAAATTGCACGAGAAAGAGAATGTCGAGACGAGCCAGAAGGATGAAGCTTGATTCTGTATGAACGATCCAGGTATATTGCATTGTCATGACATTCATCCAAATTAATTTAATTTCATATTATGCGAATTTAGAAATTATGTGCATTAAGCGTGTTATATTATGCATGTGATTTCGATGTTGTTGCTCGTGTTTAAATTTTGTGAAGTTTGTGTGGTTTTAATCACACGAACTACCCCTGTATGCCTTGCACGGTCTCGCCACATGCCGTGACGAGACCCTGTGCACTTATCTCACACGGCCTTGTTGCACCCCGTGCGAAAGGCCGTGCGCATGAATACACACGGGCTCGTCACACGCCGTGACGAGAGCCCGTGCGTGTTTGTCCTCACGGGGTCGTCACACGCCGTGACGAGACCCCGTGCGCGTTTCTCACACGGCCTCGTCACACGCCGTGATGAGAGGCCGTGCGCGTTTCTTCTGGATTTTAAAATGGTCAGTAGCTCCTCTTTTGCGCACACCCTCTTTTCTTCTCCCTTATTCATGCGAAAAATTTCCCCATTTTTCTCCCCAAATTCCTTCCAACTTTGAGCTCGAATTATTCTCGATCTACCCAACGGATTTCCGTGAGATTTTGATAGTGTGTTGTCTGCAGCGAGTTCTTGTTATTGTTGAAGTTTGGGCTCGATCCGTTTTACCGATCTCATACAATCTTCACCCGAAGTAGCGCACGCCAAGTGTTCGGTAAAAGTCCCGAGTGAAAAGTTTGCAACTTATTTCCTTCAATCCACACAACTCCAACTCTACTATGGAAGGTGCTCGTGAAACCCGTGGCGGACGTCGGGCAAGGGAATTACCCGACATAGCGGCCCCGGAAGGTTACCAAGTAGATTTGGGTAATGAAGACGATCAAGATATCTTCAACCGGTTAATGGAACGACCGGTTAGAGCTACGCAATTTCTAGACATGGAAGCTATGTACCAATTGGGTCTTGGCGAAGGGATCTCCCATTACATCGACAACATTGGGTGGGCTAATTTTTGGAGTATCCAGAGGCCATCTTATCGCCGACTTACTTGCGAATTTTTAAGCTCTCTTAAGGGCGCGGCATTTCCGGACGACAACGAGATGCCAATAGGAATCCACTTCAGAGCGTTCAACCGAGACTATACGCTCTCATACCGGCAGTTGACCGAGTATTTTCAATTGGATGTTACGGCACCGAGGAGACGTGCCGACGGATGGAATCAAGCCGAAGCGTGGAGACGTATCTCTACCTCCACCGAAATATTTAACTCCGGCGTATCCAAGGCCACGATGCTCATTACCACTCAATTGAGAATTATGCATAGAGCCGTGTCTCGATCAGTTCTAGCCAGAGGAGACAGCCCGGGTGCGGTGAACACCGAAGACTGTCTAATACTCGATCATATGGTACGAGGAGAAAGGTTCAACCCCATCTCGTACATGATGGATCATATGAAGTATATCTCCACTCGGTCGAGAGGAGAAATTCGAGTTGGCTCATACATCACCGCCATTTTGGAGTGTGCCCAGGTGGAAGGGCTCGATACTCAGGTTCCTGTTGGAGGTTCGACCTCAATTAGCTACGGCACTCTAGCTCAAATGGCTATTTGCACGAAGGGTCCAAGGCGGAATGACCCATATATTCTGGTGGCTGGGCTACCTTTGTGGGAAGCTGACCAAGGGGATGCTCCCGAAGAAGGACCTTCAGACCCAGAGGTCCGAGAGCAGGCTCAGCATATCTACTCCCAACTGATGAGACAGGATGCTTCTATACCTGAGTCTTCACATGGCAGGAGAAGCACTCAGCACCAGGAATCGATAAACCTGCAACAGTTTTATTCAGAGTTCACTGACTACCGACGTGTGTCGGATGAGAGATTTGCCCAGCAGGAGAGGCAGATCAACGAGGGCTTTGCAGCTCAGCGAGCTCACATTGATAGTCAGTACACCGCCTTGTAGGCAGAGCTTCAGAGATCGATCTCGGAAAGGCAAAGGTCACTATCAGAGCAGCTGGATCAGTACTTCCGTCGTGGTCCGGACGAGCCTTGAGCTATCTAGTCTATTTTATTTTCTTCTTTCCCGTAAACTTTGTTTAGGATTTGATGTAATTTTCTATTTTGTATGAATTCGAATTTTAATTGGAATATTAAGTGCTTTAAGTGTTTATTATGAATTGCGTTTTATTATGTTAATTAATTTTATTTTAATGTTCGATTTAATTCGTATTAATAGAATTTCCGCTAGGTTATGCTCCTCTTAACTAACTCCGAGACCGGAAGAGAATCTGAGGACAGATTCTTCTGAAGAGGGGAGTATTGTAACGATCCGAAAATCCAAGTTTCAATTCGGTATATTTTTAATCGAGTAATTTCGTTATTTATTATTCTATTTAATATTTATTCTGAGGGTTTAGAATAATTTCGTAAATGAGTGAATTTTATATTTAAATCACTAATTGTCAATGTGCGTTTAATTATATGAATTTTAACTGTAACTACGTATTATTTGGACGACGTGAGTCTTCGAACTTATTTTGTAAAATTACGACTTTGCCCCTTCGATTTCTAAACCTTAGTCAAGATTTGACTAAGTCTCAATCTCTCTCTCTCACATTGCCATTCACGCACAAACAAGGAAAAGGAGAAGAAAGAAAAAGAAAGAAAAAGAGAAGGAAGAAGAAAGATTCCAACGATCGTCCCGACTCCGATTCCCGACGGATTCTCGATCCGTTTTCGTCTACGAACTCCTCGCGAACTCTTCTACGAGTAAGCCTTTCACGATTCTCTTGTTTAATGTCCTCTATACTTCGTTTTTCTCGTTTTTGTGAATAGTTGTATAATTTAGGTTTTATATGATTTTGATAGTAATTGTAGATGGATTTTCGTGTTTATCGTTTCTATAAGTAGATTGCATGTTATAGATGATTATATGTGAAAATTAGGGATTGATTTGCATGAATAATCGATTTAAGGTTGAATTATATTTGATTTTCGCGTGTTGGGTTTGATGTTCTGCATGTTCTGCTCAATTTTTACGCACACGGGCCATGCACACGGGGTGTGGCAAGCCCGTGTGGGTGTACACGGCCTCTTGCACGGCCGTGCAAGAGACCGTGCGTGTTTGGGGATGGTGCACGGGCTGTGCACACGGCCTTGAGGCCGTGTGCATGAGGCCGTGCGCGTTCGTCCGATTGTGCACGGCCTCGGCACACGGCCGTGCACAAGGCCGTGTGGCCCGATCACATAGTGCCCTGACCTTCTGTAAGTCAGGGCCCGTTTTGCACTACGGGTCCCTCCGAGACTCGTCTTTTCCGAATTCTTTCTTCGCTCGTGTATTCGATATATATGAAATAGATATGAATTCCATGATTTATGAATTTACAACACGTTCGGGTATATGAATAGTGCATTTTAAGTCTTCGTTAAATTTTCTATCTTTTGCATGTGAAGTCCGATTTTCCCGAAATTCGTATGCATACTTCTTTATGATAATTTAAGCATGTCCGTAAAGTTTCATTACATTTGGATTTGATTTGTATTTTTAAATGCATGAATTACTCTGTTTTCGTTTGATAATTTGAACTTAAGTGATTGATTTAATTGTATAACGTGCTCCTATGTGTTTTAATATTCTCGTATAAGCCGTGCGTCGTCTTTAGTCTTATTTGGTTGTGTCCTGGTATTTTTGCAGACGATACTCCTGTGGAGTAGCGCCGGTTCTAGCTTTTGCTCTTCTTTTGCCGCGCCAGGTGAGGCTTTCCTTTTCTGTTCCAGTATTACTATGTATATGTATAAATAAGCCTCTCCCGAAATAAGCCACGTTTATGTTTTGTTTTCACACCGTTGCTATATATATACTTAGTAGATATTTATACTTATTATGTTTATTTGATTTATCGAAAATGATTTGATATGAAATAGTACTATGTATAGTTTTCGAAATGTTTACGGAAGGGACATGTAAAACCTTTTGTTTTCTAAGGCGAACTTTGGCCTTCGGCCTCGCATATGACATGTCTCGAACGGTCTTTTGGCCAACCCGAAATGTTTGAAAAGCAAGTTATGAACTGTATGCATGATCGTTTGGGCCCGGAGTAAGAGCGATAGGACGAAGTCGATAGACGTCGGGTCTACGGCGTAAATCCTATGGTTTCCTCCATTTGGGAGCTCGGGGTGAGGCCGGAGTGGCAGCCCTTTGAGTACCTGAGTTATTCTAGTTAGTTACGAGTAGTTCGGGTTTGCAGTCCGGCTACACTGGAGGAATAAGGGAGGTTTCCGGTTTTATGTTTTTGGTTATTGGAGTTTCAGGGCTCGACTCGCCGAGTCATACAATAAGTTATGTTTTATGTTAAATCACCACCAGTTTACGAAAACCTTTCTTTTATGTTGATTTCTTTTAATTATAAAATTGGTGATTTACTTCCGTTTTATTATATACATTATTATTTCCCCCCTCACTTAGTCGTTTGACTAACCCTCTCTGTCTCACCCTATATTGGTTTCAGGATACTAGGCGGGATTCGTCGTCGTCGTCGTAGGGTTTTATTTATTCTCTCATGTATATTCCTTTTCCGTATGATATGAATTAGATTTTTAGAATATTAGGATTTTATTTAATTTGTATTCGGGATTATGTATTTATCGAACCCGTTTGATATTTTGTAATTGAATTTCGTTAGCCTTGGTGGGCTTTAATAATTGTGTATTTATTATGTTCTATTGCTTTGATTATTTATATTGCTTCCGCGTCTCTGTCTTTTCGTTGTTTTTAAAACCCCGCCTAGTGATTGAGTAAATGCTTGCCGTTCGCCGGGTTTCGGTTCGGATCGGATCCCATTTCGGTTCCGGGTCGGGCTCGGTGCGGGGCGTACGTTACCCGTTTGGGGCGCTCGCTACACGACTGTTGTTGGGACACTGACAAGACAAGAGACAAGAGCCGACCTAGACCTGCTGCTGCCGACTGACAAGATAGGTGACACCGCCACCTGTCTACCTGAAGCAAGAACCAAAATAGCAGGGGTGAGTATAAAGGATACTCAGTAAGGGGGTTTTGATCACAGTTCGTCCTTTATCTTTTAGAACTAAAAGTGATGAGTGTTGCCCGTTTTGAGAAATAAGATAAATAACGAAATACAAATTGTAAAACAATAACACAAGGCAACACTCGGTTCGGCTTGCTTGGAAAACACGAAAGGGCTGACGAACCAGATCCTTTAAAACATTTGCACGTAATATCAAGCCGATAAATTGAAAGGATATTAGTTGAGTCACGAGACCGTTACAAGTTCGAAAGGCACGATATAAATAAGTTGGAATCGATAAATAAACACGGCTCGTAACTCAACTAATTAATTGAATAATAAAGGAGGCTTAGGGTAGCAAGCACGAGTCACACTTCCGGGTTTTATATATATATAGGGAAATACATATGATAAATGAAGAAAACCGGAATGTGCTTCGACTTGTAACGAAAGCCATAAAACACTTAGACAAGCAACAAATGAAATAAATCATGCAAATAATGTGTCCAGGCGAGAACGGGCCCTCTCCTTATAACTCCCAATTGAAAATCATGTAAGCATACAATCAAGTACTCCACCACCAACAATACTATACAGGGATTAAGGAGACGCTGTTAGCACCACCATACAGGGTTTAAGGAGACGCGATTAGCACCACCGTATCAGAGTTTAAGGAGACGCGATTAGCACCACCGTTCGCATCAACTTAGGCTAGCCAACCTCCTAGCAGGCCCAAGTCAACACGCTAGAAGTATACATTGGGATTTGCCCAAGTTATTAAACAATCTATGGCTCGCTTTTGAAATCAATGATAGTTTGGGTGGCCAAAAGGGCAGTTCGAAAGTAGGAAATCGGGGTGTGGGAGGCCAAATGGGCCATTCGAGACAAGCTTATAATTGCGAGGTCGAGAGACCAAAGTTCGCATTTAGAACAAAACGGTTTTCCTTGTCTCTAGTTGAAAGCATTTCAAATCATTTTGGTTTTGCTATTAAAAGGTTTGACTAAGCACATAAGGAATTGTAAAGGCAGTACAACAAGTAATAAGAAAAAGCAGGGTAATCATTTATTTCGCAACCTATAATAGTCTATGTCCTTGCCCCAGTTAAAAATAAGTTTAAACCCTTACCTGTAGCTCGACAAACGAGAAAAGCAAGCAAGCAACATGTATGATTCTCCCTCCGAGATCCCACCTGAAAACACAGGGTCTAGAGGATGAATGACTGACACGAACAAGAAAACAGACACTGACGCTCGGCTATCAAAATACAAACATGCTTAAGGACACTCACTCAACATTTAAACATACGAAAGCGAGTAGGGGCAATATAGTCAATTTATCCAAAAGTATGCAATAATTAAATAAACGAATGATAATTAACATTTAATTAATAATAACATTTAAGCATAATCTACTCAGGGGTTAGGCTTGCAATTAAACATCAAACATGTATATTTCATTTAAATCAACAATAATTAAAGTACAACTTATAGCTTTTCCCAAAAGCTCAAAAGCTAACAAGTTCATATTAATCCTATCTCTAGCCTAATCGAACCGAAACTCATCCGTTCGACTACACAAGCATATATCATCAACAATCAACAATTTACACAAGCTATAGTACAAAAGATCCATGCCAAAATAATCCGAAAAGCTAAAATCTAGAAGCTACAATCAAAAGCTACCAATTAACACAATAATACGAAAAATACGATACAAGATAAACGAGAAGTCGGATTCGAGTAATACTAGCGCCGTTAGAACCGTTGCGTCGAGGAGAACAATCTTCGTTAAGACTCCATCGCTGGAATCTGACTGGAACTATAGCGCCGCCGCGTGCCGCCGCCGCGCCGCCACTGGACTTCCGTCGAAACACCTCCGATCGTCGAACCCTTATACAGAAATGATCCTCTCGACGAGCCCGTCACAACCATGGTGGTTTGCCGTCGTGACTCCGCCTGGAACCACCGGGAACCACCACTCCCGCCGCCACCATAACTCCGCCGTCCGTGGTCCGATTAAAGTGAAACCACCGCCAAAATGCTCCTCTCTTCATGGGCTTCAATTCCCTACGAACCCCAGGCATTGACGTCGCCGGAGAACTGAGATCGGAAAGCATCACCGCCGCCTGAAAATCGTCGATTATGCGGCCGTTGGTGGTCAGATAGCCACGAGACCACCACCGTTGGCTTCCTTGTGAAAAATCGGTCCAGAAGCACCCTTGCCCGCCGCCTGAAAGTCGCCGGAAAAGCCAGATCCACCACTCTTGCCGTTGCCACCTTCGCGCCGCCGTAGCGTCGCCGTCGCTGCTCCAATCGCCGGGAAACTTGTATGATTGAGTTCGTCTCGTCGATACGGTCGTCTGGACATATGATTCGTCGAATTCCGACAACGTTCCAAAAATCGTGTTTGGGAGAGAATGGCTCGTCGTTCGATGATTGTCGGTGTGTGTGTGGTTTCTAAATATAGAAGGTTACTATATATATTTTTTGAAAGACGAGACAAAAACGCAAAGTCTCAGAATTAGGCGTACTTAGTGTCAAAATGACCGTAATGAAAAGCTTAACAAGGTTTGGGGTTCGTTTCATAAAAATTCGGGCATTTACAAAATGTCAATATCGAGTGGGGTCAAAGTGTAAATAGTTTTAGGTCAAAAATGCAATTTCTTGAAAATATGATTTAATGAATAATATTTAGAATCTTATGAAAATATTCGGAACCTCGATAAAATATGCATTATTACATTGAACCCCAGTCCAATGTACACCGTTAAATTAGTACATTAAATTAAACAAGCTATAATTATAAATTTACCAAATTGACCCTAATTAGTGACAAAACGATGCAAATTAAATTCTAATTAATGCCTTAGGTTTTAAATACCAAATCGATGATTTATAAAATATTTAAATGCAAGAGTTGGAAGACATGCAATTATGAAAGACGTCGGGACCGTAAACGGTCCGAATTCTGATAAATGCGCTAATCTTGAACTTGGAGATCGCGGGTCGTTACAGTCTTGATTCCTATTCTAATAGGAAAATGATTGTTATGAAAATGCGAGATATGATATGCGTGTCCGTTATGTTATGTGGGCCCCGGAGTATGGTGATCGGATGAAGCCGGATAGACAGTGGGTCTACGGTGAATTTCGGTGGCTTGCTCCATGTTTACTGGGAGCATGGGGCGAGGCCGGAGTGGCAACCTTCGAGCTCTTGCAGCGGTTGACTTCGTATCAACTGAGATATAGGCTATTATGCCTATATCCGGTGCAATTTGGATTTACCGGTCCTTCTGCTATATGGGAGGAATAAGGTTGGTATGTTTTCAGGTATGATATGATATGACGAGTTGAGGGCTCGACTCGCCGAGCAATATGATATGTCACGTTATGTTATGTTATGATAAATCACCAAATGTGTAACGCCCCGAAAATTCAAGTTATGAACCGGGAACCCGAATCGATTTTTTGCGCGATTCATTATTTATTTTATTAATTATTATATGATTTATATAACATTTTCATGAATGAGTGAATTTCAGTATTTAAACCACGACATGTCAATGTGCGTTTAATTTCATGAACTTTGACTGTAATTTCATGAAGTTTTATAAATTATAAAAATGCCCTTTCGTTTCTCAACCGAGTCAACTCTATTGAATTAAGCCATCACTCTCTCTCCCTCACTCATTCACGCGACAATAGAGGAGAAAAGAAAAGAAGAAAGAAAAAGAAAGGAAAAGAGAAAGAGGAAGGTTCAATCGATCGTCCCGACCCCGTTTCCCGACCGATTTTTGAGCCGTGAAATCCTACGAACTCCTCTCGACCTCATCTACGAGTAAGCTTCTCACGTCTTTCATGTTTAATGCCCCCATTGCTTCGATTTTCAGATTTTTGTATATAGTTGAATATATTAGGTTTTATATGATTTTGAGAGAAATTATGGATGGATTTTTATGATTTTGGACTCTATGTGTAGCTTAGATGTTGTAGAACATTATATGTGAAAATTAGGGAAGGATTTGCATGTTTAATCAGTTAAATGTTGGTTTTTAAATTGGATTTGTGAAGCTTTCGCGTTGCTGTGAATTTTCTGCTGTTTCTTGACGTGCACGGGCTTTGCACACGGGGTGTGGCAAGCCCGTGTGGGTGTACACGGTCTCCCGCACGGCCGTGCAGGAGACCGTGCGTGTTGTGGTTGTGCACGGCCTTCTGCACACGGCCTTGAGGCCGTGTGCAAGAGGTCGTGCGTGTCCCTCCTCGATGTGCACGGCCTTGGCATACGACCGTGCACAAGGCCGTGTGGCCGGTTTGAACAGGGCCCTGACCTTCTGTAAGTCAGGGCCAATTTTACCCTGTAGGTCCCTCTGAGGCTCGTCTTTTCCGAATTCTTTCTTCGCTCGTGTATTCGATATATATGAAATAGATATGAATTGCATGATTTACGAATTTATAACATGTTCGGGATTTTAATTACGCATTTTTAAGTTTTCGTCAAATTTTCTAACTTTTGCATATGAAGTCCGATTCTTCCGAAATTCGAATGCATACTCTCTTATGGTATTTAAAGCATGTCCGTAAAGTCTCGTTACATTTGAACTTGACTTGCATATTCAAATTCATAAATTACTTTGTTCCGTTTGATAATTGAACCTAAGTGTTTTATGTGATTGTATAACGTGCTTTTATGTGTTCCTATGCTTTCGTATGAGCCGTGCGTCGTCGTGTGTCTTACGTGGATATGTCGTTTGTCAGTTGCAGGTTCCACTCTCGTGGATGAGGTTGCTCGTTTCCGTTTTGGGCTTTCTTTTGGTTGTCGCCATGTAACGCCTCGTTATTTTATAACGCTTCGGTAAGTTTACCGATTAATAGCTCTTGTGTGTATTATTTGCAAATTATGTGATTATGTGAATTATATGAATTAATGTGTGATTTTATATATGAGTAATATGATGAATTCATAAGAATTTTCCTGCTTGAAATTACTTCACACTATGTTTATATTTGAATTGTTGTATTTGAAATTTTATGAAAATTATGCCATTATATTTAAATAACATGATATTGTATTTGATATATATGCATATACATATGAAAATATACACAAACATATACATATAAATATCTATATAGTTGCAAACATATTTTGACTTTTCAAATAAATATCCTTAATTATTTAATTACCTTATTTATTCTCCATTTTTCTACACTATTCCACAAGCAACTCACTTCTCTCCTTCTTCAACCTCTCGGCCCTCACCTTGCTCTCACCACTGCCACTTTTATCACCATCAAAGCATCAAAAATCATCCTCTTTCTTACTACAAAAAGTTGCTCTCTCATCCAAGGAACAAGCTACCACTTGTGGTTTTTGCAAACAAGCTCTCACATTTCTTTTTCTCCAATTCTTTCCTTCAAGGTAAGTTTATGAATCTCTCAATTCTTTGGGTTTTATGGTTTCAAATGTTGATGAAGTGAAGAAGCATGCTAGAATGAATGATTGATGAGCTTAGTTTGGTGATTGATTACATGTAGCATTACTTGTGATTTTTCCATTGAATTTGATCAATGTGCAAGGTTGAGTTAATGGTCTTAGATGCTTGAATGGATTGGTAATTTATGTTAGTTCATGATATTAAGCTAATTGGTGAAGTTTTATGGAGTTTGGGATTGAAAATCAAATGTTTGTGCATGAAGTGGAAGTGGCGGCATAAATAGTGTTTTTTTTCTAGGTTTTGATTCGAACTTCGTTTTTCGATTCTTTTGGAATCAAAAATCCTTAAATATAGTAGTTAAGAGATGCCGAAAGTTTCAGATTAATCGGAGTTGTTTTGCTATGAAAAGTATTAAATGAGGGGTGGTTTGTGTAATATTCACAAACCTTTGAATTTTGGTTCCCAAGCTTCCATATTACTTGTATGCCTAATTTAGCTTAATAACATGTGTATTTGATTGTGTTTAAATGTGTTTGAATGAGCTTAGTTGGGTTTAAATGCATTTATGCATAATATGTTATTTTGAGCATAAAATGCATTTCATAGCCGTGCGTCGTATTTGGTTGATTTATCGAGTCGTGTCTTACCTCGAGGCCTGTGTATTACAGGTGGGACCTCGCGGGACTGATCTCTGGTCGTTTGGCTATCTTTTTTGTTAAGCCTACAGGTGAGGATGTAAAATGTTTTTAACTGGAGCTTGGACAAATATTTGCGAAAACCCTATCCCTTTATATTTCAATTATATATTATCAATATTTGAAATAAAAAGGTTTTGATATAAAAATGATATATATGTATATCTTTTCCAAAATGGTTTGAAAATAGGGACAAGAGAACTATTTTGATTTTAAAAGTAACATTTGGTCTCGGGACCTGCGCGTATGCCTCGAGATAACTCGGCAACGTGACGGGATACCCTAGGCGGTTACATACCTTGTCTCGAAAGACCCTTTTGGTCCATTAAAATATTTTGAAAAGCGAGATGACTTATACTTAACCCCATTGAGGACGCTCATGGGTATTTCTGTTTAGGCCCTGGATTATGTGACAGGCGGATACCCGGAGACGTGCGTCTAGGGTTGAAGCTGGGTTCATAATTCCACCGATTATAAGCAGGTATTCATGAACCTGACAAATAATCAAAGGGTATTGTTCATGGCTGGTCGGAGGTAGTCTAGCCTGAATAATACTTACACAGGCGCCATTAGTCGGTTATGGTGAAATCTTGGGTAGCTCCCTTGATAAGCCAAATGGTATTGAGGAGGAATTTCGTTATATTTGATATGTTTTGGGAGTTATAAGGAGATGGCCCGTTCTCACCGGGAATAAAATGTTTCTAAAATGTTTTACTTTAATATTTAATTCACAAAACTTTGATGAATTATAAAGAGAAAGTATTGGCACTAGATTCGTTTCTCTATTAACCAAAGCGTGAATTAAATATGTTTTATGTTTTAATTATTATATATATATTTTCCCCTCCTCACTAAGTTTGTTTGACTCACATCCCGTTTTGGTTCATGCTTCAGGTTAGCGGTCAGGTACTGGCAGCAGCGTTGTAGGCTTGTACAGTCCTTGAAGTCGGTCTTATGCATTTACTTTTGTGGATCGAACTCATGATGTTGGATTACATGAAAACTTGACATGTTATGCTGATGTTGGATACTTAATGAATTAATGTTATAACTTGTGATAGATAATGGACTTATAAATGTTTATTTTGGCCATGGATGGCAGTGTGAATATAAATATGATCTTTTGCTCATTGCTTCCGCTTGTTGTTGCTGTTGTTGGGAGTCGTTGTTGCCAGGTTGTGGGAATCCCGTTGTCCGGGGCGGGTTTTCGAGTGGTGGTATTTAACAATCGCTCGAGAGCTCGTTTCGGTCCGGGGGTTGTGGCGTGGGGGACGTCACACGCCAAGTGAGATTTCCGTTGTTATTCCGTATTATGTAGATATGTATTATTAAGCCTCACTAAATAAGCCTCGCATGTATAATTTACGTTTTCACCCCGTATTACTATATTTAGTAAATACTTTATTCTTACTACTTTTATGAGGTTTGAGAACAACGGATTTGATATCAAATGAATATTATGTATATGATTTCGAAATGTTTATAAAAAGAGACAAGCGAACTATGTTTCGATTTAAATGTACTTTTGGGTTTGGAAACCTTCTCGTTGAGTGAAGTCGTTAGGGCGGGTTTCTCCCCCCATGACGACGGAACATCCGGTTGCGTTTCCTACCGTTACATCGCCTGTCTCGAATGGCCCTTTTGGCCCTCCCCGAAATGTCTTGATTCCTATTTTAATGGGAAAATGATAGTTATGAAAAATGCAAGATATGATATGTATGATATGATATGTGGGCCCCGGAGTATGGCGATCGGGTGAAGCCGGATAGACAGCGGGTCTACGGTGGAATTCGGTAGCTTACTCCATGTTTACCAGGAGTACGGGTGAGGCCGGAGTGGCAACCTTTGTGCTCCTGTGACGGTTGACTTCGTGTCAACTGAGAGATAGGCTATTATGCCTATAGAACAGTTGGATTTAGCGGTCCTTCGGCTATATGGGAGGAATAAGGCTGGTATGGTTTTCAGGTATGTTATGATATGATATGAGGAGTTGAGGGCTCGACTCGCCGAGCAATATGATATGTCCCGTTATGTTATGTTATGATAAATCACCGATTGTTTATAAAAACCATTCTTTTACGTTTGTTTTCTTTTAAGTTAAAATGGTGATTTATTCATGTATGCTATTATGTATGTACTCCCTTTTTCCCCTCACTTAGTCTTTTGACTAACCCTCCCTGTTTTTAACCTTATCTGTTTCAGGTGATTACTAGGTGGGCATTCGTCGGTCTTGTATTGCGGAATTATTCTGCTTTTGTCTTTGTTCATTCCTAGGTTGTTTTAGGTACTTGACCGTTATATGTATTCTGTAGGTTATGATATGAGTTCGGGATTATTTAATGTTGAACCTGTTATGATTTGATTCAAGTTTTGTAAGTGAATTCCGCTAGCCTTGGTGGGCTTTAACTATTTGCGCAATTGGTTTATTGCTTTAATTTCCCGTTTGTAGAATTTGTTTTGTTTGCTGTTGCTTCTGCTTCCGCATTGTTGTCGTCAGTTGTTTTACAAAAGCCCCACCTAGTGATTGAGTAAATCGGTTTGCCGTTCACCGGGTTTCAATTTAGGGTCGGATTTCTGTTTCGGCTTCGGATTGAGGCTCGGTGCGGGGCGTGCGTTACCCGTTTGGGGCGCCCGCTACAGTTGGTATCAAAGCTTTTGGGTCCAATGGCCTAAGCTCTGAATCGTCGTGTTTTGTTTGTTTTATCAGTCGTTATGTGCCGGTGTAACTTAGGGAATTGCACTCACTAGTGTTCAAGAACGCTTAGTGTTTGAATTGTGATGGATCTTTGTTGGATGATCAACAACAAAAGATCTTTCACAATCAAAACATTGGGGTGGACTTGGATATAGGTGGATGTGAAACTCAAGGTTGTACTTGCTGTAACGACCCAGAAATCCGAGAATTACTTTGAGTAATTTTACGCATTAATTATCATTCTTAATCCCTAAATTCTCGTTATATGTGAACTATTATATATTATTTTAGTATAAGAACTAATGTGATAATATTGTTTGCATATTTAAATTACGTGTCTAAATTGCGTTTGTTTAATATTTAATCGTTATATTTGATCGACGCGTATTTAATTGGATTTTCTAAAATTACTAAAATAACCCTTCGTATTTTTTGATATTTCGAAGATATATGATAAAAGTATCGAAATTCATTTCAAACCTTATTTCAAATTCGAGAGAGAGAGAGAGAGAGAGAGAAGAAGAAAAGAGAATTTTCTCCCGAAGTCCTAATCGATCGTGCCGAGCTCGAATCTCCGTGGAATTTCGCGCCAATCGTTTTTAAACGATCCTTTCTTCGATACCTTTCTATAGGTACCAATTTCCCCAATTTCTTTTACGGATTTTCGAGGTTTTGAGATTATTTGATTATTTCGGGATTTTTAGGATATATGCTTTGTAGCGCCCCTTTCCTTGGCCGGAGAAAGGACACCACATCCGCACCGAGACAAACCTTCAAACGAGGTATAAGTACCCCATTTAAAAATCCATCCCGGCGAACGGCAATCAATCAAGCAAAACTAGCAACAGCAAACGACAGCCCAACAACAACAGCAATAATTAATAATTAAATCAGAGTTGCGGAAGTAATGCAATTATAAAAAAATATCATATAAGCCATCCATGGCCACGTAATTCATACATCAGTCTCATTCATAATATAATCAATGCCATTCGTGGCCAGTCTAATCTATCCCACATCAGGGGCACGTAAGTACTTAAATTAAAGCATAATCTAAAATACATAATTAAATAAATTCATAACAAGAACACGACTGTTGTTGGGACACTGACAAGACAAGACACACGAGCCAACCTAGACCTGCTGCTGCCGACTGACATGATAGGTGACAACGCCACCTGTCGACCTGAAGTAAGAATTAAAATGGGGGGTGAGTAAAAACACTCAGTGAAGGTTAAGAGGGATCAAGTACGAGCCACGTGTCCGGGTTTTAAATTATATATATATGAAAATACATTTGCATAATTGAAGAAAATCCGGATCGTGCTTCGACTTGTATACACGATATTAAATAGATAATAAATAATTAAAGCAGTAACATGCACGCAAATAATATCCCAGCGAGAATGGGCCTGTTCCTCCTTATAACCCCTTCACGTTCATATACTCCATCACCGGTGTCTGACCCCGAATCGCTATTTCGGGCGACTGTGAATTTTAGGAAAACGTGCAACGAATGCAACGCCCACCATCACTCCCAACCGTGGCTATCAACTCCTGACGGGCCACGATTGACGCTTAGTTTTGGGAGAAGCACCTCGGATTACCCCTAGACGCTCGTCCCCAGGTATAACCTTCGGATACTTTCCCGGGCCCCATGTTGAAATGTCATGAATTTGCTCGCTTTGAAAACCGTACATAAATTAAATTTGAGCAAGTTTGAGTGACGACGAAGGGTATAAATCCTAAGTCAAACCGTCACGCTTAAAATAAATAATTTTACTTGCCATATAAAAATAAAATCTTTTAGGGATACTCATAAGTACAATTTAATATTAAATCATTTGAGAGCAACCTTAAAGTATAGATTAAATATCTAATAATTATACGAGAAAGGAAAACGAGGCAAGATGAGCACATAAGGGGAGTTCGCAATAATTAAAAGAATTCTTACTCCGTTTGAAATCATTTTAAAACCCTCACCTGGAAACACGGAACGACAAGACACTCCAAGCAATGTCCTGACAAGACAGCCTGAAACTAACAGACGACAAAATCACATAAGACAAGACACGACAACGACTCTCAAAGACTACATTGCAATTAAAACCAATAAACAACATGTATCAAATGAATATACAATTAAAATACAATTAAATCAATTAAACTAAAAATACGAAATTAACAATGATAAACATACTCAATTGAAATTCTAATTGTACATTCACTCATATAATATTATAAAGAGGCACTCATGCGATTTTCGGATTTTTCGGACAACATTCAAAAATTGGGGAAAAAGCCCTAAACGAAAAAGGTTCGATTCAAGGTCCGAACGAGTTCGGAATTTTGAAAACTTTACCAAATATTCATCCTTGAATCATAAGGAAGCTATAGGTGAAAACGGCTCGATTTTAGGGGGTCGTATGCAAAAAGTCAACTTTTAGTATTGGCTATTTGACCCCATTACCGAGAGCAACTAAGGAAAAAGGCTGGAAAATTGGCTAAGGCATACACACGGGCTAACGCACGGCCTAGTGCACGGTCTTGAGCACGAAACCAAGACCGTGCAGGCTGAAACAAAGGCACACGGCCTGTTGCACCGGCGTGCGCAAGCCGGTGCAAGGTTAAATGGCTGTGCACGGTCCGGCGCACGGTCTTGAGCAAGACCGTGCGTTGGGCCGTGTGGTTCCAACACCCAGGTGCAGAAACGCGATTTTTAAGGTTTTCTCGAAAGTTTCATGCAAAAATCAAATATGGGGGATTCTAAGGCTAAAATTAACATGTAAAATTCACACTCATGCATTGAACACATTAGTATCTATCATTTGATCCGAACTACGCTAAAAATGATAAACTATAACCTACGAATCAAGAAATTCATCAAATATATATTCAATATAAAAACTATAAAAATTGAAAGATTTAATGGATGAAATGAATTGGAGAAAGAAGGTTACCGATAAAGAATCGAATGAGGATCGTAAAACTGGTCTCGGAATTTAAATCGGTCGAGAAACGAATTCGGAACGAGATTTCCTTTCCTTCTCCTTCTTCCTCTCCCTTCTCCTTCTCTTCTCTCTCTCTCTCTCTCTCGATGGATTATGTAACCAAGAGGGTGCAAGAAGTGTGTTCAAGAGGGTGTGAGTGTGTTCAAGGTAGTGCAAGGGTATTTTAGAAGATTGTAGGTTCGTTTATATAGATTAGAATAATTCGAGGGGTGGAAAAAGTAATTATAAAAGGTTAAAGATATTGAAATAATTATAATAAATTAAGATTAACTAACAAAGTTAAATCTTTTCATATAAAATTCAACTAAATGTCGAATACTTATCCCAAGAATTAATTCTGGAATTTTCGGGTCGTTACAATACTCCCTCCTTTAAAAGAATCTGTCCTCAGATTCTACTCCGAACCTCGGGGTTTATTAAAGGAAGTATATCACAACATTTAAAAGTTCATCATACAAAATCGCGCAATTAACACATAAGCAATTAATTAAAATGAACAGTTAACAGTTAAATTCAAATAAACATTTAACACATAGTTCATACATAATAGTTCAGCTGAAATTCAAATTACAATTAAAACGAAAACAACGAGAAATTAGGGAAAAACTAATGCCAACTAAGAATCAGGTGCTCTAGAGTTAGGCGACCTGCCAAGGCGGCTCAGATAGTTGGCAAGTTGATCAGTGATGGATCTCTCGAGACCGGTAATCTGCTCCCGAAGCTCAGTCTGGTTGCGTCGGGTCTCGAGTCTGAATTCTTGTAGGTCAGCGCGAACTTCTCGGAGATCGGCCGACTGTCGATCTAGACGTTCGGTGGTCTGCTCGGCGAAAGTGGTGAAACGGTTTCCCCAAATCGTCCACCTGTCGGTCTCCCATCGGCTTCGGGCGTCCGACTCCGCTTGTAGAAACTGACTCCATTGTTCCTCACTTGATCTGTCCCATTGGGAAGATCCAGCCTGATGCTGTGTCGGGTAATCCTCAAAGCCCTGCTGGAATGGAACCTCTTCGGTTCTAGGAGGATCGGGTACATACGGAACCTGCTGAGGAGCGAAGCCTCCTGCTTCGTAAAGTTGTTCCATCATTTGCTCCTCTCTCTCTTGTCGGTCCTCCTCAGGATGACCTCCTAAATCGGCATCCTCTTCATCGTCGCCATCGCTACCGGCGGCGGCTTCCTCGGCCGTCATTGGCACATAACGACCATGTCGTCCTCTAACTTTCCTACAAAGTTTCATTTGGGCGAGTTGCTTGTAGGAAATTGTTGAATCCTCGGCTCCTGCCGGGGCCATTCGATCCATGCCGGTCACTCCGGCACACTCTAAGATCGCGGTAATGTAGGACCCAATTCTGATTTCTCCTTTAGGCCGGGTACCTACATATTCTACATAACGAAGGAAAAACATAATGCCGTTGACTGCTTGCCTTCGAACCGCGCAATCAAGGACGTAGAGTTCCTCAATATTAATTGAACCGTAGCTATCTCCTCTAGCGAAAACGGTACATGAGAGGAACCGGTGGAAAGTCCTCAAAGCGGCATCACGAAGGTCGGTTGCCTTCGATTTTCCTTGTTGAAAGGGTCTCCTAGAAGTGGAGACATTTCTCCAAGCTTCGGCTTCGGACCATCCAACTTCACGGCTTATCATACCCCGGATGGGTAGTCCAAAATGCATTGTTAGTTGCCGAAGAGTGAGCTCAAAATCTTCATTAAAAGCTCGGAACTCAATTTTGAATGGTAGCTCGGCATCGTCTTCATGGGGAAGTACTTGAAGTGTGGCAATGAATTCGTACACAAGCCGGGGGTACGAATTCCTTCTTATGTCCAAGAATGTGGTCCATCCCACGTCTTCTATGTATCGAGCAATACCGGGGCCAAGTCCCAAATTTCCTAATGCTTCGATGTCGAGAAATTTGGTGGAAAACACCGGGCGTTCATGCATTCTCCTAAATATTTTAACTTGGAATGCATTTGAAATATCCACATTGAATGGGAGTGGAGATGGAGGGTCATCTCGTCTCCTCCTACGTCGAGAACCTTCGGCGGCCATGTGAGATTGTTGTTGGAAGCTTGTAGGATTGAATTTGATGAAATTCCTCACTCGGAAATTTTGTCGAACACTTGGCGTGCGTGTACTTTGGGCAGCAATGTGTGCAAGATCGGCTCGACGGATCGTCCTTAAAACCCAACTAATTGAAATACGTAATGTAGACTACGTACCTTCCGAAAATTAGGAAGATCCAACGGACGGATCGAAAGTTATGGGCTCGCAAAGATTGGAGGATGAAATTGGGGAAAAAAATTCGCAAGTTTCTGTTGCTGGAAGTGGAGAGAAAATGGGGTAGAAAGTTTCTGTATGTTTTCTCGCGGAAATAGGTTTTAAAAGGGCAAAATAGGGACACACGGCCGGACGCACGGGCGTGCGCTGGCCCGTGTGGAGCGGTCCAGCCGGTTCAGCGGTTTAACGCTGAACTGGCTTGCACGGGATTGAGCTGAACCGCACGGTCTTGAGCAAGACCGTGCGTTAGGGCGTGCAAGCACCCCTGGATCGAATTAAAACGCGAAATTTTTTCGAAAACACTCCGGATTTAATCCGGAGTTCACACAAATAATAATTACATAATACGGCGCAATTAATAAATTGAATACGGGAAATATGAATGTTATGAAAATGCACGGTACCTTTTATTCTGAGTAATGAAGTCCGTTCTCGTCTCCCATTATTCCTTTCAAGTCCTTCGATGTCGTGGCTTCTCATTTACGGTACGTCCCCAAACACTGCCCCTTCATGCTTTATTCTCCGGTAGCCTCCCTCTCTGAATTAAGAACCCTGAATCCCCAGAATCCTCATCCACAATCCTCTTCCTTAGGTGTCCTCTTATTAGGACAATTGTCGAGAAGGTGGTCAGGGGATCCACACAATAAACACTGTCCCAGTCGTTTCCGGCAGTACTCTGCGAGATGATTGGGCTTATGGCAATACGAGCAAGGGATGGTGCTCTCACTGGTTCCACTGGTCGTCGCCTCTTTTCTGTGAGGAGTTGTACGAACAGCCACTGGAATTCTCGATCCATAAGACGGGTTCGTTAAAGTGATCGGTCGAGCATTCCTAGCTCTCATTTCAAACTCTGCTTCTGCCCGCAAGGCTCGGCCAACAGCTTCAGCATAAGAACAACATCCAAGACCTATGAGTACTTGGCGAATTTCATGCCTCAATCCAGATATAAATCTCGCGGCTCTGTTCCTTTGATCTGGCTCCCGGTTTGGTGAGTAGTTAGTCAGGTAGGCAAATCTGGCCTCGTATTCCGTCACGCTATCTGCTCCCTGAGCTATTTCCAACTCTCCCGTCGAATACGAGTGCGTTGATCCTGACGTAGTCTGAAGTGGAGGTAGTGGCGGATTCGATCTAGCTTTCTTACGCGGCATACCTGCGTTCACAACTATTTGGCAAGATAGGTGCATGTCTTGTGAGAGATGATGCCAACAATTAGTAAATACATAAGCATGCTCAATCACTCAACAAAATCCTACCGACACACACTACGACAGACAAAACCATGTAAGACACGCACAGTGTTCCACGATCGACTCGCGTTACATCTTCCTTAGTACAGAAATTTATAAAAGATTGCCAGTCGGTTAATTAAGCCAACCGTAATCGTCTACAATTTTAAGCACCAAGATGAGACAAACACTTGTCAAAACACGAACTCGACACGAACTGACACCAAGCTGACAGACACCCCATGCAAGACAGACGAGATACTAGAGCTTTCGGTTCCTGTTCGGGAACCTAGGCTCTGATACCACTGACTGTAGCGCCCCTTTCCTTGGCCGGAGAAAGGACACCACATCCGCACCGAGACAAACCTTCAAACGAGGTATAAGTACCCCATTTAAAAATCCATCCCGGCGAACGGCAATCAATCAAGCAAAACTAGCAACAGCAAACGACAGCCCAACAACAACAGCAATAATTAATAATTAAATCAGAGTTGCGGAAGTAATGCAATTATAAAAAAATATCATATAAGCCATCCATGGCCACGTAATTCATACATCAGTCTCATTCATAATATAATCAATGCCATTCGTGGCCAGTCTAATCTATCCCACATCAGGGGCACGTAAGTACTTAAATTAAAGCATAATCTAAAATACATAATTAAATAAATTCATAACAAGAACACGACTGTTGTTGGGACACTGACAAGACAAGACACACGAGCCAACCTAGACCTGCTGCTGCCGACTGACATGATAGGTGACAACGCCACCTGTCGACCTGAAGTAAGAATTAAAATGGGGGGTGAGTAAAAACACTCAGTGAAGGTTAAGAGGGATCAAGTACGAGCCACGTGTCCGGGTTTTAAATTATATATATATGAAAATACATTTGCATAATTGAAGAAAATCCGGATCGTGCTTCGACTTGTATACACGATATTAAATAGATAATAAATAATTAAAGCAGTAACATGCACGCAAATAATATCCCAGCGAGAATGGGCCTGTTCCTCCTTATAACCCCTTCACGTTCATATACTCCATCACCGGTGTCTGACCCCGAATCGCTATTTCGGGCGACTGTGAATTTTAGGAAAACGTGCAACGAATGCAACGCCCACCATCACTCCCAACCGTGGCTATCAACTCCTGACGGGCCACGATTGACGCTTAGTTTTGGGAGAAGCACCTCGGATTACTCCTAGACGCTCGTCCCCAGGTATAACCTTCGGATACTTTCCCGGGCCCCATGTTGAAATGTCATGAATTTGCTCGCTTTGAAAACCGTACATAAATTAAATTTGAGCAAGTTTGAGTGACGACGAAGGGTATAAATCCTAAGTCAAACCGTCACGCTTAAAATAAATAATTTTACTTGCCATATAAAAATAAAATCTTTTAGGGATACTCATAAGTACAATTTAATATTAAATCATTTGAGAGCAACCTTAAAGTATAGATTAAATATCTAATAATTATACGAGAAAGGAAAACGAGGCAAGATGAGCACATAAGGGGAGTTCGCAATAATTAAAAGAATTCTTACTCCGTTTGAAATCATTTTAAAACCCTCACCTGGAAACACGGAACGACAAGACACTCCAAGCAATGTCCTGACAAGACAGCCTGAAACTAACAGACGACAAAATCACATAAGACAAGACACGACAACGACTCTCAAAGACTACATTGCAATTAAAACCAATAAACAACATGTATCAAATGAATATACAATTAAAATACAATTAAATCAATTAAACTAAAAATACGAAATTAACAATGATAAACATACTCAATTGAAATTCTAATTGTACATTCACTCATATAATATTATAAAGAGGCACTCATGCGATTTTCGGATTTTTCGGACAACATTCAAAAATTGGGGAAAAAGCCCTAAACGAAAAAGGTTCGATTCAAGGTCCGAACGAGTTCGGAATTTTGAAAACTTTACCAAATATTCATCCTTGAATCATAAGGAAGCTATAGGTGAAAACGGCTCGATTTTAGGGGGTCGTATGCAAAAAGTCAACTTTTAGTATTGGCTATTTGACCCCATTACCGAGAGCAACTAAGGAAAAAGGCTGGAAAATTGGCTAAGGCATACACACGGGCTAACGCACGGCCTAGTGCACGGTCTTGAGCACGAAACCAAGACCGTGCAGGCTGAAACAAAGGCACACGGCCTGTTGCACCGGCGTGCGCAAGCCGGTGCAAGGTTAAATGGCTGTGCACGGTCCGGCGCACGGTCTTGAGCAAGACCGTGCGTTGGGCCGTGTGGTTCCAACACCCAGGTGCAGAAACGCGATTTTTAAGGTTTTCTCGAAAGTTTCATGCAAAAATCAAATATGGGGGATTCTAAGGCTAAAATTAACATGTAAAATTCACACTCATGCATTGAACACATTAGTATCTATCATTTGATCCGAACTACGCTAAAAATGATAAACTATAACCTACGAATCAAGAAATTCATCAAATATATATTCAATATAAAAACTATAAAAATTGAAAGATTTAATGGATGAAATGAATTGGAGAAAGAAGGTTACCGATAAAGAATCGAATGAGGATCGTAAAACTGGTCTCGGAATTTAAATCGGTCGAGAAACGAATTCGGAACGAGATTTCCTTTCCTTCTCCTTCTTCCTCTCCCTTCTCCTTCTCTTCTCTCTCTCTCTCTCTCTCGATGGATTATGTAACCAAGAGGGTGCAAGAAGTGTGTTCAAGAGGGTGTGAGTGTGTTCAAGGTAGTGCAAGGGTATTTTAGAAGATTGTAGGTTCGTTTATATAGATTAGAATAATTCGAGGGGTGGAAAAAGTAATTATAAAAGGTTAAAGATATTGAAATAATTATAATAAATTAAGATTAACTAACAAAGTTAAATCTTTTCATATAAAATTCAACTAAATGTCGAATACTTATCCCAAGAATTAATTCTGGAATTTTCGGGTCGTTACATGCTTAGATCGAGCCCGTTTCTTGATCAATTTGTGATTTTATTGGATGAAAATGTGAATTAGATGATGATTATTGATTGTTATAATTTGTGAGTGTTGATTTGCGCTGAAAATATGATTTTTATGAATTTTTGGCTCGAATTTTTGAAAACCCGTAAGTTTCTGCTGAACCCAGTTAAACCACACGGGCTAACGCACAGTCTTGAGCAAGACCGTGCAGGAGCCCGTGTGCAGCTCATTTCTCTTGCACGGGCTTGAGCCCGTGCACCTAGCCAGTGTGTTTGGCCGTGTGTGCGTGCACGATCTTGACACCGTGTTCAAGACCGTGCACCAGGCCGTGTGAAACACTTAGAGAATTTTTCCAGCTTTTTCAAATTTTGCTCTCGGCAATTGAGTCCTCAAGTCAATATTTTCGGTTGACTTTTTGCATACGGACTCCAAAAATTACACCGTTTTCACCTATAGAACCCTTATATTTTGTAGATTAATATTTTGGAGTGTTTATTTAATTTCGCCCTCGTTCGGGCTGTGAATAGTGTAATTCTAATTATGTGTATTTTTGACAACTTGTCGGAATTGCGTGAAACTTACATGATAGCTTCTTTACATATTATAATTGGCATATGCATGATTGGAAACATGTTTCGTTAGCCGTTCGTCCAATAATTTCTTATTTGCGCTTTTAGTGTTGTCGTTGTTGATTCGTATAGGTCTTGTCTTGTCTCCAGATCAGTCCGACGTTGGAGACCAGTGAGTCTAGCAGCTAGGCTTTCTCTTTTAGATTCCAGGTGAGGATCTAAATCTTTTAACTGGGCTTGAACATATATATATATAATTGCGAAATCCCCTAATCCCTTATTATTGTATTAATTATTTCGAGTTTATACTTTTATGTTTTTATCCTCAAATCATTTAATATCAAAATTATACATTATTAAACCAAATTGATTTGTTTTCAAAAGGGCAAGAAAACTATTTATTTTACGTGATGGTTTGACTTAGGATTTAATTCTTTGTCGTCACCCTTGCTCAGAGTGTCGTTTGGCATTCAAATGGGTTTTTTTAAAGCGAGCAAATACATGATTATTTCCAAGATGGGCCCGGGAAGGTATTCGAAGGTTACATCTGGGGACGGGCGTCCAGGGTGTAATCCGAGGTGCTTCTCCCAAAAATAAGCGTCAATCGTGGCCCGTCAGGAGATGATAGCCACGGTTGGGAGCGATGGTGGGTGTTGCATTCGTTGCACATTTTCCTAAAATTCAATATGGTTGAGCTTCGGGTTGCTCCTTAGCTTGACACCGGCGATGGAGTATTTTTACATGAACCGTGGAGAAATAAGGAGGAACAGGCCCATTCTCGCTGGGATCGTATTTACTGCTTTATAGTGTTATTGATTTTATTTTTTAATTGAATATCCAAGTCGAAGCATATTCCGGTTCCTTCCTTATCGCATATGTATTTTCTATAAAAAAATCCGGAAGCATGACTCGACTTGTTCTCACATCTTCACTGAGTATTTTTGACTCACCCTCTTTTAATTGGTTCTTGCCTCAGGTTTGAGAGAGACCGACATGTCTTACGTGTCGGATGGGCAACAGTGCATAGATAGGCTTTTTGGTTTTGCCGAGTCTCGTTGGTTGTCTTTTATTCTCTCGTTCATTATTCTTTTCAACCTGGATTATAGATAATATTATATTGATCCCCGAAACTTTTTATTTAAATTATGTTGCCCCTGAATGGGCTGTTGTTGATAATGGTTAATGAATTGGCCCCGGAGTGGCATTTTTTTTTGTTAATATGAATTTAAATGCTTCCGCTATATATTCTCTGATTTATTTAAATGTTTTAATTTTGGGGATTCACTGTTGCCAAGTGTCGGGATTGACCCGTTAGCTTGCATGGGTTCTCGGGTTGAGGCACTGTACTAGGCTTGGGAGACCGTGTAGGTTCGGGGGCTGTAGAGCGGGGCGCTACAGTCCGGAGTGGTATCAGAGCCCTAGGTTCTGTTGTCTAGAGTGTCGTGTCTAAGTCGTACGACTATATTGATAGGTTTCGTGTTAATTCTTTACTTGCGCTTTTATATGTTATTATTACTTGATTAATTGGTCATACCATTAACCCACATGCATTTCAGCTTATCTTTTCAGGCACAATAGTTAGACCTAGAGGCCGACAGGAACCGCCTCCTCCACCAGAGAGTTTTCCACCGCCTAATACCTTCTATGATGCTGTTAGATTGATTGTACAGCAGGCTCAGCAGGAGCAACAGCCGCCACAGCCACCACCACCGAATCCTCGGGATGTTACTGCCCGAGCTATGGATCGATTTATGTCCTATCGGCCTACGCTCTTCGAGGGTGAGTCGGACGACATCAAGGCAGAGGCCTGGATTTCAGAGCTAGAGCAGAAGTTCAGAGCTCTAGATATTGATGACTTGCAGAGGATTGAGCTCTCTGTATTTCTGATGAGGGGTCCCGCCCTCGACTGGTGGCGCTTGGTGGAGAGGCGATGGACCATCGCACAGACCCCTCGTACTTGGAGACAGTTTCTTCACGAGTTCCGGGCGAAATATGTGCCCGAGATTGTCCGTGATCAGCGAGAGAGGGAGTTTATGAACCTTACTCAGGGAGGTACGACCGTGGGCCAGTATGAGGCCAATTTTACTAGATTGATCGTCTATGCTCCTCACATAGCCGACGATGACAGGAGGATGGCAAGAAAGTTCAAAGAGGGCCTTCGTGACGAGATCAGGGCCGAGTTGGTTGGCAGTAACCTCCGTACTTATGAGGAAGCCGTTACCCGGGCTATGGCTATCGAGTCCGATCTTCGAGAGCTTCGTCGTAGAGCTCCTGTTCCTGTTGCTGCCGCCCCTAAGGGTTTTTCTCAGAAGGGCAAGAGGCCTTTCACTGCTGGCTCTGGATCTTCTATGGGCGATAAGAGGCCCAGATATATTGATAGGGCTCCTATTACTGCCGTTGCACCGATCACTTGTTCCTACTGCCACAAGCCGAACCACACCGCCGATTCCTGCCGGAGGCGATTGGGGCAGTGTTTGATTTGTGCATCTGCTGATCACATGATAGACTCTTGTCCGAACAAGAAAGCTCTTGCCACGCCACTGAAGCCGATTCAGGCTGCCCGTCAGCCGAGAGTTCAGCCCAGAGTCTTCGCACTGGGAGGAGAGGAGCTTGAGCCCGATTCGCATGACGTGATTGGAGGTATCCTGCATATTCATGACATCCCTATTACTGCATTATATGATCCGGGTGCTATACACTCGTTTATTGCGCTTGATATTACTGCCAAGTTGTGCATGCCTGTGGAGAGTCTGCCTTATTTGTATCGAGTCAGTTCTCCTTTGGGGACTTCTTACGTTACGGAAAGAATCTTCAAGGGTTGTCCTTTGAAGACAGGAGATCGTGTTTATCCCGCCGACTTGATTGAGTTGCCACTGCAGCGTTATGGGATTATTCTGGGAATTGACTGGCTTTATCAGCACAGAGTCAGTGTAGATTGTTTCAGGAAGACTATTCAGATTGGAACTGAGGCAACAATTGTGAAGGGTAGTCTTGAGGAGTCGGTTTTGGCACCAAAGATTTCTTTCGTTGAGGCTTCTCGTTTGATCCGAGAGGGAGCTCAGGCCTTCGTCGCTTACTTACTTAACCGACCGAAGGAACAAGGGAAGCTCGAGAATACGAAAGTGATTAAGGACTTCCCTGATGTCTTTCCCGAGAGTTTGAACTCTCTACCCCCTAATCGGGACATTGAGTTCATAGTCGATCTTGCCCCGGGATCGGAGCCGTATTCGAAGACTCCGTACAGGATGGCTCCAGCCGAGTTAAAGGAACTGAAGATGCAAGAATTGCTTGAGAATTGTTACATAAGACCGAGCATCTCTCCTTGGGGTGCACCGGTTTTGTTTGTTAAGAAGAAGGATGGTACACTGAGAATGTGCATCGACTACCGTGAGCTGAACCGGATGACAGTGAAGAACAAATATCCTCTACCCCATATAGAGGAGTTATTTGACTTATTGCAGGGTTCGAAAGTATATTCGAAGTTGGATCTTCGACAAGGTTACTATCAGCTTCGTATCCGAGAGCAGGATATACCTAAGACCGGGTTTAACACTCGGTACGGCCACTACGAGTTTGTTGTGATGCCGTTTGGTTTGACGAATGCCCCTGCAGCTTTCATGGATATGATGCACAGGATTTTCCGACCTTACCTCGAAAAGTTTGTGGTTATCTTCATCGATGACATTCTGGTTTCCTCCAAGACGGTCGAGGATCATGCCGAGCATCTTCGCATTGTGCTACAGACGTTTCGAGAGCATAGCTTATATGCTAAGTTTAGCAAGTGCGAGTTTTGGATCAACGAGGTTTCATTCCTTGGTCACATCATCTCCGGGAATGGGATTGCTGTGGATCCATCAAAGATTGAGGCAGTGACGAGTTGGAGTCAGCCTAAGACGCCAACAGAAGTTAGGAGTTTCCTTGGATTGGCTGGATATTACAGGCGATTCGTTAAGGATTTCTCCACACTAGCGGCCCCACTCACGAAGTTAACTTGTAAAGATGTTGTAACGCCCCGAAAATCCGAATTATTATATGGTACGTCCGAATCGAATATTTGCGCAATTTATTATTTTATTTAATATTTATTATGTAATTTTAGAATTATTTCGTATATGAACGAATTTCTGTATTTAAATTACAAATTGTCAATGTGCGTTTAATAATATGAATTTTGACTGTAATTACATGTTATTTGGACAACGTGAGTTTTTGAACTTATTTTGCAAAATTACGACTTTGCCCCTTCGATTTCTAAACCTTAGTCAAAATTTGACTAAGTCAATCTCTCTCCTTCTCTATTCCATTCACGCACAAACAGAAAAAGGAGAAGAAAGA
Source organism: Verbena officinalis (assembly GCA_958496215.1). NCBI lineage: Eukaryota > Viridiplantae > Streptophyta > Magnoliopsida > Lamiales > Verbenaceae > Verbena > Verbena officinalis. The sequence goes on along the minus strand of OY292385.1, from coordinate 33,271,763 downwards.
AAAAGAGAGAAAAAGAGAAGGAAGAAGAAAGAGATTCCAACGATCGTTCCGACTCCATTTCCCGACGGATTTTCGAGCCGTTTACGTCTACGAACTCCCCGCGATCTCTTCTACGAGTAAGCTCTCACGAAATTTTTCATTTAATGCCTTCATTGCTTCGATTTTTGGATTTTTGAATATAGTTGAATAATTTAGGTTTTATATGATTTTGATAGAAAATGTGGATGGATTTTCGTGTTTATCGTTTCTATATGAAGATTATATGTTGTAGATGATTATATGTGAGGATTAGGGTTTGATTTGCATATTTTAGTGATTAATTGTTGGATTAAGGTTTGATTTTCGCGTAGGTTTTGGTTCTGCGAATGTTTCTGCTCGAATCGGTGCACACGGCCTGGTGCACACGGCCTTGAGGCCGTGTGCATGAGGCCGTGCGCGTGGGTGAATCGCACACGGGCTGTGCACACGGCCTTGAGGTCGTGCGCGTTTCTTGATTGTGCACGGCCTCGGCACACGGCCGTGCACAAGGCCGTGTGGATCCGGTGAACAGCCCCTGACCTTCTGTAAGTCAGGGGCGAAATTGGCCTACGGGTCCCGCTTCGGCTCGTCTTTTCCGAATTCTTTCTTCGCTCGTGTATTCGATATATATGTAATAGATATGAATTACATGATTTATGAATTTACGACATGTTCGGGTATATGAATAGTGTGTTTTAAGTTTTCGTCAAATTTTCTAACTTTTGCATGTGAAGTCCGATTTTCCCGAAATTCGAATGCATACTCCTTTATGATAATTTAAGCATGTCCGTAAAGTTTCGTTGCATTTGGACTAGATTTACATTTTTAAATGCATAAATTTCTCTACTTTCGTTTGAGAATTTGAACTTAAGTGATTGATTTAATTGTATAACGTGCTCCTATGTGTTCTAATACTTTCGTATAAGCCGTGCGTCGTCCTTAGTCTTATTTGGTTGTGTCTTGGGTTTTGCAGACGATACTCCCGTGGAGTAGCGCCCGTTCTTGCTCTTTTGCTCATCTTTTGCATAGCCAGGTGAGGCTTTCCGTTTCTGTTTCCAGTATTATTACGTATATATATAAATAAGCCTCTCCCGATATAAGCCACGTTTATGTTTTGTTTTCACACCGTTTATATATATATACTTAATAGATATTTAAGATTATTATGTTCATTTGGTTTATCGAAAATGATTTGATATGAAAAGTACTACGTATAGACTTTGAAATGTTTACGAAAGAGACATGTAAAACCTTTTGTTTTCTAAGGCGAACTTTGGCCTTCGGCCTCGCATATGACATGTCTCGAACGGTCTTTTGGCCAACCCGAAATGTTTGAAAAGCGAGTTATGAACTGTATGCATGATCGTTTGGGCCCGGAGTAAGAGCGATAGGACGAAGTCGGTAGACGTCGGGTCTATGGCGTAAATCCTATGGTTTCCTCCATTTGGGAGCTCGGGGTGAGGCCGGAGTGGCAGCCCTTTGAGTACCTGAGTTATTCTAGTATGTTACGCGTAGTTCGGATTTAGCGGTCCGTCTACATTGGAGGAATAAGGGTGGTTTCTGGTTTTTATGTTTGGATATTGGAGTTAAGGGCTCGACTCGCCGAGTCATATCATATGTTATGTTTTATGTTAAATCACCACCCGATTACGAAAACCCTTCTTTTATGTTGATTTCTTTTAAGTTAAAATTGGTGATTTATTTCCGATTTATAATATACATTATTATTCCCTCCTCACTTAGTCGTTTGACTAACTCCCTCTGTTTTACCCCTGTACTGGTTTCAGGATACTAGGCGGGATCTGCGTCGTCGTCGTCGCGTCGTAGAGTTACATTATTTTTGCTCATGTATAACTCTTTCCCGTATGGCTTTTATTTTTAGTTTTTACGATATTAGGATTTAATTAGTTTGTATTCGGGATTATGTATAAATATTAAACCCATTATTATATAATTATCGGGATATTGTATCGAACCCGTTTGTTATTGAATTAATGGTATTTCGTTAGCCTTGGTGGGCTTTAATACTTGTGTAATTAATTATGTTTCGTTTATTTCGCTTCCGCACTTCTGTCCTTTTGTTGTTTTGAAATCCCCGCCTAGTTATTGAGTAAATGCTTGCCGTTCGCCGGGTTTCGGTTCGGGTCGGATCCCATTTCGGTTCCGGGTCGGGACTCGGTGCGGGGCGTGCGTTACCCGTTTGGGGTGCCCGCTACAGATGTGTCCTTTCAGTGGGACGACAATTGCGAGGCCAGTTTGAAGGAGCTGAAGAAGAGATTGACCACTGCACCTATACTTGTTCTTCCAGACGGACACTGTGACGTCCCCCACGCCACAACCCCCGGACCGAAACGAGCCCCCGAGCGATAGTTAAATACCACCACTCGAAAACCCGCCCCGGACAACGGGATTCCCACAATCTGGCAACAGCAACTCCCCAACAACAATACTAACATCAACAACTACAATAGCAATAACAGGCCAGCAACGGAAGCAAATACCAAACATATATATATCCACTAATCTCATTAGATTCAAATATCCAAATATCATTATATTTCAACTTCCATCAATTTCAAGTTAACATGCCAAAATAAATAAGAGTTCAGTCATAATAAAATATCTACATAAACTGACTCCAAAGACCTGTAAGCCTACACTGCTGCTGCCAGTACCCAACAACCACTCGCACTGCTAACCTGAAGCATGAACCAAAAAGGGATGTGAGTCAAACGAACTCAGTGAGGAGGGGAGTATACATAATAAAAACATATATTTAATCCACGCTTAGGTTGATAAAAGCAAATCTAGTGACGATAAGCTCTTTTACAATTCAGCTAAGCTTTGTGAATTAAATATTATTTAATCCACGCTTTGATTAATAGAGAAACGAATCTAGTGCCGATACTTTCTCTTTATAATCCATCAAAGCTTTGTGAATTAAATATTAGAGTAAAACATTTTAGAAATATTTTTATTCCCGGCGAGAACGGGCCATCTCCTTATAACTCCTAAAACATATCAAATATAATGAAATTCCTTCCTCAATACCGTTTGGCTTATCAAGGAGCAACCCGAGATTTCACCATAACCGACTAATGGCGCCGGTGTCAGTATTATTCATGCTAGACTACCTCCGACCAGCCATGAACAATACCCTTTGATTATTTGTCAGGTTCATGAATACCTGCTTATAATCGGTGGAATTATGAACCCAGCTTCAACCCTAGACGCACGTCTCCGGGTATCCGCCTGTCACATAATCCAGGGCCCAAACAGAAATACCCATGAGCGTCCTCAATGGGGTTAAGTATAAGTCATCTCGCTTTTCAAAATATTTAATGGACCAAAAGGGTCTTTCGAGACAAGGTATGTAACCGCCTAGGGTATCCCGTCACGTTGCCGAGTTATCTCGAGGCATACGCGCAAGTCCCGAGACCAAATGTTACTTTTAAAATCAAAATAGTTCTCTTGTCTCTATTTTAAAACCATTTTAGAAAAGATACACATATATCATTTTTATATCAAAACCTTTTTATTTCAAATATTGATAATATATAATTGAAATATAAAGGGATAGGGTTTTCGCAAATATTTGTTCATACTCCAGTTGAAAACCATTTTACATCCTCACCTGTAGGCTTAACAAAAAGGATATCCAAACGACCAGAAATCAGTCCCGCGAGGTCCCACCTGTAATACACAGGCCTCGAGGTAAGACATGACTCGATAAATCAACCAAGTAAGACGCACGGCTATGAAATGCATTTTATGCTCAAAATAACATATTAGGTATAAATGCATTTAAACACAATTAAGCTCATTCAAGCACATTTAAACACAATCAAATACACATGATATTAAGCTAAAATAGGCATACAAGTAATATGGAAGCTTGGGAAATAAAATTCAAAGGTTTGTGAATATTACACAAACCACCCCTCATTTAATACTTGGCATAGCAAATCAACTCCGATTAATCCGAAACTTTCGGCATCTCTTAGTTAACACATTTTAAGATTTTTGATGCCAAAAGAATCGAAAAATGAAGCCAAATGCTCAAAAATCACTATTCATCAGCCCCTACATATTTTGCCAAACTCTCATTTTTCAACTCCAAACTCCATAAAACTTCACCAATTAGCTTAATATCATGAACTAACATGAATTCCTTAACCATTCAAGCATCTAAGACCATTAACCCAACATTGCAAATTGATCAAATTTAATGGAAAAATCACAAGTAATGCTACATGCAACCAACAACCAAACTAAGCTCATCAATCATTCATTCTAACATGCTTCATCACTTCCTCAACATAGAAAACCTTGAAAACCAAAGAATTGTGAGATTTACAAACTTACCTTGAAGGAGGAAATGGAGGAGAAAGGAAGAAATAAAAGCTTGTTTGCACAAATAGAAAGTAGAGGTTTGTTCCTTGGATGAGAGAGCAACTTTTTGTAGCAAGAGAGGGGATGATTTTTGGTGCTTTGATGGTGGTAGAAGTGGCGGTGGTGAGGGTGATGAGTGAGGGCCGAGAGTGAGAGAGAGAGAGGTTGAAGATGAGTTGCTTGAGAATAGTGTAGAAATTTGGAGAAAAGATGAGATAATTAAATAAATATAAATTATTTTGAATAGTCAAAATTAGCTAGCTATATGTATATACTTGTATATATATTTGTGTAGATATTTATGTATATATTTGCATATATATATTTATGTATATTTCAAGATTAATATCATACAAGTCAAATATAATTGACATAATTTCATAAGATTTCAAATATAAAAATTCTTATGAATTCATCATATTATTCACATATAGAATCACACATTAATTCATATAATTCACATAATCACATAATTGCAAACAATGCACACAAGGGCAATTAGTCGGTAAACGTACCGAAGCGTTATAAAAATAGCGGGGCGTTACAGACACGAGGGATACGCGGTTTATACTGACGCGTCCAAGGAAGGTTTAGGGTGCGTGTTGATGCAAAATGGGAAAGTCGTTGCTTATGCTTCTAAAAACCTAAAAGATGCCGAAAAGAACTATCCCATTCACGACTTGGAACTTGCAGCGGTTGTAACACCCCAAAAAACTTGAGAAATATGTACCATGTGGGCATTTGTCCCACATAGGAAAAACATAAGTAATGTGAAGGGTTTATAAGTGATCTTCCAAGCACAACTACCATGTGGTGCATCACCTTTTGGCAAGTGGTTTCAAGCCAAACTTTAGGGTTGTGCTCAGTGGTGGTGAAGCTTATACCCGCGCGTCCAACGGGTGCCGTCGTGAGGGTTCTCCTCTCCGCGCCCGGGGCTGCGACAAATGGTATCAGAGCCAACCGTCAGCTATGGGGATGCATGTTCCACACATGACATGAGTCGTGAGTCACCGCTAAAGGGGCTCCGCTCGGCGTGTTGTGGGCAGCTTCTCCACTGGCGGGAAGCCACGATCCTATGTCACGGCGTAATGAGGACATTACCCTCTCAAGGAGGGGTGAATGTAACACCCCAAAAAACTTGAGAAATATGTACCATGTGGGCATTTGTCCCACATAGGAAAAACATAAGTAATGTGAAGGGTTTATAAGTGATCTTCCAAGCACAACTACCATGTGGTGCATCACCTTTTGGCAAGTGGTTTCAAGCCAAACTTTAGGGTTGTGCTCAGTGGTGGTGAAGCTTATACCCGCGCGTCCAACGGGTGCCGTCGTGAGGGTTCTCCTCTCCGCGCCCGGGGCTGCGACAGCGGTGATATTTGCCTTGGGCAAATGGCGTCATTATCTGTATGGTGTCACTTTTGACATCTTTACTGACCACCAGAGTTTAAAGTATTTGTTCACTCAGAAGGATCTCAACAGGAGACAGAGACGGTGAATGGAATTCTTGGAAGATTATGACTGCCGCATTCAGTATCACCCTGGGAAGGCGAACGTAGTCGCCGATGCATTGAGCCGAAGGGCTCACGTGGCACACCTAGAGGGGACATCTTCAGATACCTCTTTAGAGGACAGGAGGACTCGATTTGAATCGTATCCTCGTCTTGCCAACCTTTCAGTCTGTAACGCCCCAAATGTTTGGTAAACTAAAGCCGGTAAGAATTCCTAAGATAACGGGACAAGTTGGAAAACTCGATCGGGAAATATGTGCATATGTGATATTATTTGCTTAATGTGTTTAATTTGAATTTGTATGTGTGTTAATTGTGATTAGATTGCCTGATTTGTACCTAATTGATATTTTAAAATTTTTCGAACACTTTAAATTACGTGAATTTTATTATGTGTATAAATTTTCATTAAATTATAACATGTATATCTTTGACCCTAAATGTTGACGAGAATGAAATTTCTTTATAACTAATTGTCTAAATTGTAAATTTTCTAATAAAATATATCCTTAAATTAAATTGTAAATCTCAAACTTTTAAAGGACTAAATTATATATTTCGTAGGTTAATAAAACAACAAAATTGTAAAGAAAGAAAAGCTAAATTTAGCCTAAAGTTATTAAATTGTTGGCGGCAACTTTCATTTCTAATACCAACAATAATATATGTTCCCGAGGTGATAAACTTAAGATACAAATACACGAGCTTTTACATGTTAAATTCATTCCCAAAACAAAACCTCATTTTCGTTGTCCAGGCGTCCATCCGAAAGCTGTAAGAGGGTAAACTATCTTTCATCTACTTCCTTCTTCATATCATTTTGGAAAATAGATTTGTTAAATTAGATGATTAGTTCATACCAGATACCGTGAATTATTCTCATTTTCTGTGGATAGCTAATTGCTGATTTGAGATATTTGATTAATTCCGAATCTTGAATAAATTATATTAATTGATTTGTAAGTGTTAGGAATAAATAATCACACAATCTAATAATTAAACTAAAAATCTGATAATTAAAAGCATTTCATTGATTTATAACTTGTCCATATATAGCGTACAATTCTTGCATATATTTCAAATGTCAACAACGATTCTCTCGTCCATTTGTAAAAGTTTGATTGTTTTCTTATTTTCCTTTAGTTTCTTTTGGGAATTAATCAAATTAATATAATTTTAACTTATCTTAAACAATAATACTGATCTTGTTAATTGCTAGTCATTATTATGTAATTTGAACAGTACCTTTGAAACTACTGTGCCTCCAAAGCAATTAAGGCACAAATCATTTAGCTCTTTCCTTTACTCTGTCAACTAATCTATTCATTATGTGTATTCGCAACAATTACTAACTTATAATTTTAGCTCCCGTGATTCTGAAGGTAAGTTGTAATTTATTCTTTATAAACAAATTGATATTTAACCCTGCTATTTAATTGAGTTTTTGTATTAAGCCTAATTAATTGAGATTGATTTACGAATTGGGGTTTGGACTCTTTAAAGAAATACGGTATATAAATATAAATTACAACTCACCTTCAGAATCACGGGAGCTAAAATTATAAGTTAGTAATTGTTGCGAATACACATAATGAATAGATTAGTTGACAGAGTAAAGGAAAGAGCTAAATGATTTGTCCCTTAATTGCTCTGGAGGCACAGTAGTTTCAAAGGTATTGTTCAAATTACATAATAATGACTAGCAATTAACAAGATCAGTATTATTGTTTAAGATAAGTTAAAACTATATTAATTTGATTAATTCCCAAAAGAAACTAAAGGAAAATAAGAAAACAATCAAACTTTTACAAATGGACGAGAGAATCGTTGTTGACATTTGAAATATATGCAAGAATTGTACGCTATATATGGACAAGTTATAAATCAATGAAATGCTTTTAATTATCAGATTTTTAGTTTAATTATTAGATTGTGTGATTATTTATTCCTAACACTTACAAATCAATTAATATAATTTATTCAAGATTCGGAATTAATCAAATATCTCAAATCAACAATTAGCTATCCACAGAAAATGAGAATAATTCACGGTATCTGGTATGAACTAATCATCTAATTTAACAAATCTATTTTCCAAAATGATATGAAGAAGGAAGTAGATGAAAGATAGTTTACCCTCTTACAGCTTTCGGATGGACGCCTGGACAACGAAAATGAGGTTTTGTTTTGGGAATGAATTTAACATGTAAAAGCTCGTGTATTTGTATCTTAAGTTTATCACCTCGGGAACATAAATTATTGTTGGTATTAGAAATGAAAGTTGCCGCCAACAATTTAATAACTTTAGGCTAAATTTAGCTTTTCTTTCTTTACAATTTTGTTGTTTTATTAACCTACGAAATATATAATTTAGTCCTTTAAACGTTTGAGATTTACAATTTAATTTAAGGATATATTTTATTAGAAAATTTACAATTTAGACAATTAGTTATAAAGAAATTTCATTCTCGTCAACATTTAGGGTCAAAGATATACATGTTATAATTTAATGAAAATTTATACACATAATAAAATTCACGTAATTTAAAGTTTCGAAAAATTTTAAAATATCAATTAGGTACAAATCAGGCAATCTAATCACAATTAACACACATACAAATTCAAATTAAACACATTAAGCAAATAATATCACATATGCACATATTTCCCAATCGAGTTTTCCAACTTGTCCCATTATCTTAGGAATTCTTACCGGCTTTAGTTTACCAAACATTTGGGGCGTTACAATCTCTCCCCCTTATGAGAATCTGCCCTCAGATTCTATTTATTCGAAGCAAACAATTCCGGACAATGTTTTCTCATTTTCTCCTCTGTTTCCCAGGTAGCTTCTTCAGTTTTCTGATTCCTCCAAAGGACTTTTACGAGAGGGATTTGACGATTACGAAGTTCTTGGAATTTACGGTCCAGAATACTAACCGGTTGGGAAATGAATGTCAAATTCGGCTCTAATTTAATATCTTCCACTGGAATAATCTCGGACTCGTCTGGATGATACTTACGAAGCTGCGAGACGTGGAAAACATTGTGAATACCGGTAAGAGCTGGCGGTAAATCTAATCTGTAAGCCATTTTTCCAATCCTCTCGAGAATCACATACGGACCCAAATATCTCGGGGCTAACTTTCCTCCTTTACCAATTCGAACAAATCCCTTTCTCGGAGAAGCTTTCAAAAATACCTGATCCCCAACTTCAAACTCCAAATCACGTCGACGTCTATCAGCATAACTCTTTTGTCGATCCTGTGCAGCTTTCATTCTTTGTCGGATGACTTGCACCTTTTCGATAGCATCCTGAATCAATTTCGGAGCAATGCCACGATGAATACCATCTTTAGTCCATCTCCAATCCTCAATGTCCCAATATAGTGGCGATCGACACTTCCTTCCGTACAAAGCTTTGTATGGGGCCATCTGAATCGAGGACTGATAACTATTATTATAAGCAAACTCGATCAATGGTAGTTGTTTGTGCCACGTAGTCTGAAAATCTAGAGCACAAGATCTCAACATGTCTCCGAGGTATCTAATAGTCCTCTCTGATTGACCGTCTGTCTGGGGGTGAGCTGCGGTACTGAAGGTTAACTTCGTTCCCATACGATCCTGTATGTAACGCCCCGCTATTTTTATAACGCTTCGGTACGTTTACCGACTAATTGCCCTTGTGTGCATTGTTTGCAATTATGTGATTGTGTGAATTATATGAATTAATGTGTGATTCTATATGTGAATAATATGATGAATTCATAAGAATTTTCATATTTGAATTACCTTACACTATGTTTATATTTGAAGTGTTGTATTTGAAATTCTATGAAAATTATGCCATCGTATTTGAATTATATGATATTATTCTTGTCATATATATAAATATGTATGCAAATACATACATAAATATCTATACAAATATATATACAAGTATATATAAATTGCTAGCTAATTTTGACTTTTCAAAATATCTTTATTTATTTAATTATCTCATTTCTCTCTCAAATTTTCTACACTATTCCACAAGCAACATTCTCTCATCTTCTTCAACCTCTCTCTCGGCCATTCTCACCCTTCTCACCACCGCCATTTTCATCACCATCAAAGCACCAAAAATCATCCTCTTTCTTGCTACAAAAAGTTGCTCTCTCATCCAAGGAACAAACCTCTACTTTCTATTTGTGCAAACAAGCTTTTATTTCTTCCTTTCTCCTCCATTTCCTTCTTCAAGGTAAGGTTTCAATTCTCTTAATTCTTTGGTTTTTAATGTCTCATATGTTGATGAAGTGAAGAAGCATGCTAGAATGAATGATTGATGAGCTTGGTTTGATTGTTGGTTGCATGTAGCATCTTTTGTGATTTTTCTATTAAATTTGATCAATTTGCAATGTTGGGTTAATGGTCTTAGATGCTTGAATGGTTAAGGAATTCATGTTAGTTCATGATATTAAGCTAATTGGTGAAGTTTTGTGGAGTTTGGGGTTGAAAAATGAAAGTTTGGAAAAATATGTAGGGGCTGATGAATAGTGATTTTTGAGCATTTGGCTTCATTTTTCGATTCTTTTGGCATCAAAAATCTTAAAATGTGTTAACTAAGAGATGCCGAAAGTTTCGGATTAATCGGAGTTGATTTGCTATGCCAAGTATTAAATGAGGGGTGGTTTGTGTAATATTCACAAACCTTTGAATTTTATTTCCCAAGCTTCCATATTACTTGTATGCCTATTTTAGCTTAATATCATGTGTATTTGATTGTGTTTAAATGTGCTTGAATGAGCTTAATTGTGTTTAAATGCATTTGTGTTTAAATGTGCTTGAATGAGCTTAATTGTGTTTAAATGCATTTATACCTAATATGTTAATTTGAGCATAAAATGCATTTCATAGCCGTGCGTCGTATTTGGTTGATTTATCGAGTTATGTCTTACCTCGAGGCCTGTGTATTACAGGTGGGACCTCGCGGGACTGATTTCTGGTCGTTTGGCTATTCTTTTTGTTAAGCCTACAGGTGAGGATGTAAAATGTTTTCTAACTGGAGTATGAACAAATATTTGCGAAAACCCTATCCCTTTATATTTCAATTATATATTATCAATATTTGAAATAAAAAGGTTTTGATATAAAATGATATATATGTATCTTTTCTAAAATGGTTTTAAAATAGGGACAAGAGAACTATTTTGATTTTAAAAGTAACATTTGGTCTCGGGACTTGCACGTATGCCTCGAGATAACTCGGCAACGTGACGGGATACCCTAGGCGGTTACATACCTTGTCTCGAAAGACCCTTTTGGTCCATTGAAATATTTTGAAAAGCGAGATGACTTATACTTAACCCCATTGAGGACGCTCATGGGTATTTCTGTTTGGGCCCTGGATTATGTGACAGGCGGATACCCGGAGATGTGCGTCTAGGGTTGAAGCTGGGTTCATAATTCCACCGATTATAAGCAGGTATTCATGAACCTGACAAATAATCAAAGGGTATTGTTCATGGCTGGTCGGAGGTAGTCTAGCATGAATAATACTGACACCGGCGCCATTAGTCGGTTATGGTGAAATCTCGGGTTGCTCCTTGATAAGCCAAACGGTATTGAGGAAGGAATTTCATTATATTTGATATGTTTTAGGAGTTATAAGGAGATGGCCCGTTCTCGCCGGGAATAAAAATATTTCTAAAATGTTTTACTCTAATATTTAATTCACAAAGCTTTGATGGATTATAAAGAGAAAGTATCGGCACTAGATTCGTTTCTCTATTAATCAAAGCGTGGATTAAATAATATTTAATGCACAAAGCTTAGCTGAATTGTAAAAGAGCTTATCGTCACTAGATTTGCTTTTATCAACCTAAGCGTGGATTAAATATATGTTTTTATTATGTATATTCCCCTCCTCACTGAGTTCGTTTGACTCACATCCCTTTTTGGTTCATGCTTCAGGTTAGCAGTGCGAGTGGTTGTTGGGTACTGGCAGCAGCAGTGTAGGCTTACAGGTCTTTGGAGTCAGTTTATGTAGATATTTTATTATGACTGAACTCTTATTTATTTTGGCATGTTAACGTGAAATTGATGGAAGTTGAAATATAATGATATTTGGATATTTGAATCTAATGAGATTAGTGGATATATATATGTTTGGTATTTGCTTCCGTTGCTGGCCTGTTATTGCTATTGTAGTTGTTGATGTTAGTATTGTTGTTGGGGAGTTGCTGTTGCCAGATTGTGGGAATCCCGTTGTCCGGGGCGGGTTTTCGAGTGGTGGTATTTAACTATCGCTCGGGGGCTCGTTTCGGTCCGGGGGTTGTGGCGTGGGGGACGTCACACTGTAGGTTCTGCCACAGATGTGAAGTAAACCTAGTGTCTCTGTCCGACACTATACTCATCGGAACTCCGTGAAGTCTCACAATCTCCTTGTGATAAATCTCTGCCAACTTATCAACTGTATAAGTTGTACGAACGGGCAAGAAATGAGCGGACTTCGTCAACCTGTCAATGATTACCCAAATGCTTTCATAACCACCTCTGACTTTCGGTAAACCTGAAACAAAGTCCATCGCTATCTCTTCCCATTTCCAAGATGGAACGGGGAGTGGTTGAAGTAAACCTCCGGGTTTCTGATGATCTGCCTTGACTTGTTGACACGTCGCACACTGTCTGACATAATCGGCCAAGGTTTGCTTGGTTAGGTTGGTCAAATGGGCTCCACACGTGTCTCAGCCCACAGCCCAATGGGCTACGAACCAAACAGAAACCCAAGTTTGACTCGTTTCCGAGCCTGCATCTGTACAGGTTGCGGCCCGGGGACTTTCCTGGGTTCGAGGAGTAAGCCCATAACCCATTCACTTCATCTCCTGGTGCAATTATTGTAACAACCTGGCTCATTGTAACAACCTTGATACCATGTAAAAGCTCGTGTATTTGTAAAAGCTCGTGTATTTAACATGTAAAAACTCGTGTATTTGTATCTTAAGTTTATCACCTCGGGAACATAAATTATTGTTGGTATTAGAAATGAAAGTTGCCGCCAACAATTTAATAACTTTAGGCTAAATTTAGCTTTTCTTTCTTTACAATTTTGTTGTTTTATTAACCTACGAAATATATAATTTAGTCCTTTAAAAGTTTGAGATTTACAATTTAGACAATTAGTTATAAAGAAATTTCATTCTCGTCAACATTTAGGGTCAAAGATATACATGTTATAATTTAATGAAAATTTATACACATAATAAAATTCACGTAATTTAAAGTGTTCGAAAAATTTTAAAATATCAATTAGGTACAAATCAGGCAATCTAATCACAATTAACACACATACAAATTCAAATTAAACACTAGTTCATACCAGATACCGTGAATTATTCTCATTTTCTGTGGATAGCTAATTGTTGATTTGAGATATTTGATTAATTCCGAATCTTGAATAAATTATATTAATTGATTTGTAAGTGTTAGGAATAAATAATCACACAATCTAATAATTAAACTAAAAATCTGATAATTAAAAGCATTTCATTGATTTATAACTTGTCCATATATAGCGTACAATTCTTGCATATATTTCAAATGTCAACAACGATTCTCTCATCCATTTGTAAAAGTTTGATTGTTTTCTTATTTTCCTTTAGTTTCTTTTGGGAATTAATCAAATTAATATAATTTTAACTTATCTTAAACAATAATACTGATCTTGTTAATTGCTAGTCATTATTATGTAATTTGAACAGTACCTTTGAAACTACTGTGCCTCCAAAGCAATTAAGGGAGAAATCATTTAGCTCTTTCCTTTACTCTGTCAACTAATCTATTCATTATGTGTATTCGCAACAATTACTAACTTATAATTTTAGCTCCCGTCATTCTGAAGGTGAGTTGTAATTTATTCTTTATAAACAAATTGATATTTAACCCTACAATTTAATTGAGTTTTTGTATTAAGCCTAATTAATTGAGATTGATTTACGAATTGGGGTTTGGACTCTTTAAAGAAATACGGTATATAAATATGAATGCATATTTAATATATTTATCTAGTCAAAGAATTTGATTCTTTTATCTAGCATGGACGATCTTGCTATTAAAGGACTTGTCTTTAGTATTTAATTAATTCGAACAACTTATTTTCTTTAATTGGTTGTGGCTCAATTAACTTGTTTAGGTGTTTATTTAATTGAGATTTATAATATGGTCGTACGACGTCGGGTCTTATTTGGTTTGTCGTGCTGTGGTCTTACGTGGTTGTGTCGTATTTGGTTTCAGGTGGTAGTTATTCCGGGCAGTAGTTGGTCTTCTTTCTTTTGCCCTTTTTGCCGTATTATCCAGGTGGGGTTTCTTTTCCGAATTCGGTCTTTCTTATACGTATGTAAATATTCCCTATATACCCGAAGCCTGTGTTTTATGTTTTTATATTTTCTTTCCCCATATTTATATTATACGTAGTAGCTATTTGAAACCATACTATCCTAATGATTTTAAAGAAAAATGCTTTGATATCAAATTATTACGTATAATCCCTCAAGAGCTCTATTAGCTCGAAAGGGTTACAAACGAGTTTGAAATCGGTCCCTTTGACCACATAAGTATTTGGAATGCGAGAACATTATTGTAACGACCCGAAAATTCCAGAATTAATTCTTGGGATAAGTATTCGACATTTAGTTGAATTTTATATGAAAAGATTTAACTTTGTTAGTTAATCTTAATTTATTATAATTATTTCAATATCTTTAACCTTTTATAATTACTTTTTCCACCCCTCGAATTATTCTAATCTATATAAACGAACCTACAATCTTCTAAAATACCCTTGCACTACCTTGAACACACTCACACCCTCTTGAACACACTTCTTGCACCCTCTTGGTTACATAATCCATCGAGAGAGAGAGAGAGAGAGAAGAGAAGGAGAAGGGAGAGGAAGAAGGAGAAGGAAAGGAAATCTCGTTCCGAATTCGTTTCTCGACCGATTTAAATTCCGAGACCAGTTTTACGATCCTCATTCGATTCTTTATCGGTAACCTTCTTTCTCCAATTCATTTCATCCATTAAATCTTTCAATTTTTATAGTTTTTATATTGAATATATATTTGATGAATTTCTTGATTCGTAGGTTATAGTTTATCATTTTTAGCGTAGTTCGGATCAAATGATAGATACTAATGTGTTCAATGCATGAGTGTGAATTTTACATGTTAATTTTAGCCTTAGAATCCCCCATATTTGATTTTTGCATGAAACTTTCGAGAAAACCTTAAAAATCGCGTTTCTGCACCTGGGTGTTGGAACCACACGGCCCAACGCACGGTCTTGCTCAAGACCGTGCGCCGGACCGTGCACAGCCATTTAACCTTGCACCGGCTTGCGCACGCCGGTGCAACAGGCCGTGTGCCTTTGTTTCAGCCTGCACGGTCTTGGTTTCGTGCTCAAGACCGTGCACTAGGCCGTGCGTTAGCCCGTGTGTATGCCTTAGCCAATTTTCCAGCCTTTTTCCTTAGTTGCTCTCGGTAATGGGGTCAAATAGCCAATACTAAAAGTTGACTTTTTGCATACGACCCCCAAAAATCGAGCCGTTTTCACCTATAGCTTCCTTATGATTCAAGGATGAATATTTGGTAAAGTTTTCAAAATTCCGAACTCGTTCGGACCTTGAATCGAACCTTTTTCGTTTAGGGCTTTTTCCCCAATTTTTGAATGTTGTCCGAAAAATCCGAAAATCGCATGAGTGCTTCTTTTTAATATTATATGAATGAATGTGCAATTAGAATTTCAATTGAGTATGTTTATCATTGTTAATTTCGTATTTTTAGTTTAATTGATTTAATTGTATTTTAATTGTATATTCATTTGATACATGTTGTTTATTGGTTTTAATTGCAATGTAGTCTTTGAGAGTCGTTGTCGTGTCTTGTCTTATGTGATTTTTGTCGTCTGTTAGTTTCAGGCTGTCTTGTCAGGACATTGCTTGGAGTGTCTTGTCGTTCCGTGTTTCCAGGTGAGGGTTTTAAAATGATTTCAAACGGAGTAAGAATTCTTTTAATTATTGCGAACTCCCCTTATGTGCTCATCTTGCCTCGTTTTCCTTTCTCGTATAATTATTAGATATTTAATCTATACTTTAAGGTTGCTCTCAAATGATTTAATATTAAATTGTACTTATGAGTATCCCTAAAAGATTTTATTTTTATATGGCAAGTAAAATTATTTATTTTAAGCGTGACGGTTTGACTTAGGATTTATACCCTTCGTCGTCACTCAAACTTGCTCAAATTTAATTTATGTACGGTTTTCAAAGCGAGCAAATTCATGACATTTCAACATGGGGCCCGGGAAAGTATCCGAAGGTTATACCTGGGGACGAGCGTCTAGGGGTAATCCGAGGTGCTTCTCCCAAAACTAAGCGTCAATCGTGGCTCGTCAGGAGTTGATAGCCACGGTTGGGAGTGATGGTGGGCGTTGCATTCGTTGCACGTTTTCCTAAAATTCACAGTCGCCCGAAATAGCGATTCGGGGTCAGACACCGGTGATGGAGTATATGAACGTGAAGGGGTTATAAGGAGGAACAGGCCCATTCTCGCTGGGATATTATTTGCGTGCATGTTACTGCTTTAATTATTTATTATCTATTTAATATCGTGTATACAAGTCGAAGCACGATCCGGATTTTCTTCAATTATGCAAATGTATTTTCATATATATATAATTTAAAACCCGGACACGTGGCTCGTACTTGATCCCTCTTAACCTTCACTGAGTGTTTTTACTCACCCCCCCCATTTTAATTCTTACTTCAGGTCGACAGGTGGCGTTGTCACCTATCATGTCAGTCGGCAGCAGCAGGTCTAGGTTGGCTCGTGTGTCTTGTCTTGTCAGTGTCCCAACAACAGTCGTGTTCTTGTTATGAATTTATTTAATTATGTATTTTAGATTATGCTTTAATTTAAGTACTTACGTGCCCCTGATGTGGGATAGATTAGACTGGCCACGAATGGCATTGATTATATTATGAATGAGACTGATGTATGAATTACGTGGCCATGGATGGCTTATATGATATTTTTTATAATTGCATTACTTCCGCAACTCTGATTTAATTATTAATTATTGCTGTTGTTGTTGGGCTGTCGTTTGCTGTTGCTAGTTTTGCTTGATTGATTGCCGTTCGCCGGGATGGATTTTTAAATGGGGTACTTATACCTCGTTTGAAGGTTTGTCTCGGTGCGGATGTGGTGTCCTTTCTCCGGCCAAGGAAAGGGGCGCTACAATTATCTTGGCCTTTCGGCCTGGCCATTGAGCCACATTATACTATTGGGCCCGGACATCAGGGTACGGGGTGAAGCCGGATAGACGTTGGGTCTACGGTGGATCTCAATGCTCTGGTCTCCAAAACTGCTGGGAGCTCGGGGTGTGACCGGAGTGGCAACCCTTTTGAGTACCTGCGCCGGACGGGATCTTGTCGCATAGACTTATCCTCCGCCGAAGATGTATTGGATATTTGTCCTTGCATATATGATTATATAGTAGCGGGCTAGCTACCTGACTACACAAGGAGGAATAAGGGAGGTTTATTTGATATTTCTGATATTGTGAAACAGGGGGTTGATGCTCGACTCGCCGAGCTTTTACTTTCTTGCGAAATTATTCGATTCACCAATAATTGTGAAAACCTTTATTTTTCATTTGCTTTCTTCTCATTTACAAACTGGTGAATCTTTGGGTTGTTTCGATAATATATATACGTATTACAGCCCCCTCACTTAGTCGCTTTGACTAACCCCATTACTCTGTGGTTGTCTTTTCAGGTTTTGTCTCTAGGCGGATTCAGGTCTTGTCATTGGGATTGCTTTCTTTTGTTTAGGTGATTCCATATAGCCTATGTTGTCTGGATAAATATCTAAAACCCCAATTCGTAAATCAATCTCAATTAATTAGGCTTAATACAAAAACTCAATTAAATAGCAGGGTTAAATATCAATTTGTTTATAAAGAATAAATTACAACTTACCTTCAGAATCACGGGAGCTAAAATTATAAGTTAGTAATTTTTGCGAATACACATAATGAATAGATTAGTTGACAGAGTAAAGGAAAGAGCTAAATGATTTGTGCCTTAATTGCTTTGGAGGCACAGTAGTTTCAAAGGTACTGTTCAAATTACATAATAATGACTAGCAATTAACAAGATCAGTATTATTGTTTAAGATAAGTTAAAATTATATTAATTTGATTAATTCCCAAAAGAAACTAAAGGAAAATAAGAAAACAATCAAACTTTTACAAATGGACGAGAGAATCGTTGTTGACATTTGAAATATATGCAAGAATTGTACGCTATATATGGACAAGTTATAAATCAATGAAATGCTTTTAATTATCAGATTTTTAGTTTAATTATTAGATTGTGTGATTATTTATTCCTAACACTTACAAATCAATTAATATAATTTATTCAAGATTCGGAATTAATCAAATATCTCAAATCAGCAATTAGCTATCCACAGAAAATGAGAATAATTCACGGTATCTGGTATGAACTAATCATCTAATTTAACAAATCTATTTTCCAAAATGATATGAAGAAGGAAGTAGATGAAAGATAGTTTACCCTCTTACAGCTTTCGGATGGACGCCTGGACAACGAAAATGAGGTTTTGTTTTGGGAATGAATTTAACATGTAAAAGCTCGTGTATTTGTATCTTAAGTTTATCACCTCGGGAACATAAATTATTGTTGGTATTAGAAATGAAAGTTGCCGCCAACAATTTAATAACTTTAGGCTAAATTTAGCTTTTCTTTCTTTACAATTTTGTTGTTTTATTAACCTACGAAATATATAATTTAGTCCTTTAAACGTTTGTGATTTACAATTTAATTTAAGGATATATTTTATTAGAAAATTTACAATTTAGACAATTAGTTATAAAGAAATTTCATTCTCGTCAACATTTAGGGTCAAAGATATACATGTTATAATTTAATGAAAATTTATACACATAATAAAATTCACGTAATTTAAAGTTTCGAAAAATTTTAAAATATCAATTAGGTACAAATCAGGCAATCTAATCACAATTAACACACATACAAATTCAAATTAAACACATTAAGCAAATAATATCACATATGCACATATTTCCCAATCGAGTTTTCCAACTTGTCCCATTATCTTAGGAATTCTTACCGGCTTTAGTTTACCAAACATTTGGGGCGTTACAATCTCTCCCCCTTATGAGAATCTGCCCTCAGATTCTATTTATTCGAAGCAAACAATTCCGGACAATGTTTTCTCATTTTCTCCTCTGTTTCCCAGGTAGCTTCTTCAGTTTTCTGATTCCTCCAAAGGACTTTTACGAGAGGGATTTGACGATTACGAAGTTCTTGGAATTTACGGTCCAGAATACTAACCGGTTGGGAAATGAATGTCAAATTCGGCTCTAATTTAATATCTTCCACTGGAATAATCTCGGACTCGTCTGGATGATACTTACGAAGCTGCGAGACGTGGAAAACATTGTGAATACCGGTAAGAGCTGGCGGTAAATCTAATCTGTAAGCCATTTTTCCAATCCTCTCGAGAATCACATACGGACCCAAATATCTCGGGGCTAACTTTCCTCCTTTACCAATTCGAACAAATCCCTTTCTCGGAGAAGCTTTCAAAAATACCTGATCCCCAACTTCAAACTCCAAATCACGTCGACGTCTATCAGCATAACTCTTTTGTCGATCCTGTGCAGCTTTCATTCTTTGTCGGATGACTTGCACCTTTTCGATAGCATCCTGAATCAATTTCGGAGCAATGCCACGATGAATACCATCTTTAGTCCATCTCCAATCCTCAATGTCCCAATATAGTGGCGATCGACACTTCCTTCCGTACAAAGCTTTGTATGGGGCCATCTGAATCGAGGACTGATAACTATTATTATAAGCAAACTCGATCAATGGTAGTTGTTTGTGCCACGTAGTCTGAAAATCTAGAGCACAAGATCTCAACATGTCTCCGAGGTATCTAATAGTCCTCTCTGATTGACCGTCTGTCTGGGGGTGAGCTGCGGTACTGAAGGTTAACTTCGTTCCCATACGATCCTGTAGGTTCTGCCACAGATGTGAAGTAAACCTAGTGTCTCTGTCCGACACTATACTCATCGGAACTCCGTGAAGTCTCACAATCTCCTTGTGATAAATCTCTGCCAACTTATCAACTGTATAAGTTGTACGAACGGGCAAGAAATGAGTGGACTTCGTCAACCTGTCAATGATTACCCAAATGCTATCATAACCACCTCTGACTTTCGGTAAACCTGAAACAAAGTCCATCGCTATCTCTTCCCATTTCCAAGATGGAACGGGGAGTGGTTGAAGTAAACCTCCGGGTTTCTGATGATCTGCCTTGACTTGTTGACACGTCGCACACTGTCTGACATAATCGGCCAAGGTTTGCTTGGTTAGGTTGGTCAAATGGGCTCCACACGTGTCTCAGCCCACAGCCCAATGGGCTACGAACCAAACAGAAACCCAAGTTTGACTCGTTTCCGAGCCTGCATCTGTACAGGTTGCGGCCCGGGGACTTTCCTGGGTTCGAGGAGTAAGCCCATAACCCATTCACTTCATCTCCTGGTGCAATTATTGTAACAACCTGGCTCATTGTAACAACCTTGATACCATGTAAAAGCTCGTGTATTTGTAAAAGCTCGTGTATTTAACATGTAAAAACTCGTGTATTTGTATCTTAAGTTTATCACCTCGGGAACATAAATTATTGTTGGTATTAGAAATGAAAGTTGCCGCCAACAATTTAATAACTTTAGGCTAAATTTAGCTTTTCTTTCTTTACAATTTTGTTGTTTTATTAACCTACGAAATATATAATTTAGTCCTTTAAAAGTTTGAGATTTACAATTTAGACAATTAGTTATAAAGAAATTTCATTCTCGTCAACATTTAGGGTCAAAGATATACATGTTATAATTTAATGAAAATTTATACACATAATAAAATTCACGTAATTTAAAGTGTTCGAAAAATTTTAAAATATCAATTAGGTACAAATCAGGCAATCTAATCACAATTAACACACATACAAATTCAAATTAAACACTAGTTCATACCAGATACCGTGAATTATTCTCATTTTCTGTGGATAGCTAATTGTTGATTTGAGATATTTGATTAATTCCGAATCTTGAATAAATTATATTAATTGATTTGTAAGTGTTAGGAATAAATAATCACACAATCTAATAATTAAACTAAAAATCTGATAATTAAAAGCATTTCATTGATTTATAACTTGTCCATATATAGCGTACAATTCTTGCATATATTTCAAATGTCAACAACGATTCTCTCATCCATTTGTAAAAGTTTGATTGTTTTCTTATTTTCCTTTAGTTTCTTTTGGGAATTAATCAAATTAATATAATTTTAACTTATCTTAAACAATAATACTGATCTTGTTAATTGCTAGTCATTATTATGTAATTTGAACAGTACCTTTGAAACTACTGTGCCTCCAAAGCAATTAAGGGAGAAATCATTTAGCTCTTTCCTTTACTCTGTCAACTAATCTATTCATTATGTGTATTCGCAACAATTACTAACTTATAATTTTAGCTCCCGTCATTCTGAAGGTGAGTTGTAATTTATTCTTTATAAACAAATTGATATTTAACCCTACAATTTAATTGAGTTTTTGTATTAAGCCTAATTAATTGAGATTGATTTACGAATTGGGGTTTGGACTCTTTAAAGAAATACGGTATATAAATATGAATGCATATTTAATATATTTATCTAGTCAAAGAATTTGATTCTTTTATCTAGCATGGACGATCTTGCTATTAAAGGACTTGTCTTTAGTATTTAATTAATTCGAACAACTTATTTTCTTTAATTGGTTGTGGCTCAATTAACTTGTTTAGGTGTTTATTTAATTGAGATTTATAATATGGTCGTACGACGTCGGGTCTTATTTGGTTTGTCGTGCTGTGGTCTTACGTGGTTGTGTCGTATTTGGTTTCAGGTGGTAGTTATTCCGGGCAGTAGTTGGTCTTCTTTCTTTTGCCCTTTTTGCCGTATTATCCAGGTGGGGTTTCTTTTCCGAATTCGGTCTTTCTTATACGTATGTAAATATTCCCTATATACCCGAAGCCTGTGTTTTATGTTTTTATATTTTCTTTCCCCATATTTATATTATACGTAGTAGCTATTTGAAACCATACTATCCTAATGATTTTAAAGAAAAATGCTTTGATATCAAATTATTACGTATAATCCCTCAAGAGCTCTATTAGCTCGAAAGGGTTACAAACGAGTTTGAAATCGGTCCCTTTGACCACATAAGTATTTGGAATGCGAGAACATTATCTTGGCCTTTCGGCCTGGCCATTGAGCCACATTATACTATTGGGCCCGGACATCAGGGTACGGGGTGAAGCCGGATAGACGTTGGGTCTACGGTGGATCTCAATGCTCTGGTCTCCAAAACTGCTGGGAGCTCGGGGTGTGACCGGAGTGGCAACCCTTTTGAGTACCTGCGCCGGACGGGATCTTGTCGCATAGACTTATCCTCCGCCGAAGATGTATTGGATATTTGTCCTTGCATATATGATTATATAGTAGCGGGCTAGCTACCTGACTACACAAGGAGGAATAAGGGAGGTTTATTTGATATTTCTGATATTGTGAAACAGGGGGTTGATGCTCGACTCGCCGAGCTTTTACTTTCTTGCGAAATTATTCGATTCACCAATAATTGTGAAAACCTTTATTTTTCATTTGCTTTCTTCTCATTTACAAACTGGTGAATCTTTGGGTTGTTTCGATAATATATATACGTATTACAGCCCCCTCACTTAGTCGCTTTGACTAACCCCATTACTCAGTGGTTGTCTTTTCAGGTTTTGTCTCTAGGCGGATTCAGGTCTTGTCATTGGGATTGCTTTCTTTTGTTTAGGTGATTCCATATAGCCTATGTTGTCTGGATAAATATCTAAAACCCTAGAGTTGTATATGTAAATAGTGTAAATTATATTAAATAGTGATATTGATGTTTTCAGTGGCCTTGGTGGGCTTTATACTTGTGTTTTGAATTATGATTGTTCTAGTTCCCTGAGTGGGATAGGTTATGTTAATTTGCTTCCACTGTATTGTTGTTCCTTGTCCTATTATTTTCTAAAGCCGATCCGCCTAGTATTTATTTTCCGTTCGCCAGGTTGTAGTTCATAACTGGACCTTTAGTTCTTGTTATGGATTGTGACTTGGTGCGGGACGTCACGTCGCACCGTATTTGGGGAAAATGATATGAAAAAGGAAGTAGATGAAAGATAGATTACCCTCTTACAGCTTTCGGATGGACGCCTGGACAACGAAAATGAGGTTTTGTTTTGGGAATGAATTTAACATGTAAAAGCTCGTGTATTTGTATCTTAAGTTTATCACCTCGGGAACATAAATTATTGTTGGTATTAGAAATGAAAGTTGCCGCCAACAATTTAATAACTTTAGGCTAAATTTAGCTTTTCTTTCTTTACAATTTTGTTGTTTTATTAACCTACGAAATATATAATTTAGTCCTTTAAAAGTTTGAGATTTACAATTTAATTTAAGGATATATTTTATTAGAAAATTTACAATTTAGACAATTAGTTATAAAGAAATTTCATTCTCGTCAACATTTAGGGTCAAAGATATACATGTTATAATTTAATGAAAATTTATACACATAATAAAATTCACGTAATTTAAAGTGTTCGAAAAATTTGAAATTATCAATTAGGTACAAATCAGGCAATCTAATCACAATTAACACACATACAAATTCAAATTAAACACATTAAGCAAATAATATCACATATGCACATATTTCCCGATCGAGTTTTCCAACTTGTCCCGTTATCTTAGGAATTCTTACCGGCTTTAGTTTACCAAACATTTGGGGCGTTACAATTTCATTCTCGTCAACATTTAGGGTCAAAGATATACATGTTATAATTTAATGAAAATTTATACACATAATAAAATTCACGTAATTTAAAGTGTTCGAAAAATTTTAAAATATCAATTAGGTACAAATCAGGCAATCTAATCACAATTAACACACATACAAATTCAAATTAAACACATTAAGCAAATAATATCACATATGCACATATTTCCCGATCGAGTTTTCCAACTTGTCCCGTTATCTCAGGAATTCTTACCGGCTTTAGTTTACCAAACATTTGGGGCGTTACACAGTCCAACCCGATTTAGTCCAACAGATCCGAGACGAGCAAGATTCGGATGCCGGTATTCAGAAGATCAAGGCTAGAATGCAGAATGATCCTAACACCAAATTTAGGATCGATGGTACCGGATTGCTTCGCTTCGGAACCCGAGTTTGTATTCCCACGAACCTGAAGCGTGGAATTCCCGACGAGGCACACAAGTCTGCTTATGCTGTTCACCCAGGAGACAACAAGATGTATCGTGATCTCAAAACCCAGTATTGGTGGAATGGTATGAAAAGGGACGTGACTACTTATGTGAAACATTGTCTAACATGTCAGAGAGTCAAGGCCGAGCATCAAAGGCTTGGAGGAACTCTTCAGCCGCTTCCTGTACCCACTTCCAAGTGGCAGGAGATCAATATGGACTTCGTGACTGGATTGCCTACTGTTCGTGGAGGTTTCGACAGTATTTGGGTCATCGTCGATCGATTGACCAAGTCAGCGCATTTTCTACCAGTTCGAAAAACAGCAAAGGTCAAGCAGCTCGCAGAATTGTATCAGAAGGAAATTATTAGGCTTCATGGTGTTCCGGAAAGCATCGTTTCCGACAGGGATCCTAAGTTCACAGCTCAGTTTTGGCAAGAACTTCATAAGAACTTGGGAACGACCCTAAGGTTTAGCTCTACAGCACATCCTCAGACTGATGGACAATCCGAGCGGACGATCAGGTTTCTAAGTGATATGTTACGGGCATGTGCGCTCGATTTTCATACGAGTTGGATTTCACACTTGCCCTTGGTCGAGTTCGCTTACAACAACAGTTATCAAGCCTCGATTGGGATGCAGCCGTATGAGGCTCTTTATGGGAGGAAGTGCAGATCTCCGATTTATTGGGAATTGGAGGATTGGAAGTGGTCAGCTAATGGCCACGAGAGAGCTACTCCACCGGATTACATTCAGGAAGCGATTGATAAAGTCCAGCTCATTCGGCAAAGAATGAAAGCAGCTCAAGATCGCCAGAAGAGCTACGCCGACAAGAGATGTCGACATTTGGAGTTTGAAGTGGGAGACCAAGTTTTTCTCAAGGCCTCCCCGAGGAAGGGATTCACGAGGATCGGTAGAGGTGGGAAGCTTACTTCAAGATACTTAGGTCCATTTGAGATCACAGAGAGGATTGGGAATACCGCATATCGTTTGGACCTACCACCTTATCTTACCGGGATCCACAATGTCTTCCATGTCTCACAGCTTCGCAAGTACTTCCCCGACGAGTCCCATATTCTCCAAGATGACGGAGTTCAGCTTGAGCCGGATTTGACTATTGAGATGAAACCGGTTCAGATTCAAGATCGCAAGGTCCAGCAGCTTCGCCACACGCAGATTTCATTAGTGAGAGTTCTCTGGAGGAACCGTTCGACCGAGCAGTCTACTTGGGAGACGGAAGCTAAGATGAGAGAAGCTTATCCCGAGCTTTTCTGATAAAGATGGAATCTGGGGACCAGATTCTCATAAGGGGGGAGTATTGTAACGACCCAGAAATCCGAGAATTACTATGAGTAATTTTACGCGTTAATTATCATTCTAAATCCCTAAATTCTCGTTATATGTGAACTATTATATATTATTTTAGTATAAGAACCAATGTGATAATATTGTTTGCGTATTTAAATTACGTGTCTAAATTGCGTTTGTTTAATATTTAATCGTTATATTTGATCGACGCGTATTTAATTGGATTTTCTAAAATTACTAAAATAACCCTTTGTATTTTTCGATATTTCGAAGATATTTGATAAAAGTATCGAAATTCATTTCAAACCTTATTTCAAATTCGAGAGAGAGAGAGAGAGAAGAAGAAAAGAGAAATTTCTCCCGAAGTCCTAATCAATCGTGCCGAGCTCGAATCTCCGTGGAATTTCGCGCCAATCGTTTTTAAACGATCATTTCTTCGATACCTTTCTATAGGTACCAATTTCCCCAATTTCTTTTACGGATTTTTGAGGTTTTGAGATTATTTGATTATTTCAGAATTTTTAGGATATATGCTTAGATCGAGCCCGTTTCTTGATCAATATGTGATTTTATTGGATGAAAATGTGAATTAGATGATGATTACTGATTGTTATAATTTGTGAGTGTTGATTTGCGCTGAAAATATGATTTTTATGAATTTTTGGCTCGAATTTTTGAAAACCCGTAAGTTTCTGCTGAACCCAGTTAAACAACACGGGCTAACGCACGGTCTTGAGCAAGACCGTGCAGGAGCCTGTGTGCGGCTCATTTCTCTTGCACGGGCTTGAGCCCGTGCACCTAGCCAGTGTGTTTGGCCGTGTGTGCGTGCACGGTCTTGACACCGTGTTCAAGACCGTGCACCAGGCCGTGTGAAACACTTAGAGAATTTTTCCAGCTTTTTCAAATTTTGCTCTCGGCAATTGAGTCCTCAAGTCAATATTTTCGGTTGACTTTTTGCATACGGACTCCAAAAATTACACCGTTTTCACCTATAGAACCCTTATATTTTGTAGATTAATATTTTGGAGTGTTTATTTAATTTCGCCCTCGTTCGGGCTGTGAATAGTGTAATTCTAATTATGTGTATTTTTGACAACTTGTCGGAATTGCATGAAACTTACATGATAGCTTCTTTACATATTATAATTGGCATATGCATGATTGGAAACATGTTTGGTTAGCCGTTCGTCCAATAATTGCTTATTTGCGCTTTTAGTGTTTGTTGTCGTTATTGATTCGTATAGGTCTTGTCTTGTCTCCAGATCAGTCCGACGTTGGAGACCAGTGAGTCTAGCAGCTAGGCTTTCTCTTTTTGGTTCCAGGTGAGGATCTAAATCTTTTAACTGGGCTTGAACATATATATATATAATTGCGAAATCCCCTAATCCCTTATTATTGTATTAATTATTTCGAGTTTATACTTTTATGTTTTTATCCTCAAATCATTTAATATCAAAATTATACATTATTAAACCAAATTGATTTGTTTTCAAAAGGGCAAGAAAACTATTTATTTTACGTGACGGTTTGACTTAGGATTTAATTCTTTGTCGTCACCCTTGCTCAGAGTGTCGTTTGGCATTCAAATGGGTTTTTTTAAAGCGAGCAAGTACATGATTATTTTCAAGATGGGCCCGGGAAGGTATTCGAAGGTTACATCTGGGGACGGGCGTCCAGGGTGTAATCCGAGGTGCTTCTCCCAAAAATAAGCGTCAATCGTGGCCGTCAGGAGATGATAGCCACGGTTGGGAGCGACGGTGGGTGTTGCATTCGTTGCACATTTTCCTAAAATTCAATATGGTTGAGCTTCGGGTTGCTCCTTAGCTTGACACCGGCGATGGAGTATTTTTACATGAACCGTGGAGAAATAAGGAGGAACAGGCCCATTCTCGCTGGGATCGTATTTACTGCTTTATAGTGTTATTGATTTTATTTTTTATTTGAATATCCAAGTCGAAGCATATTCCGGTTCCTTCCTTATCGCATATGTATTTTCTATAAAAAAATCCAGAAGCATGACTCGACTTGTTCTCACATCTTCACTGAGTATTTTTGACTTACCCTCTTTTAATTGGTTCTTGCCTCAGGTTTGAGAGAGACCGACATGTCTTACGTGTCGGATGGGCAACAGTGCATAGATAGGCTTTTTGGTTTTGCCGAGTCTCGTTGGTTGTCTTTTATTCTCTCGTTCATTATTCTTTTCAACCTGGATTGTAGATAATATTATATTGATCCCCGTAACTTTTTATTTAAATTATATTGCCCCTGAATGGGCTGTTGTTGATAATGGTTAATGAATTGGCCCCGGAGTGGCATTTTTTTTTGTTAATATGAATTTAAATGCTTCCGCTATATATTCTCTGATTTATTTAAATGTTTTAATTTTGGGGATTCACTGTTGCCAAGTGTCGGGATTGACCCGTTAGCTTGCATGGGTTCTCGGCTTGAGGCACTGTACTCGGCTTGGGAGACCGTGCAGGTTCGGGGGCTATAGAGCGGGGTGCTACACTTGCTGTGCCTGGTTGTCTATCGTGTCCGGTTGTGTCTAGGTCGTACGGCTCAGGATATCTGTAACGGCACGTCTCCAAATACAGTGCGACGTGACGTCCCGCACCAAGTCACAATCCATAACAAGAACTAAAGGTCCGGTTATGAACTACAACCTGGCGAACGGAAAATAAATACCAGGCGGATCTGCTTTAGAAAATAATAGGATAATGAAAAATAATACAGCAGAAGCAAATTAAGACAACCTATCCTACTCAGGGAGCTAGAACAACCATAATCCAAAACACAATTATAAAGCCCACCAAGGCCACTGAAAACATCAATATCACTATTCACACTAATTTACATCATTTACATCTACAATCTCTAGGGTTTTAATTATTTATCTAGATATATAGGCGGAAATGAAATCACCTAATCAAAAGTAAATGACTCCAAGGACACGACCTGAATCCGCCTAGCAACAAAACCTGAAAAGACAACCACAGAGTAATGGGGTTAGTCAAAGCGACTAAGTGAGGGGGCTGTAATACGTATATATTATCGAAACAACAGAAAGATTCACCAGTTTGTAAAAGAGAAGAAAGCAAAGGAAAAATAAAGGTTTTCACAATTATTGGTGAATCGAATAATTTTGCAATAAAGTAAAAACTCGGCGAGTCGAGCATCAACCACCTGTTTCATAATATCAGAAATATCAAATAAACCTCCCTTATTCCTCCTTGTGTAGTCAGGTAGCTAGCCCGCTACTATATAATTATATATGCAAGGACAAATATCCAATACATCTTCGGCTGGGGATATAGGCTAGATCCCGTCCGGCGCAGGTACTCAAAAGGGTTGCCACTCCGGTCATACCCCCGAGCTCCCATCAGTTTGGAGACCAGAGCATTGAGATCCACCGTAGACCCAATGTCTATCCGGCTTCACCCCGTACCCTGATGTCCGGGCCCAATAGTATAATGTGGCTCAATGGCCAGGCCGAAAGGCCAAAATAATTCCTCGCACTTCAAATGCTTATGCGGTCAAAGGGACCGATTTCAAACTCGTTTGTAACCCTTTCGAGCTAATAGAGCCTTCTAGGGGTTAATATGTAATAATTTGATATCAAAGCATTTTCCTTTAACTCATTAAAGTAATATGATTTTCAAGTAGCTACTACGTATAATATAGGTTTGGGGAAAGAAAACATAAAAGTATAAAACACAGGCTTCGGGTATGTATAGAATATTTACATATGTATAAGAAAACCGAATTTGGAAAAGAAACCCCACCTGGATAATACTGCAAAAGGGACAAAAGGATAGAAAACCAGACTACTGCCCGGAAGAACTACCACCTGAAACCAAATATGACACAACCATGTAAGACGACAATACGACGCACGGCTTACTTTAATTAATAAATGGTGTATCATATTCTAAGAAATTTTATACCCATAGTTACCGCTTATATGTCTAAATAATACAAATTCTCTATGTTTATGCATAGAGTTGGTGGAAACAGTTCCGGACAATTATTTACTGAATTCATAATCACCGCTATTAGACCATGTAATTTAGTTACTCAAGCTAAATCTTGGTATTTAGCTAATTACCGTAACATAAGAAAGCATACACGCACATATAGATTATTGATAGATAGAAAGTCATGTTAAGAAAATTCAAAATAATGATGGTATTTGCACATAAACAAATTAAACACTCTAGTTTTAACTTTTGAATTAATTAGACATCTTCTAGTCATCATTTACGTACCATCTTCAAGAAACTAGATTTAATATTTAATTCACTTAATAGTAATTAGGTAGTGACAACTTCGAAGACACGAACAAGCATATCAATTTGGAAGAACACTAATTTAAATTCTTGGAAAATATAGGTAAGAATTAAATTAACCAAATTGCAAGACAAAAAGGAGAGAGGGTTTACCGTTCATCAAGTCTCTGTGAATTTCCGAAAGAAGAAGACGAATGAAAATGATTATGTAACGGCACGTCCCCAAATACGGTGCGACGTGACGTCCCGCACCAAGTCACAATCCATAACAAGAACTAAACGTTCGGTTATGAACCACAACCTGGCGAACGGAAAATAATTACCTGGCGGATCTGCTTTAGAAAATAATAGGACAATGAACAATAATAAAGCGGAAGCAAATTAGCACAACCTATCCCACTCAGGGAGCTAGAACAACCATAATCCAAAACACAATTATAAAGCCCACCAAGGCCACTGAAAATATCAATATCAACATTCAAACTAATTTACATTATTTACATCTACAACTTCTAGGGTTTTAAGTATTTATCCAGATACATAGACGGATATGAAATCACCTAAATAAAAGTAAATGACTCCAAGGACACGACCTGAATCAGCCTAGCAACAAAACCTGAAAAGACAACAACAGAGTAATGGGGTTAGTCAAAGCGACTAAGTGAGGGGGCTGTAATACATATATATTATCGAATCAACCGAAAAGATTCACCAGTTTGTAAATGAGAAGAAAGCAAAGGAAAAATAAAGGTTTTCACAATTATTGGTGAATTGAATAATTTCGCATTAAAGTAAAAGCTCGGCGAGACAAGCAACAACCACCTGTTTCATAATATTAGAAATATCAAATAAACCTCCCTTATTCCTCCTTGTGTAGTCAGGTAGCTAGCCCACTACTATATAATCATATATGCAAGGACAAATATCCAATACATCTTCGGCTGAGGATATAGACTAGATCCCGTCCGGCGCAGGTACTCAAAAGGGTTGCCACTCCGGTCATACCCTCGAGCTCCTAACAGTTTGGAGACCAGAGCATTGAGATCCACCGTAGACCCAACGTCTATCCGGCTTCACCCCGTACCCTGATGTCCGGGCCCAATAGTATAATGTGGCTCAATGGCCAGGCCGAAAGGCCAAGATAATTCCTCGCATTCCAAATGCTTATATGGTCAAAGGGACCGATTGATAAATCAACTTTTAACCCTTTTGAGCTAAATGAGCTTTTGAGGGGTTATACGTAATAATTTGATATCAAAGCATTTTTGTTTAAACTCATTAAGATAGTATGGTTTCAAATAGCTACTACGTATAATATAAATATGGGGAAAGAAAACATAAAAACATCAACACACAGACTTCGGGTATATATGGAATATTTACATACGTATAAGGAAAGCCGAATTCGGAAAAGAAACCCCACCTGGATAATCCTGCAAAAAGGGCAAAAGAAAGAAGACCAACTACTGCCCAGACGAACTACCACCTGAAACCAAATACGACACAACCATATAAGACGACAATACGACGTACGGCTTATTCTTAATGCAATAAACACTTAATTATATCAAAGAAGGGCAATTAGGGCAATTATTCAATGAAACGAATGAAATATCAAACTTCAAGCTTATAATCATGCTTAAACACAATTAGGTTTCATAGACATGCTCAAAATATTATAAAGAAGTATACCTTCAAGTTTCGAAGCAATTGGAAAAGAATTGCGAAAAGCGTATAATTCCCTAAACGGAAATCGGTTCGTTTCACGATCAAACGGTATTGGAAAAATTCAAACTCTATGGATTACGAAGTTTTAAAGTATTACGGACTTAATGGCGAAGTCAGATTTTGAAAATAATATTAAACGAAGAAA
The DNA here is from genome assembly GCA_958496215.1 of Verbena officinalis. Classification (NCBI taxonomy): domain Eukaryota; kingdom Viridiplantae; phylum Streptophyta; class Magnoliopsida; order Lamiales; family Verbenaceae; genus Verbena; species Verbena officinalis. Next base: position 33,239,955 of record OY292385.1, on the reverse strand, counting down.
GTAGGATTTGCAATTTTTGACTTCCAGAGACTTTTGAACTGAAATCGGGACACACGGGCTCTTGCACGGCCTTGTGCAAGGCCGTGTAAAATTTTGGAAACACGCACGGGCTGATCACACGGACTGATGCAAGGCCGTGTGAGGTGGAAATAGCGCACGATCTTGCTACACGGCCTGTTGCAAGGCCGTGTGCACCTGTTTTCGCGAATTTTCAGCAGAACGCGAAGAACTTCGCATAGAAGCAGCAAAACTTCGTCAAATATTTACAAAAATACCATTTTCAATCAGATTTTCATACTACAAACTTCAACAAGCATCAAAGATCACAATGGCAACACATAGGATCAAGAATCATCGAAAACTACGGAGTATAACGATCAAACTACCGAAAAATCCAACTTTGAAACAATTTATCCAAAACATACTCAAACCACAACGGAATCAAATGGAACCTGAATAATACCTGTAGAGAATGTTACAAGGATCGCGTAGGTTCTTACGGATCAAAATTTGGTTAAGAAACGAACTCGAAAGATCGAATTGAAGTTTTAAAGAAAATTCTTTCTTTTTCTTTCTTTTTTCTTTCGTTTTTCTTTCTTTTTCTCTCGGCTGGGGCTAAGTGTAATTATGAAAAGGAGAAAGAAAGAATAAAAAGAAAACCTGAGGTTTAAGTGAAAAATCGAAGGAGCATTTTCGTAATTTCGCGAAACTTTATAAAAATGACATATTAACGAAATATATCAATATTATAGTCAAAACTCATCATTTTAAACGCACATCAACATAGAATAATTTAAATTCACAAATTATCACATTTACGAAAATTCATATAAAACACACAAATATCACATAAGCACATATGTACTGATCGAATTTTCCAAACTTGTCCCGTTATCTCAGGAATTCTTACCGGCTTTAGTTTACGAAAAATGTGGGGCGTTACAGATTACATTTACCTCTTCACTAATATATCAACATTTGTTTTTTTTTTTTTTATGCTAATGACAGGTGTTAGAATACGGTAAAATTTGGGAAATGAAATAGCATGACTCATGTGATTAGTCAAAACTTATCAATTCTATTTTTGAAAATTACAAGTATAACCCTTAACTTATAATAATAAAATTATTCTTTCATTTTGTTATAATTCTCTAACTAATGAAGGTTCAAATATGTAATTTGTTCATTAAAATACACATTTTATATAGAAGATTTCGTTATTATCAAATTCAGGGTAATGAGTCAATTAGGTACACTATAGAAAATTTCATCACAATTAACACACATATCATTTAATTTAGGCAAATAATATTACATAAGCACGTATATCCCGATCGAGTTTTTCCAAACTTGTCCCGTTATCTTAGGAATTCTTACCGGCTTTAGTTTACCAAAAATTTGGGGCGTTACAATCTCTCCCCCTTATGAGAATCTGCCCTCAGATTCTATTTATTCGAAGCAAACAACTCAGGATAATGTTTTCTCATTTTCTCCTCTGTCTCCCAGGTAGCTTCTTCGTTTTCTGATTCCTCCAAAGGACTTTTACGAGGGTGATTTGACGATTACGAAGTTCTTGGAATTTACGGTCCAGAATACTAACCGGTTGGGAAATGAACGTCAAATTCGGCTCTACTTTATATCCTCTACGGAAATAATCTCAGACTCATCCGGATAATACTTACGAAGCTGCGAGACGTGGAAAACGTTATGAATACCGGTAAGAGCTGGCGGTAAATCTAATCTGTAGGCCATCTTCCCAATCCTCTCGAGAATCACATACGGACCCAAATATCTCGGGGCTAACTTTCCTCCTTTACCAATGCAAACAAATCCCTTTCTCGGGGAAGCTTTCAAAAATACCTGATCCCCAACTTTGAACTCCAAATCACGTCGATGTCTATCAGCATAACTCTTTTGTCGATCTTGGGCGGCTTTCATTCTTTGTCGGATAACTTGCACCTTCTCAATAGCATTCTGAATCAATTTCGGAGCAATACCACGATGAATACCATCTTTAGTCCATCTCCAGTCTTCTATATCCCAATAAAGCGGTGATCGACACTTTCTACCATATAAAGCCTCATACGGTGCCATCTTAATCGAGGACTGATAACTGTTATTATAAGCGAACTCGATCAATGGAAGCTGTTTATACCACGTAGTCTGAAAATCTAGGGCACAAGATCTCAGCATATCTCCAAGGTATCTGATAGTCCTCTCTGATTGACCGTCTGTCTGGGGGTGAGCTGCGGAACTGAAGGTCAACTTTGTTCCCATATGATCCTGCAAGTTCTGCCATAGACGTGAAGTAAATCTAGTGTCTCTATCTGACACTATACTAGCCGGAACTCCGTGAAGTCTCACAATTTCCTCATGATAAACCTCTGCCAACTTCTCAACTGTATATGATGTACGAACGGGCAAGAAATGAGCGGGCTTCGTCAACCTGTCAACAATTACCCAAATACTATCATAACCACCTCTGACTTTCGGTAAGCCCGAAACAAAATCCATCGCTATCTCTTCCCATTTCCAAGATGGAACGGGAAGTGGCTGAAGTAAACCTCCAGGTTTCTGATGATCTGCCTTGACTTGTTGACACGTCGCACACTGTCTGATATAATTGGCCACATCTCTCTTCAAACCATTCCACCAGAAGAACTCTTTCAAATCTCGATACATCTTAGTACCTCCCGGATGGATAGTATAGGCTGATTTGTGAGCTTCATCCAAAATCTCTCTCCTCAAACTCTCTGTAATCAACACAAAGTCTAAGAGAACCATCTTTTTTCTTCACAAACAATACCGGTGCACCCCAGGGAGAAGTACTCGGCCTAATATAACCATTGGCTAGCAAATCATCTAACTGAGTCTTCAACTCTTTTAATTCAGCTGGTGCCATTCTATAAGGTGTCTTCGAATACGACTCAGATCCCGGATACAAATCAATAACAAACTCGATGTCACGGTCTGGCGGTAACGATTCTAACTTCTCAGGAAACACATCTGGGAAATCCTTAACTATCTCGGTATTTTTTCAAACTTCGACCGTTCCTTCGGTCTGTTAAGAAGATAAGCAACAAAACCTGAAGCTCCTTCTCGGACGAGCTTCTTTGCTTCTGTCATAGAAATAATCGGCCCATTTGTCAACTGAATACCCTGACTCGAATCAGATCCCAAACTAATCTTCTTCTCAAAACAATCAATCTTGGCCCTGTGCTCAAATAACCAATCCATACCCAAGATAACTCCGTACTTCTTCACTGACAACACTATCAAATCTGCGGGGTAAACCTTATCCTCAATAACAACGGGACAACGTCGGTACACGCGGTCAGTAATCATACAAGATCCCAAAGGGAAACTCACAACAAAGCAATAATCAGACAAATCAATAGACACATGCGCAGATAAGTCAATTTCAGGAGCAACAAAAGAATGCGTAGCACCCGGATCAAACAATGCATGTATGGTACCTTCCACCACGGCGGAAGCATCAGGCTCAGTCTTCTCATTATCGCCCTCCAGGGCATACACACGAGCTGGAATGGAAGGCTTCGGCTTCGGCGGCATAGCCTGACTCGGGGGCTGCCTCCTAGGACAACTATCCTTCTGGTGGGTAGAGCTACCACAACTAGTACACAATCCCAACTTATACCAACACTTAAACTTTGGGTGATTCCCTACACAATAACCACAAGTAACTGGATGATAACCTGACGGACGAGGGACTGAAGGAAAACCAGTCGGGCGAGGTATAGGAGGTCTGGGTCCACCAAAAGGTCTCTTTCCTTTAGGCTGCATAGGAGCACTCGGAATGAAAGGCCTCTTGAAACCCGATGAAGAAGAAGTAGGGGTAGTACGATGAATAGCTCGATCAATACTGGCATACTCAGCCTCTAGAGATAAGGCTGCATCTATAGCTGCAACATAGGTAGTGGGACGGGAAGCTGCAAGACCCTGTCGAAGAGGAATACTCAAGCCCTTCAGAAACTTCTTGGTCTTCCTGCGCTCGTCTAAAGCAACATGGGGAGCATATACTGCAAGTCTGGTAAAATTGGCTTCATAGTCAGCCACAGTAGAAGTACCCTGAGATAACTCCATAAACTCCAGCTCCCTGCGATCCTGAACTGTAGGGGGGACATACTTAGCTCGAAACTCCCCAAGAAACCTATCCCACGATGACTCAACTCCGGTGGCCCTCCATCTCTGCTCAGTCATCTTCCACCAAGCCTCTGCAGGTCCTCGAAGAAGATAGATAGCAAACTCAACCTTCTCTAGATCAGTAGGCTGATGAACTCGGTATATCCGCTCAAGAGATGAAATCCAACCCTTTGCCACAATATCATCTGTAGTACCAACAAACTGAGGTGGGTGGAAATCGAGGAATCGGCGAAGTGACTGCTCACGGGCACTATGCTCATCTACCTCTACATTCCTGTCTCTCTGATCCAGATAATCCCGAAACATACCAAATATCTGCTGAGCATCTACTACTGGTGCCTGTGGTGGTGCTGCTCGAGGAGTATGATCACGATGAGGCGGCATCCTACAGGTAAATATAACAAGTATGCATGTAGATTAATTATGGATGCAAAGCTGTAACTACATAAGAACAAAAGCACAATTCCTAAGTCATAAGCCGTACGGACCTAGACTGACACGACTCACAGAACTAAGGCCAATGAACCTCTAGCTCTGATACCAACTGTAACAGCACGTCCCCAAATACGGTGCGACGTGACGTCCCGCACCAAGTCACAATCCATAACAAGAACTAAAGGTCCGGTTATGAACTACAACCTGGCGAACGGAAAATAAATACCAGGCAGACCTGCTTTAGAAAATAATAGGATAATGAACAATAATACAGCGGAAGCAAATTAACACAACCTATCCCACTCAGGGAGCTAGAACAACCATAATCCAAAACACAATTATAAAGCCCACGAAGGCCACTGAAAACATCAATATCACTATTCACACTAATTTACATCATTTACATCTACAATCTCTAGGGTTTTAATTATTTACTAGATACATAGGCGGAAATGAAATCACCTAATCAAAAGTAAATGACTCCAAGGACATGACCTGCATCCGCCTAGCAACAAAACCTGAAAAGACAACCACAGAGTAATGGGGTTAGTCAAAGCGACTAAGTGAGGGGGCTGTAATACGTATATATTATCGAAACAACAGAAAGATTCACCAGTTTGTAAAAGAGAAGAAAGCAACAGAAAAATAAAGGTTTTCACAATTATTGGTGAATCGAATAATTTTGCAATAAAGTAAAAACTCGGCGAGTCGAGCATCAACCACCTATTTCATAATATCAGAAATATCAAATAAACCTCCCTTATTCCTCCTTGTGTAGTCCGGTAGCCAGCCCGCTACTATATAATTATATATGCAAGGACAAATATCCAATACATCTTCGGCTGGGGATATAGGCTAGATCCCGTCCGGAACAGGTACTCAAAAGGGTTGCCACTCCGGTCATACCCCCAAGCTCCCATCAGTTTGGAGACCAGAGCATTCAGATCCACTGTAGACCCAACGTCTATCCGGATTCACCCCGTACCCTGATGTCCGGGCCCAATAGTATAATGTGGCTCAATGGCCAGGCCGAAAGGCCAAAATAATTCCTCGCACTTCAAATGCTTATGCGGTCAAAGGGACCGATTTCAAACTCGTTTGTAACCCTTTCGAGCTAATAGAGCCTTCTAGGGGTTAATATGTAATAATTTGATATCAAAGCATTTTCCTTTAACTCATTAAAAGTAATATGATTTTCAAGTAGCTACTACGTATAATATAGGTTTTGGGAAAGAAATCATAAAAGCATAAAACACAGGCTTCGGGTATATATAGAATATTTACATACGTATAAGAAAATCGAACTCGGAAAAGAAACCCCACCTGGATAATACTGCAAACGGGACAAAAGGACAGAAAACCAGACTACTGCCCGGAAGAACTACCACCTGAAACCAAATATGACACAACCATGTAAGACGATAATACGACGCACGGCTTACTTTAATTAATAAATGGTGTATCATATTCTAAGAAATTTTGTACCCATAGTTACCGCTTATATGTCTAAATAATACAAATTCTCTATGTTTATGCATAGAGTTGGTGGAAACAGTTCCGGACAATTATTTACTGAATTCATAATCACCGCTATTAGACCATGTAATTTAGTTACTCAAGCTAAATCTTGGTATTTAGCTAATTACCGTAACATAAGAAAGCATACACGCACATATAGATTATTGATAGAGAGAAAGTCATGTAAAGAAAATTCAAAATAATGATGGTATTTGCACATAAACAAATAAGACACTCTAGTTTTAACTTTTGAATTAATTAGACATCTTCTAGTCATCATTTACGTACCATCTTCAAGAAACTAGATTTATTATTTAATTCACTTAATAGTAATTAGGTAGTGACAACTTCGAAGACACGAACAAGCATATCAATTTGGAAGAACACTAATTTAAATTCTTGGAAAATATAGGTAAGAATTAAATTAACCAAATAGCAAGACAAAAAGGAGAGAGGGTTTACCGTTCATCAAGTCTCTGTGAATTTCCGAAAGAAGAAGACGAATGAAAATGATTACATTTACCTCTTCACTAATATATCAACATTTGTTGTTTTTTTTTTATTCTAATGACAGGTGTTAGAACACGGTAAAATTTGGGAAATGAAATAGCATGACTCATGTGATTAGTCAAAACTTATCAATTCTTTTTTCGAAAATTACAAGTATAACCCTTGACTTATAATAATAAAATTATTCTTTCATTTTGTTCTAATTCTCTAACTAATGAAGGTTCAAATATGTAATTTGTTCATTAAAATACACATTTTATATAGAAGATTTCGTTATTATCAAATTCGGGGTAATGAGTGAATTAGGTACACTATAGACAATTTAATCACAATTAACACACATATCATTTAAATTAGGCAAATAATATTACATAAGCACGTATATCCCGATCGAGTTTTTTCAAACTTGTCCCGTTATCTTAGGAATTCTTACCGACTTTAGTTTACCAAAAATTTGGGGCGTTACAATATCTGTGGAGTTTGTGCTAATGTGCTAAGTGATTATGTGAACTCTATCTGAACTCTAGTTGTCTACGTGTTTACAGCTTCGCATACTCACTTACCTGTCATGCATATTTGCTATTGGCCATACAGGATGCCTCCACGTTGTCGTACACGTAAACCGCTCTCATCACCTCCATTGGCACCTCAGACCGATACACCGACTTCAGCCGAAATTGTGGAAACATTAAGATAGTTCATCGCTCAGGCCCCTAAAGGAAATGCTGAGCAGGAAGCGCGGGCCCGATTTCTCAGATTCGAACCACCACAGTTTGAAGGTGCCCCGGATGACGCTATTGCCGAGGCATGGATATCAGCCCTGGAAAAGATTTACAGGATAATGGAATATTCGGACCCTCAGAGAGTCGAGTTTGCAATCTATCTGATGATTGGAGCCGCACAGGATTGGTGGAAACAGATTGAGCAAAGATGGAAACGTGAGCATGTAGTCCGGACTTGGGATCAGTTCTTGACCGAGTTTCGGGCTAAGTACATTCTGTGGGTTGTTCGTCAGCAACGCGAAAGGCAATTTCTGGCTCTCAAATAGAACACATCTTCAGTTGGCCAGTACAAGGCACACTTCTCTCGCCTCATTACGCATTGCCCGTATATGGTTACCGACGAGCAGAGGAAGACTCGCCAGTTTGTAGAGGGACTGACTTATGAGATCAGGAAGGCTATGATGGTGGTCCGACCTCAATGTTATACCGACGCAGTGGAAATGGCTCTGCATATTGAGTCTGAACTCAACCTAATGGGACCGAGTCCTATTCTTGCCACTACCACCGTTCAGTACCTTCCAGCGAGTTCTAAGAGGCCATTTACACCTTCGGGGCCCTCTTCCGGAAGGAAGACCTCCCAAGTGTCTTCATCGAAACAGAATGCACCTCCCCAACCGCTGGGAGCCCTACGACCCGTATGTAACTTTTGCCAAAGAGACCATCAAGAGTCGAAATGCCGAAAGAAAGCTGGACGTTGCTTCTCATGTGGAAGTCCCTTCCATCTCCGCGCAAATTGCACGAGGAAGAAAAGATCGAGACAGTCGAGGAGAACTTAGATCCGAATGCTTCGGTGCAAGGTACAAATATTAATTGGCATTCCATACATGCATTTTATAATTCAAGTGGTTTACACTCACTTGTTGCGCTTTTCATTGCTGTACTTGTGCGTGTGCATGTTGGATTCTTTGCATGTTTCTCTTTCTATTTCTTTGTTGCCGGATTGGAGGACATTTGCGATTTGTGCGCGTGCTGCCGGTTATCATCGAAGGAACCGTTAGCAGCAGATTTGACCAAGTTGCCAGCAAAGGATTATTTTGGACTTGACTAAGTCCAAAGAACCAAGTTGATCATTGAATTCACAGACGTACTTCCCGAGAATCTGAGAGCTCTTGTGATCAGATCAAAATGGATGGTTTGTGATAGATCTAACTCTAAGAAGTCGAACCGTGATCGAAGTCGCCTAACCGAATGGATTCTACCGATCTGACAGAATCGAAGAATCGACGTGATGAAATTCCCTCCCTTGAACGTGCCCGAACGAGTATCTTGATCTGGGGTACTCCAGCACTGCTTGTAGAGAAGAAGACAGTACACTTCCATGTGTATTGTTCACCGAGAATTGCTCAGTATATTAATGAAGGCAAGTATCCTCTACCGTCGATGAAGAATTATCTGATATGCTTTGAGATTGAGGATTTCGTCTGAACAATCTTTGATTAGGGTATCACCAGCTCTGTGCTCAAGACAAATATGTTCTGAAGACAGCTTTCAGTGCCTGATATAGACGCCTTGAATTCGTATGTCTGCCTCTAGTACTGACAAGTACTTTGCGACTTGATGGACCCCGTTCATATCGCAGTGAGTTAGTCGTTGCTTTCTAAGGAGTCACCTTGGTGTCCTCGAGATTAGAGGAAGAATGCAGAGCACCTCCGTATGGTACTCCAGAAAACAAAGGGCACCTGCTAGTTGCCCAACCTAGCGGATGTGCAATTAGGATCGACTTAGTGACCTTTTAAGTCATTTCGGATCCGGAGTGAGAAGAGAAGGAGGATCATTGAAGATTTGAGCAGTACTGGAATGGGAACAAGCTAAGACTTCATGTGGAACTTCTCTAAGCTTGCAACCCTGTTGCTTGGGTCGACGGAGAAGAAACTGAGTCGAATGGACGATCTCTGTAATACTTGTTCTTAGGAGTCGAGAAGAGATTAACTGCAACTTCAATATTAACCCTGCTTAAGGGATTCTGAAGGAATCATCATGAGTAAGAATGCATCACATGAAAGGTTGAATTGGTGAATGGTGCTAATGAAGAAACCATAGCTCGTGCTCGGGAAGCTAAAATCAACCAGAGAGTTGTCACTCATGACATCGAACTAGCTACCGTAGTAAAGGATTGGCTGAAGCGTCGCCACTATTTCTTATGGAATTTGTTGACATCCCCACCGATTATGAGAGTTTAACAAGTGTTAATTCAGGAGGAGTTGAACTGTAACGACCCGAATATTTTAATTATATTATTAATAATTACGCGAATTCTTTCTTACCTAATTTCTCGATCTATCCAATTGGATTAATCAATCTTGTGGAAAAGATTGATTTAACCTATCTTCTAAATGCCCTCAATTACTTAAATTACCTAAATACCCTTAAAAGCCTAAATGACCATTTTACCCTCCCGAGATATTTTTCTAAATATCTACCTATCTCTCTCATTCTCTCATTGAAGAAGAAGAAAGAAAGAAGAAAGAAAGGAGAAAGAAGGAGAAGAAAGGAGAGGATCTTCCCGACGCCCTACCGAGTCCGTTTCTCGCCCGATCGACGAGCCGTGAAAACCAGAACGATCCTCACTACATTCTCTACCGGTAATCCTTTTACCCCATTTCATTTCGTTCCCTCTTCGTTACGATTTTAGTGGCTTTTGTATAAGATTTTATATATTAGGATTTTCGTGTTTAGGAAGAATTACTTGACCATTTTACGTGTTTCTTGTGCCTATGTGTAGCTTATATGATATATATGATCATATGTGGAAATTAGGATGATTTATGGTGTAAATTAGGAGATGTATGAATTTATATATTGATTTTCGCGTGAGAGTTTTCGCGATCTGCTGAGTCTGCTGCTCAGTAGATCCACACGGGCAAACGCACGGTCTTGAACAAGACCGTGCAGGAGCCCGTGCGCAGCACTTTTCAACCTGCACGGGCTTGAGCCCGTGCACAGGCCCGTGCGCAGGCCCGTTTGCACCTGCATGGTCTTGGCACCGTGCTCAAGATCGTGCGGGACGCCGTGCACCCCTTTTTGTGCTTGCACTGGCTTGCCAAGCCCGTGCGCAAGCCCGTGCATTGGTTGGTGCAACATACTTAGTGTATTTTTCAGCCTTTTCCTTTCTCGCACTTCGAAAATTGGTCAACCCCACTCAATTAAATGTTGACTTTTCACATACGACCTCCGAATATCAATCCGATTTCACCTATAGCTTCCTCGAGCCTCGGGATTTGATATTCTTCATAATTTACAATTTACCCGACCTTAATTGACCGTTAATTGACACCTTTCTCGTTTAGGGATTTTTCCCATTTTTCCCGTTTCTTGTCCGTTTGACCCCGTTTTCACGAGAGATTTCCGTTATATTATTTTATGCATGTCTACGTGCCCTATCTGCATTTTAGCATGCTTTCCATATTTATTATTAATGTTCTTCTATCATTATAATTGTTTTAAATATTGTTCCATAATTTATATATCCTTGCATGTTTAATTACCTGGCTTTCCATATTGCAACTGTAGCATGATTGAGGTTCCATATGAATTGCCGTGCGTCGTCTGTTGTTCGTGTCTTGCTTTTGTTATTGTCGGTCTCGTTTTCATCCTCTAGGCCCTGTGTATTACAGGTGGGTCCAACGAGGGAGAAACCTGACTACCGCTTGGTTTCATACTGTCTTGTCGAGCCAGGTAAGGGTTTAAACTTCTTTCAACTGGAGTAAGAACATAGTCTTATATAGGTTTGCGAAATAAATGACTACCCAGCTTTTATTATTACTTGTTGTACTGCCTTACTATTCCTTATGTGCTTAGTCAAACCTTTTAATAGCAAAACCAAAATGATTTGAAATGCTTTCAACTAGAGACAAGGAGAACCCCTTTTGTTTTAAATGCGAATTTTGGTCTCTCGACCCCGCAAATATAACCTTGTCTCGAATGGCCCCTTTGGCCTTCCACATCCCGATTCTCCAATTGCGAATGACCCTTTTGGCCACCTAACTATCATCGTTTTCAAAAGCGAGCCATAGATCGATTAATGTTTTGGGCCCGGAGTATTCAGGAGGTGAGTCGGGGGACGTGCGTCCAGGGCAAATCCCGATGGATACTCCAATCCGTATCTGCTTAGATCAGCCAGGAGGTTGACTAACCTGAGTTAGTGCGAGGGTGGCGTTGTAGGCTACGCGCTTCCTAGAAAATTCTGTTAAGGGTGACGTTGTTAACACGCGTTTCCATAAAATTCTGAGTAGATCATGAATCTTGGTGGTGGAGTACTTGCTTGCATGATTTTCAAGGTTGGGAGTTATAAGCAGAGGGCCCGTTCTCGCCGGGACACACTATTGCATAATTTATTGCATTTCTTGCTTGTCTGTCTGATTTACGGCTTTAGTTACGAGTCGAAGCACATTCCGGTTTTCTTCCTTTAGTATAACGTATTTCCCTATAAATATATATACAAAACCCGGAAGCGTGGTTCGAACTTGCCAACTGAAGTCTCCTTTATTATTCAATTAATTAGTTGAATTATGAGCCGTGTTTAATTATTGTTTCTAACTTACTCATAGCATGTCTTTCGAAACCGTAACGGCCTCGTAACTCAACTAACGCCATTTTAATTCATCGGCTTGACATTACGTGCAAATGTTTTTAAAGGATCCGGTTCGTCAACCTCTTCGTGTTTTCCAAGCAAGTCGAACCGAGTGTTGCCTTGTGTTATTGTTTTACAACTTATATTTCATTATTTATATTCTTTCTCAAAACGGGCAACATTCCCTACTTTTGGTTTTAAAAAGATAAATGACTAACAGTGATCAAAACCCCCTTACTGAGTATCCTTTATACTCACCCCTGCTATTTTGGTTCTTGCTTCAGGTAGACAGGTGGCGACGTCACCTATCTCGTCAGTCGGCTTCAGCAGGTCTAGATAGGCTCAGTCTTTCTGGTTTGTCTTGTCAGTGGTCCCAACAACCGTCGAGTCTCGTTTATTGTATTTATTTACTTTACGTACTTATGTGCCCCGGATGTGGGATAGTTGACGATATCTAGGATTGCATAGGGTAGACTAGTTGAGCCATGGATGTCACTATCTGTTTATGAACATTCTGTATCTTGATTATAAATGTTTAATTGTTATTATTGTTAGCCTTGTAGGCTTTTATGGAATTTGATTGTTTACATTAATCGCTTCCGCATTCCTCTGCTCTTTTCTGGTTGTTGTTAGGATGGTTGTCGCTGTTGCCGATGGTTATTGCTTGAGTGCCATTAGCCGGAGTGGGTTTTTGAGTTGAGGCCCCTCGCTGAAGCTCGAGAATCCATTTCGGTGCGGATGTGGCGGTCCTTCTTCAGGGGGCGCTACAGTCAGTGGTATCAGAGCCTAGGTTCCCAAAAGGAACCGAAGCTTTGTAATCGCGTTATGTATTGTCTCTTGTGTCTGCCCGTTTCGTGTCAATGAGACTTAGAGTTTCCAGTCACAGGTGCTTGAGAACTCCTTAGTATTGAAATTGTGATTCATCTTCTTTTGGAATGGCCAACCAACCGTTTGATCGTTTACAATTGTAGTACTGAGTTGGAATCGAATGCAGGTGGATGTGGAACTCGAGGTAGCGTCTGTCTTGTCTTGTCGTCTTGTCGTGTCCTGCTTGGGTCTTGTCGTGTCTAGGTCGTACGGCTATAGGATCGAGTTTTGCTTGTTCTATGAATGTTTCGTGCTTAAATTGTCTACATGCTTTTTGATCATATATGTATGCTTTATTTGAATTTTATATGCCTTACGTGATCATTCCCTTAACCGAACATGCATCATTTTCTAGTTGTTGTTCACAGGTGCATAATGCCTCGCCGAAGACCCCCTACTGCTCGAACACCCGCTAACCCAATGGCTGAAGAGTGGGTATCGATTATTCGACAAATCGCCGTGGAAGTATGTCAAGGGATACAACAACAACAACAGGACGTACCCGCCAGACAGACTGTGGGCCAAACCTTGGATAGGTTTCTCTTCTATCGTCCACCCTACTTCGAGGGCGAACCAGATGATTTTAAGGCCGAGGCCTGGATATCCGACGTGGAGCAGATCTTTCGAGTACTACAGTGTGGTGACCCCGAGAGGGTCGAGTATGCTGTAACGCCCCTAAAATCCGAATTATATTATGGTATGTCCTAATCGAATATTTGCGCAATTTATTATTTTATTTGATATTTATTATGTAATTTTAGAATTATTTCGTATATGAATGAATTTCTATATTTAAATTACGAATTGTCAATGTGCGTTTAATAATATGAATTTTAACTGTAATTATATATTATTTGGACGACGTGAATTTTCAAACTTATTTTGCAAAATTACGACTATGCCCCTTCGACTTTAAACCCTAGTCAAAATTAACTAAGTCTCATCTCTCCCTCTCAATTCCATTCACGCAATCAACAGCAAAGGGGAAGAAAGAAAAAGAAAGAAAAAGAGAAGGAAGAAGAAAGAGATTCCAACGATCGTCCCGACTCCGTTTCCCGACGGATTTTCGATCCGTTTACGTCTACGAACTCCTCGCGATCTCATCTACGAGTAAGCCTTTCACGATTCTTTCGTTTAATGTCTCATATGCTTAGTATTTCTTATTTTTGATAATAGTTGTAGAATTTAGGTTTTATTTGATTTTGATAGTAATCGTGGATGGATTTTCGTTTTTATCGTTTCTATATGTAGATTATATGTTGTAGATGATTATATGTGAGAATTAGGGATTGATTTACTTGATTAATTGATTAAATGTTAGATTTTGGTTTGAATTCGCGTATGTTTTGCTGTTCTGCATGTTCTGCTCAATGTGGTCGCACAAGGGCTGGTGCACACGGCCTGAGGCCATGTGCATGAGACCGTGCGTGTGTGTGGAGAATTGCACACGGGCTGTGCACACGGCCTTGAGGCCGTGTGCATGAGGCCGTGCGTGTTCCTTGATTGTGCACGGCCGTGCACAAGGCCGTGTGGCCTGGTCGAACAGTGCCCTGACCTTCTGTAAGTCAGGGCACATTTTAGCCTACGGGTCCCGCTTCGGCTCGTCTTTTCCGAATTATTTCTTCGCTCGTGTATTCCATATATATGAAATAGATAGGAATTGCATGAATTATGAATTTACAACATGTTCGGGTATGTGAATAGTGCATTTTAAGTTTTCGACAAATTTTCTAACTTTTGCATGTGAAGTCCGATTTTCCCGAAATTTGAATGCATACTCCTTTATGATAATTTAAGCATGTCCGTAAAGTTTCGTTGCATTTGGACTTGATTTACATTTTTAAATGCTTGAATTACTCTGTTTTCGTTTGAGAATTTGAACTTAAGTGATTGATTTGATTGTATAACGTGCTCCTATGTGTTTTAATACTTTCGTATAAGCCGTGCATCATCGTTAGTCTTAATTGGTTGTGTCTTGGTATTTTGCAGACGATACTCCCGTGGAGTAGCGCATCCGGTCTTGCTTTTGTCTTATTTTGTATAGCCACAGGTGAGGCTTTCCGTTTCTGTTTCCAGTATTATTACGTATATATATAAATAAGCCTCTCCCGATATAAGCCACGTTTATGTTTTATTTTCACACCGTTTATATATATATACTTAATAGATATTTATGATTATTATGTTCATTTGATTTATCGAAAATGATTTGATATGAAAAGTACTACGTATAGACTTTGAAATGTTTACGAAAGAGACATGTAAAACCTTTTGTTTTCTAAGGCGAACTTTGGCCTTCGGCCTCGCATATGACATATCTCGAACGGTCTTTTGACCAACCCGAAATGATTTGAAAAGCGAGTTATGATATGTATGCATGTTTGTTTGGGCCCGGAGTAAGAGTGATAGGACGAAGTCGGTAGACGTCGGGTCTACGGCGTAAATCCTATGGTTTCCTCCATTTGGGAGATCGGGGTGAGGCCGGAGTGGCAGCCCTTTGAGTACCTGAGTTATTCCCATCTATTATGAGTAGTTCGGATTTAGCGGTCCGTCTACATTGGAGGCATAAGGGTGGTTTCCGGTTTTTATGTTTGGAAATTGGAGTTAAGGGCTCGACTCGCCGAGTCATATGATATGTTATGTTTTATGTTAAATCACCACCCGTTTACGAAAACCTTTCTTTGATGTTGATTTCTTTTAAGTTTAAAATTGGTGATTTATTTCCGATTTATAATATACATTATTATTCCCTCCTCACTTAGTCGTTTGACTAACCTCCTCTGTTTTACCCCTGTACTGGTTTCAGGATACTAGGCGGGATCTTCGTCGTCGTAGGCGTCGTAGAGTTACATTATTTTTGCTCATGTATAACTCTTTCCCGTATGGCTTTTATTTATATGTTTTATGATATTAGGGATTTATTACTTTAAGTTGTATTCGGGATTATGTATATATTGAACCCGTTATTATAATTATCGGGATATTGTATCGAACCCGTTTGTTATTTAATTAATTGAATTTCGTTAGCCTTGGTGGGCTTTAATACTTGTGTAATTATTTATGTTTTAATGTTTCGTTTATTTCGCTTCCGCACTTCTGCCTTTTTTTTTCCGTTGTTTTGAAACCCCCGCCTAGTTATTGAGTAAATGCTTGCCGTTCTCCGGGTTTCGGTTCGGGTCGGATCCCATTTCGGTTCCGGGTCGGGACTCGGTGTGGGGCGTGCGTTACCCGTTTGGGGCGCCCGCTACAGTTGGTATCAGAGCGCTTTGGTCCAGTGGCCTAGGCTCTGAAGCGTCGCGTTTTGTCATGTCTGTTTAGGTCGTACGGCTTAGGATTATGTGATTGTGACAATGTGATTACGTGAATTTAACTTCTCTACGTGTTACGGCTTTTCATAATCATTTATCATCATGCATGTTTGCTATTGAATTTGCAGAATGCCTCCTCGCCGTGAACCGCCAGGTCCGCCTCCAGGTGTTCCGACACCAGCACAGTTTATGGAAGCCTTAGGGCAATTCATGGTTCATACTAACCGAGCAACGCCACCACCTGCCCCCGAGAATGATATGGGAAGGTTTCTTAAGCTCAACCCTCCGCAGTTCGAGGGTGCACCTGATGATGTTATCACCGAGGCTTGGATATCGGCGATGGAAAAGAGATTCCGAGTAATGGAGTGTCCGGACCCTAAGAGGGTCGAGTTAGCAGTGTATCAGATGATAGGAGCTGCTCAGGATTGGTGGGCCCGTATCGAACAGAGATGGCAGCGTAAGCATGTGGTCCCGACTTGGGATCAGTTCTTGGTTGAGTTTCGAGCCAAGTATATTCCGTTGGTGGTCCGACAGAGACGTGAACGAGAGTTCCTAGCTCTCAAGCAGGGTACTTCATCCGTTGACCAGTACGAGGCTCATTTCTCCAGACTTATTATTCACTGCTCGTATATGGTTGACGACGAGCAAAGGAAGACTCGACAGTTCATTGAGGGGTTGTCGAATGAGATTCGTATGCATATGCTTGGGAACCGACTCCAGTACTACACAGATGCAGTTGAGACGGCACTTTCTATAGAGTCCGATCTCCGACATATGAGACCGACATCTGCACCTGCCCCCGCAGCCGCCAAGAGTTTCGCTTCTGGCTCGAAGAGGCCATTTATTCCGTCTGGGTCCTCTTCTGGGAAGAAGCCGTTCAAGGCAGCCGTTCAGCCTGCTCCTCCCCGACCTCAGGGATTTCCACGACCCGTATGTGGATTCTGTCAGGGCCCGCACTTAGAGGCCAAGTGTTGGAGGAAGAATGGTCTTTGCTACGGATGTGGTAGCGCCGATCACAGAATAGGTGAATGCCCGAGGAAGAGACCGGTACAGCAGGGAGCCGCTCAGCCTCAGGCATATGCTCGTGTTTACGCCTTGGAAGGCGATGCAGAGGATGTTGTTGTAGATCCGACTGACGTGGTGGAAGGTACTATATATATAAATGGCATCCCCATACATGCATTGTACGACTCGGGTGCTTCACACTCGTTTATTGCGCCTACTGTTTCCTTATCTGTGCATGCGCCTGTTTCCTTGCTTGATTATGTGTTAGTGGTTGGTTCGTCGTTGGGTTCGAAGGTTATTGCGAACCGAGCACTTAAGCGTTGTCTGGTTATCATCGAGGGTATCGAATACCCGGCAGATTTGGTTGAGTTGCCGATGAAGAAATATGGGGTTATTCTCGGAATGGATTGGTTGTACGAGCATCGGGCGAAGGTTGATTGTTTCGAGAAGAAGATTATTCTGGGTTCTAATGAGGTTAAGGGTTTCCGATCAGGAGAAGGTCCGTATATTTCAATGATGGAAGCCAAGAAGCTCGTTCAGAAAGAAGAAGCGACGTGCTTTATAGCGTACCTTCTCAACCGCCCGAAGGACCAGACGAAGATCGAAGAAACGCCCGTGGTCAATGAATTCATGGACGTGTTCCCCGAGAATCTGGAATTCTTGCCACCAGATCGGGACATAGAGTTTGTGATTGACCTAGTTCTGGGAGCCGAGTCTTATTCGAAGTCGCCGTACCGAATGGCTCCTGCCGAGTTGAAAGAATTAAAGAACCAACTCGATGAACTTCTTTCTATTGGATATATCCGACCGAGTGCCTCGCCTTGGGGTGCTCCAGTCTTGTTCGTGAAGAAGAAGGATGGTACACTTCGCATGTGTATCGATTACCGAGAATTGAATAGGATGACAGTGAAGAACAAGTATCCTCTACCGCATATCGAGGAATTGTTCGATTTGCTACAAGGATCGAGGGTTTATTCCAAGCTCGATCTCAGACAAGGATATTACCAGCTCCGTATCCGATCAGAGGATATCCCGAAGACAGCTTTCAACACCCGATACGGACATTTCGAGTTTGTGGTCATGCCATTTGGACTCTCGAATGCCCCAGCAGCTTTTATGGACATGATGCACATAATTTTTCGTCCGTACCTCGACAAGTTCGTCGTTATTTTCATTGACGACATATTAGTGTTCTCGAAGTCCGAAGAAGAACACGCTGAACACCTCCGGATTGTGCTCCATGCTTTGAGAGAGCACCAGTTGTTCGCTAAGTTCAGCAAATGCGAATTCTGGATTGACCGAGTGACCTTCCTACGTCATGTCATATCCGGAATGGGAATCGAGGTAGATCCTTCGAAGATTAAGACAGTGCTGGATTGGGAGAGACCTAAGACTCCTACAGAGATCCGTAGTTTCTTGGGTTTAGCAGGATACTACAGACGTTTTGTCAAGGATTTCTCGAAACTTGCAGGCCCGTTAACAGCGTTGACAAAGAAGGAAGCTAGGTTTGAGTGGTCAGCCAAATGTGAAGCTAGTTTTCAGGAGCTCAAGAAGAGATTGACCACAGCTCCAGTATTGACCCTGCCCGAGGGTTCTGAAGGATTTGTCGTGTATGCAGATGCGTCACACGAAGGATTGGATTGTGTGTTAATGCAGAATGGGAAAGTTATAGCTTATGCATCGAGGAAGCTAAAGCCAGCTGAAGAGAACTATCCCACTCACGACCTTGAGCTAGCGGCCGTGGTATTTGCATTATTGAAATGGCGTCATTACCTCTACGGCATCACGTTCGACATCTTCACAGATCATAAGAGCCTTCAGTATTTGTTTACTCAGAAGGAATTGAACAAACGACAGCGTCGTTGGATGGAATTATTTGAGGACTACGATTGCAAGATCCAGTATCATCCCGAAAAGGCGAATGTTGTAGCCGATGCACTGAGCCGGAAGGCAAGCATAGCCCAGCTAGAGGCTAAGTTAGAGGGAGTTCACATCAGTTCCCAGGCCCATGTTCACAACATATCGATCCAGTCAGAGTTGGGTCGAAAGATTCGAGATGTTCAGGCTACTGATGAGTGGACTCACAGACAGATAGTTCACATCGCAGCTGATTCTGAGACTCAGTTTGGTGTGGACAACACAGGAATTCTCCGCTACAAGTCCCGAGTTTGTGTTCCGGAGAGTCTGAGGAAAGAGATTCTCGACGAGGCTCACAACACACCTTACACAGTTCATCCAGGAGGAAGTAAGATGTATCGGGATCTAAAAGAATTATTCTGGTGGAGAGGTATGAAGAGAGACGTAGCTGATTACGTCAAGAGATGCTCGACTTGTCAGCAAGTTAAAGTTGAACATCAAAGACCGGGAGGTTTGCTTGAGCCACTACCGATTCCTACGTGGAACTGGGAGGGTATTGCCATGGACTTCGTCTCTGGTTTGCCTAAAGTAAGAGGTGGCTACGATAGCATTTGGGTGATTATCGACCGACTGTCCAAGAATGCTCATTTTCTACCGATCAACATGTCGTACAAAGTGGATAGGTTAGCAGAGATTTATCACCGAGAGATTGTCAAGCTTCATAGGATTCCGACTACGATAGTATCTGACAGAGATGCTCGATTTACTTCCCGTTTGTGGCAGCAACATCAAGAACGAATGGGAACGAAGCTGACTTTTAGTACAGCCGCACGTCCGCAGACAGATGGTCAGTCAGAGAGGATGATCAGATATCTCTGTGATATGCTTCGAGCTTGTGCCTTGGATTTTCGCAACAATTGGCACGACCAGTTGCCTCTGATCGAGTTTGCCTACAACAACAGTTATCAGTCTACGATGGAATGGCACCTTACGAAGCATTGTATGGCAGGAAGTGTAGATCCCCGTTGTTTTGGGATCTTGAAGATTGGCGTTGGACGAAAGACGATAAGGAACGAGGAACTCCTCCAAAGTTTCTCCAAAATGCCATCGACCGTCTCCAGATTATTCGGCAGAGAATGAAAGCAGCTCAGGATCGACAGAAGAGCTATGCCGACAACCGTCGCCGACCGTTGGAATTTGAGGTTGGTGACAAAGTATTCCTCAAAGCTTCTCCTCGAAAGGGTTTCACCCGAATTGGAAAAGGAGGAAAGTTGAGCCCGAGATTTTTAGGTCCCTATGAAATTCTGGAAAGGATTGGGAATGCAGCTTACAGGTTAGACTTGCTGCCAAGCCTAACTGGGATTCACAATGTCTTTCATGTTTCTGAAGTCCGAAAGTACTTTCCGAATGAGTCTGAGATCCTTCCTGTTGAGGATATTGAACTGGAACCGGATTTGACCTTTGTTTCGAAGCCGGTGAAGATATTGGATAAGAAGACTCAAACTCTGTGCAACCGAGAGATTTCTCTTGTCAAAGTCCTTTGGAGAAATCAGACAACCGAAGAAGCTACATGGGAAACCGAGGACAAAATGCGCAAGTTTCATCCAAAATTATTTCAGCCGGACGAGTAGAATCTGGGGGCCAGATTCTCATAAGGAGGGGTGATTGTAACGCCCCTAAAATCCGAATTATATTATGGTATGTCCGAATCGAATATTTGCGCAATTTATTATTTTATTTGATATTTATTATGTAATTTTAGAATTATTTCGTATATGAATGAATTTCTATATTTAAATTACGAATTGTCAATGTGCGTTTAATAATATGAATTTTAACTGTAATTATATATTATTTGGACGACGTGAATTTTCGAACTTATTTTGCAAAATTATGACTATGCCCCTTCGACTTTAAACCCTAGTCAAAATTGACTAAGTCTCATCTCTCCCTCCCTCTCAATTCCATTCACGCAATCAATAGCAAAGGGGAAGAAAGAAAAAGAAAGAAAAAGAGAAGGAAGAAGAAAGAGATTCCAACGATCGTCCCGACTCCGTTTCCCGACGGATTTTCGATCCGTTTACGTCTACGAACTCCTCGCGATCTCATCTACAAGTAAACCTTTCACGATTCTTTCGTTTAATGTCTCGTATGCTTAGTATTTCTTATTTTTGATAATAGTTGTAGAATTTAGGTTTTATTCGATTTTGATAGTAATCGTGGATGGATTTTCGTTTTTATCGTTTCTATATGTAGATTATATGTTGTAGATGATTATATGTGATAATTAGGGATTGATTTACTTGATTAATTGATTAAATGTTAGATTTTGGTTTGAATTCGCGTATGTTTTGCTGTTCTGCATGTTCTGCTCAATCTGGTCGCACAAGGGCTGGTGCACACGGCCTGAGGCCATGTGCATGAGACCGTGCGTGTGTGTGGAGAATTGCACACGGGCTGTGCACACGGCCTTGAGGCCGTGTGCATGAGGCCGTGCGTGTTCCTTGATTGTGCACGGCCGTGCACAAGGCCGTGTGGCCTGGTCGAACAGTGCCCTGACCTTCTGTAAGTCAGGGCACATTTTAGCCTACGGGTCCCGCTTCGGCTCGTCTTTTCTGAATTCTTTCTTCTCTCGTGTATTCGATATATATGAAATAGATAGGAATTGCATGATTTATGAATTTACAACATGTTCGGGTATGTGAATAGTGCGTTTTAAGTTTTTGACAAATTTTCTAACTTTTGCATGTGAAGTCTGATTTTCCCAAAATTCGAATGCATACTCTTTTATGATAATTTAAGCATGTCCGTAAAGTTTCGTTGCATTTGGACTTGATTTACATTTTTAAATGCATGAATTACTCTGTTTTCGTTTGAGAATTTGAACTTAAGTGATTGATTTGATTGTATAACGTGCTCCAATGTGTTTTAATACTTTCGTATAAGCCGTGCGTCGTTGTTAGTCTTAATTGGTTGTGTCTTGGTATTTTTCAGACGATACTCCCGTGGAGTAGCGCATCCGGTCTTGCTTTTGTCTTATTTTGTATAGCCACAGGTGAGGCTTTCCGTTTCTGTTTCCAGTATTATTACGTATATATATAAATAAGCCTCTCCCGATATAAGCCACGTTTATGTTTTGTTTTCACACCGTTTATATATATATACTTAATAGATATTTATGATTATTATGTTCATTTGATTTATCGAAAATGATTTGATATGAAAACTACTACGTATAGACTTTGAAATGTTTACGAAAGAGACATGTAAAACCTTTTGTTTTCTAAGGCGAACTTTGGCCTTCGGCCTCGCATGTGACATGTCTCGAACGGTCTTTTGACCAACCCGAAATGATTTGAAAAGCGAGTTATGATATGTATGCATGTTTGTTTGGGCCCGGAGTAAGAGCGATAGGACGAAGTCGGTAGACGTCGGGTCTACGTCATAAATCCTATGGTTTCCTCCATTTGGGAGCTCGGGGTGAGGCCGGAGTGGCAGCCCTTTGAGTACCTGAGTTATTCCCGTCTATTATGAGTAGTTCGGATTTAGCGGTCCGTCTACATTGGAGGCATAAGGGTGGTTTCCGGTTTTTATGTTTGGAAATTGGAGTTAAGGGCTCGACTCGCCGAGTCATATGATATGTTATGTTTTATGTTAAATCACCACCCGATTACGAAAACCTTTCTTTTATGTTGATTTCTTTTAAGTTTAAAATTGGTGATTTATTTCCGATTTATAATATACATTATTATTCCCTCCTCACTTAGTCGTTTGACTAACCCCCTCTGTTTTACCCCTGTACTGGTTTCAGGATACAAGGCGGGATCTTCGTCGTCGTAGGCGTCGTAGAGTTACATTATTTTTGCTCATGTATAACTCTTTCCCGTGTAGCTTTTATTTATATGTTTTATGATATTAGGGATTTATTACTTTAAGTTGTATTCGGGATTATGTATATATTGAACCCGTTATTATAATTATCGGGATATTGTATCGAATCCGTTTGTTATTTAATTAATTGAATTTCGTTAGCCTTGGTGGGCTTTAATACTTGTGTAATTATTTATGTTTTAATGTTTCGTTTATTTCGCTTCCGCACTTCTGTCTTTTTTTTTTCCGTTGTTTTGAAACCCCCGCCTAGTTATTGAGTAAATGCTTGCCATTCGCCGGGTTTCGGTTCGGTTCGGATCCCATTTCGGTTCCGGGTCGGGACTCGGTGCGGGGCGTGCGTTACCCGTTTGGGGCGCCCGCTACAATGCTACCTTCCTTATGAGAGGACCCGCTCGAGATTGGTGGCAATTCACAGAACGGAGATGGATCGCCGAGAGAGTTCCCCTCACTTGGTCACGATTTGTAACTGAATTCCGAATGAAGTACGTGCCAGAGGTAGTACGCGACAGCCGAGAGAGAGAATTTATGTATCTCAACCAAGTAGCATCTACCGTAGCTCAGTATGAAGCACAGTTCAATCGCCTCATCGCCTATGCTCCTCACTATGCCACGGACGAACGAAAGAGAGCACGAAAGTTTATCGAGGGACTTCAGCCGGAGATCCGAAGAGCATTGATGGCACTTGACATCCGTCTTTACCCCGATGCAGTTACTCGAGCTATGAGAGTGGAGTCCGAACTCCAAATAATGAACCAGAGTGCCCCTGCTATGATAGGATCCCCTTACAACGAAATAACAAGGAGAGAGCCACCCGGACCGAGTACCTTTCGGACAAAGAGACCACACTACGAGGTGCCGGAACCTACAGAACCTGAAGTGAACGAGGACCCTATTCCCTGTGAGTACTATGGGAAGACGAATCACAAGACGGCAAAGTGTAGGAAACAATTGGGACGTTGCTTTTCTTGTGGAAGCACCAAGCACCACATTCGGGACTTTCCCAACAGAGAGAACCCTGGGGGAAGAAGAAGTGGTTACCGATCTCGACATGCTCGTACAGGTATATTGCATTATCATAGCATTCATCCATAGTGTTCTGCATTGAATGGTAATTGCTTCAAATATATGTTAAGTGCTTTATATGACCTACGTGTTTTAACTGCTTTCAAAATTCACACTTGCACTGATTGATTGATTAGTTGCTAAGATTATGTGACCTCTGTGTGGATAGCGTAGAATTCTATAGATTCGTTATATGCTATTAGAGAGTGCTGAGGACAAAGAGTTCTTGGCCGACTAGGATCGATTCTGTTGCGAGTACGTTATGCGGTTCTGGTTAGCACCGACATTGACAAATCGAGTCTGAAGGAGTATACTTCTGAAGGTATGTCTGAAGATGAATCAACTAGTGAAGAGGATAATGAATTATCTGACGATGAGGATTATATGGGAGACGAGCCGACATCGGCTTCTGATAATGACGATCCTGATGTTTCGTATGAAGTCGAGCGAAGAAATGATGAAAATGATGGTTTAATGGAAACCGGAGAGGAGAAATCATCCAATACCATTGAAGATGAGAAAACACTTTGTAGAAACAATAAGAAAGAGTGTGATCTTGAAGAAACAGATTGTGAAAAGGACGAGGGGTACAATGGGAGAAATGATGATGGCGTTACTTCCTGTAAAAGGAGCTCTAATCAAGAAACAGGAGGAGGATGTGACAATTGTCATTGAGGATACGAAGAGTGCAAGAATCAGTCGGAAGAACGAAATAGATAATGACAGTGATGGGGACCTTAATTGGGATTTTCTTCTTCGTCGTTAGCCTTGTTTAGGGTTTTTGTAATTCCGTCTTTCGCATGACTTTTAATTTTATAGGAATGTTATTTGCATTTAAATATTTTTATTATGAATGATGTTTTATAATGTATTTTAATTGCTCCTAAATGTTTGTTTTAATTCGCGTTATTAGAATTTTTATGGATTATACTCCTCTTAACTAACCCCGAAGTCCGGAGGAGAATCTGAGGACAGATTCTCTTGAAGAGGGGAGTATTGTAACGACCCGAATATTTTAATTATATTATTAATAATTACGCGAATTCTTTCTTACCTAATTTCTCGATCTGTCCAATTGGATTAATCAATCTTGTGGAAAAGATTGATTTAACCTATCTTCTAAATGCCCTCAATTACTTAAATTACCTAAATGCCCTTAAAAGCCTAAATGACCATTTTACCCTCCCGAGATATTTTTCTAAATATCTACCTATGTAGCGCCCCGCTCTACAGCCCCCGAACCTGCACGAATTCCCAAGCCGAGTACAGTGCCTCAACCCGAGAACCCACGCAAGCTAACGGGTCAATCCCGACACATGGCAACAGTGAATCCCCAAAATAAAGCATTTAAATAAATCAGAGAATATATAGCGGAAGCATTTAAATCCATATAACAAAAATGCCACTCCGGGGCCAATACATTAACAACAGCCCACTCAGGGCAACATCATTTAAATAACAATATTGGGGAACAATATAATATTATCAATCCAGGTTGACAAGAGTAATGAACGAGATCAAAAGACAACTAATGAGACTCGGCAAAACCAAAAAACCTATCTGACACTGTTGCCCATCCGACACGTAAGACATGTCGGTCTCTCTCAAACCTGAGGCAAGAACAAATTAAAAGAGGGTGAGTCAAAATACTCAGTGAAGATGTGAGAACAAGTCGAGTCATGCTTCCGGGTATTTATAGAAAATACATATGCGATAATGAAGAAACCGGAATATGCTTCGACTTGGATATACAATTAAGAATTAAAATCAATAACACTATAAAGCAGTAAATACTATCCCAGCGAGAATGGGCCTGTTCCTCCTTATATCTCCACGGTACATGTATAAATACTCCATCGCCGGTGTCAAGCTAAGGAGCAACCCGAAGCTCAACCATAATGAATTTTAGGAAAATGTGCAACAAATGCAACACCCACCATCGCTCCCAACCGTGGCTATCATCTCCTGACAGGCCACGATTGACGCTTAGTTTTGGGAGAAGCACCTCGGATTACACCCTGAACGCCCGTCCCCAGATGTAACCTTCGGATACCTTCCCGGGCCCAACTTGAAAATAGTCATGTATTTGCTCGCTTTAAAAAACCCATTTGAATGCCAACCGACACTCTGAGCAAGGGTGACGACAAAGGATTAAATCCTAAGTCAAACCGTCACGTAAAATAAATAGTTTTCTTGCCCTTTGGAAAACAAATCAATTTGGTTTACTTATGTATAATTTTGATATTAAATGATTTGAGGATAAAACATAAAAATATAAACTCGAAATATATAATATATTAATAAGGGATTAGGGGGTTCGCAATTGTATATATATATATGTTCAAGCCCAGTTAAAAGTTTAAATCCTCACCTGGAAACAAAAAGAGAAAGCCTAGCTGCTAGACTCACTGGTCTCCCACGCCGGACTGATCTGGAGACAAGACAAGACCTAGACAAATCAATAACGACTACAACAACAATAAAAGCGCAAATAAGCAATTATTGGACGAACGGCTAACCAAACATGTTTCCAATCATGCATATGTCAATTATAGTATGTAAAGAAGCTATCATGTAAATTTCACGCAATTCCGACAAGTTGTCAAAAATACACATAATTAGAATTACACTATTCATAGCCCGAACGAGGGCGAAATTAAATAAACATTCCAAAATATAAATCTACAAATTAAAAGGGTTCTATAGGTGAAAACGGTGTAATTTTTGGAGTCCGTATGCAAAAAGTCAACCAAAAATGGTGACCCGAAGACTCAATTGCCGAGAGCAAAGTTTGAAAAGGCTGGAAAAATTCACTAAGTGTTTCACACGGCCTAGTGCACGGTCTTGAACACGGTGTCAAGACCGTGCACGCACACACGGCCAAACACACGGCCTTGGTGCACGGGCTCAAGCCCGTGCAAGCACAAGGAGTTGCACACGGGCTCCTGCACGGTCTTGCGCAAGACCGTGCGTTAGCCCGTGTGGTTCAACTGAACCCAGCAGAAACTTACGGGTTTTCAAATTTTCGAGCCAAAATTCCACAAAAATCATATTTTTAACGCAAATCAACACTCATAATTTATAACAATCAATAATCAACATCTAATTCACATATACATCCAATAAAATCACGAATTGACCAAAAAACGGGCTCGATCTAAGCATTTAACCTAAAAAATCCCGAAATAACCAAATATTCTCAAAACCTCGAAAAAATGTAAAAGAAATTGGGGAAATTGGTACCTAAAGAAAGGTATCGATGAACTGATCGTTTAAAAACGATTGGCGCGAAATTCCACGGAGATTCGAGCTCGGCACGATCGATTAGGGATTCGGGAGAAATATCTCTTTTCTTCTTCTTCTCTCTCTCTCTCTCTCTCGAAATAAAAATAATGAAATGAATTTCGATACTTATCAAATATCTTCGAAATACCGAAAAATATGAAGGGTTATTTTAGTAATTTTAGAAAATCCAATTAAATACGCGTCGATCACATATAACGATTAAATATTTAATAAACGCAATATAGACACGTAATTTAAATACGCAAACAATATTATCACATTGGTCATTTACGACATAATATATTATAATTCAAATATAATCGAGAATTTAGAGATTAAGAAAGATAATTAACGCGTAAAAAATTACTCACAGTAATTCCCAGATTTCTGGGTCGTTACAATACCTCCCCCTTATGAGAATCTGGTCCCCAGATTCCATCTTCATCAGAAAAGCTCGGGATAAGCTTCCCTCATCTTAGCCTCCGTCTCCCAAGTAGACTGCTCGGTCGAACGGTTCCTCCAGAGAACTCTCACTAATGAAATCTGCTTGTGGCGAAGCTGCTGAACCTTACGATCCTGAATCTGAACCGGTTTCATCTCAATAGTCAAATCCGGCTCAAGCTGAACTCCGTCATCCTGGAGAATATGGGACTCGTCGGGGAAGTACTTGCGAAGCTGTGAGACATGGAAGACATTGTGGATCCCGGTAAGATAAGGTGGTAGGTCCAGACGATATGCGGTATTCCCGATCCGCTCGGTGATCTCAAATGGACCTAAATATCTCGGAGTAAGCTTCCCACCTCTACCGATCCTCGTGAATCCCTTCCTCGGGGAGGCCTTGAGAAAAACTCGGTCTCCCACTTCAAACTCCAAATGTCGACGCCTCTTGTCGGCGTAGCTCTTCTGGCGATCTTGAGCTGCTTTCATTCTTTGCCGAATGAGTTGAACCTTATCAATTGCTTCCTGAATGTGATCCGGTGGAGTAGCCCTCTCATGGCCATTAGCTGACCATTTCCAATCCTCCAATTCCCAATAAATTGGAGATCTGCACTTCCTCCCATAAAGAGCCTCATACGGTGGCATTCCAATCGAGGCTTGATAACTGTTGTTGTAAGCGAACTCGACCAAGGGCAAGTGTGAAGTCCAACTCGTATGAAAATCGAGCGCACATGCCCGTAACATATCATTTAGAAACCTGATCGTTCGCTCGGATTGTCCATCAGTCTGAGGATGTGCTGCAGAGCTAAACTTTAGGGTCGTTCCCAAGTTCTTATGAAGTTCTTGCCACAACTGAGCTGTGAACTTAGGATCCCTGTCAGAAACGATACTTTCCGGAACACCATGAAGCCTAATAATTTCTTTCTGATACAATTCTGC
Organism: Verbena officinalis; assembly: GCA_958496215.1. Lineage (NCBI taxonomy): Eukaryota > Viridiplantae > Streptophyta > Magnoliopsida > Lamiales > Verbenaceae > Verbena > Verbena officinalis. The sequence goes on along the minus strand of OY292385.1, from coordinate 33,211,324 downwards.
GAGCTGTTTAACCTTTGCTGTTTTTCGAACTGGTAGAAAATGCGCTGACTTGGTCAATCGATCAACGATGACCCAAATACTATCGAAACCTCCACGAACGGTAGGCAATCCAGTCACGAAGTCCATAGTGATCTCCTGCCACTTGGAAGTGGGTACAGGAAGCGGCTGAAGAGTTCCTCCAGGCCTTTAATGCTCGGCCTTGACTCTCTGACATGTTAGACAATGTTTCACATAAGTAGCCACGTCCCTTTTCATACCATTCCACCAATACTGGGTTCTGAGATCACGATACATCTTGTTGCCTCCTGGGTGAACAGCATAAGCAGACTTGTGTGCCTCGTCGAGAATTCCACGCTTCAGGTTCGTAGGAACACAAACTCGGATCCCAAAGCGAAGCAATCCGGTACCATCGATCCTGAATTTGGTGTTAGGATCATTCAGCATTCTAGCTTTGATCTTCTGAATACTGGCATCTGAATCTTGCTCGTCTCGAAGTTGTTGGACTAAATCGGGTTGGACTGAAAGGTTGGCAAGACGAGGATACGATTCAAATCGAGTCCTCCTGTCCTCTAAAGAGGTATCTGAAGATGTCCCCTCTAGGTGTGCCACGTGAGCCCTTCGGCTCAATGCATCGGCGACTACGTTCGCCTTCCCAGGGTGATACTGAATGCGGCAGTCATAATCTTCCAAGAATTCCATCCACCGTCTCTGTCTCCTGTTGAGATCCTTCTGAGTGAATAGATACTTCAAACTCTGGTGGTCCGTAAAGATGTCAAAAGTGACACCATACAGATAATGACGCCATTTGCCCAAGGCAAATATCACCGCTGCAAGTTCCAAGTCGTGAATGGGATAGTTCTTTTCGGCATCTTTTAGCTTTTTAGAAGCATAAGCTACGACTTTCCCATTTTGCATCAACACGCACCCTAAACCTTCCTTGGACGCGTCAGTATAAACCGCGTATCCCTCGTGTCCGTCTGGAAGAACAAGTATAGGTGCAGTGGTCAATCTCTTCTTCAACTCTTTGAAACTGGCCTCACACTTGTCGTCCCACTGAAAAGACACATCTTTACAAGTTAACTTCGTGAGTGGGGCCGCTAGTGTGGAGAAATCCTTAACGAATCGTCTGTAATATCCAGCCAATCCAAGGAAACTCCTAACTTCTGTTGGCGTCTTAGGTTGACTCCAACACGTCACTGCCTCAATCTTTGATGGATCCACAGCAATCCCATTCCCGGAGATGATGTGACCAAGGAATGAAACCTCGTTGATCCAAAATTCGCACTTGCTGAACTTGGCATATAGACTATGCTCTCGAAGCGTCTGTAGAACAATGCGAAGATGCTCGGCATGATCCTCGACTGTCTTGGAGAAAACCAGAATGTCGTCGATGAAGATAACCACAAACTTGTCGAGGTAAGGTCGGAAAATCCTGTGCATCATATCCATGAAAGCTGCAGGGGCATTCGTCAAACCAAACGGCATCACAACAAACTCGAAGTGGCCGTACCGAGTGTTAAACCCGGTCTTAGGTATATCCTGCTCTCGGATACGAAGCTGATAATATCCCTGACGAAGATCCAACTTCGAATATACCTTTGAGCCCTGCAATAAGTCGAATAACTCCTTTATGTGGGGTAGAGGGTATTTGTTCTTCACTGTCATCCGGTTCAACTCCCGGTAGTCGATGCACATTCTCAGCGTACCATCCTTCTTCTTTACAAACAAAACCGGGGCACCCCAAGGAGAGATGCTCGGTCTTATGTAACCATTCTCAAGCAACTCTTCCAGTTGCATCTTCAGTTCCTTCAACTCGGCTGGAGCCATCCTGTACGGAGTCTTCGAATAAGGTTCCGATCCCGGGGCAAGATCGACTACGAACTCAATGTCCCGATCAGGGGGTAGAGAGTTCAAACTCTCGGGAAAGACATCAGGGAAGTCCTTAATCACTTCCGTATTCTCGAGCTTCCCTTGTTCCTTCGGTCGGTTAAGTAAATAAGCGACGAAGGCCTGAGCTCCCTCTCGGATCAAACGAGAAGCCTCAACGAAAGAAATCTTCGGTGCCAGAACTGACTCCTCAAGACTACCCTTCACAATTGTTGCCTCGGTCCCAATCTGAATAGTCTTCCTGAAACAATCCACACTGACTCTATGCTGATAAAGCCAGTCCATTCCCAGAATAATCCCGTAGCGCTGCAGTGGTAACTCGATCAAATCTGCGGGATAAACACGATCTCCTATCTTCAAAGGACAACCCTTGAAGATTCTATCCGTAACGTAAGAAGTCCCCAAAGGAGAACTGACTCGATACAAATAAGGCAGACTCTCCACGGGCATGCACAACTTAGTAGCAATATCAAGCGCAATAAACGAGTGTGTAGCACCCGGATCATATAATGCAGTAATAGGGATGTCATGAATATGCAGGGTACCTCCAATAACATCATGCGAATCGGGCTCAAGCTCCTCTCCTCCCAGTGCGAAGACTCTGGGCTGAACTCTCGGCTGACCGGCAGCCTGAATCGCCTTCAGTGGCGTGGCAAGAGTTCTCTTGTTCGGACAAGAGTCTATCAGGTGATCAGAAGATGCACAAATCAAACACTGTCCCAATCGCCTCCGGCAGGAATCGGCGGTGTGGTTCGGTCTGTGGCAGTAGGAACAAGTGATCGGTGCAACGGCAGTAATAGGAGCCCTATCAATATACCTGGGCCTCTTATCGCCCATAGAGGATCCAGAGCCAGCAGTGAAAGGCCTCTTGCCCTTCTGAGAAAAACCCTTAGGGGCAGCAGCAACAGGAACAGGAGCTCTACGACGAAGCTCTCGAAGATCGGACTCGATAGCCATAGCCCGTGTAACGGCCTCCTCATAAGTACGGAGGTCACTGCCTACCAACTCGGCCCTGATCTCGTCGCGAAGGCCCTCCTTGAACTTCCTGGCCATCCTCCTATCGTCGTCTGCTATATGAGGAGCATAGACGATCAGTCTGGTAAAGTTGGCCTCATACTGGCCCACAGTCGTACCTCCCTGAGTGAGGTTCATAAACTCCCTCTCTCGCTGATCACGGACGATCTCGGGCACATACTTCGCCCGGAACTCATGCAAAAACCTTCCCCAAGTGCGTGGGGTCTGTGCCGTAGTCCAACGCCTCTCAACTAGGCGCCACCAATCGAGGGCGGGACCCCTCATCAGAAATACAGAGAGCTCGATCCTCTGCAAATCCTCAATATCTAGAGCTCTGAACTTCTGCTCCAGCTCGGAAATCCAGGCCTCTGCCTTGATGTCGTCCGGCTCACCCTCGAAGACCGTAGGGCGATAGGACATAAATCGATCCATGGCTCGGGCAGTAACATCCCGAGGATTCGGTGGTGGTGGCTGTGGTGGCTGTTGCTCCTGCTGAGCCTGCTGTATAATCAGTCTAACAGCATCATAGAAGGCATTAGGCGGTGGAAAACCCTCTGGTGGTGGAGGCGGTTCCTGTCGGCCTCGAGGTCTAACCATTGTGCCTGCAAAGATAAGCTGAAATGCATGTGGGTTAATGATATGACCAATTAATCAAGTAACAATAATATTTAAAAGCGCAAGTAAAGGAATAACACGAAACCTATAAATATAGCCGTACAACTTAGACACGACACTCTAGACAACAGAACCTAGGGAACCTATGGCTCTGATACCACTCCGGACTGTAGCGCCCCGCTCTACAGCCCCCGAACCTGCACGAATTCCCAAGCCGAGTACAGTGCCTCAACCCGAGAACCCACGCAAGCTAACGGGTCAATCCCGACACATGGCAACAGTGAATCCCCAAAATAAAGCATTTAAATAAATCAGAGAATATATAGCGGAAGCATTTAAATCCATATAACAAAAATGCCACTCCGGGGCCAATACATTAACAACAGCCCACTCAGGGCAACATCATTTAAATAACAATATTGGGGAACAATATAATATTATCAATCCAGGTTGACAAGAGTAATGAACGAGATCAAAAGACAACTAATGAGACTCGGCAAAACCAAAAAACCTATCTGACACTGTTGCCCATCCGACACGTAAGACATGTCGGTCTCTCTCAAACCTGAGGCAAGAACAAATTAAAAGAGGGTGAGTCAAAATACTCAGTGAAGATGTGAGAACAAGTCGAGTCATGCTTCCGGGTATTTATAGAAAATACATATGCGATAATGAAGAAACCGGAATATGCTTCGACTTGGATATACAATTAAGAATTAAAATCAATAACACTATAAAGCAGTAAATACTATCCCAGCGAGAATGGGCCTGTTCCTCCTTATATCTCCACGGTACATGTATAAATACTCCATCGCCGGTGTCAAGCTAAGGAGCAACCCGAAGCTCAACCATAATGAATTTTAGGAAAATGTTCAACAAATGCAACACCCACCATCGCTCCCAACCGTGGCTATCATCTCCTGACAGGCCACGATTGACGCTTAGTTTTGGGAGAAGCACCTCGGATTACACCCTGAACGCCCGTCCCCAGATGTAACCTTCGGATACCTTCCCGGGCCCAACTTGAAAATAGTCATGTATTTGCTCGCTTTAAAAAACCCATTTGAATGCCAACCGACACTCTGAGCAAGGGTGACGACAAAGGATTAAATCCTAAGTCAAACCGTCACGTAAAATAAATAGTTTTCTTGCCCTTTGGAAAACAAATCAATTTGGTTTACTTATGTATAATTTTGATATTAAATGATTTGAGGATAAAACATAAAAATATAAACTCGAAATATATAATATATTAATAAGGGATTAGGGGGTTCGCAATTGTATATATATATATGTTCAAGCCCAGTTAAAAGTTTAAATCCTCACCTGGAAACAAAAAGAGAAAGCCTAGCTGCTAGACTCACTGGTCTCCCACGCCGGACTGATCTGGAGACAAGACAAGACCTAGACAAATCAATAACGACTACAACAACAATAAAAGCGCAAATAAGCAATTATTGGACGAACGGCTAACCAAACATGTTTCCAATCATGCATATGTCAATTATAGTATGTAAAGAAGCTATCATGTAAATTTCACGCAATTCCGACAAGTTGTCAAAAATACACATAATTAGAATTACACTATTCATAGCCCGAACGAGGGCGAAATTAAATAAACATTCCAAAATATAAATCTATAAATTAAAAGGGTTCTATAGGTGAAAACGGTGTAATTTTTGGAGTCCGTATGCAAAAAGTCAACCAAAAATGGTGACCCGAAGACTCAATTGCCGAGAGCAAAGTTTGAAAAGGCTGGAAAAATTCACTAAGTGTTTCACACGGCCTAGTGCACGGTCTTGAACACGGTGTCAAGACCGTGCACGCACACACGGCCAAACACACGGCCTTGGTGCACGGGCTCAAGCCCGTGCAAGCACAAGGAGTTGCACACGGGCTCCTGCACGGTCTTGCGCAAGACCGTGCGTTAGCCCGTGTGGTTCAACTGAACCCAGCAGAAACTTACGGGTTTTCAAATTTTCGAGCCAAAATTCCACAAAAATCATATTTTTAACGCAAATCAACACTCATAATTTATAACAATCAATAATCAACATCTAATTCACATATACATCCAATAAAATCACGAATTGACCAAAAAACGGGCTCGATCTAAGCATTTAACCTAAAAAATCCCGAAATAACCAAATATTCTCAAAACCTCGAAAAAATGTAAAAGAAATTGGGGAAATTGGTACCTAAAGAAAGGTATCGATGAACTGATCGTTTAAAAACGATTGGCGCGAAATTCCACGGAGATTCGAGCTCGGCACGATCGATTAGGGATTCGGGAGAAATATCTCTTTTCTTCTTCTTCTCTCTCTCTCTCTCTCTCGAAATAAAAATAATGAAATGAATTTCGATACTTATCAAATATCTTCGAAATACCGAAAAATATGAAGGGTTATTTTAGTAATTTTAGAAAATCCAATTAAATACGCGTCGATCACATATAACGATTAAATATTTAATAAACGCAATATAGACACGTAATTTAAATACGCAAACAATATTATCACATTGGTCATTTACGACATAATATATTATAATTCAAATATAATCGAGAATTTAGAGATTAAGAAAGATAATTAACGCGTAAAAAATTACTCACAGTAATTCCCAGATTTCTGGGTCGTTACAACCTATCTCTCTCATTCTCTCATTGAAGAAGAAGAAAGAAAGAAGAAAGAAATGAGAAAGAAGGAGAAGAAAGGAGAGGATCTTCCCGACGCCCTACCGAGTCCGTTTCTCGCCCGATCGACGAGCCGTGAAAACCCAAACGATCCTCACTACATTCTCTACCGGTAATCCTTTTACCCCATTTCATTTCGTTCCCTTTTCGTTACGATTTTAGTGGCTTTTGTATAAGATTTTATATATTAGGATTTTCGTGTTTAGGAAGAATTACTTGACCATTTTACGTGTTTCTTGTGCCTATGTGTAGCTTATATGATATATATATATGATCATATGTGGAAATTAGGATGATTTATGGTGTAAATTAGGAGATGTATGAATTTATATATTGATTTTCGCGTGAGAGTTTTCGCGATCTCCTGAGTCTGCTGCTCAGTAGATCCACACAGGCGAACGCACGGTCTTGAGCAAGATCGTGCAGGAGTCCGTGCGCAGCACTTTTGAACCTGCACGGGCACGAGCCCGTGCACAGGCCCGTTTGCACCTGCACGGTCTTGGCACCGTGCTCAAGATCGTGCGGGAGGCCGTGCACCCCTTTTTGTGCTTGCACAGGCTTGCCAAGCCCGTGCGCAAGCCCGTGCATTGGCCGGTGCAACATACTTGGTGTATTTTCCAGCCTTTTCCTTTCTCGCACTTCGAAAATTGGTCAACCCCACTCAATTAAATGTTGACTTTTCACATACGACCTCCGAATATCAATCCGATTTCACCTATAGCTTCCTCGAGCCTCGGGATTTGATATTCTTCATAATTTACAATTTACCCGACCCTAATTGACCGTCAATTGACACCTTTCTTGTTTAGGGATTTTTCCCATTTTTCCCGTTTCTTGTCCGTTTGACCCCGTTTTCGCGAGAGATTTCCGTTATATTATTTTAAGCATGTCTACGTGCCCTAACTGCATTTTAGCATGCTTTCCATATTTATTATTAATGTTCTTCCATCATTATAATTCTTTTAAATATTGTTCCATAATTTATATATCCTTACATGTTTAATTGCCTGGCTTTCCATATTGCAACTGTAGCATGATTGAGGTTCCATATGAATTGCCGTGCGTCGTCTGTTGTTCGTGTCTTGCTTTTGTTATTGTCAGTCTCGTTTTCATCCTCTAGGCCCTGTGTATTACAGGTGGGTCCAACGAGGGAGAAACCTGACTACCGCTTGGTTTCATACTGTCTTGTCGAGCCAGGTAAGGGTTTAAACTTCTTTCAACTGGAGTAAGAACATAGTCTTATATAGGTTTGCGAAATAAATGACTACCCAGCTTTTATTATTACTTGTTGTACTGCCTTACTATTCCTTATGTGCTTAGTCTAACCTTTTAATAGCAAAACCAAAATGATTTGAAATGCTTTTAACTAGAGACAAGGAGAACCCCTTTTGTTTTAAATGCGAATTTTGGTCTCTCGACCCCGCAAATATAGCCTTGTCTCGAATGGCCCCTTTGGCCTTCCACATCCCGATTCTCCAATTGCAAATGGCCCTTTTGGCCACCTAACTGTCATCGTTTTCAAAAGCGAGCCATAGATCGATTAATGTTTTGGGCCCGGAGTATTCAGGAGGTGAGTCTGGGGACGTGCGTCCAGGGCAAATCCCGATGGATACTCCAATCCGTATCTGCTTAGGTTAGCCAGGAGGTTGACTAACCTGAGTTAGTGCGAGGGTGGCGTTGTAGGCTACGCGCTTCCTAGAAAATTATGTTAAGGGTGACGTTGTTAACACGCGTTTCCATAAAATTCTGAGTGGATCATGAATCTTGGTGGTGGAGTACTTGCTTGCATGATTTTCAAGGTTGGGAGTTATAAGCAGAGGGCCCGTTCTCGCCGGGATACACTATTGCATAATTTATTGCATTTCTTGCTTGTCTGTCTGATTTACGGCTTTAGTTACGAGTCGAAGCACATTCCGGTTTTCTTCCTTTAGTATATGTATTTCCCTATAAATATATATACAAAACCCAGAAGCGTGGTTCGAACTTGCCAACTGAAGTCTCCTTTATTATTAAATTAATTAGTTGAATTATGAGCCGTGTTTAATTATTGTTTCTAACTTACTCATAGCATGTCTTTCGAAACCGTAACGGCCTCGTAACTCAACTAACGCCATTTTAATTCATCGGCTTGACATTACGTGCAAATGTTTTTAAAGGATCCGGTTCGTCAACCTCTTCGTGTTTTCCAAGCAAGTCGAACCGAGTGTTGCCTTGTGTTATTGTTTTACAACTTATATTTCATTATTTATATTCTTTCTCAAAACGGGCAACATTCCCTACTTTTGGTTTTAAAAAGATAAATGACGAACAGTGATCAAAACCCCCTTACTGAGTATCCTTTATACTCACCCCTGCTATTTTGGTTCTTGCTTCAGGTAGACAGGTGGCGACGTCACCTATCTCGTCAGTCGGCTTCAGCAGGTCTAGATAGGCTCAGTCTTTCTGGTTTGTCTTGTCAGTGGTCCCAACAACCGTCGAGTCTCGTTTATTGTATTTACTTACTTTACGTACTTATGTGCCCCGGATGTGGGATAGTTGACGATATCTAGGATTGCATAGGGTAGACTAGTTGAGCCATGGATGGCACTATCTGTTTATGAACATTCTGTATCTTGATTATAAATGTTTAATTGTTATTATTGTTAGCCTTGTAGGCTTTTATGGAATTTGATTGTTTACATTAATCGCTTCCGCATTCCTCTGCTCTTTTCTGGTTGTTGTTGGGATGGTTGTCGCTGTTGCCGATGGTTATTGCTTGAGTGCCGTTCGTCGGAGTGGGTTTTTGAGTTGAGGCCCCTCGCTGAAGCTCGGGAATCCATGGCGGTCCTTCTTCAGGGGGCGCTACATGAACCAACCCCATTGTCGTTAATGGAAAATGTTTGAGGACTAAGATTACAAGAATCAGCGTTCCTTGGGAAAAGCGAATATCGTAGTTGGTACCTTGAACCAATCACGAGCGTGTCACAAATTGAGGCTAAACTGAATTGGACTTGCACCATTTTGGATAATTTCATTCATAGCCTTGCGACCTAGTCAGAATTGGGTTGAAGAATCTAAAATGCCAAGTCTGCAAAAAAAAATGGATCCCGAGTCAGACAATTCGAGCAAAGAATAATCCAGAGTTTCAGCTTTGTGTTGGTAACCCCAATACTTCCCAATATAAGCCTCGGACCCATGATTCGAAGAGTCGAAAGAAAGAGACTTACTCGATTAAGTCAAAAGATACTTGACTTGTCCGCAGATCAAAGCCGAGCATCAAAGATTAAGGGGTTAGCTATGATTACTACATATCCCTATGTGGGATTGGGAATGGATTCACCATGGACTTCGTGTCCGGACTACTGAAGGTTTAAGATGGTAATTACTGTCACACGTTTATCTGGGATTTCTCCAAGGTGCTGTCGATCGAATTCAGGCCTTTCGACAATAAATGGAGATAGCTTAAGTTCTACTAAAAAGCTACTTGCAAGAACCCCGAACAAGCTTGGAGTTGTGCAATCCGCAAAATATCTCCTAGCGAGTCCCTTGAATGAATCAGACAGTCGAAGAAGCTTCGTGAGAGATCCGAATGAAGATGCATAAGTTTCACCCAGAGTTGTTTAACTCTAATCAGTAGAATCTGGGGACCAGATTCTCATAAGGACGGGTGATTGTAACGCCCCGAAAATTCGTGTTATGAACCGGGAACCCGAATCGATTTTCTTGCGCGATTCATTATTTATTTTATTAATTATTATATGATTTATATAAAATTTTCATGAATGAGTGAATTTCGGTATTTAAACCACGACATGTCAATGTGCGTTTAATTTCATGAACTTTGACTGTAATTTTATTTTATTTGGAAAACTTGTATTTTTGACTAAGTTTTATAAATTACAAAAATGCCCTTTCGTTTCTCAACCGAGTCAACTCTTTTGAATTAAGCCATCACTCTCTCTCCCTCACTCATTCACGCGAAAATAGAGGAGAAAAGAAGAGAAGAAAGAAAAAGAAAGGAAAAGAGAAAGAGGAAGGTTCAATCGATCGTCCCGACCCCGTTTCCCGACCGATTTTCGAGCCGTAAATCCTACGAACTCCTCTCGACCTCATCTACAAGTAAGCTTCTCACGTCTTTCATGTTTAATGCCCCCATTGCTTCGATTTTCGGATTTTTGTATATAGTTGAATATATTAGGTTTTATATGATTTTGAGAGAAATTATGGATGGATTTTTATGATTTTGGACTCTATGTGTAGCTTAGATGTTGTAGAACATTATATGTGAAAATTAGGGAAGGATTTGCATGTTTACTCAGTTAAATGTTGGTTTTTAAATTGGATTTGCGAAGGTTTCGCGTTGCTGTGAATTTTCTGCTGTTTCTTGACGTGCACAGGCTTTGCACACGGGGTGTGGCAAGCCCGTGTGGGTGTACACGGTCTCCCGCACGGCCGTGCAGGAGACCGTGCGTGTTGTGGTTGTGCACGGCCTTGAGGCCGTGTGCAAGAGGCCGTGCGTGTCGCTCCTCAATGTGCACGGCCTTGGCACACGGCCGTGCACAAGGCCGTGTGGCCCGTTTGAACAGGGCCCCGACCTTCTGCATGTCAGGGCCAATTTTACCCTGTAGGTCCCTCCGAGGCTCGTCTTTTCCGAATTCTTTCTTCGCTCGTGTATTCGATATATATGAAATAGATATGAATTGCATGATTTACGAATTTATAACATGTTCGGGATTTTAATTACGCGTTTTTAAGTTTTCGTCAAATTTTTTAACTTTTGCATATGAAGTCCGATTCTTCCGAAATTGGAATGCATACTCTCTTATGATATTTAAAGCATGTCCGTAAAGTCTCGTTACATTTGAACTTGATTTGCATATTTAAATTCATAAATTACTTTGTTCCGTTTGATAATTGAACCTAAGTGTTTTATGTGATTGTATAACGTGCTTTTACGTGTTCCTATGCTTTCGTATGAGCCTTTTGTCATCGTGTGTCTTACGTGGATATGTCGTTTGTCAGTGGCAGTTCCACTCTCGTGGATTAGGTTGCTCGTTTCCGTTTTGGGCTATCTTTTGGTTGTCGCCAGGTGAGGTTTCCGTTGTTATTCCGTATTATGTAGATATGCATTATTAAGCCTCACTAAATAAGCCACCCATGTATAATATACATTTTCACCCCGTATTACTATATTTAGTAAATACTTTATTCTTACTACTCTTATGAGGTTTAAGAACAACGGATTTGATATCAAATGAATATTATGTATATGATTTTGAAATGTTTATAAAAAGAGACAAGCGAACTATGTTTTGATTTAAATGTAATTTTAGGTTTGGAAACCTTCTCGTTGAGTGAAGTCATTAGGGCGGGTTTCTCCGCCCATGACGACGGAACATCCGGTTGCGTTTCCTACCGTTACATCGCCTGTCTCGAATGGCCCTTTTGGCCCTCCCCGAAATGTCTTGATTCCTATTTTAATAGGAAAATGATAGTTATGAAAAATGCGAGATATGATATGTATGATATGATATGTGGGCCCCGGAGTATGGCGATCGGGTGAAGCCGGATAGACAGCGGATCTACGGTTGAATTCGGTAGCTTGCTCCATGTTTACCAGGAGTACTGGTGAGGCCGGAGTGGCAACCTTTGTGCTCCTGTGAAGGTTGACTTCGTGTCAACTGAGAGATAGGCTATTATGCCTATAGAGCAGTTGGATTTAGCGGTCCTTCGGCTATATGGGAGGAATAAGGCTGGTATGGTTTTTAGGTATGTTATGATATGATATGAGGAGTTGAGGGCTCGACTCGACGAGCACTATGATATGTCCCGTTATGTTATGTTATGATAAATCACCGACTGTTTATGAAAACCCTTCTTTTACGTTTGTTTTCTTTTAAGTTAAAATGGTGATTTATTCATGTATGCTATTATGTATGTACTCCCTTTTTTCCCCTCACTTAGTCGTTTGACTAACCCTCCCTGTTTTTAACCTTATTTGTTTCAGGTGATTACTAGGTGTGTAACACCCCAAACTTGAGAAATATGTACCATGTGGGCATTTGTCCCACATAGGAAAAACATAAGTAATGTGAAGGGTTTATAAGTGATCTTCCAAGCACAACTACCATGTGGTGCATCACCTTTTGGCAAGTGATTTCAAGCCAAACTTTAGGGTTGTGCTCAGTGGTGGTAAAGCTTATACCCGCGCGTCCAACGGGTGCCGTCGTAAGGGTTCTCCTCTCCGCGCCCGGGGCTGCGACAAATGGTATCAGAGCCAACCGTCAGCTATGGGAATGCATGTTCCACACATGACATGAGTCGTGAGTCACCGCTAAAGGGGCTCCGCTCGGCGTGTTGTGGGCAGCTTCTCCACTGGCGGGAAGCCACGATCCTATGTCACGGCATAATGAGGACATTACGCTCTCAAGGAGGGGTGAATGTAACACCCCAAACTTGAGAAATATGTACCATGTGGGCATTTGTCCCACATAGGAAAAACATAAGTAATGTGAAGGGTTTATAAGTGATCTTCCAAGCACAACTACCATGTGGTGCAACACCTTTTGGCAAGTGATTTCAAGCCAAACTTTAGGGTTGTGCTCAGTGGTGGTAAAGCTTATACCCGCGCGTCCAACGGGTACCGTCGTAAGGGTTCTCCTTTCCGCGCCCGGGGCTACGACAAGGTGGGCATTCGTCGGTCTTGTATTGCAGAATTATTCTGCTTTTGTCTTTGTTCATTCCTAGGTTGTTTTAGGTACTTGACCGCTATATGTATTTTGTAGGTTATGATATGAGTTCGGGATTATTTAATGTTGAACCCGTTATGATTTAATTCAAGTTTTGTAAGTGAATTCCGCTAGCCTTGGTGGGCTTTAACTATTTGCACAATTGGTTTATTGCTTTAATTTCCCGTTTGTAAAATTCGTTTTGTTTGCTGTTGCTTCCGCTTCCGCATTGTTGTCGTCAGTTGTTTTACAAAAGCCCCGCCTAGTGATTGAGTAAATCGGTTTGCCGTTCGCCGGGTTTCAATTTAGGGTCGGATTTCTGTTTCGGCTTCGGATTGAGGCTCGGTGCGGGGCGTGCGTTACCCGTTTGGGGTGCCCACTACAACACAATTATGAAAACCCTTCTTTTACGTTTGTTTTCTTTTAAGTTAAAATGGTGATTTATTCTATGTATGCTATTATGTATGTACTCCCCTTTTCCCCCTTACTTAGTCTTTTGACTAACCCTCTCTGCTCCAACCCTTATTTGTTTCAGGTGGTTACTAGGTAGGCGTTGTCGGGTCTGGTTTTGCAGAATTATATTTGTCTTATTTTTAGTCAATTTTTATGACTTATCAGCTATCCATGTTTATGATAATTGTATTGAGAAATTATGTAATTAACGTTCGGGAATATTCATTGTTGAACCCGTTTATGATTTGATTAAGTTTTTGTAAGTGAATTCCGCTAGCATTGGAGGGCTTTTAATTATTTGCGCAATTGGTTTAGTGCTTTATTTGTCCTGTAGTAGAACTAGGTTTTATTGTTGTTGCTTCCGCTCCCGCGTTGTTGTCGTCGATTGTTTTTTTACAAAAAGCCCCACCTAGTGATTGAGTAAATCAGTTTGTCGTTCGCTGGGTTTCGATTTGGGGCCGGATTTCTGTTTCAGCTTTGGATCCAGACTCGGTGCAGGGCGTGCGTTACCCGCTTGGGGCGCCCGCTATAGTTGGTATCAAAGCTCTTTGGGACCATTGGCCTAAGCTCTGAATCGTCGTGTTTTGTTTGTTTTGTCAGTCGTTGTGTGCCGGTGCAACTTAGGGGATTGCACTCACTAGTGTTAAAAAACGCTTAGTGTTTGAATTGTGACAGTTCTCTGTTGGATGATCAACAACAATAGATCTTTTACAATCAAAACACTGGGTTGGACTCGGATATAGGTGGGTGTGAAACTCAAGGTTTCCTTGCCGTGCTTGGTTGTTTGTCGTGTCCGGTTGTGTCTAGGTCGTACGGCTTAGGACTTCTGTGGAATTTGCACAAATGTGCTAAGTGATTATGTGAACTTTATGTCAACTTTAGTTGCCTATGTGTTTACAGCTTTGCATACTCACTTACCTCTCATACATATTTTTTATTGGCCTTACAGGATGTCTTCACGTTGTCGTGCACGTAAACCACTCCCGTCACCTCCGTTGGCACCTCAGGCCGATACATCGACTCCAGCCGCACAGGATTGGTGGAAACAGATTGAGCTAAGATGGAAACGCGAGCATGTAGCCCCGACTTGGGATCAGTTCTTTACCAAGTTCCGGGCTAAGTACATTCTGTTGGTTGTTCGCCAGCAACGCGAAAGGGAGTTTCTGGCTCTCAAATAGAATACATCTTCAGTTGATCAGTACGAGGCACAGTTCTCCCGCCTCATTACGCATTGCCCGTATATGGTCGCCGACGAGCAGAGGAAGACTTACTAGTTTGTAGAGGGATTGACTTACAAGATCAGGAAGGCTATGATGGTAGTCCGACATCGATGTTATACCGACACAGTGGAAATAGCTCTGCATATTAAGTCTGAACTCAACCTAATGGGACTGAGTCTAGTTCTTGCCACTACCACCGTTCAGTACCTTCCAGTGAGTTCCAAGAGACCATTTACACCTTCAGGGCCCTCTTCCGGAAAGAAGACCTCCCAGGTGTCTTTATCGAAGCAGAATGCACCTCCCCAACCGCAGGGAGCCCTACGACCAGTATGTAGCTTTTGCCAAAGAGACCATCAAGAGTCAGAATGCCGAAAGAAGTCTGGGCGTCGCTTCTCATGTGGAAGTTCCTTCCATCTCTGCGCAAATTGCACGAGGAAGAAAGGATCGAGACAGCCGAGGAGAACTTAGATCCGAACGCTTCGGTGCAAGGTGCAAAATATTAATTGTCATTCCATACATGCATTTTATAATTCGAGTGGTTTACACTCACTTGTTGCGTTTTTCATTGCAGTACTTGCGCGTGTGCTTGTTGGATTCTTTGCGTATTTATCTTTCTAATTCTTCATTGTCGGATTGGAGGACATTTGCGATTCGTGACCGTTTATCATCGAGGGAACCGTTGCCAGCAGATTTGACCAAGTTGCCAGCAAAGGATTATTTTGGACTTGACTAAGTCAGAGATTTTTGAATGGACGAGGGCCGTACACCACATTGGTGGAGGCCGAGAACCTTATCCGAAAGGGAGAAGCTATAGGCTTATCCCCTACCGTCTCAACTGCCTGAAGATCCTAGTGAAGTCTAGTGAATCAAGTTGATCATAGAATTCAAAGATGTACTCCCTGAGAATCTGAGAGCTCTTGTGATCAGATCGGAATAGAGGGTCTGTGATAGATCCAGTTCTAGAAGCCGTACCATGATCGAGGTCGACAAACCGAATGGATTCTGCCGATCTGACATAATCGAAGAACCGGCTTGATGAACTTCTCTCCCTTGAACGCGCCCAATCGAGTACCTTGATCTGGGGTACTCCAACACTGCTCGTGGGAAGAAGACAGTACAGTTCCTATGTGTATTGTTCACCGAGAATTGCACAGAATATTATCAAAGACAAGTATTCCCTACCATCACTGAAGAATTGCCCGATATGCTTTGAGATCGAGGATTTTGTCTGAACAACCTTTGATTAGGGTATCATCAACTCTATGTCCGAGGCCAAATATGATCTGAAGACAGCCTTCAGTGCCTGATGTGGACGTCTCGAATTCGTAAGTCTGCCTCTAGTGCGGTTAAGTACCTTGCGACTCGATCGACCTCCGTTCATATCACAGTGAGTTAGTCATTACCTTCTAAGGAGTCACCTTGATGTGTAACGCCCCAAAAATTTGAGTTATGAACCGGGAACCCGAACCGATTTTCTTACGCAATTCATGATTTATTTTATTAATTATTATGTAATTTATATGACATTTTCGTAAATGAATGAATTTCGGTAATTAAACCACGACATGTCAATGTGTGTTTAATTTCGTGAACTTTGACTATAATTTTGTTTTATTTGTAAAACTTGAATTTCTAAGTAAGTTTTGTAAATTACGAAGATGCCCCTCCGCTTCTCAACCCAAGTCAACTTTTTGAGTTAGTCTCACATTCTCTCTCTCCCCATCATTCACGTTCAAACACAAGAAGAAAGAAGAAGAAAAGAGAAGAAAAAGTGAGAAGAGGAAGAAAGCCTTGATCGATCCTCCCGACTCCGTTTCCCGACCAAATTCCGAGCCGTGAAATCCTACGAACTCCTCGCGATATTTTCTTCGAGTAAGCTTCTCACGTCTTTCGCGATTAATGCCTCCTATGCTTCGATTTTCGGATTTTTGTATATAGTTGAATATGTTAGGTTTTTTATATGATTTTGAGAGAAATTATAGATGGATTTACATGATTTTGGATTCTATGTGTAGCTTAGATGTTGTAGATCAATATATGTGAGTTTTAACTTGAGTTTTGCATGATTGATGAGTTTAATATCGAATTTTGGGTTGTTCCTGCGAAGCCCTCGCGATTTTGCATTTTTCTGTTGTTCTGAAAATCCGCACGGCCTTGCGCACGGTCTTGAGACCATGCGCCAAGACCGTGCGTCCACTTTTGCCTTTGCACGGTCTTGTGCACGGCCGTAAGCAGGCCAGTGCCAGTGTCTGCACCGACTTGAGCACGAGTTCAGGCCCGTGCGTCCGCCCGTCCCCGAGACCGTGTGTATGCCTTAGCCAAAATTTCTCCATTTTCAGAATGTTGCTCTCGGTAATGGTAGTCAATGGACATTTTTTAAAAGTTGACTTTCTTCGTTTGACCTCCGATTGAGATCCGATTTCACCCATAGTTCCTATAAATTATGAAACATATATTTTATGAATTTTGGACTATTTCGACTTCGTTCGGGCCCCGTTCTCCGTGTTTTTCATTTAGGCCTTTTTGGCTAATTTTCAAATGTTGTCCGTTTCTTCCGAAACTTGATTGCATGCTTCCTTATTATGTAATAAGCATGTTTAGGAACTTTTGTTACATTTGAACATGATTTGCATATCTAAATTCGAGAATTGCTTCGTTTATTTATAATTTGAACCTAAGTGCTTTATTTGATTGTTTAACGTGCTTCTATGTGTCTTGATGTTTTGGTATGAGCCGCGCGTCATCGTGTATCTTATGTGGTCATGTCGTTTGTCAGTTGCAGGTTGCACTCTTGTGGGTTAGGTTGTCCGCTCCCGTTTGGGCTTTCTTTTGGTGGTCGCCAGGTGAGGTTTCTGTTGTTATTCCGTATTATGTAGATATGTATTATTAAGCCTCACTAAATAAGCATCGCATGTGTAATTTACATTTTCATCCCGTATTACTATATTTAGTAAATACTTTATGCTTATTGCTTTTATGAGGTTTAAGAACAACGGATTTGATATCAAATGAATATTATGTATATGATTTCGAAATGTTTTCAAAAAGAGACAAGCGAACTATGTTTCGATTTAAGTGTAATTTTGGGTTTGAAAACCTTCTCATTGAGTGAAGTCGTTAGAGCGGGTTTCTCCCCCATGACGATGGAACACCCGGTTGCGTTTCCTACCGTTACATCGCCTGTCTCGAACGGCCCTTTTGGCCCTCCCCGAAATGTCTTGATTCCTATTCTAATAGGAAAATGATAGTTATGAAAAATCCGAGATATGATATGTATGATATGATATGTGGACCCCGGAGTATGGCGATCGGATGAAGCCGGATAGACAGCGGGTCTACGGTGGAATTCGGTAGCTTGCTCCATGTTTACCGGGAGCACGGGTGAGGCCGGAGTGGCAACCTTTGTGCTCCTGCGGCGGTTGACTTCGTGTCAACTGAGACATAGGCTATTATGCCTATAGAGCAGTTTGGATTTAGCGGTCCTTCTGCTATATGGGAGGAATAAGGTTGGTATGTTTTTCAGGTATGTTATGATATGATATCAGGAGTTGAGGGCTTGACTCGCCGAGCAATATGTTATGTCCCGTTATGTTATGTTATGATAAATCACCGAATGTTTATGAAAACCCTTCTTTTACGTTTGTTTTCTTTTAAGTTAAAATGGTGATTTATTCCTGTATGCTATTATGTATGTACTCCCTTTTTCTCCTCACTTAGTCTTTTGACTAACCCTCCCTGCTTTTAACCTTATTTGTTTCAGGTGGTTACTAGGTGGGCATCGTCGGTCTTGTATTGCGGAATTATTCTGCTTTTGTCATTGTTCATTCCTAGGTTGTTTTAGGTACTTGACCGTTATATGTATTATGTAGGTTATGATTTGTGTTCGGGATTATTTAATGTTGAACCCGTTATGATTTGATTCAAATTTTGTAAGTGAATTCCACTAGCCTTGATGGGCTTTAACTATTTGCGCAATTGGTTTATTGCTTTAATTTCCCGTTAGTAGAATCCGTTTTGTTTGCTGTTGCTTCCGCTTCCGCATTGTTGTCGTCAGTTGTTTTACAAAAAGCCCCGCCTAGTGATTGAGTAAATCGGTTTGCCGTTCGCCGGGTTTAAATTTAGGGTCGGATTTCTATTTCAGCTTCAGATTGAGACTCGGTGCGGGGCGTGCGTTACCCGTTTGGGGCGCCCGCTACATGATGTTCTCGAGATTCAAGGAAGAATGCAGAGCACCTCCATATGGTGCTCCAGACCTCAAAAGGGCACCCGCTAGTTTCCCAACCTAGCAAATGTGAAATCTGGATAGACTGAGTGACCATTTATGTCATTTCAAATCCAGAACAAGAATCGATGTAGAATCTTTGGAGACTTGAATAGTACAGTATGGAAACAAACCAATACTTCAAGTGGAACTTCTCTAAGCTTGCAACCCTGTTGCTTGAGTCGATAGGAAAGAAACCAAGTTAGAATGGATAATCTCTATAAGGCCTATTCTTACGAGCCGAAAATAGATTAACTACAACTTCAATATTAACCCTGCTCAAGGGATTCTGAAGCAATCGTCATGAGTAAGAATGCATCACATGAAAGGTTAATTTAGTGAATGGTACTAATGAAACCATAGCTTATGCTCGGGAAGCTAAAATCAATCAGAAAGTTGCCACTCATGACATCGAACTAGCTGCCGTATTAAAGGATTCGCTTAAACGTCGCTACCATCTTATGGAATCAGTTGATATCTCCACAGATTATGGGAGCTTCAGCACTTATTTACCCAGAAAGAGTTGAACCAACCCCAATGTCGTCAATGGAAAATGGTTGAGGACTACAATTGCAAGAATCAGTGTTCCTTGGGAAGAGCGAATATCGTAGTTGGCACTTTGAACCAAATCACGAGCGTGTCACAAGTTGAGGCTACACTGAATTGGACTTGCACCGTTTTGAATAATTTCATTCATAGCCTTGCGACCCAGTTAAAGTTGGGTTGAAGAATCTGAAATGCCAAGATTGCAGAAGAATGGATCCTGAGTCAGAGAGTTCGAGCGAAGAATAATCCAGAGTTCAAATATTGTGCTAGTAACACCAGTATCCTCCAGCACAAGGCTTCGACCTATGTTCCGAAGAGTCAGAAGTAAGAGAGTTACTCGATTAAGTGAAGAGAAACTTGACTTGTCAGCAGATCAAAGCCGAGCATCAAAGATTAAGGGGTTAGCTACTACTATTACTTATCCCTATATGGGATTGGGAATGAATTCACCATAGACGTCGTGTCCGGACTACTGAAGGTCTAAGATGGTAATTACCGTTACACATTTATCTAGGATTTCTCTAAGGTGCTGTTGATCGAATTCAGGCCTTTCTACAATAAATGGAGGTAGCTCAAGTTCTACTGAAATGCTACTTACAAGAACCCCGAACAAGCTTGAAGTTGTGCAATCCGCGAGATACTTCCTATTAGTTCCTTCACAGATCGGACAATCGAAGAAGCTTCGTAAGAGATCCGAATGAAGACGCGTAAGTTTCACCCAGAGTTGTTTAACTCTAATCAGTAGAATCTGGGGACCAGATTCTCATAAGGAGGGGGTGATTGTAACGCCCCGAAAATTCGAGTTATGAACCGGTAACCTGAACCGATTTTCTTACGCGATTTATAATTAATTTTATTAATTATTATGTGACTTATATAACATTTTCATGAATGAGTGAATTTCAGTATTTAAACCACGACATGTCAATGTGCGTTTAATTTCATGAACTTTGACTGTAATTATATGTTATTTGGATAACTTAAGTTTTTTGTACTATTTTATGAAATTACGAAAATGCCCTTTCGTGTAACGACCCGAAAATTCCATAATTAATTCTTGGAATAATTATTCGACATTTAGTTGAATTTTATATGAAAAGATTTAACTTTGTTAGTTAATCTTAATTTATTATAATTATTTCAATATCTTTAACCTTTTATAATTACATTTTCTACCCTTGAATTATTCTAATCTATATAAACGAACCTACAATCTTCTAAAATATCCTTGCACTACCTTGAACAGACCCACACTATCTTGAACACACTCACACCCTCTTGAACACACTTCTTGCACCCTCTTGGTTACATAATCCATCGAGAGAGTGAGTGAGAGAGAAGAGAAGGAGAAGGGAGAGGAAGAAGGAGGAGAAAAGGAAATCTCGTTCCGAATTCGTTTCTCGACCAATTTAAATTCCGAGACCAGATTTACGATCCTCATTCGATTATTTATCGGTAACCTTCTTTCTTCAATTCTTTTCATCCATTAAATCTTTCAATTTTTATAGTTTTTATATTGAATAAATATTTGATGAATTTCTTGATTCGTAGGTTATAGTTTATCATTTTTGGTGTAGTTCGGATCAAATGATAGGTACTAATGTGTACGATGCATGAGTGTAAATTTCACATGTTAATTTTAGCCTTAGAATTCCACATATTTGATTTTTGCATGAAACTCTCGAGAAAACCTTAAAAATCGCGTTTCTGCACCTGGGTGTTGGAACCACACGACCCAACGCACGGTCTTGCTCAAGACCGTGCGTCGGACCGTGCACAACCATTTAACCTTGCACCGGCTTGCGCACGCCGGTGCAACAGGCCGTGTGCCTTTGTTTCAGCCTGCACGGTCTTGGTTGCATGCTCAAGCCCGTGCACTAGGCCGTGCGTTAGCCCGTGCGAATGCCTTAGCCAATTTTCCAGCCTTTTTCCTTAGTTGCTCTCGGTAATGGGGTCAAATGATCAAAAATAAAAGTTGACTTTTTGCATACGACCCCCAAAAATCGAGCCGTTTTCGCCTATAGCTTCCTTATGATTCAAGGATGAATATTTGGTAAAGTTTTCAAAATTCCGATCTCGTTCGGACCTTGAATCGAACCTTTTTCGTTTAGGGCTTTTTCCTCAATTTTTGAATGTTGTCCGAAAAATCCGAAAATCGCATGAGTGCTTCTTTATAATATTATATGCATGAATATGCAATTAGAATTTCAATTGAGCATGGTTATCATTATTAATTTCGTATTTTTAGTTTAATTGATTTAATTGTATTTTAATTGTATATTCATTTAATACATGTTGTTTATTGGTTTTAATTGCAATGTAGTCTTTGTGCGCCGTTGTCGTGTCTTGTCTTATGTGGTTTTGTCGTTTGTTAGTTTCAGGCTGTCTTGTCAGGACATTGCTTGGAGTGTCTTGTCGTTCCGTGTTTCCAGGTGAGGGTTTTAAAAATGATTTCAAACGGAGTAAGAATTCTTTTAATTTATTGCGAACTCCCCTTATGTGCTCATATTGCTTTGTTTTCCTCTCTCGTATAATTATTAGATATTTAATCTATATTTTAAGGTTGCTCTCAAATGATTTAATATTAAATTGTAATTATGAGTATCCCTAAAATATTTTATTTTCATACGACAAGTAAAATTATTTATTTTAAGCGTGACGGTTTGACTTAGGATTTATACCCTTCGTCGTCACTCAAACTTGCTCAAATTTAATTTATGTACAGTTTTCAAAGCGAGCAAATTCATGACATTTCAACATGAGGCCCGGGAAAGTATCCGAAGGTTATACCTGTGGACGAGCGTCTAGGGGTAATCCGAGGTGCTTCTCCCAAAACTAAGCGTCAATCGTGGCCCGTCAGGAGTTGATAGCCACGGTTGGGAGTGATGGTGGACGTTGCATTCGTTGCACGTTTTCCTAAAATTCACAGTCGCCCGAAATAGCGATTCGGGGTCAGACACCGGTGATGGAGTGTATGAATGTGAAGGGGTTATAAGGAGGAACAGGCCCATTCTCGCTGGGATATTAATTGCGTGCATGTTACTGCTTTAATTATTTTATCATTATTTAATGTCATATACGCAAGTCGAAGCACGATCCGGATTTTCTTCAACTATGCAAATGTATCTCCATATATCTATATAATTAAAACCCGGACACGTGGCTCGTACTTGTTCCCTCTTAACCTTCACTGAGTGTTTTTACTCACCCCCACTATTTTAATTCTTACTTCAGGTCGACAGGTGGCGTTGTCACCTATCATGTCAGTCGGCAGCAGCAGGTCTAGGTTGGCTCGTGTGTCTTGTCTTGTCAGTGTCCCAACAACAGTCGTGTTCTTGTTATGAATTTATTTAATTATGTATTTTGGATTATGCTTTAATTTTAAGTACTTACGTGCCCCTGATGTAGGATAGATTAGACTGGCCATGAATGGCATTGATTATATTATAATTGAGAATGATATATGAATTACGTGGCCATGGATGGCTTATATGATATTTTATATAATTGTTATTACTTCCGCAACTCTGATTTATTTATTATTATTGCTGTTGTTGTTGGGCTGTCGTTTGCTGTTGCTAGTTTTGCTTGATTGATTGCCGTTCGCCGGGATGGAGTTTTAGATGGGGTACTTATACCTCGTTTGAGGGTTTGTCTCTGTGCGGATGTGGTGTCCTTTCTCCGGCCAAGGAAAGGGGCGCTACATTTCGTTTCTTCGACCAAGTAAATTTTTGACTTAGTCTCTCTCTCTCTCTCTCTCCCTCACTCATTCACGCGCAACAACTGAAGAAAGAAAAGAAAGAAAAGAGAAGAAGAAGAGGAAAAGAAGAGGAAAGCTTCAATCGATCGTGCCAGACTCGTTTCTTGACAGATTTTCAACTGTTAACACCTGCGCGACCCTCTCGATCTCCTCCACCGGTAACTCTCCAATGCCAATCCGTTTTTATGCACTCTATGTCTCATTTTTCTAAATTTCTCCAAAATGTGCAAATATTGTATATATGTTGATTTTGTATGATTTTGTGGATGGAATTTCGTGTTTCTTGTTTCTATAGATAGATGATAAGTAGGAGAACATTATATGTGAACATTAGAGTGAGATTTCCATGATTAATTGGTTAAATGTTGGTTTTTGGGTTGAATTTGCGAAGGTTTCTCGCTTATGCGAATTCTCTGTTGTTCTCCATCCGCACGGGCTTTGCACACGGGGTGTTGCAGCCTGTGTGTGTGCGCACGGGCTCTCTCACGGCTGTGTGAGAGGCCGTGCGTGTTTATGAATGTGCACGGGCTCTCTCACGGCCATATGAGAGGCCGTGCGTGTTTGTGAATTTGTACGGGCTCTCTCATGGCCCTGTGAGAGGCCGTACGCGTTGAGGATTTCACACGGGCTGCTGCACACGGCCTCAATCCCGTGTGCAAGAGGCCATGTGGAGCCACTTTTGGCCCCCGGATCTTCTGTAAGCCGAAGTGCTACTTTGCACTGTGGGTACCCCCGAGACTCGTCTTTTCCGAATTCTTTCTTCGCTCATGTATTCTATAAATATGAAATGAATGTGAATTGCATGATTTATGAATTTATCGCATGTTCGGGATTGTGAATAGTGCATTCAAAGTTTTTGACAAATTTCCTAACTTTTGCATATGAAGTTCGTTTCTTCTGAAACTTGAATGCATACTCTCTTATGGTATATTAAGCATGTTCATGAAATCTCGTTGCATTTGAACTTGGTTTGCATATCTAAATTCATGAATTGCTTCGTTTATTAATAATTTGAACTTAAGTGATATATGTGGTTGTTCAAACATGCTTTTACGTGTTTCTATGCTTTGGTATGAGCCGTGCGTCGTCGTTTGTCTTACTTGGTTATGTCGTTTGTCAGTTGCAGGTTCCACTCTCGTGGATTAGGTTGTTCGCTTCCATTTTGGGCTCTCTTTTGGTTGTTGCTAGGTGAGGTTTCCTTTGTTAAATTTATACGATAATACGTACGTAGTACCAACCCTAATACCGAATAAGCCTCGCATGTGAAATTTATGTTTTCATTCCGTATTACTATATTTAGTAAATACTTTATGCTTACTACTTTTATGAAGTTTAAGAACAATGAATTTGATATCAAAAAAATACTATGTATATGATTTCGAAAGGTTTTCAAAAAGAGACAAGCGAACTATGTTTCGACTTAAATGTAATTTTGGGTTTGGAAACCTCCTCGTTTAGTGAAGTCGTTAGGGCGGATTTCTCCCCCCTGATGATGGAATACCCGGTTGTGTTTCCTGCCGTTACACCGCCTGTCTCGAACGGCCCCGTTGGCCCCCTAAATGTCTTGATTCCTATTCTAATAGGAAAATGATAGTTATGAAAATGCGAGATATGATATGCGTGTCCCTTATGTTATGTGGGCCCTGGAGTATGGTGATCGGATGAAACCGGATAGACAGCGGGTCTACCGTAGATTTCGGTGACTTGCTCCATGTTTACCGGGAGCACGGGGTGAGGCCGGAGTGGCAACCTTCGAGCTCCTACGGCGGTTAATTTCGTGTCAACTGAGACATAGGTTGTTATGCCTATATCCGGTGCAGTTTGGATTTAGCGGTCCTTCTGCTATATGGGAGGAATAAGGTCGGTATGTTTTCAGGTTTGATATGATATGAGGAGTTGAGGGCTCGACTGGCCGAGCAATATGATATGTCACGTTATGTTATGTTATGATAAATCACCAAACGATTATGAAAACCCTTCTTTTACAATTGTTTTCTTTTAAGTTAAAATGGTGATTTATTCTATGTATGCTATTATGTATGTACTCCCCTTTTCCCCCTCACTTAGTCTTTTGACTAACCCTCTCTGCTCCAACCCTTATTTGTTTCAGGTGGTTACGAGGTGGGCATTGTCGGGTCTTGTTTTGCAGAATTATATTTGTCTTGTTTTTATTCAATTTTTATGACTTATCAGCTATCCATGTTTATGATAATTGTATTGAGAAATTATGTAATTAACGTTTGGGAATATTCATTGTTGAACCCGTTTATGATTTGATTAAGTGTCTGTAAGTGAATTCCGCTAGCCTTGGAGGGCTTTAATATTTTGCTCAATTTGTTTACTGCTTTATTTGTCCTGTAGTAGAACTAGATTTTGTTGTTGTTGCTTCTGCTCCCGCGTTCTTGTCGTCGATTGTTTTTTTACAAAAAGCCCCGCCTAGTGATTGAGTAAATGAGTTTGCCATTCGTTAGGTTTCTGTTTGGGGCCGGATTTCTATTTCAGCTTCAGATCGAGACTCGGTGCGGGACGTGCGTTACCCGCTTGGGGCGCCCGCTACAACTCTCGAATAATGCATAACGAATCTATCGAGTTCTATACTACTCACACATGATCACATAAACAAACTCTAAGCAGTTAATCAATTAGCCAGTCGCAATTAATAAAGTTGAATGCATCTACAACATGCGAGTCACATTAGGCATTTAGAATATATTTAAATAGCACAATTAATGCAATTAGGAATTTAAAAGCAGTTAAGTTACGTAATTCGTATGAAACACTTAACACATATATAAAACTAGTAAACACACAAGCTTATCCGGTCTCTGAATGTGGTTTGAATTTCTCGTAGTCTGTAGCGGTTCCGTCTTACCATAAATTGAACTTTTTAAGTTTCTGATCCTCACACTCTATACCCGTTTGATATCTGACTCGAGTTGAGCTTCTTTATCTATTCTCTATTTCACAGGTAGCTTGCCTGATATTTTGTTCCCTCCTCAAAACTTGCATTGTTGACCTCTGTTGACTTCTGATCTGTTTCTTATCATTGTCTCAAAGTCTGGACTCAAACTGATTCCATTTCCATTGTCACCTCTGGTTCTACTGTATGTCTAAAAGTGGAATACGTAGTCTGTAGCGCCCCTTTCCTTGGCCGGAGAGAGGACACCACATCCGCACCGAGACAAACCTTCAAACGAGGTATAAGTACCCCATCTGAAAATCCATCCCGGCGAACGGCAATCAAGCAAAACTAGCAACAGCAAACGACAGCCCAACAACAACAGCAATAAATAATTAAATAAATCAGAGTTGCAGAAGATAAGCAATTATATAAATAACATATAAGCCATCCACGGCCACGTAATTCATACATCATTCTCAATCATAATATAATAATTGCCATTCATGGCCAGTCTAATCTATCCCACATCAGGGGCACGTAAGTACTTAAATATAAAGCATAATTCAGGATACATAATTAAATAAATTCATAACGAGGACACGACTGTTGTTGGGACACTAACAAGACAAGACACACAAGCCAACCTAGACCTGCTGCTGCCGACCGACATGATAGGTGACAACGCCACCTGTCGACCTGAAGTAAGAATTAAAATAGTGGGGGTGAGTAAAAACACTCAGTGAAGTTCAAGAGGGAACAAGTACGAGCCACGTGTCCGGGTTTTAATTATATATATATGAAAATACATTTGCATAATTGAAGAAAATCCGGATCATGCTTCGACTTGCATACATAACATTAAATAATAATAATACATAATTATAGCAGTAACATGCACGCAATTAATATCCCAGCGAGAAATGGGCCTGTTCCTCCTTATAACCCCTTCCAGTTCTGGTAACTCCATCACCGGTGTCTGATCCCGAATTGCGACTCCGGGCGACTGTGAATTTTAGGAAAACGTGCAACGAATGCAACGCCCACCATCGCTCCCAACCGTGGCTATCATCTCCTGACGGGCCACGATTGACGCTTAATTTTGGGAGAAGCACCTCGGATTACCCCTAGACGCTCGTCCCCAGGTATAACCTCCGGATACTTTCCCGGGCCCATTTTGAAATAACACGAATTTGCTCGCTTTGAAAAACATACATAAATTGAATTTGGGCAAGTTTGAGTGACGACAAAGGGGTTGAATCCTAAGTCAAACCGTCACGTTTAAAAGAAAGAATTTTACATGCCTTATGAAAATAAAATGATTTAAGGATACGCATAAGTACAAGTTAATATTAAAACCTTTGAGAGAATCAGGAAAATATAGATTAAATATCTAATAGATATACGAGAAGGAAAACAAAGCAAGATGAGCACATAAGGGGAGTTCGGAATAAATTAAAAGAATTCTTACTCCGTTTGAAATCATTTTAAACCCTCACCTGGAAACACGGAACGACAAGGCAATCCAAGCTATGTCCTGAAAAGACAGCCTGAAACTAACAAACGACAAAACCACATAAGACAAGACACGGCAACGACTCACAAAGACTACATTGCAATTAAAACCAATAAACAACATGTATCAAATAAATATACAATTAAAATACAATTAAATCAATTAAGCTAAAAAAATACGAAATTAACAATGATGAACATGCTCAATCGAAATTCTAATTTCATATTCATGCATATAATATTATAACGAAGCACTCATGCAAAAACGCAATTTTTAAGGTTTTCTCGAGAGTTTCATGCAAAAATCAAATATGGGGAATTCTAAGGCTAAAATTAACATGTAAAATTCACACTCATGCATTGTACACATTAATATCTATCATTTGATCCGAACTACACTAAAAATGATAAACTATAACCTACGAATCAAGAAATTCATCAAATATTTATTCAATATAAAAACTATAAAAATTGAAAGATTTAATGGATGAAACGAATTGGAGAAAGAAGGTTACCGATAAAGAATCGAATGAGGATCGTAAATCTGGTCTCGGAATTTAAATTGGCCGAGAAACGAATTCGGAATGGAATTTCTTTTTCTTCTCCTTCTCTTCTCTCTTTTCTCCTTCTCTTCTCTCTCTCTCTCTCTCTCGAATGAATATGTAACCAAGAGGGTGCAAGAGGTGTGTTCAAGATGGTATGAGTGTGTTCAAGATAGTGTGGGTGTGTTCAAGGTAGTGCAAGGGTATTTTAGAAGATTGTAGGTTCGTTTATATAGATTAGAATAATTCGAGGGTAGAAAATATAATTATAAAAAGTTAAAGATATTGAAATAATTATAATAAATTAAGATTAACTGACAAAGTTAAATCCTTTCATATAAAATTCAACTAAATGTCGAATAATTATTCCAAGAATTAATTATGGAATTTTCGGGTCGTTACAATACTCCCTCCTTTAAAAGAATCTGTCCTCAGATTCTACTCCGAACCTCGGGGTTTATTAAAGGAAGTATATCACAGCATTTAAAAGTTCATCATACAAAATCGCGCAATTAACACATAAGCAATTAATTAAAATGAACAGTTAACAGTTAAATTCAAATAAACATTTAACACATAGTTCATACATAATAGTTCAACTGAAATTCAAATTACAATTAAAACGAAAACAACGAGAAATTAGGGAAAAACTAATGCCAACTAAGAATCGGGTGCTCCAGAGTTAGGCGACCTGCCAAGGCGGCTCAGATAGTTGGCAAGTTGATCAGTGATGGATCTCTTGAGGCCGGTAATCTGCTCCCGAAGCTCAGTCTGGTTGCGTCGGGTCTCGAGTCTGAATTCTTGTAGGTCGGCGCGAACCTCCCGGAGATCGGCCGACTGTCGATCTAGACGTTCGGTGGTCTGCTCGGTGAAGGTGGTGAACCAGTTTCCCCACACCGTCCACCTATCGGTTTCCCACTGGTTACGGGTCTCCGTCTCGGATTGTTGATACCGACTCCATTGTTCCTCACTTAATCTGTCCCATTGAGAAGATCCAGCCTGATGCTGTGTCGGGTAATCCTCAAAGCCCTGCTGGAATGGAACCTCTTCGGTTCTAGGAGGATCGGGTACATATGGAACCTGAGGAGGAGCGAAGCCTCCTGCTTCGTAAAGTTGTTCCATCATTTGCTCCTCCCTCTCTTGTCGGTCCTCCTCAGGATGACCTCCTAAATCGGCATCCTCTTCATCGTCGCCATCGCTCCCGGCGGCGGCTTCCTCGGCCGTCATTGGTACATATCGACCATGTCGCCCTCTAACTTTCCTACAAGTTTCATTTGAGCAAGTTGCTTGTAGGAAATTGTTGAATCCTCGGCTCCTGCTGGGGCCATTCGATCCATGCCGGTCACTCCGGCACACTCTAAGATCGCGGTAATGTAGGACCCAATTCTGATTTCTCCTTTAGGCCGGGTACCTACATATTCTACATATCGAAGGAAAAACATAATGTCGTTGACTGCTTGCCTTCGAACTGCGCAATCAAGGACGTAGAGTTCCTCAATATTAATTGAACCGTAGCTATCTCCTCTAGCAAAAATGGTACATGAGAGGAACCGGTGGAAAGTCCTCAAAGCGGCATCACGAAGGTCGGTTGCCTTCGATTTTTCTTGTTGAAAAGGTCTTCTAGAAGTGGAGACATTTCTCCAAGCTTCGGCTTCGGACCATCCAACTTCACGGCTTATCATACCCCGGATGGGTAGTCCAAAATGCATTGTTAGTTGCCGAAGAGTGAGCTCATAATCTTCATTAAAAGCTCGGAACTCAATTTTGAATGGTAGCTCGGCATCGTCTTTATGGGGAAGTACTTGAAGTGTTGCAATGAATTCGTACACAAGCCGGGGGTACGAATTCCTTCTTATGTCCAAAAATGTGGTCCATCCCACGTCTTCTATGTATCAAACAATACCGGCGCCAAGTCCCAAATTTCCCAATGCTTCGATGTCGAGAAACTTGGTGGAGAACACCGGGCGTTCGTGCATTCGCCTAAAAACTTTAGCTTGGAATGAATTTGAAATATCCACATTGAATGGAAGTGGAGATGGAGGGTCATCTCGTCTCCTCCTTCGTCGAGAACCTTCGGCGGCCATGTGAGAATGTTGTTGGAAGCTTGTAGGATTGAATTTGATGAAATTCCTCACTCGGGAATTTTGTCGAACACTTGGCGTGCGTGTATTTTGGGCAGCAATGTGTGTAAGATCGGCTCGACGGATCGTCCTTAAAACCCAACTAATTGAAATTCGTAATGTAGACTACGTACCTTCCGAAAATTAGGAAGATCCAACGGACGGATCGAAAGTTATTGGCTCGCAAAGATTGGAGAAAATTTTTGGGGAAAAATTCGTAGGTTTCAGCTGCTGAAAGTGGAGAGAAATGGGGGAAAAAAGTTTCTGGAAGTGAGCTCGCGAAAATAGATTTAAAAAGAGCAAAATAGGGACACACGGCCGGACGCACGGGCGTGCGCTGGCCCGTGTGGAGCGGTCCAGCCGGTTCAGCGGTGTAGCGCTGAACTGGCTTGCACGGGCTTGAGCTGAACCTCACGGTCTTGAGAAAGACCGTGCGTTAGGGCGTGCAAGCACCCCTGGATCGAATAAAAATGCGCAAAATTTTCGAAAACATCCCGGATTTAATCCGGAGTTCAATCAAACAATAATTACATAATATCGCACAATTAATAAATTGAATACGAGAAATATGAATGTTATGAAAATGCACGGTACCTTTTATTCCGAGTAATGAAGTCCGTTCTAGTCTCCCATTATTCCTTTTATTCCAGAATTTTTTTTTTTTTTTTTTTTTTTGGCTCAAGTCCTTCGATGTCGTAGCTTCTCATTTATTGTACGTCCCCAACACTGTCCCTTCACACTTTATTCTCTGGTAGCCTCCCTCTCTGAATTAAGAACCCTGAATCCTCAGAATCATCATCCACTATCCTCTTCCTTAGGTGTCTTCTTATTAGGGCGATTGTCGAGAAGATGGTCAGGGGATCCACACAGTAAACACTGTCCCAGTCGTTTCCGGCAGTACTCTGCGAGATGATTTGGCTTATGGCAATACGAGCAAAGGATGGTGCTCTCACTGGATCCACTGGTCGTCGCCTCTTTTCTGTGAGAAGTTGTACGAACAGCCACTGGAATTCTCGATCCATAAGATGGGTTCGGTAAAATGATCGGTCGAGCATTCCTAGCTCTCATTTCAAACTCTGCTTCGGCCCGCAAAGCTCGGCCAACAGCTTCATCATAAGAACAACAACCAAGACCTATGAGTACTTGCCGAATTTCGTGCCTCAATCCAGATATAAATCTCGCAGCTCTGTTCCTTTGATCTGGCTCCCAGTTAGGTGAGTAGTTAGTCAGGTAGGCAAATCTGGCCTCGTATTCTGTCACGCTATCTGCTTCCTGAGCTATTTCCAACTCTCCCGTCGAATACGAGTGCGTTGATCCTGACGTAGTCTGAAGTGGAGGTAGTGGCGGATCTGATCTAGCTTTCTTACGCGGCATACCTGCGTTCACAACTATTTGGCAAAATAGGTGCATGTCTTGTAAGAAATGATGCCAACAATTCATAAACATATAAGCATGCTCAATCACTCAACAAAATCCTACCGACACACACTACAACAGACCAAACCATGTAAGACACGCACAGTGTTCCACGATCGACTCGCGTTACATCCTCCTTAGTACAAAAATTTATAAAAGATTGCCAGTCAGTTAATTAAGCCAACCGTAATCGTCTACAATTTTAAGCACCAAGATGAGACAAACACTTGTCAAAACACAAGCTCGACACGAACTGACACCAAGCAGACAGACACTCCATGCAAGGCAGACGAGATACTAGAGCTTTCGGTTCCTGTTCGGGAACCTAGGCTCTGATACCACTGACTGTAGCGCCCCTTTCCTTGGCCGGAGAAAGGACACCACATCCGCACCGAGACAAACCTTCAAACGAGGTATAAGTACCCCATCTGAAAATCCATCCCGGCGAACGGCAATCAAGCAAAACTAGCAACAGCAAACGACAGCCCAACAACAACAGCAATAAATAATTAAATAAATCAGAGTTGCGGAAGATAAGCAATTATATAAATAACATATAAGCCATCCACGGCCACGTAATTCATACATCATTCTCAATCATAATATAATAATTGCCATTCATGGCCAGTCTAATCTATCCCACATCAGGGGCACGTAAGTACTTAAATATAAAGCATAATTCAGGATACATAATTAAATAAATTCATAACGAGGACACGACTGTTGTTGGGACACTGACAAGACAAGACACACAAGCCAACCTAGACCTGCTGCTGCCGACTGACATGAATGGTGACAACGCCACCTGTCGACCTGAAGTAAGAATTAAAATAGTGGGGGTGAGTAAAAACACTCAGTGAAGGTCAAGAGGGAACAAGTACGAGCCACGTGTCCGGGTTTTAATTATATATATATGAAAATACATTTGCATAATTGAAGAAAATCCGGATCGTGCTTCGACTTGCATACATAACATTAAATAATAATAATAAATAATTATAGCAGTAACATGCACGCAATTAATATCCCAGCGAGAAATGGGCCTGTTCCTCCTTATGACCCCTTCAAGTTCTGGTAACTCCATCACCGGTGTCTGACCCCGAATTGCGACTCCGGGCGACTTTGAATTTTAGGAAAACGTGCAACGAATGCATGTCGTAGCCCCGGGTGCGGAGAGGAGAACCCTCACGACGGCACCCGTTGGACGCACGGGTATAAGCTTCACCACCACTGAGCACAACCCTAAAGTTTGGCTTGAAACCACTTGCCAAAAGGTGATGCACCACATGGTAGTTGTGCTTGGAAGATCACTTATAAACCCTTCACATTACTTATGTTTTTCCTATGTGGGACAAATGCCACATGGTACATATTTCTCAAGTTTAGGGTGTTACATTCACCCCTCCTTGAGAGCGTAATGTCCTCATTACGCCGTGACATAGGATCGTGGCTTCCCGCCAGTAGAGAAGCTGCCCACAACACGCCGAGCGGAGCCCCTTTAGCGGTGACTCACGACTCATGTCATGTGTGGAACATGCATTCCTATAGCTGACGGTTGGCTCTGATACCATTTGTCGCTGCCCCGGGCGCGGAGAGGAGAACCCTCACGACGGCACCCGTTGGACGCGCGGGTATAAGCTTCACCACCACTGAGCACAACCCTAAAGTTTGGCTTGAAACCACTTGCCAAAAGGTGATGCACCACATGGTAGTTGTGCTTGGAAGATCACTTATAAACCCTTCACATTACTTATGTTTTTCCTATGTGGGACAAATGCCCACATGGTACATATTTCTCAAGTTTGGGGTGTTACAATGCAACGCCCACCATCGCTTCCAACCGTGGCTATCATCTCCTGACGGGCCACGATTGACGCTTAATTTTGGGAGAAGCACCTCGGATTACCCCTAGACGCTCGTCCCCAGGTATAACCTCCGGATACTTTCCCGGGCCCATTTTGAAATAACACGAATTTGCTCGATTTGAAAAACATACATAAATTGAATTTGGGCAAGTTTGAGTGACGACAAAGGGGTTGAATCCTAAGTCAAACCGTCACGTTTAAAAGAAAGAATTTTACCTGCCTTATGAAAATAAAATGATTTAAGGATACTCATAAGTACAAGTTAATATTAAAACCTTTGAGAGAATCAGGAAAATATAGATTAAATATCTAATAGATATACGAGAAGGAAAACAAAGCAAGATGAGCACATAAGGGGAGTTCGCAATAAATTAAAAGAATTCTTACTCCGTTTGAAATCATTTTAAAGACCGTCACCTGGAAACACGGAACAACAAGACAATCCAAGCTATGTCCTGAAAAGACAGCCTGAAACTAACAAACGACAAAACCACATAAGACAAGACACGACAACGACTCACAAAGACTACATTGCAATTAAAACCAATAAACAACATGTATCAAATGAATATACAATTAAAATACAATTAAATCAATTAAGCAAAAAAAATACGAAGTTAACAATGATGAACATGCTCAATTGAAATTCTAATTGCATATTCATGCATATAATATTATAACGAAGCACTCATGCGATTTTCGGATTTTTCGGACAACATTCAAAAATTGGGAAAAAAGCCCTAAACGAAAAAGGTTCGATTCAAGGTCCGAACGAGATCGGAATTTTGAAAACTTTACCAAATATTCATCCTTGAATCATAAGGAAGCTATATGCGAAAACGGCTCGATTTTTGGGGGTCATATGCAAAAAGTCAACTTTTATTTTTGATCATTTGACCCCATTACCGTGAGCAACTAAGGAAAAAGGCTGGAAAAATGGCTAAGGCATTCGCACGGGCTAACGCACGGCCTTGTACGCGGTCTTGAGCACACAACCAAGACCGTGCAGGCTGAAACAAAGGCACACGGCCTGTTGCACCGGCGTGCGCTAGCCGGTGCAAGGTTAAAGGGCTGTGCACGGTCTGGCGCACGGTCTTGAGCAAGACCGTGCGTTGGACCGTGTGGTTCTAACACCCAGGTGCAGAAACGCGATTTTTAAGGTTTTCTCGAGAGTTTCATGCAAAAATCAAATATGGGGAATTCTAAGGCTAAAATTAACATGTAAAATTCACACTCATGCATTGTGCACATTAATATCTATCATTTGATCCGAACTACACTAAAAATGATAAACTATAACCTACGAATCAAGAAATTCATCAAATATTTATTCAATATAAAAACTATAAAAATTGAAAGATTTAATGGATGAAACGAATTGGACAAAGAAGGTTACCGATAAAGAATCGAATGAGGATCGTAAATCTGGTCTCGGAATTTAAATTGGTCGAGAAACGAATTCGGAATGGAATTTCTTTTTCTTCTCCTTCTCTTCTCTCTTTTCTCCTTCTCTTCTCTCTCTCTCTCTCGCTCGAATGAATATGTAACCAAGAGGGTGCAAGAGGTGTGTTCAAGATGGTGTGAGTGTGTTCAAGATAGTGTGGGTGTGTTCAAGGTAGTGCAAGGGCATTTTAGAAGATTGTAGGTTCGTTTATATAGATTAGAATAATTCGAGGGTAGAAATTATAATTATAAAAAGTTAAAGATATTGAAATAATTATAATAAATTAAGATTAACTAACAAAGTTAAATCTTTTCATATAAAATTCAACTAAATGTCGAATAATTATTCCAAGAATTAATTATGGAATTTTCGGGTCGTTACATAGTCCGTCAGATAGTATCTCCGGAATGATAAGATATTAATTACATTTCGAAATGTGATCAAGTTTGGTAATGACTCTATGATCTTTCACTAGCATGGTTTCTCTATTGGTCTCTAGCTGTTTTCATCCTATGTCCTCCGAAGTAAAGTATTTGTATCGCGATCCCAAACTCGAATCCAAATTACTCTTCACGTTCTGAATCTGTTCCAGAACCCAACTGTCAGATGTACCTCTTCTGAAATCACGTTATCATTTGTCTCTACATTGTCATCACTTGTAGCTTGTGTAGACGCACGTTTCCTCTTACCTTGATTAAATATTATGTTTCAAATCTTTTGACTCAATTTGTAACGCCCCGAAATTTTGGATTTATTCCGGAATTATATTTTATTTGCGCCGAAGGCTTTTTGTGAGAGTATTTATATTCACGAATAAGTTTTACCCGAGAACCCACTTTTACTCGAAATTCCCTATTTTACCCCGACCCCCTTCAATATCCCTTTTTACATACATACCCCTCTTATATTCCTTCTTTGCCACATATACCCATTTGTTATTGTAAGAGGGAAGAAAGAGAAGACAAAGAGAAGGAGAAAAGAGAAAGAAGAAGGAAGAGGAGGAGAATCGCTCTACCGAGCCCGTTTCTCGCCCGATCGACGAGCCATGAAAACCCGAATGATCCTTGCTTCATCCTCTACCGGTAATCCTTTTACCCCATTTCATTTTGTTCCCTCCTCATTGCGATTTTCGTGAGTTTTATATAGAATTTTCATAGTTTTAGGATTTTCATGTTTAGGAAGATTTACTTGGCCATTTTGTGTAATTCTTGGACCTATGTGTAGCTTATGTGATATATATGATTATATGTGAGAATTAGCATGTTTTATGGTGTAAATTAGGAGATTTATGACATTGAATGTTGTTCTGCGCGAGAAGGCTTTGCGAACTGCTGGGTCTGCTACCCAGTAGATCTGCACGGGCTTGCGCACGGTCTTTCCAAGCCCGTGCGCAGCCCCATGTGTCTCCCTTTAGCTTGCATGGGCTCATGCACGGTCTTGCCAAGACCGTGCGTTTGCCCGGGCGCACCCCTTTTGGCCTGCACTGGCTTGCGCCCGTGCGCATGGCCAGTGCGCAAGGCCGTGTGCACTTGCACGGTCTTGGCAACATGTTCAAGACCGTGCGTTGGCCGGTGCACAAGCGTTAGTGGATTTTTCAGCGTTTTCCTTTCTTGCACTTCGGGAATTGGGTCAACCCCACTTATTTAAATGTTGACCTTTCGCATACGAACTCCTAAAATCAATCTAATTCCACTGATAGATTCCTTGTGCTTTAGGATTTAATACTTTACATAGTTATGATTTATCCGACCCTATTTGACCGTCAATTGACACCTTTCTCATTTACAGATTTTTTTCCCACTTTTCCCGTTTCTTGTCCGTTCGATCCTGTTTTTGCAAGAGAGCTTCATTATATTATTCTAAGCATGTCTACGTGCCCTAATTGTGTTTAAGCATGCCTTTAATATTTATTATCTATGTTCTATCATTATTTAGAAATTGCATTAATACTTCTTTAATTGTTGTCCTGTATTTTGTATATCTCTATATGTTTAATTATTTGGATTTCCATATTGCACCTGTAGCATGATTGAAATCCTATTTGAATTGTCGTGCACCGTTTGTTGTCTTGTGTCTTGCTTTTAGTATTGTCGGTCTCGTTTTAATCCTCTAGGCCCCGTGTATTACAGGTGGGACCAACGAGGGAGAAACTTGACTACTGTTTGCTTCCATACTGTCGTGTCGAGCCAGGTAAGGGTTTAAACTTCTTTCAACTGGGGCAAGGACATAGTTACTTAGGTTTGTAAAATAAATTAATATCCTGCCTTTTCTTATTGTTTGCTGTACTATCTTTATTATTTCCTTATGTGATTAGTCAACGTTTTGATAGCAAAACCAAAATGATTTGAAATGCTTGCAACTAGAGACAAGTAACTTATTTGTTTTAAAAGTAACTATTTGATCTCTGAAGCGCTTATAAGTAATGTCGTTAGGGACATCCGTTAGCATGCCCCATCGCGTACGACGCTTATGAGTATTTCTTAGATCGTTACATCAACTTGTCTCAAAGGCCCCTTTGGCCATTCATACTTAACTGCTTGCATCATCTTTTCCAACGGCCCCTTTGGCCACCAAAATTGTTATTGATTTTCAAATGCGAGCCCTGATCTGAATTATGACATTGAGCCCGGAGTATACAGGATGTGAGCCTGGAGACGAGCGTCTAGGGAAAATCCCGATGTATACTTCTATGCGTGTTGACTTAGGCTGTGTAGCGGGCGCCCCAAACGGGTAACGCACGGCCCGCACCGAGCCCCGGCCCGGAGCCGAAAAGGGATCCGACCCGAACCGAAACCCGGCGAACGGCACACATTTACTCAATCACTAGGCGGGGGTTTCAAAAACACAACGAAAAGACAGAAGCGCGAAAGCAAAAATTAATCAAAACAATAAAACATAATAAATACAGAAGTATTAAAGCCCACCAAGGCTAACGAATTTCAATTACTTAAATATCAAACGGGTTCGTTACAATATCCCGATAATTATAATAACGGGTTCAATACATACATAATCCCGAATACAACCTAATATCATAAAACGTAAATAAAAGTCAAACGGGAAAAAGAGATATACATGAGAAAATAAATACAACTCTACGACGACGACTACGACGACGACGAATCCTGCCTAGTATCCTGAAACCAATACAGGGGTGAAACAGAGGGGGTTAGTCAAACGACTAAGTGAGGAGGGAATAATAATGTATATAATAAAACATAAGTAAATTACCAATTTTAAACTTAAAAGAAATCAACATAAAAGAAAGGTTTTCGTAATCGGGTGGTGATTTAACATAAAACATAACTTATCATATGACTCGGCGAGTCGAGCCCTTAACTCCAATTTCCAAAACACAAAACCGGAAACCTCCCTTATTCCTCCAATGTAGCCGGACTGCAAACCCGAACTACTCATAACATATCATACGGTAACTCAGGTACTCAAAGGGCTGTCACTCCGGCCTCACCCCGAGCTCCCAAATGGAGGAAACCATAGGATTTACGCCGTAGACCCGACGTCTACCGACTTCGTCCTATCGCTCTTACTCCGGGCCCAAACAAACATGCATACATATCATAACTCGCTTTTCAAATCATTTCGAGTTGGCGAAAAGACCGTTCGAGACATGTCATATGCGAGGCCGAAGGCCAAAGTTCGCCTTAGAAAACAAAAGGTTTTACATGTCTCTTTCGTAAACATTTCAAAGACTATACGTAGTACTTTTTCATATCAAATCATTTTCGATAAATCACATAAACGTAATAATCATAAATATCTATTAAGTATATATATATAAACGGTGTGAAAACAAAACATAAACGTGGCTTATATTGGGAGAGAGGCTTATTTATATACATACATAGTAATACTGGAATCAGAAAAGGAAAGCGTCACCTGGCTATGCAAAATAAGAGCAAAAAGCAAGAACCGGCGCTACTCCACGAGAGTATCGTCTGCAAAAATACCAGGACACAACCAAATAAGACTAACAACGACGCACGGCTTATACGCAAATATTAAAACACATAGAAGCACGTTACACAATCAAACACAGCACTTAAGTTCAAAATTCTCAAACGAAAACAGAGTAATTCATGCATTTAAAAATGCAAATCAAATCCAAATGCAACGAAACTTTACGGACATGCTTAAATTATCATAAAGGAGTATGCATTCGAATTTTGGGAAAATTGGACTTCACATGCAAAAGTTAGAAAATTTAACGAAAACTGAAAACGCACTATTCATAGACCCGAACATGTTATAAATTCGTAAATCATGCAATTCACATCTATTTCATATATATCAAATACACGAGCGAAGAAAGAATTTGGAAAAGACGATTCTCGGAGGGACCCGAAGTGTAAAATGGGCCCTGACTTACAGAAGGTCAGGGCACTGTTCAACCAGGCCACACGGCCTTGTGCACGGCCATGTGCACAGCCATGCAAGAGGCCGTGTACACCCACACGGGCTTGCCACACCCCGTGTGCATGGCCTGTGTGCGTAAAAATTGAGCAGAACATGCAGAACATCAAACCCAATATGCGAATATCAATCCTAATTCAACATTTAACTAATTAAACATGCGAATTAATCCCTGATTTTCACATATAATCATCTACAACATATAATCTACATATAGAAATGATAAACACAAAATTCCATCCACCAATTCTATAAAAATCACATAAAACCTAATAATAACTACTATTCACAAAAACAAGAAAAACGAAGTATAGAAGACATTAAACGAGAGAATCGTTAGAAGCTTACTTATAGAAAAGATCGCGAGGAATTCGTAGGCGTAAACGATTCGAAAATCCGTCGGGAAACGAAGTCGGGACGATCGATTGAAATCTCTTCCTTCTCTTTCTCTTTTTCCTTCTCTTTTCTTTTCTTTTTCTTCCTTGTTGATTTTTTGAACGAGAGTGAGGTGAGAGAGAGACTTAGTCAATCATTGACTAGGTTTTAAAATCGAAGGGGTAAATTCATAATTTTGTAAAATAAGTTTGAAAACTCACGTTGTCCAAATAATACGTAATTACAGTCAAAATTCATATAATTAAATGCACATTGATAATTAGTGATTTAAATATCAAAATTCACTGATTTACGAAATTATCCTAATATCTTAGAATAAATATCAAATTAAAATAATAATTTGCGAAATAACTCGATTCAAACATACCGGATTATAAATCGGATTTTGGGGTCGTTACAATACTCCCCTCTTCAGAAGAATCTGTCCTCAGATTCTCTTCCGGTCTCGGAGTTAGTTAAGAGGAGCATAACATAAATTCTAATAACTCGAATTAAATCGAACATTCAAATGCAATTAAATCACATAATAATACGTCATTCATAATAACCACTTAAAACACTTAATATTCCAAATAAAATTCAGAGTCATACAAAATACAAAATTACATCAAATCCTAAACAAAGCTAACGGAAAGAAGAAAATAAATAAAATACTGATCCAGCTGCTCTGATAGTGACCTCTGCATCTCTGAGATAGACCTCTGAAGCTCTGCCTGTAAGGTTGTGTACTGTCTATCAATGTGAGCACGCTGAGCTGCCAAGCCCTCATTGATCTGCCTCTCCTGCTGGGCAAATCTCTCATCAGTCACACGTCGGTAGTCAGTGAACTCCGAATAAAATTGTTGCAGGTCTATCGACTCCTGGTTCTGAGTGCTTCTTCTGCCATGTGAAGACTCAGGTATAGAAGCATCCTGTCTCAACAGCTGTGAGTAGATGTGCTGAGCCTGCTCGCGGACCTTTGGGTCTGAGGGTCCTTCTTCGGGAGCATCCTCTTGGTGAGCTTCCCATAAGGGTAGTCTATCTACTAGAACATACGGGTCGTTCCGTCTCGGACCCTTCGTGCAGATCGCCATTTGGGCTAGAGTGCCATAGCTAATCGAGGTCGAACCTCCAACGGGAACCTGGGTATCGAGCCCTTCCACTTGGGCACACTCCAGAATGGCGGTGATGTAGGAGCTAACTCGAATCTCTCCTCTCGATCGAGTGGAGATATACATCATATGGTCCATCATGTATGAGATGGGGTTGAACCTGACCCCTCGCACCATATGATCGAGTATTAGACAATCTTCGGTGTTCACCACACCCGGACTGTCTCCTCTAGCTAGAACCGATCGCGAAACGGCTCTATGCAAAATTCTCAATTGAGTGGTGATGAGCGTTGTGGCTTTGGATACGCCGGAGTTAAATATTTCGGTGGAGGTAGAGATACGTCTCCAAGCCTCGGCTTGATTCCATCCATCGGCACGTCTTCTAGGTGCCGTAACATCCAACTGAAAATACTCGGACAACTGCCGATATGAAAGTGTATAGTCTCGGTTGAACGCTCGGAAGTGGATTCTGATCGGCATCTCGATGTCGTCCGGAAATGCGGCGCCCTTGAGAGAGCTTAAAAATTCGCAAGTGAGCCGGCGGTAGGATGGCCTTTGGATACTCCAAAAATTAGCCCACCCTATGTTGTCGATGTAACGAGAGATCCCTTCGCCAAGGCCCAATTGGTACATAGCTTCCATGTCGAGAAATTGCGTAGCTCTAACCGGTCGTTCCATTAACCGGTTGAAGACATCTTGATCGTCTTCATTACCCAAATTCACTTGGTAACCTTCCGGTGCCGCTATGTCGGGTAATTCCCTTGCCCGACGTCCGCTACGGGTTTCACGATCACCTTCCATAGTAGAGTTTAAATTGATGTGGGTTGAAGGAGATAAGTTGTAATTTTTTCACTTGAGACTTTTACCGAACACTTGGCGTGCGCTACTTCGGGCGAAGATTGTGTGAGATCTGTATAACGGATCGAGCCCAAATTTCAACAATACCAAGAACTTGCTGCAAACAACACACCTTCAAAATCTCACGAAAATCCGTCGGCTAGATCGAGAATTAATCGAGCTCAAAGTTGGTATGAAAATTGGGGAAAAACAAGGGGGATATTTTCGCATTAAAAAGGAGAAAAAGAGAGGGTTGCGCGACAATGAGAAGCTACTGACCATTTTTAAACCTGGAAGAAATGCGCACGGCCTCTCGTCACGGCGTGTGACGAGGCCGTGTGGAAAACACGCACGGGGTATCGTCACGGCGTGTGACGACCCCGTGAGGAAAAACACGCACGGGCTCTCGTCACGGCGTGTGACGAGCCCGTGTGTATTCATGCGCACGGTCTCTCGCACCGGGTGCGACAAGGCTGTGTGAAAAAGGTGCACAGGGTCTCGTCACGGCGTGTGGCGAGACCGTGCAAGGCATGCAGGGGCAGTTCATGTGTTTTAAAACACACAAACTTCACAAAAATTCAAACACGAGTATATAACACTGAAATCACATATATAATAGTCTACATCTAACGCACATAATTTTTTAAAATAAAACCACATAATATGAAATTAAATAAATTTAGGATGAATGTCATGACAATGCAATATACCTGGATCGTTCATACAAAATCAAGCTTCGTCTTCTTGACTCGTTTTGACATTCTCTTCCTCGTGCAATTTGTACGGA
The DNA here is from genome assembly GCA_958496215.1 of Verbena officinalis. NCBI lineage: Eukaryota > Viridiplantae > Streptophyta > Magnoliopsida > Lamiales > Verbenaceae > Verbena > Verbena officinalis. The sequence continues at coordinate 33,168,826 of OY292385.1, read as the reverse complement.
GATGAAATGGACTTCCACATGAGAAGCAACGTCCCTTCTTCTTTCGACATTCGGACTCTTGATGATCTCTTTGGCAAAAGCCACATACTGGTGCTCCCTGCGGTTGAGGAGGTACACTCTGCTTCGATGAAGATACCGAGAAGGTCTTCTTTCCGGAAGAGGGTCCTGAATGTGTAAGTGGCCTCGTAGAACTCGATGGATGTGCATCCTCAGTATCGCCTTCCAAGGCGTCAATACTAGCGTAGGTCTGAGGCTGAGCTGTTCCCCGCGGTACCGGTCTCTTCTTCGGGCATACATTCACTCTGTGACGGGGCTACCGCATCCGAAGCACAGTCCATTCTTCCTCCAACATTTAGCCTCTACATGCGGGCCCTTACAAAATCCACATACTGGTCGTAGATATCCCTGAGGTTGGGGAGGATTAGGCTGAACGGGGGCCTGAAATTTACTTTCGTGTTGCTGACGAACAATCCTCGGAATGTAATCAGTTCGGAACTCTGTCAAGAATTGATCCCAAGTCGGGACTACATGCTCGCGTTTCCATCTTTGCTCAATCTATTTCCACCAATCCTGTGCAGCTCCAATCATCAGATATATAGCAAATTCGACTCTTAGAGGGTCCGGATATTCCATAATCCTATAAATCTTTTCTAGTGCTGATATCCATGCCTCGGCAATAGTGTCATCCGGGGCACCTTCAAATTGTGGTGGTTCGAATCTGAGAAATTGAGCCCATGCTTCCTGCTCAGCATTTCCTTTAGGGGCATGAGCGATGAACTGTCTTAACATTTCCGCAATTTCGGCTGGGATCGGTGTATCGGTCTGAGGTGTCAACAGAGATGATAAGGGCTGTCTACAAGGACAACTACGTGGAGGCATCCTGTAAAGCCATTAGCAGTTATGCATGACAGGTAAGTGAGCATGCAAAGCTGTAAACACCTAGGCAAGTAATGTTCAAATAGAGTTCACATAAGCACTTAACACATTTGCACAATTCCACAGATGTCCTAAGCCGTACGACCTAGACACAACCGGACACGACAACAACCAGGCATGGCAAGTACAACCTTGAGTTTCACATCCACCTATATCCAAGCCCATCCCAGTGTTTTGATTGTAAAAGATCTTTTGTTGTTGATCATCCAACAAAGATACGTGACAATCTAAACACTAAGCGTTCTTGAACACTGCTGAGTGCAATTCCCTAAGTTACACCGGCACACAACGACCGACAAACAAACAAAACACGACGATTCAGAGCTTAGGCCATTGGACCAAAGAAGCTATGATACCAACTGTAGCGGGCGCCCCAAACGGGTAACGCACGCCCTGCACCGAGCCCCGACCCGGAGCCGAAATGGGATCCGACCCGAACCGAAACCCGGCGAATGGCACACATTTACTCAATCACTAGGCGGGGGTTTCAAAACCACAACGAAAAGACAGAAGCGCGGAAGCAAAAATTAATCAAAACAATAAAACATAATAAATACACAAGTATTAAAGCCCACCAAGGCTAACGAATTTCAATTACTTAAATATCAAACGGGTTCGATACAATATTGTAACACCCCAAACTTGAGAAATATGTACCATGTGGGCATTTGTCCCACATAGGAAAAACATAAGTAATGTGAAGGGTTTATAAGTGATCTTCCAAGCACAACTACCATGTGGTGCATCACCTTTTGGCAAGTGGTTTCAAGCCAAACTTTAGGGTTGTGCTCAGTGGTGGTGAAGCTTATACCCGCGCGTCCAACGGGTGCCGTCGTGAGGGTTCTCCTCTCCGCGCCCGGGGCTGCGACAAATGGTATCAGAGCCAACCGTCAGCTATGGGAATGCATGTTCCACACATGACATGAGTCGTGAGTCACCGCTAAAGGGGCTCCGCTCGGCGTGTTGTGGGCAGCTTCTCCACTGGCGGGAAGCCACGATCCTATGTCACGGCGTAATGAGGACATTACGCTCTCAAGGAGGAATGTAACACCCCAAACTTGAGAAATATGTACCATGTGGGCATTTGACCCACATAGGAAAAACATAAGTAATGTGAAGGGTTTATAAGTGATCTTCCAAGCACAACTACCATGTGGTGCATCACCTTTTGGCAAGTGGTTTCAAGCCAAACTTTAGGGTTCTGCTCAGTGGTGGTGAAGCTTATACCCGCGCGTCCAACGGGTGCCGTCGTGAGGGTTCTCCTCTCCGCGCCCAGGGCTGCGACAAATATCCCGATAATTATAATAACGGGTTCAATACATACATAATCCCGAATACAACCTAATATCATACAACGTAAATAAAAGTCAAACGGGAAAAAGAGATATACATGAGAAAATAAATACAACTCTACGACGACGACTACGACGACGACCAATCCCGCCTAGTATCCTGAAACCAATACAGGGGTGAAACAGAGGGGGTTAGTCAAACGACTAAGTGAGGAGGGAATAATAATGTATATAATAAAACGGAAGTAAATCACCAATTTTAAACTTAAAAGAAATAAACATGAAAGAAAGGTTTTCGTAATCGGGTGGTGATTTAACATAAAACATAACTTATCATATGACTCGGCGAGTCGAGCCCTTAACTCCAATTTCCAAAACACAAAACCGGAAACCTCCCTTATTCCTCCAATATAGCCGGACTGCAAACCCGAACTACTCATAACATATCATACGGTAACTCAGGTACTCAAAGGGCTGCCACTCCGACCTCACCCCGAGCTCCCAAATGGAGGAAACCATAGGATTTACGCCGTAGACCTGACGTCTACCGACTTCGTCCTATCGCTCTTACTCCGGGCCCAAACAAACATGCATACATATCATAACTCGCTTTTCAAATCATTTCGGGTTGGCCAAAAGACCGTTCGAGACATGTCATATGCGAGGCCGAAGGCCACAGTTCGCCTTAGAAAACAAAAGGTTTTACATGTCTCTTTCGTAAACATTTCAAAGACTATACGTAGTACTTTTTCATATCAAATCATTTTCGATAAATCACATAAACGTAATAATCATAAATATCTATTAAGTATATATATATAAACGGTGTGAAAACAAAACATAAACGTGGCTTATATCGGGAGAGAGGCTTATTTATATACATACATAGTAATACTGGAATCAGAAAAGGAAAGCCTCACCTGGCTATGCAAAATAAGAGCAAAAAGCAAGAACTGGCGCTACTCCACGAGAGTATCATCTGCAAAAATACCAGGACACAACCAAATAAGACTAACGACGATGCACGGCTTATACGAAAATATTAAAACACATAGAAGCACGTTACACAATCAAACAAAGCACTTAAGTTCAAATTCTCAAACGAAAACAGAGTAATTCATGCATTTAAAAATGCAAATCAAATCCAAATGCAACGAAAGTTTACGGACATGCTTAAATTATCATAAAGGAGTATGCATTCGAATTTTGGGAAAATCGGACATCACATGCAAAAGTTAGAAAATTTAACGAAAATTTAAAACGCACTATTCATAGACCCGAACATGTTATAAACTCGTAAATCATGCAATTCGGAAAAGACGATTCTCGGAGCGACCCGAAGTGAAAAATGGGCCTTGACTTACAGAAGGTCAGGGCACTATTCGACCAGGCCACACGGCCGTGTGTCGAGGCCGTGCACAATCGGACGAACAAGCATGGCCTCATGCACACGGCCTCAAGGCCGTGTGCACAACCCATGCACCATCCCAAACACGCACGGTCTCTTGCACGGCCGTGCAAGAGGCCGTGTACACCCACACGGGCTTGCCACACCCCGTGTGCGTAAATATTGAGCAGAACATGTAGAACATCAAACCCAATATGCGAAAATCAATCCTAATTCAACATTTAACTAATTAAACATGCGAATTAAACCCTGATTTTCACATATAATCATCTACAACATATAATCTACATATAGAAACGATAAACACAAAATTCCATCCACCAATTCTATAAAAATCACATAAAACCTAATAATACCTACTATTCACAAAAATGAGAAATATGAAGTATAGAAGACATTAAACGAGAGAATCGTTAGAAGCTTACTCGTACAAAAGATCACAAGGAATTCGTAGGCGTAAACGATTCGAAAATCCGTCGGGAAACGAAGTCGGGACGATCGATTGAAATCTCTTCCTTCTCTTTCTCTTTTTCCTTCTCTTTTCTTTTCTTTTTCTTCCTTGTTGATTTTTTGAACGAGAGTGAGGTGAGAGAGAGACTTAGTCAATCATTGACTAGGTTGTAAAATCGAAGGGGTAAATTCGTAATTTTGTAAAATAAGTTTGAAAACTCACGTTGTCCAAATAATATGTAATTACAGTCAAAATTCATATAATTAAACACACATTGACAATTAGTGATTTAAATATCAAAATTCACTCATTTACGAAATTATCCTAATATCTTAGAATAAATATCAAATTAAAATAATAATTTGCGAAATAACTCGATTCAAACATACCAGATTATAAATCGTATTTTCGGGTCGTTACAGGCTGGTTAGGAGGTTGACTAGTCTAAGTTGATACGAACGGTGGTGCTAACCGCGTCTCCTTAATTCACTATACGGTGGTGCTAATCGCGTCTCCTTAAATCACTGACTGAATGACTTTTGGTGGTGGAGTACTTGACTACGCCTTTGCATGATTTTCATGAATTGGGAGCCATAACGAGAGGGCCTGTTCTAGCTGGGACACTTTATTGCATGACTTATTGCATTATTTATTTGTCTAATTAATTTACGGCTTTTGTTACGAGTGGAAGCACATTCCGGCTTTCTTCATTTAGCAGGTGTATTTCTGTAGCGCCCCCTGAAGAAGGAACGCCACATCCGCACCGAAAAGCGAACTCCCGAGCTTTGGCGAGGGGCCTTAACTCAAAAACCCACTCCGGAGAACGGCACTCAAGCAAAGACCACCGGCTACAGCGACCATATCCCAACAACAACCACAACCAACCAGAGCAATGCGGAAGCGATTTAAAAGAAAACCGATAAAGTCCATAATAGCCTACGAAGCTAACATAATATCAATTAAACATTTGCAGTTTGAAATACTGTGACGACCCATAATTCCCAAGCTCAGAATTAGCACGTTTATCGAGATACAACCATTTATGGTCCCGACGTCTTTCATAATTACACGTTTTCCAACTCTTGCATTTAAAGAATTTTTCATAACCATTAATTTGGCTTTTAAAACTCACAGCATTAATAAGAATTATATTTGCATCGTTTTGTCACTAACTAGGGTCAATTTGGTAAATTTATATTTTTAGCTCGTTTAATCGAATCTAGTAATTTAACAGTGCACGTTGGACCGGAATCCAATGTATTAAAGATGTATTTCATCAAGGTTCCAAATATTATTCATCAAATTATATTTCCAAAATATTGCATTTCTGGCCCAAAATTATTTATACTTTGACCCCACTCGATATTGACTTTTTGTAAATGCCCGATTTTTTATGAAACGAACCTCAAACCTTGTTAAGCTTTTCATTACGGTCATTTTGACACTAAGTATGCCTAATTCCGAGACTTTGCATTTTTGTCTCGTTTTTCGAAAAATATATATAGTAACCTTCCATATTTAGAAACCACACACACATCGACAATCATCGAACGACGTGCCATTCTCTCCCAAACACAATTTTTGCAACGTTGTTGGAATTCGACGAATCATATGTCCAGACGACCGTATCGATGAGACGAATCCAACCGTACTATTTTCCCGGCCATCGGAGCAGCGACGACGGCGTAACGGCGGGAGAACCAAACGGCGGCACTATTCTCCGATCTGACTTTTCCGGCGACGGTGAGACTTAAGACCGGTCGGGCCTGAACCGTTCCGACGAGAGGAATCCATTGGCGGTAGTCTTGAGTCCATCCGACCATCGACGGCGGAGATGCGGCCCATTTTCAGGCGCGGCATGGGTGGAGCTCCGGCGACATTTCAGGCGGCGCCACCATCACGGACCACCAAGGTTCTGACCGGCGTGACAAGACGAGAAGATTGGCGGTGGTCTCGTGGCGTGACTCCCTCAGACGGCGGCGCTCTGGCCATTTACAGGCGGCGCGCGGAGGAGCCACGGCCGAGGTGGTGGTCCGACGTGCTCCGGTCTCCATTTTCATCGATCTTTAGGTTCTTTCCAACCTTCTCGACGTGGGTAAGCTTTCTACGAACTCCATTCGCGAATTCGATAGCCCGATTTTGAGTAATTTTGATTCTTGTATTAAGGGTCCATTGGAGCTTCAAACTGAAATTAAACTCCGGTGAGTGACCGGATCTAGAAACGGGCTTGGGGGAAGTGACGGGATCGACGAGAGGAACATTTGAGTATAAGGGTCCGATTGCGTTGGCGGCGGTCCGGCGGCGGCAGACGGTGATCAGCGGTTTTGACACTGTTTCGGCGAGAATCTGGCGACGGTGTCTTCGGACAAATTCATCGTCTAGACACAACGGTTCTAACGGCGCTGGTATTACCTCAATCCGATTTACCGTTTGTCTTTTATGACCATTTTTGTATGATTATGTATATATGTCAACTTTCGCACTAGCTTTTAGATTTTCGAATCAATTAAGCTAAATTTGCTTGTACCTTAACTTGTAGCATCATTGTAAATTGATGAATATTGTCGATGTATGATTGTATAGTTGAATTGATGAGATTTGGGTTCGATTAAACTTGGATTATGAGTGAATGTTAGATTGTAGCTTTTGAGCTTTTGGAAAAAGTTGTTAAGTTGATAAGTTGTAATTCAATTGATTGACTTGAATGGGTTATGAATGTTTATTGTGGAATTTCAATCATACCATCCAAGTAGTTTATTCTTAAATGTTTATATTTAATCAAATGTTATTTATTATTCGTTTATTCCACGATTTACATGCTAAATGACCAATTTGCCCCTACTTGTCCTTTTATGCTTAAATATTGTATTTTCGTCTCTAAGCATGTTGCATTTTCATAGCCGAGCGTCAGTGTCTGTTTTCTCATTCGTGTCAGTCATTCATCCTCTAGACCCCGTATTTTCAGGTGGGATCTCTGATGGAGAATCATATCTGTTTCTTGCTTGCTTTTCTCGTTTGTCGAGCTACAGGTAAGGGTTTAAATGTTTTCAACTGGGGCAAGATCATAGATATATATAGGTTTGCGAAATAAATTATTATCCCGCCTTTTCTTCTTGCTTGTTGTACCTGCCTTTACTATTTCCTTATGTGCTTAGTCAAACCTTTTAATAGAAAAACCTATATCTATAATATTTTACAAACATTTTCAGCTAGAGGCAAGGAAAACCCATTTGTTTTAAATGTGAACTTTGGTCTCTCGACCTCACAAATATAACCTTATCTCGAATGGCCCCTTTGGCCTCCCACACCCTGATTCCCTATTTTCAAATGGCCCTTTTGGCCACTTAAATTGTTATTAATTTCAAGCGAGCCATGGACTGGATTGTGACTTTGGGGCCCAGGAGTTATACAGGAGGTGAGCCTGGAGACGAGCGTCTAGGGCAAATCCTGATGTGTACTCTAGGTATTGATTTAGGCCAGTCGGGAGGTTTGACTGACCTAAGTTAATGCGACGGTAGCGCCTTGAGCGTTTCCTTAAATTATGTACGGTAGCGTTGTGGGGAACCACTCGTTTCCTTAAATTGTGATTGGATCACGACTTTTGGTGGTGGAGTACTTGACTACGTGTTTTCATTAATGGGAGTTATAAGGAGAGGGCCTGTTCTCGCCGGGACACATTATTACATGACTTATTGCATCACTTGTTTGTCTAAATGATTTACGGCTTTCGTTACAAGTTGAAGCACATTCCGGTTTTCTTCATTTAGCATATGTATTTCCCTATATATATATATAAAACCCGGAAGCGTGGCTCGAACTTGCCAACTTATGCCTTGCTTATTGTTCAAACTATTTACTTGAATTACGAGCCGTTTTTACTTATCATTTCCAACTTATTTATGCCATGTCTTTCGAACTTGTAAAGGCCTCGTGACTCAACTAATATCATTTCAAAATAAACGGCTTGACCTTAAGTGCAAATGTTTTCAAAGGATCCGGTTCGTCAACCTTTTGTGTTTTCAAATAAAGCCGAACCCGAATGCTGCTTTGTGTTATAGTTTTACAACTTATATTATTGTATGTATCTTTATGAAAACGAGTAACATTCACCCCTCTTTGGTTTTAATCAATAAACAACGAACTGTGATCAATACCTATATTGTATTACCCCCCCTTACTGAGTATCCTTTATACTCACCCCTTCTATTTTAGTTCTTGCTTCAGGTAGACAGGTGGCGGTGTCACCTATCTTGTCAGTCGGCAGCAGCAGGTCTAGGTCGGCTCTTGTCTCTTGTCTTCTTAGTGTCCCAACAACAGTCGAGTCTTTACTTTCTGAATTGATTCGAATTACTGTATTTAACATTATGATTACCTTATGTACCAATGTGCCCCTGATGTGGGATAGTTAGTTGAGCCATGGATGGCTTTTATGATTAAACTGTTGTTTATGAATTCGCTTCCGCATTTCTCTGTTTGTTGTTGTTGTTGTTGGGGCGTTGTGTTGTTGTTGCCGGAGTTTGATTGAGTGCTTGCCGTTCGCCGAGATGAATTTTTGCATGGGGTACATTCATTTACCTTGTTTAGGAGTTCGTCTTGGTGCAGATGTGGTGTCCTTTCTCCTTCTACGAAAAGGGGCGCTACAAATACAATAGAAGCATAAACACACAGTGCCATCCATGGCTCAACTAGTCTATCCTGTGCAATCCTAGATATCTTCAACTATCCCACATCAGGGGCACATAAGATACATACGGTAAATGAAGCAGTAAAGAGTACGAAAGTATTTAAATACAATAAATCAAGACTCGATAGTTGTTGGGACCACTGACAAGACAAACCGGACAATGAGACTGAGCCTATCTAGACCTGCTGATGCCGACTGACAAGATAGGTGACGTCGCCACTTGTCTACCTGAAGCAAGAACCAAAAATAGCATGGGTGAGTATAAAGGATACTCAGTAAGGGGGTTTTGATCACAGTTCGTCATTTTTCATTTAAAACCAAAAGTAGTGAATGTTGCTTGTTTTGAGAAAGAATATAAATAACAATATAAGTTGTAAAAACGACACAAAGCAACACTCGGGTTCGGCTTGCTTGGAAAACACGAAAAGCTTGACGAACCGGATCCTTTAAAATATTTGCACGTAATATCAAGCCGATAAATTGAAAGAATATTAGTTGAGTCACGAGGCCGATACAAGTTCGAAAGGCATGATCTAAATAGGGTAGAAATGATAAGTAAATGCGGCTCGCAATTCAACTAAATAGTTTGAATAATAAAGGAGGCTTAAGTGAGGCAAGTTCGAGCCACGCTTCCGGATTTTATATATATATATATATATAGGGAAATACATATGCCAAATGAAGAGAACCGGATTGTGCTTCGACTTGTAACGAAAACCGTAAAACAATTAGACAAATAAATAATGCAATAAGTCATGAAATAGTGTGTCCCGGCGAGAACGGACCCTCTCCTTATAACTTCCATTTATGAAAAAAATCATGCAAATACATAGTCAAGTACTCCACCACCAAAAGGTCATGATCCACTCAGAATTTTTATGGAAACGCGTGTTAACAACGTCACCCTCATCAGATTTTATGGAAACGCGTGTTAACAACGTCACCCTATCAGAATTTTCTAGGAAGCGCGTAGCCTACAATGCCACCCTCACACTAACTCAGGCTAGCCAACCACCTGGCCGACCTAAGCGAATACGGATTGGAGTACACATCGGGATTTGCCCTAGACGCTCGTCCCCAGGCTCACCTCCTATATACTCCGGGCCCACTTCATTATACCATCCAGGGCTCGCATTTGAAAACTATGACAGTTTAGGTGGCCAAAAAGGCCATTCAAAAATAGGGAATCGGGGTGTGGAAGGCCAAAGGGGCCATTCGAGACAAGGTTATAGTTGCGGGGTCGAGAGACCAAAGTTCGCGTTTAAAACAAATGGGTTTTCCTTGCCTCTAGTTGAAACTGTTTGTAAAATGTTATACATATAGGTTATGCTATGAAAAGGGTTGACTAAGCACATAAGGAATAGTAAAGGCAGTACAATAAGTAATAATAAAAGCGGGGTAGTCATTTATTTCGCAAACCTATATAAGACTATGTCCTTTCCCCAGTTAAGAGAAGTTTAAACCATTACCTGGCTCAACACGAAAATATGAAAGCAGGCGGTAGTCAGGTTTCTCCCTCGTTGGTCCCACCTGTAATACACAGGGCATAGAGGATGAAAACAAGACCGACAATACTAAAAGCAAGACACGAACAACAGACGACGCACGGCAATTCATATAAACTCCACTCATGCTACAAGTGCAATATGGAAAGTCAGATAATTAATGTTGTAAGGATATATAAAATATGGAACAACATTTAAAGGAGTATTAATGCAGTTATAATTGATGGGAGAACATTAGAAATTAAATATCAAAGACATGCTAAAACGCAATTAGGGCACGTAGGCATGCTTAAAATAATATAAGGACGCTCTCTCGCGAATACGGGATCAAACGGATAAGGAACGGGAAAGGTGGGATAAAATTCCTAAACGAGTAAGGCATCAATTGACGGTCAAATAAGGTCGGATAATTCATTGCTTTGGGGATAAATAGGTTTTGAAACACTACGAAGCTATAGGTGAAATCGGAATTCGAATCCGAGGTCAAACGGGAAAATAGCATTATTCAAAAGGGGTAAAAATGGTAATTAACGTGAGCAACACTCGAAAACAAGCTAGAAAAATGGTTAAGGGGGTTGCACCGGCCTGTGCACGGTCTTGAGACCGTGCAGTAGCCTGTAAGTGATCACGTAAGGGTGCAAGGTCTTGTGCACGAGCTCAAGACCGTGCGCAAGGCCGTGTGAAGGCTAGAGGGGCATGCACGGTCTTGTGCACGGGCTCAAGACCTTGCGCAAGGCCGTGTGAAGGTTTTAAGGGTGTGCACGGTCTTGGGCACGAGCGCAAGCCCGTGCGCAGGCCCGTGCGGGTCTTTTGGGAGCAGAAAAGGTGCAGATCGCGAGTTTAACGCAAAAACGAACATTCAAGCTCATAGATCTCCTAATTTACACCATAAAATATCTAATTTCAACATATAATCATATATATCATATAAGATACACATAGGTCCAAGAAATACGTAAAATGGTCAAGTAAATCTCCCTAAACACGAAAATCCTAAAACTATAAAATTCTATATAAAACTCACGAAAATCGCAACGAGGAAGGAACGAAATGAAATGGGGTAAAAGGATTACCGGTAGAGAATGTAGTGAGGATCGTTCGGGTTTTCACGGCTCGTCAATCGGGCGAGAAACGGGCTCGGTAGGGCGTCGGGAAGTTTCCTCCTTTCTTCTCCTTCTCTTCTCGTTCCTTTCTTCTTTTTCCTTCTTTGTGTAATGAGAGAATGAAAGAGATAGGTAGATATTTAGGAAAATATCTCGGGGGGGTAAAATAGTCATTTAGGCTTTTAAGGCCATTTAGGTAATTTAAGTAATTGAGGGCATTTAAAAGTTAAGTTAAATCAATCTTTTCCACAAGATTAATTAATCCAATTGGATTGATCGAGAAATTAGGCAAGAAAGGATTCGCGTAATAATTAATAATATAATTAAATATTCGGGTCGTTACAATACTCCCCTCTTCAAAAGAATCTGTCCTTAGATTCTCCTCCGGACTTCGGGGTTAGTTAAGAGGAGTATAATCTAAGAGTTCTAATAACGCGAATTAAAAACGAACATTTAGGAGCAATTAAAATACATTATAAAACATCATTCATAACAAAAATATTTAAATGCAAATAACATTCCAAATAAAATTCAAAGTCATGCGAAAGACGGAATTACAAAAAAAACCCTAAACAAAGCTAACGACGAAGAAGAAAATAAAGGTAAATAGCTCATGGCTCATCGGGACCACGTCGGGAATACTGCTCGAGTTGCTCCGAAAGTGACTTCTGCATCTCGGCAATAGATCCATTAAGTGCTGAGTACTGGCTGTCGATGTGAGCATGCTGAGCTGCAAAGCCCTCATTGATCTGTCTCTCCTGTTGGGCGAATCTCTCGTCGTTCATACATCGGGAATCGGAGAACTCCGCATAGAATCGATGCAGATCAATAGGTTCATGGTCCTGAGTGTTTCCTCTAGCGTGCGAAAACTCAGGGATCGATGCATCCTATCCCAATAACTGCCGGTAGATATGTTGAGCCTGCTTGTGGACCTCTGGGTTCGGGGGTCCTTCATCGCGAGCATCATGCTTGGCGACTTCCCTTAAGGGTAGGCCATCTACTAAGACGTGCGGGTCATTTCGCCTCGGACCTTTTGTGCAGATCGCCATCTGGACTAGAGTCCCAGAACTAATCGAGGTCGAACCTCCAATGGCGACCTAATTCCGAGACTTCACATTTTTATCTCATTTTTTGAAAATAGATATTTATAGTAACTTTCCATATTTAGAAACCACACACACACCGATGAACATCGAACGACGAGCCTTTCTCTCTCAAACGTGATTTTTGAAACATTGTCAGAATTGGACGAATGAAATGATAAAATTCAAATTAAGGAGCCATTAAATCGCGGTATTTCTTTTCCTGAGAGCGATTTCATGTATAAAAGCGATTTCTTTTCCTTTTCTTTTCTTAAATAAAGACTTAATCAAATACTAATCATATATATATACACATGTCTAGACGACCGTATCGACGAGACGAATCCAACCATACTATTTTCCCGGCCATCGGAGCAGCGATGGCGGCATAGCGGCAGAGTGAACCTAATGACAGAGCATTTTCCGATCTCTCATTTCTGGCAACGACAAGAGCTAAGACTGGTCGGATTTGGACCGTTTTGATGAGAGGAATCCATTGGCAGTTGTCTCGACTCCATCCGACCACCGACGGCGAAGATATGGCCGCTTTTTAGTTGCGATGTTGGTGGAGCTTCGACGATGATTCCGGCGACGTCACGATCGCGGACCACCTGGGTTTTGACTGCCTTGAGGAGAGGAATCTTTTGGTGGTAGTCTTGTGGCGTGATTTGACCAGACAAAGGAGCTGTGGTGGCGCGTGGGTGGCATAGTGGCTGAGGCGCGGTTGGGCGATTTTCGGTGAGCTTCTCTGACAATATTTAAGGGTTTTCCGACTTCTCAACGTGGGTAAGCTTCCTAACTCCTATTCCGAATTCGATAGGCCGATTGTGAGTAATTTCGATTCTTGGATTTTAGGGTTCTTTGGAGCTTCGAAGTGAAATTAAACTCCGGTGAGTGACCGGATCGAGAAATGGGCTTGAGGGAAGTGACGGGATCGATGAGAGAAATGTTTGAGTATAAGGGTTCGACCACGTTGGAGGCGGTCCGGTGGTGGCAGACGGTTTCTGGAAATTTTGACACTGTTCTAGTGGGAATCCGGTGACGGTGTCTTCGGACAGATTCTTCATCTCGACGCAATGGTTCTAACGGCATTGGTATTACCTAAATCCGATTTACCAGTTGTCTGTTATGGCCATTTTTGTGTGATTATGTATGTATGTCAACTTTCGCACTAGCTTTTAGCTTTTCGAATCAATTAAGCTGAATTTGCTTGTACCTGGGCTTGTGGCATGTTTGTAAATCGTTGATTATAGTCTATGTATGATTGTATAGTTGGATTGATAGGATTGGGTTCGATTAAACTTGGCTTAGGAGTGAATGTTAGATTGTAGCTTTTGAGCTTTTGTGAAAAGATGTTAAGTTGATAAGTTGTAATTCAATTGATTGACTTGAATGGGTTATGCATGTTTATTGTGGAATTTCAATCATACCCCTTGAGTAGTTTATACTCAAATGTTTATATTTAATCAAATGCTATTTGTTATTCGTTTATTCGACGTTTTACATGTTAAATGACCAATTTGCCCCTACGTGTCCTTTTATGCTTAAATGTTGTATTTTCATCTCTAAGCAGGTTGCGTTTTGGTAGCCGAGCATCTATATGCTTCTTTGTGTGTGTCAGTCCTTGATCGTCTAGGCCCCGTGTTTTCAGGTGGGATCTCTAAGGGAGAATCATATTTGTTGCTTGCTTGTTTTTCTCGTTTGCCGAGCTAGGTAAGGATTTAAAATGCTTTCAACTAGGTCAAGGACGTAGTTATATAGGTTTGCAAAATAACTTATTATCCTATCTTTCTTATTGCTTGCTGTTCCTGCCTTTACTATTTCCTTATGTGCTTAGTCAGACATTTTCGATAGCAAAACCTATGCATCTACAAAATGATTTAAAATGCTTTCAACTAGAGACAAGTAACTTATTTGTTTTAAAAGTAACCATTTGATCTTAGAGGCACATACAAGTAATGTCGTTAGCGACATCCGCTAGCATGCTGCCGAAGCGTACGACACTTATGAGTATTTCTAAGATCATTACATCAACTTGTCTCAAAAGCCCCTTTGGCCATTCATACTTAACTTCTTGCATCATTTTCCAAACGACCCTTTTGGCCACCCAAACTGTTCTTGATTTCTAAGCGAGCCATGGACTGGATCATGACTTTGGGTTTAGGAGTTATACAGGAGGTGAGCCTAGAGACGAGCGTCTAGGGCAAATCCCGATGTGTACTCTAGGTGTTAACTTAGGCCGGTCGGGAGGTTTGTCTAGTCTAAGTTAATGCGACGGTAACGCCTTGAGCGTTTCCTTAAATTGTCTACGGTAGCATTGTGGGGCACCACTTGTTTCCTTCAATTGTGATTTGATTGACTTTTGGTGGTGGAGTAATTGATTTCATGATTGCCATGATTGGGAGTTATAAGGAGAGGGTCCGTTCTCGCGGGACACATTATTGCATGACTTATTGCATTATTTTTTTGTTTAAATGATTTACTACTTTCGTTACTTAGTCAAGGCACAATCCCGTCTATCATTTCTTGTTCTTGCAATGTTAACTGTACATTTCTACTACTTGACGTATTGTGAATCAACTAAGCCCTCATTGAACTATCGGCTTGACATTATGTGCAAATGTTTACAAACGATCCGGTTCGTCAACCTTTTTGTGTTTTCAAAGTAAGCCGAACCCGAGTGTTGCTTTGTCTTATAGTTTTATAACTTATATTATAATTTGTAGCTTTATCAAAATGAGCAACATTCACTACTTTTGGATTTAAAAGATAAACGGCGGACTGCGATCAATACTTATATTGTATAACCCCCCTTATTGAGTATCCTTTATACTCACCCCTTCTACTTTGGTTCTTGCTTTAGGTAGACAGGTGGCGGTGTCACATATCGTGTTGGTCGGCAGCAGCAGGTCTAGGTTGGCTCATGTATGCTTCTCACATATGTATGCTTTATTTGAATCTTATATGCCTTACGTGATCATTCCATTAACCGAGCATGCATCCTTTTCTAGTTTGTTTTTCACAGGTGCATAATGTCTCTGTAGCGGGCACCCCAAACGGGTAACGCACGCCCCGCACCGAGCCTCAATCCGAAGCCGAAACAGAAATCCGACCCTAAATTGAAACCCGACGAACGGCAAACCGATTTACTCAATCACTAGGCGGGGCTTTTGTAAAACAACAGACGACAACAATGCGAGAGCGGAAGCAACAACCAAACCAAATTCTATATAGCAACATTCAAAGCAGCTCAATTGCACAAATAATTAAAGCCCACCAAGGCTAGCGGAATTCAATTACTATAATATAATAAACGGGTTCGATACAATATCCCGGTGACACCCAATAACGGGTTCAATATATCAATCCCGATAACATATACATATAACCTAATCATGAACTTAAAACAATCTAGAAAGGAACAATCACCGAAAAGAAAGAAAACCCGCGAAACAAGACTGACGATGCCCACCTAGTTACCACCTGAAACAGATAAGGTTAAAAGCAGGGAGGGTTAGTCAAATGACTAAGTGAGGGGAAAATGGGAATACATACATAATAACATACAAGAATAAATCACCATTTTAACTTAAAAGAAAACAAACGTAAGAGAAGGATTTTCATAAACATTCGGTGATTTATCATAACATAACATAACGGGACATATCATATTGCTCGGCGAGACGAGCCCTCAACTCCTCATATCATATCATAACATACCTGAAAAACATACCAACCTTATCCCTCCCATGTAGCAGAAGGACCGCTAAATCCAACTGCTCTATAGGCATAATAGCCTATCTCACGGCTGACACGAAGTCTCCGTCGCAGGAGCACAAAGGTTGCCACTCCGGCCTCACCCGTGCTCCCGGTAAACATGGAGCAAACTACCGAATTCCACCATAGACTCGCTGTCTATCTGGCTTCATCCGATCGCCATACTCCGGGGCCCACAAAGACATAACGGACACACATATCATATCTCGCATTTTTCATAACTATCATTTTCCTATTGAAATAGGAATCAAGATATTTCGGGGAGGGCCAAAAGGGCCGTTTGAGACAGGCGATGTAACGGTAGGAAACGCAACCGGGTGTTCCATCGTCCTGGGGGAGAAACCCGCACTAACGACTTCACTCAACGAGAAGGTTTCCAAACCCAAAATTACATTTAAATCGAAACATAGTTCGCTTGTCTCTTTTTGAAAACATTTCGAAATCATCTACATAATAGTCATTTGATATCAAATCCATTGTTCTTAAACCTCATAAAAGTAATAAGAATAAAGTATTTACTAAATATAGTAATACGGGATGAAAACGTAAATTATACATGCGAGGCTTATTTAGTGAGGCTTAACAATACATATCTACATAATACGGAATAACAACGGAAACCTCACCTGGCGACAACCCAAAAGAAAGCCCAAAACGGAAACGAGCAACCTAATCCACGAGAGTGGAACCTGCAACTGACAAACGACATAACCACATAAGACATACGACGACGCACGGCTCATACGAAAGCATAGAAACACGTAAAAGCACATTATACAATCACATAAAACACTTAGGTTCAATTATCAAACATAACGAAGTAATTCATGCATTTAAAAATGCAAATCAAATCCAAATGCAACGAAACTTTACGCACATGCTTACATTATCATAAAGGAGTATGCATTCGAATTTCGGGGAAATCGGACTTCACATGCAAAAGTTAGAAAATTTAACGAAAACCTAAAACGCACTATTCATATACCCGAACATGTTATAAATTTGTAAAACATGCAATTCATAACTATTTCATATATATCGAATACACGAGCGAAGAAAGAATTCGGAAAAGACGAGCCTCGGAGGGACCCGTACGCCAAAATTGGCCCTGACTTGCAGAAGGTCAGGGCCTGTTCCATCGGGCCACACGGGCTCATGCACACGGCCTTGAGGCCGTGTGCACCAAGACCGTGTGCACACCAAAGGGACACGCACGGCCTCTCTACAGGCCGTGTAGAGAGCCCGTGCAGAACCAATACGCACGGCCTCTCTACAGGCCGTGTAGAGAGCCCGTGCACATGCACACGGGCTTGCAACACCCCGTGTGCATAGGCCGTGTGCGTGCGATAACAGCAGAAAATTCACAGAAACTCGAAACCTTCGCAAATTCAATCCTAAATCCAACATTTAATCATCTAAACATGCAAATCACGCCCTAATATGTACATATAATATTCTACATCATCTAAGCTACACATAGAGTCCAAAATCATAAAATTCCATCCATAAATTCTCTCAAAATCGTATAAAACCTAATTTATTCAACTATAAACAAAATCGAGAAATACGAGGCATAGGAGACATTAAACGAGAGGGATGTGAAAGGCTTACTCGTAGAATAGATCGCGGGGAGTTCGTAGGCGTAAACGGTTCAAAAATCGGTCGGGAAACGGGGTCGGGACGATCGTTTGAATCTCTTCCTTCTCTTTCTCTTTTTCTTCTCTTTTCTTTTCTTTTTCCTTTGCTGTTTACGTGAATGAGGTGAGAGGGAGAGTTTTGAGAGTTAGTCAAATAATTGACTCAGGTTGAGAATCGAAAGGGCATTTTTGTAATTTCGTAAAATAAGTTCAAAAACTCACATTGTCTAAATAACACATAATTACAGTCAAAATTCATATTATTAAACGCACATTGACAATTCGTAATTTAAATATTAAAAATCACTCATATACGAAATTGTTATAAAAAACATATAATAATTAATAAAATAAATCATAAATCGCGAGGGAAATCGATTCGGGCTCCCGGTTCACAACACGAATTTTCGGGGCGTTACAGTCTCATCGAAGACCCCCTACTGCTCCAACACCCCCGAACCCAATGGCTGAAGAATGGGTATCAATTATTCGACAGATAGCCATGCAAGTATGTCAAGGGTTACAACAACAACAGCAGCAGCACGTACCCGCCAGACAGGCTGAGGGCCAAACAGTGGACAGATTTCTCTACTATAGCCCGCCCTGCTTTGAGGGCAAACCAAATGATTTTAAGGCTGAGGCCTGGATATCTGGTTTGGAGCAGATCTTTCGAGTACTACACTGTGGTGACCCCGAGAGGGTTAAGTATGCTACCTTCCTTATGAGAGGACCAGCTCGAGATTTGTGGCACTTCACAGAATGGAGATGGATCGCCCAGGGAGTTCCCCTCAGTTGGTAACGATTTGCATCTGACTTCCGAATGAAGTATGTGTCGGAAGTGGTACGTGACAGCCGGGAGAGTGGAATTCATGTATCTCAACCAAGGAGCATCTACCGTAGCTCAGTATGAAGCACAGTTCAACCGTCTCATCACCTATGCTCCTCACTATGCCGCGGACGAATGAAAGAGAGCATGAAAGTTTATCGAGGGACTTCAGCCAGAGATCCAGAGAGCATTGATGGCACTTGGCATCCGTCTTTACCCCGATGCAGTTACCCGAGCTATCAGAGTGGAGTCCGAACTCCAAATAATGAACCAGAGTGCCCCTCCTATGATAAGATCCTCTTCCAATGAGATAACAAGAAGAGAACCAGCCGGACCGAGTACCTTTTGGTCATGGAGACCACACTACGAGATGTCGGAACCTACCAAACCTGAAGTGAATGAGGACCCCATCCCCTGTGAGTACTGTGGAAACACAAATCACAAGACTGCAAAGTGTAGGAGGAAATTGGGGTGTTGCCTCAGATGTGGGAGCAGCAAGCATCAGGTTCAAGATTGCCTCGACTCAAGGAACCCTCGGGGAAGAAAAAGGGGATCTCCACCCTGATACCGACTCGCAAAGGTATACTGCATTATCATAACATGCATTTGTATTTACATATTCCGAATGATAAATGCTACTTGTGTTTGCTATTTAGTTTCTCCATTACTTGCACCTGTAGAACGAGAAGTTTATTTCGTGTTCCTTTATGTGTTAGAATCTGAGGACATATTCTTTTGAAGGGGGAGTGTAACGACCCGAATATTTTAATTATATTATTAATAATTACGCGAATTCTTTCTTGCCTAATTTCTCGATCTATCCCATTGGATTAATTAATCTTATGGAAAAGATTGATTTAACCTATCTTTTAAATGCCCTCAATTACTTAAATTACATAAATGCTCTTAAAAGCCTAAATGACCATTTTACCTCCCCGAGATATTTTCCTAAATATCTATCTCTCTCTCTCATTCTCTCATTAAACAAGAAGGAGAAAAGAAGAAAGAAAAGAAGAAAGAAAGGAGAAAAGAGAGAAAATCTTCCCGACGCCCTACCGAACCCGTTTCTCGCCCGATCGACGAGCCGTGAAAACCCGAACGATCCTCACTACATTCTCTACCGGTAATCCTTTTTCCCCATTTCATTCCGTTCGTTCTTTCTTGCGATTTTTGTGACTTTTGTATAGGATTTTTATATATTAGGATTTGCGTGTTTAGGAAGAATTACTTGACCATTTTACGTGTTTCTTGTGCCTATGTGTAGCTTATATGATATATATGATTATATGTGGAAATTAGGATGTTTTATGGTGTAAATTAGGAGATGTATGAATTTAAATATTGATTTCGCGTGAGAGGTTTCGCGATCTACTGAGTCTGCTGCTCAGTAGATCCACACGGGCGAACGCAGGGTCTTGATCAAGACCGTGCAGGAGCCCATGCGCTTCACTTTTCAACCTGGCCCGTGCACGAGCCCGTGCGCATGCCCGTTTGCACCTGCACGGTCTTGGCACCGTGCCCAAGACCGTGCGGGAGGCCGTGCACCCCTTTTTGTGCTTGCACCGGCTTGCCAAGCCCGTGCGTTGGCCGGTGCAACATACTTAGTGCATTTTCCAGCCTTTTCCTTTCTTGCACTTCGGGAATTGGTCAACCCCACTCATTTAAATGTTGACTTTTCTCATACGACCTCCGAATATCAATCTGATTTCACCTATAGCTTCCTCGAGCCTCGGGATTTGATATTCTTCATAATTTACAATTTAGCCGACCCTAATTGACCGTCAATTGACACCTTTCTCGTTTAGGGATTTTTCCCATCTTTTCCGTTTCTTGTCCGTTTGACCCCGTTTTCGCGAGAGAGTTCCGTTATATTATTTTAAGCATGTCTACGTGCCCTAACTGCGTTCTAGCATGCTTTCCATATCATTATATGCTTAATTGCCTGGCTTTCCATATTGTATCTGTAGCATGAGTGAAGTTATATTTGAATTGCCGTGCGTCGTCTGTTGTTCGTATCTTTCTTTTGTTATTGTCGGTCTCGTTTTCATCCTCTAGGCCCTGTGTATTATAGGTGGGACCAACGAGGGAGAAACCTGACTACCGTTTCTTTCATACTGTCGTGTCGAGCCAGGTAAGGGTTTTAAATTGTTTTCAACTGGAGTAAGAACATAGTTACTTAGGTTTGCGAAATAAACCACTATCCCGCTTTATTATTACTTGTTGTACTGCCTTTACTATTCCTCACATGCTTAGTCAAACCTTTTAATAGCAAAACGAAAATGATTTGAAATACTTTCAACTAGAGACAAGGAAAACCCATTTGTTTTAAATGCGAACTTTGGTCTCTCGACCTCGCAATTATAACCTTGTCTCGAATGGCCCCTTTGGCCTTCCACACCCCGATTTCCTGCTTTCGAATGGCCCCTTTTGGCCACCCAAACTATCATTCATTTCAAAAGCGAGTCATAAATTATTTAATGACTTGGGCCTGGAGTATACATGATGTGAGCCTGGGGACGAGCGTCTAGGGCAAATCCCGATGTGTACTTCTAACGTGTTGACTTGGGCCAGCTAGGAGGTTGGCTAGCCTAAGTTGATGCGAACGGTGGTGCTAATCGCGTCTCCTTAAATCCTGTACGGTGGTGCTAATCACGTCTCCTTAAATCCTGATGGTGGTGCTAACAGAGTCTCCTTAAATCCTGTATAGTACTGTTGGTGGTGGAGTAATTGACTATATGCTTACATGATTTTCAATTGGGAGTTATAAGGAGAGGGCCCGTTCTCGCCGGGATACATTATTTGCATGATTTATTGCATTTATTTCTTGTTTAATAGTTTTATGGCTTTCGTTACAAGTCGAAGCACCTTCCGATTCTCTTCAATTATCATATGTATTTCCCCATATATATATATATAAAATCCGGAAGCGTGACTCGTACTTGTTACCCTAAGCCTCCTTCATTATTCAATTAATTAGTTGAATTACGAGCCGTGTTTATTTATCGATTCCAACTTATTTATATCGTTCTTTTCGAACTTGTAACGGCCTCGTGACTCAACTAATATTCTTTCAATCGGCTTGATATTTCGTGAAAATGTTTTAAAGGATCCGGTTCTTCAACCTTTTGTGTTTCAAATAAGCCGAACCCGAGCGTTGCTTTGTGTCATTTTTCAACTTATATTCCGTTATTCTTATTCTTTCTCAAAACGGGCAACACTCACTACTTTTGGTTTTAAAAGATAAATGACGAACTGTGATCAAAACCCCCTTACTGAGTATCCTTTATACTCACCCCTGCTATTTTTGTTCTTGCTTCAGGTAGACAGGTAGCGACGTCACCTATCTCGTCAGTCGGCATCAGCAGGTCTAGATAGGCTCAGTCTTTCTGGTTTGTCTTGTCAGTGGTCCCAACAACCGTCGAGTCTTGTTTATTGTATTTATTTACTTTACGTACTTATGTGCCCCTGATGTGGGATAGTTGACGATATCTAGGATTGCATAGGGTAGACTAGTTGAGCCATGGATGGCACTATCTGTTTATGAACATTCTGTATTCTGATTATAAATGTTTCTTGATATTATGTTAGCCTCGTAGGCATTTATGGAATTTATCTGTT
The DNA here is from genome assembly GCA_958496215.1 of Verbena officinalis. NCBI lineage: Eukaryota > Viridiplantae > Streptophyta > Magnoliopsida > Lamiales > Verbenaceae > Verbena > Verbena officinalis. The sequence continues at coordinate 33,146,507 of OY292385.1, read as the reverse complement.
TACTTAAATCGCTTCCGCATATCTCTGTTTTATTGTGGTTGTTGTTGGGATGTAGTTGCTGTTGCCGGTAGTGTTTACTTGAGTGTCGTTCGCCGGAGTGGGTTTTTGAGTTGAGGCCCCTCGCTGAAGCTCGGGAATCCGTTTCGGTGCGGATGTGGCGGTCCTTCTTCAGGGGGCGCTAAAGGGAGTATTGTAGCAACCCGAAATTTCGGATTTATTCCGGAATAATATTTTATTCGCGCCGAAGGCTTTTCGTGAGAATATTTAGTATCACGAATAAGTTTTACCCGAGAACCCACTTTTTACCCGGAACTATATATTTTATCCCCGACCCTCTTTGATATCCTTTTTCCACATTTACCCCTCTTATATTCCTTATTTTACCAAGGATTACCATTTCACCTCCCCCGAACTCGCTTGAAACTATTCGTACTCCCCATACTACCTTGTGCACACTCTTGACAATCTTGCACTCTCTTGATCACACCCGATGCACCCTCTTGAGCACACACACACACCAAACCGAGAAGGAGAGTAGAGAGAGAAAGAAGAAAGGAGCGAGAGAGAAGAGGAGAAAAGGAATAAAAGAATAATCGCCCTACCGAGCCCGTTTCTCGCCCGATCGACGAGCCGTGAAAACCCGAAGGATTCTTGCTTCATTCTCTACTAGTAATCCGTTTACCCCATTTCATTTCATTCGCTCCTCGTTGCGATTTTCGTGGGTTTTTGATAGGATTTTATAGATTTGGGATTTTCGTGTTTAGGGAGATTTATTTGATCATTTTGCATGATTCTTGAACCTATGTGTAGCTAATGTGATATATATGCATATATGTAAAAATTAGCATGTTTTATGGAGTAGATTGAGAGATCTATTGATTTTTGTGATGGACGTGAGTGAGAGCTTCGCGAACTGCTGTTTTCTGCACCCAGAACATTTGGACGGGCTTGCGCACGGCTTGCCAAGCCGGTGCATAGCCCGGTGCGCACCCCTTTTGACCTGCACTGGCTTGAGCCCGTGCACGAGCCACTAACTAAGCCCGTTTGTACCTACACAGTTTTGAGAATGAGCTCAAGACCGTACGTTAGCCCGTGTGAATGCCTTAGACACTTTTCCAGCCTTTTTCTTTCTTTCATTTCGGGAATTTGGTCAATTCCTCTTAATTAAAATGTTGACTCTTGCAATCGAACTCCTAAAATCAATCCGATTTCACCTATAGCTTCCTTAGGATTCGAGATTTAATATTTTGCAAAGTTTGCAATTTTCTGGCCTTATTTGACCGTCAATTGACACCTTTCTCGTTTAGGGATTTTTCCCACTTTTCCCGTTTGTTATCCGTTTGATTCCGTATCCGCGTGAGAGCGTCCTTATATTATTTTAAGCATGTCTACGTACCCTAATTGCGTTTAAGCATGTCTTTAATATTTAATCTTTATGTTCTTCCATTATTTAGAATTTCATTAATATTTCCTTAATTGTTGTTCCATAATTGTGTATCTCTATATGTGGAATTATCTGGCTTTCCTTATTTCAAATGTAGCATGATTGAGGTTCTATTGAATTGTCGTGCGTCATTTGTTGTCTCGTGTCTTGCTTTTACTATTGTCGGTCTCGTTTTCATCCTCTAGGCCCTATGTATTACAGGTGGGACCAACGAGGGAGAAACTTGACTACCACTTGCTTTCATTCTGTCATGTGGAGCCAGGTAAGGGTTTACAATGTTTTCAACAGGGGCAAGGACATAGTTATGTAGGTTTGCGAAATAACTTATTATCCCGTCCTTCTTATTGCTTGCTGTTCTGCCTTTACTATTTCCGTATGTGCTTAGTCAAACCCTTGTGATAGCAAAACTTATGCATCTACAAATGATTTGAAATGCTTTCAACTAGAGACAAGTAACCTATTTGTTTTCAAAGTAACCATTTGATCTCAGAGGTACTTGTAAGTAATGTCGTTAGGGACGTCCGTCAGCATGCTCCCGAAGCTTACGACACTTGTGAGTAATTCTTAGATCGTTACACCAACTTATCTGAAAAGCCCCTTTGGCCATTCATACATAAGTGCTTGCATCATCTTTTCGAATGGCCCTTTTTGCCACCCAAATTGATATTGATTTCAAAAGCAAGCCATGGACTGGATCATGACTTTGGGCCCGGAGTGTACAGGAGGTGAGCCTGGAGACGAGCGTCTAGGGCAAATCCCAATGTATGCTTCTATGCGTGTTGACTTAGGCTGGTTAGTAGGTTGATTAGTCTAAGTTGATGCGAATGGTGGTGCTAACCACGTCTCCTTAATTCACTGTACGGTGGTGCTAATCGCGTCTCCTTAAATTGCTGACTGCATGACTTTCGGTGGTGGAGTACTTGACTACATGCTTTCATGATTGTCATGGTTGGGAGTTATAAGGAGAGGCCCATTCTCGCCGAGACACATTATTACATGACTTATTACATTACTTACTTGTCTATTTGATTTACTACTTTCGTTACAAGTCGAAGCACCTTCCGTTTTTCTTCATTTAGCATATGTATTTCCCTATATATATAGATAAAACCCGGAAGTGTGGCTCGAACTTGCCCAATTTAAGCCTTCTTTATTGTTCAAACTATTTAGTTGAATTACGAGCCGTGTTTACTTATCATTTCCAACTTGTTTGTATCATGCCTTTCAAACTCGTAACGGCCTCATGACCTAACTAATATCCTTTCAAATGATCGGCCTGACATTATGTGCAAATGATTTCAAAGGATCTGGTTCATCACCTTTTTGTGTTTTCAAAGTAAGCCGAACCCAAGTGTTGCCTTGGGTTATTGTTTTGTAACTTATATTGTTATTTGTATTCTTTCTCAAAACGGGCAACATTTACTACTTTTGGTTTTAAAAGATAAACGACGAACTATGATCAAAACCCCCCTTACTGAGTATCCTTTATACTCACCCCTTCTATTTTGGTTCTTGCTTCTGGTAGACAGGTGGCAGCGTCACCTATCTTGTCAGTCGGCATCAGCAGGTCTAGATAGACTCGGGTCTTGTAGTCTGGTTTGTCTTGTCAGTGGTCCCAACAACCGTCGCGTCTTGTTTATTGTATTTAATTGCTTTCGTACCATTTACTGCTTCATTTGCTTTATGTATCTTATGTGCCCCTAATGTGGGATAGTTGAAGATATTTAGGACTACACAGGATAGGCTAGTTGAGCCATGGATGGCACTACGTGTTTATGATTCTTTTGTATTTTGAACTGTAACTATTTAACGATATTATATTAGCCTCATAGGCTTTTATGGAATTGAACTTGTAACGGCACGTCCCCAAATACGGTGCCACGTGACGTCCCGCACCAAGTTACTATCCATAACAAGAACTGAGGTCCAGTTATGAACTATAACCTGGCGAACGGAAAAGAAATACCAGGCGGATCTGCTTTAGAAATAACAGGACAACGAACCATAATACAGCGGAAGCAAATCAATACAACCTATCCCACTCAGGGAGCTAGAAAAGCAATAAATCCAAAACACAAGTATAAAGCCCACCAAGGCCACTGAAAATAACAATATCAGCATTCAAACCAATTTACATCATTTACATCTACAACTTCTACAGTTTTAAGTATTTATCTAGATACACAGGCGGAAATGAAATCACCTAAACAAACGTAAATGACTCCAAGGACAAAACCTGAATCTGCCTAGCAACAAAAACCTAAAAAGACAACAAGTAGAGTAATGGGGTTAGTCAGAGCGACTAAGTGAGGGGGCTATAATACGTATATATCATTGAAACAACAGAAAGATTCACCAGTTTTTAAATGAGAAGAAAGCAACGTCTTCCCCTAACGACTTCCCTCATATACCCAACCGAGGTCAAAACGTCATGCTTAAAAGAAAGAGCTTTACTTGCCTCATGAAAACAAAAGGATTTAGAGATACTTATAGGTACAAGTTAACATCAAAACATTTATTATAAAATCATGAAAATATAGGTTAAATATCTAATAGATATACGAGAAGGGAAATCAAAGCAAGATGAGCACATAAGGGTAGTTCGCAATAATTTAAAAGAAATTCTTACTCCGTTTGAAAGCATTTTAATACCCTCACCTGGAAGCACGAAAACGACAAGACAACCCAAGCTATGCCTTGAAAAGACGGCCTGAAACTAATAGACGACAAGAACTAAATAAGACAAGATACGACAACGACTCACGAAGACTACAACACATGAAAAACCAATAAACGTCATGTAGCAATTAAATTTACAATTAAAATGCAATTAAAGCGATTAAACGGAAAGTACAAAATTAACGATGCTAAACATGCTCAATTGAAATTCTAATTGAACATTCATGCATATAATATTATAAAGAAGCACTCATGCGATTTTCGGATTTTTCGGACGACATTCAAAATTTGGTGAAAAAGCCCTAAACGAAAAAGGCTCGATTCAAGGTCCGAACGAGGTCGGAATTTTGAAAACTTTACAAAATATTCATCCTTGAATCATATGGAAGCTATAGGTGAAAACGGCTCGATTTTAGGGGGTCATATGCAAAAAGTCAGCATTTATTTTTGGTCATTTGACCCCATTACTGTGAGCAACTATGGAAAAAGGCTGAAAATTTGGTTAAGGCATTCGCACGGGCTAACGCACGGCCTTGTGCACGGTCTTGAGCATGCACACAAGACCGTGCAAGCCAAAACAAGTGCGCACTGGCTTGCACACCGGGGTGCGCCGGCCGGTGTAGGCTTAAAGTGGTGCACACGGTTTGGTGCACGATCTTGCCAAGACCGTGCGTTGGACCGTGTGGTTCGTCTTTCAGGTACAGAAAACGCGATTTCAAGGTTTCTCACGAGGGTTTCGTCCTAAAATCAACTAGGGAGGATTCTATAGCTAAAATCAACATATAAAATTCACACTCATGCATTGTACACATTAATAGCTATCATTTGATCCGAACTACACTAAAAATGGTAAACTCTAACCTACAAACCCATCAAATTATCAAATATTCATTTCAATTTAAAAACTACAAAATCGAAGGATTTAATGGGTGAATCGAAATGGGGAAAGAAGATTACCGGTAGAGAATTGAATGAGGATCGTATATTTGGTCTCGGAATTTCGATTGATCGAGCGACGGATTCAGGACGGGATTTCTCTTTCTCTCCTTCTTCTTCTCCCTTTCTCCTTCTCTTCTCTCCTTCTCTCTCTCGATTTTGAGTTGTGTTCAAGAGTGTGCAAGAGAGTGCACAACGGGGTGTAAGTGTGTTCAAGGTAGTGCGGGTGTGTCCAAGATGGTGCAAAGGTGTTTCAAGGGGGTGTGGGTTCGTTTAGAGATTAGATTAATTTCGAGGGGTGGAAAATGTAATTATAAATGGTTGAGGATAGGGAATTAATTAAAGTAACTTAAAATTAGCTAACGGAGCTAATCTTTCCATATAAAATTCAACGAAATGTCGAATAATTATTCCGAGAATATATTCTGGAATTTTGGGTCGTTACAAAAGCATTTTTCTTTAAACTTGTGACGTCCCCCACGCCACAACCCCCGGACCGAAACGAGCCCCCGAGCGATAGTTAAATACCACCACTCGAAAACCCGCCCCGGACAACGGGATTCCCACAATCTGGCAACAGCAACTCCCCAACAACAATACTAACATCAACAACTACAATAGCAATAACAGGCCAGCAACGGAAGCAAATACCAAACATATATATATCCACTAATCTCATTAGATTCAAATATCCAAATATCATTATATTTCAACTTCCATCAATTTCAAGTTAACATGCCAAAATAAATAAGAGTAGTCATAGCAAAATGTCTACATAAACTGACTCCAAAGACCTGTAAGCCTACACTGCTGCTGCCAGTACCCAACAACCACTCGCACTGCTAACCTGAAGCATGAACCAAAAAGGGGATGTGAGTCAAACGAACTCAGTGAGGAGGGGAATATATATATAATAAAAACATATATTTAATCCACGCTTAGGTTGATAAAAGCACATCTAGTGATAATATGCTCTTTTACAATTCAGCTAAGCTTTGGGAATTAAATATTCATATTTAATCCACGCTTTGATTAATAGAGAAACGAATCTAGTGCCGATACTTTCTCTTTATAATCCATCAAAGCTTTATGAATTAAATATTAGAGTAAAACATTTTAGAAATATTTTTATTCCCGGCGAGAACGGGCCATCTCCTTACAACCCCCAAAACATATCAAATATAATGAAATTCCTTCCTCAATACCGTTTGGCTTATCAAGGAGCAACCCGAGATTTCACCATAACCGACTAATGGCGCCGGTGTCAGTATTATTCATGCTAGACTACCTCCGACCAGCCATGAACAATACCCTTTGATTATTTGTCAGGTTCCAGGATACCTGCTTATAATCGGCGGATTATGAACCCGGCTTCAACCCTAGACGCACGTCTCCGGGTATCCGCCTGTCACATAATCCAGGGCCCAAACAGATACACCCATGAGCGTCCTCAATGGGGTTAAACGTGTATGATCTCGCTTTTAAAAATATTTTAATGGACCAAAAGGGTCTTTCGAGACAAGGTATGTAACCGCCTAGGGTATCCCGTCACGTTGCCGAGTTATCTCGAGGCAAACGTGCAAGTCCCGAGACCAAATGTTACTTTTAAAAACAAAATAGTTCTCTTGTCTCTATTTTAAAATCATTTTGGAAAAGATACACATATATCATTTTATATCAAAACCCTTTTATTTCAAATATTGATAATATATAATTGAAATATAAGGGATATGGTTTTCGCAATATTTGTTCATGCCCCAGTTAGAAAACATTTTACATCCTCACCTGTAGGCTTAACAAAAAGAATACCCAAACGACCAGAAATCAGTCCCGCGAGGTCCCACCTGTAATACACAGGCCTCGAGGTAAGACACGACTCGATAAATCAACCAAATACGACGCACGGCAATAAAATGCATTTTATGCTCAAAATAACATATTATGTATAAATGCACTTAAACACAATTAAACTCATTCAAATGCATTCAAACACAATCAAACATACATGATATGAAGCTAAACTAAGCATTCAAGTAATATGGAAGCTTGGAAACCAAAATTCAAAGGTTTGTAAATATTACGCAAACCACCCCTCGTTTAATACTTTGCATAGCAAATCAACTCCGATTAATCCGAAATTTCCGGCATCACTTAGCTACTATATTTAAGGATTTTTGATGCCAAAAGAATCAAAAAATGAAGCCAAATGCTCAAAAATCACTATTCATCAGCCCCTACATATTTTGCCAAACTCTCATTTTTCAACTCCAAACTCCATAAAACTTCACCAATTAGCTTAATATCATGAACTAACATGAATTACCAATCCATTTGGGCATCTAAGCATCTAAATTCATCAATCCAACATTCCATAATAATCAAATTTATGTGAAAAATCACAAGAGATACTACATGTAATCAATCACCAAACTAAGCTCATCAATCATTCATTCTAACATGCTTCTTCACTTCATCAACATATGAGACATTATAAACCAAAGAATTAAGAGAATTGAAACCTTACCTTGAAGAGGGGAATTGAAAAGATTGAGGACTTAAGAGCTTGTTCCTTAGATGAGAGAGCAACTTTTTGTAGCAAGAGAGGGGATGATTTTTGGTGCTTTGATGGTGGTAGAAGTGGCGGTGGTGAGGGTGATGAGTGAGGGCCGAGAGTGAGAGAGAGAGAGGTTGAAGATGAGTTGCTTGAGAATAGTGTAGAAATTTGGAGAAAAGATGAGATAATTAAATAAATATAAATTATTTTGAATAGTCAAAATTAGCTAGCTATATGTATATACTTGTATATATATTTGTGTAGATATTTATGTATATATTTGCATATATATATTTATGTATATTTCAAGATTAATATCATACAAGTCAAATATAATTGACATAATTTCATAAGATTTCAAATACAACACTTCAAATATAACATAGTGTGAAGTAAATTTCAAATATAAAAATTCTTATGAATTCATCATATTATTCACATATAGAATCACACATTAATTCATATAATTCACATAATCACATAATTTGCAAATAATACACACAAGAGCAATTCGTCGGTAAACGTACCGAAGCGTTATAAAATAGCGGGGCGTTACAAAACTCATCAAGATAATATGATTTTCAGATAGCTACTACGTATAATATAAGTTTGGGGAAAGAAATCATAAAAGTATAAAACACAGGCTTCGGGTATATATGGAATATTTACATACGTATAAGAAAGCCGAATTCGGAAAAGAAACCCCACCTGGATAATATTGCAAAAAGGACAAGAAAAGACCAATCTACTGCCCGGAAGCAGTATCACCTAAAACCAATTATGACACAACCATGTAAGACGACAATACAACGCACGGCTTATACTTAATGCAATAAAGCACTTAAGTGAATCATATAAGAGCAATTAGGACAAATATACATCATTTCCATTACATATATCGAAGGAAAAATGATTACATGTAGCAATTAACTACCTGACCTTAAATAATAAAAGAATAACTTTTATGAGATCATTTGTTTAATTTCAACTTTTAATCTCCTAGAAAAATTAAAGCTATCAAGGACGCACATACTGTAGGGTTTAGCTCAAATACCTATGAAGGCTAATTAACAAATATAATTAATCCGTCTGGCATGTGATTCTTTATTATTGAATTTACCAGGGCATTACAACAGTGTTCCTTTGTTACCGAAATGACCCAGATGAACAAGGAAGAATAGTTAACATGATTAGGTGTAGCTATATTGAAGTAATCTTTTATTTGTAGGGTAAGGAATCAAAGGAAAATCAAGAAAGTGAAAGTTCCCAGGCCACTAACTAAAATCAATACACAAGAAAGTAGAAGCATTAAGTGATCATACCCACAACGTTCATAGAGTCGTATTAGCTAAAGTTATTGAGATTTGAAGTAAGTATACGCAATATTAACTAAAATCATGGATTTACAGAACAAATTCTTTACCTGGTCACGAAGGGTTTTCGGTAGGTTCAGGAAAGAGAAACGAGGTGATGTTGGGAGAAACTTTATAAAGGCTATTGCATATTAATATATGTATTTTACATTACCTGGAAGTTTATAGAAATTAGAAAATGGAACTTGGATGACGTAATAAGATATACAATTAATCTAACCCATGCTCTTGAATAATATATAACCGTGTATATGTATATATTATAATATATATATATATTTCATTTGATGATTGTGTTTTTTTTTAAGAATTCAACCAACCCATGTATTTTACCTTACGCAAAAGATATCTCAAATAACAAAAAATTTAATTCTTATCGATATTTAGGGATAAAGATATACGTGTCATAATTTAATAAAAATACATAGACACTTGTACACATAATTATAAATTTTGTCACATATCAATTAACTTGAAATTCACATAATTTAGAATATCTGAGAAACTTAAAAATCAGTTGGACATACATTAGCCAATTTAATCACAATTAACACACATACAAATTCAAATTAAACACATTAAGCAAATAATATCACATCAGCACATATTTCCCGATCGAGTTTTCCAAACTTGTCCCGTTATCATAGGAATTCTTACCGGCTTTATTTGTACGAAAACTTGGGGCATTACAATCTCTCCTCCTTATGAGAATCTGTACTCAGATTCTATTCATTCGAAGAGAACAACTCAGGAAAATATTTTCTCATTTTCTCTTATGTTTCCCAAGTAGCTTCTTCGCTTTTCTGATTCCTCCAAAGGATTTTTACGAGGGGGATTTGACGATTACGGAGTTCTTGGAATTTATGGTCCAGAATACTAACCGGTTGAGAAATAAACGTCAAATTCGGCTCTAACTTTATATCCTCTACTGAAATAATCTCAGACTCATCCGGATAATACTTACGAAGCTGCGAGACGTGGAAAACATTTGTATCTGACTTCCGAATGAAGTATGTGCCGGAAGTGGTACGTGACAGCTGGGAGAAGGAATTCATGTAACTCAACCAAGGAGCATCTACCGTAGCTCAGTATGAAGCACAGTTCAACTGTCTCATCACCTATGCTCCTCATTATGCCGCGGACGAACGAAAGAGAGCACGAAAGTCTATCGAGGGACTTCAACCAGAGATCCGGAGAGCATTGATGGCACTTGACATCCGTCTTTACCCCGGTGCAGTTACCCGGGCTACGAGAGTGGAGTCCGAACTCCAAATACTGAACCAGAGTGCCCCTCTTATGATAGGATCCTCTTCCAACTAGATAACAAGAAGAGAACCAGCCGGACCGAGTACCTTTTGGTCATGGAGACCACACTACGAGATGCCGGAACCTACCAAACTTGAAGTGAACGAGGACCCCATCCCCTATGAGTACTATGGAAAGACGAATCATAAGACTGCAAAGTGTAGGAGGAAATGGGACATTGCCTCAGATGTGGGAGCAGCAAGCATCAGGTTCAAGATTTCCCCGACTCAAAGAACCCTCAGGGAAGAAAAAGGGGATCTCCACCCTGATACCGACTCGCAGAGGTATACTGCATTAATATAACATGCATTTGTATTTACATATTCCTAATGATAAATGCTACTTGCATTTGCTATTTAGTTTCTCCATTACTTGCGCCTGTAGAATGAGAAGTTTACTTCCTTTATGTGTTAGAATCTGAGGACATGTTTCTTTTGAAGGGGGGAGTATTGTGGCGACCCGAAATTTTAGATTTATTCCGGAATAATATTTTATTCACGCTGAAGGCTTTTCATGATAATATTTAGTATCACGAATAAGTTTTACCCGAGAACCCACTTTTTACCCGGAACTATCTATTTTATCCCCGACCCTCTTTGATATCCCTTTTCCACATTTACCCCTCTTATATTCCTTATTTTACCAAGGATTACCATTTCACCTCCCCCGAACTCGCTTGAACCTATTCGTACTGCCCACACTACCTTGTGCACACTCTTGACAATCTTAACTTAGACTACCCAAACCTCCCGACCGGCCTAAGTTAACACCTAGAGTACACATCGGGATTTACCCTAGATGCTCGTCTCCAAGCTCACCTCCTGTATAACCCCTGGGCCCTAAACTCATGATCCAGTCCATGGCGCGCTTTGAAAACAATAAAGCATTAGAATATATAAAGCAGTTAAAAGTTGGGTGCCCAAAAGGGGCGGTTCGAGAAAAGCGATGTAACGGGTGGGGAGGCAACCGGGTATTCCATCGTTGGGAAGGATCCGCCCTAACGGCTTCACTCAACGAGAAGGTCCCCAACTAGGAATGCAAGCACTCCCGTTAAAGTTACGTTTAAAAGGAAATGGTTTAACTTGTCTCTAGTTGAAAACATTTCAAATCATTTTGGTTTTGCTATCAAAAGGTTTGACTAAGCACATAAGGACATAGTAAAGCCAAGAACAACAAGCAATAAGAAAGACGGGATAATAAGTTATTTCGCAAGCCTATATATATCTATGATCTTGCCCAGTTGAAAGCATTTTATACCCTTACCTGGCTCAATAGAACAAGAGAATGAAAGCAAGCAGCAAATACAATTTTGCCTCAAAGATCCCACCTGAAAAACACAGGGTCGAGATGATGAATGACTGACACAACAACAAAACAGACACTAACGCTCAGCTACCAAATTACGAACATGCTTAAAGATACTCAATCAACATTTAAACATAAGAAAGCAAGTAGGGGCAATATGGTCAACTTGCATCTAAAAGCATGGAATAAAGGAATAAACAAAAAACATTAAATTAATTACAAAATATTAAAAAATATAAACTACTCCGGGGTTAAGCTTGTAATTAAACATCAAACATGTATATTTCATTTAAATCAACAATTTGAAATACAACTTCACAACTTACAGCTTTTCTCAAAACCTCTAAAGCTACAAGCAAAAATCAAATCCTATCTCTAGCCTAATCGAACCGAAACCTATCCGTTCGACTTCACAATCGTACAACAACAATAATCAACAATTTACACAAGCTAGAGTACACGTTATTTATGCTCAAAAGCTAAAAGCAATAAGCTATAATCAAAAAGCTATAATTCACCACAATTATATGAAAAATGCGATAAAGGACAAACGATAAGTCGGATTCGAGTATACCAGTGCCACTAGAACCGTTGCAACGAGGGGAACAATCTGTCCGAAGACTCCGTCACCAGATTCCCGCTGGAATAGTGCCAAAATCGCCGGAAACCCCCTGCCACCACTGGACCACCTCCGATGGTCGAACCCTTATACCGAAATATTCCTCTCGATGAGGCCATCACTTCCCTCAAAACCGTTTCTCAATCGGATCATCCATCGGAATTTAATTCCACTCCGAAGCTCCAATGAACCCTAGAATCCAACAATCAAAATTAACGAAAATCCGCTCAACGAATTACGAAATTGACTTCCAAATCGGCTTACCCATGTCGAGAAGGTTGAAACCCATGTAAAGCCCATTGAAAATGATGGCCAGAGGTAGCTCCGATGCCACCACAGCCGCGCGCCGCCCTTGCTCCGCTGGTGCTCTACCGTCCCGTCGAGTTGGAGCCTGAGACCACCGCCATTCTCTTCGTCTCTTCAAGGCCGTTCTAGCCATGGTGGTGCGCCGCCTCAACTCAGCCTGGAATCGCCGGAAATTGCCGTTGACCGCAGCGCCTTCCGTTCTCCGATTCGCCACCGTCCAGCTAAACCATGCTTGGAGACCACCACCAAAAGCTTCCTCTCAATGAGAGCTTTCCTTTTTTACCAAGCCCAGGTCGTGACGTCGCCGGAAAAGCCTCCGACGAGAAGCTCACCGTCGTGCTACCTTCGTGCTACCCTAGCGCCTCCACCATTGGTCAAATCGACGCAATACCGATACCATTGTACTCCTCTCGTCGAGACAATCGATTTCCATATATCATTTGCTTGATTCAGAGAAGAAATGAAAATTCTTCAAATTGGAGAAGAGGGGCTCTCGCGATCGTACATCTGCTCTTGGTGCTCTCTCATTTTTCATTTTGGCCCCAAATCTCCAAATAATTGCATAATATACCCTATCCTTGAAAAACGTGCAAATAGTGTAAAGTGTCCGAATTAGGCGTACTTAGTATCAAAATGACCGAAATTAAATGCTTAAAAAAGATTGAGGTTCGTTTAATTAAAATTCATGAGTTCACGAAAAGTTAATTCCGGGTTGGCTAAAGTGTAAGTAATTTTGGGCTAAAATGCAATTTTCTTTAAAATATGACTGAATGAATAATATTTAGAATCTTATGAAAATATTTGGAACCTCGAAAAAAAAATGCATTATTAAAACATTGAACCCCAGTTAACGACAAAATGATGCAAATCAATTTCTAATTAAGCCTTGGTTTTTAAATACCAAATCGATGATTTATAACAATCTTTAAATGCAAGAGTTGGAAAACGTGCAATTATGAAAGACATCAGGACCGTAAAAGGTCCGAATTCTGGTAAACGCGCTAATCTTGAACTTGGAGATTGGTCGTCACAATACTCCCTCCTTCAAAAGAATCTGTCCTCAGATTCTACTTCTCACCTCAAACCATTCTCTGCCAAATTTACCATTTGGTTTCGATTCCAAAGTTTCGTTCTGTCCCACTCAAAATATCTTCAGGATGCAAACCGACTCCTTTGAATCCTGAAAATCTGACATCCATGCTCACTTCGGTACTTAATTCGACCAACTTCCGAAGTGTTCTTCTTCCAGGTTGATCTATTAAAGGTGACGCTAACCAAATCCGCATATCGAACTCGCAACAGAATCGCTCCTAGTGGACTAAGAACTCCTTGTCCTTAGCACTTTCTAATAGTGCATAACAAGGCTATCGAATTTTGCGTTATCCACGCAGAGATCATATAAGCCTAAGCAACTAATCATTCAATTAGCGCAAGTAAGAATTAAAAGGTAGTTAAAGCACGTAAGTCACACGAAACACTTAACAAATATTTAAAGCGATTAAACACATAAGCTCATCCGATCTCTAATGCGGTTTGAGATTCTCGAGATCCATAATGACTCTGTCTGATCAGAAGTTGAGTACTTTAAGGTTTCTAATCCCCGAACTCTATCCCAGCTCGATGTCTGACTCAGAGTGAACTCCTTTACTCATACCTCATTTCACCATTCAGTTGCTTGATGACTCATTTCCTTCACAAGTCTACACTGGTGACATCTGTTGGTTTCTGATACTTTCCCTTTACTGTCTCGTAGTTTGATTTCATCCTAACTTCATTTCTACTGTCACCTATGGTTCTATTATACTCTGTCCGAAATTAGATCATGTAACTCATCGGATAGTATCTCTAGAGGGGTGAGATACTGATCTTATTCCAAAGCTCGGTCGAGCTCGGTAGTGACTCCATCTATAAGAAGCCTTCCACTGATATTGTTCCTTTGTTGATCCTGATATGTTCCTATTCTCTGTCTGAAAGTGGAATCAGTATCTTGTCAGGTAGTATCTCTGGGGTAGTGAGATATTGATTACATTCCCAAGCCCGATCAAGTTCAGTAACAACTCCATCTGTGAGCTACCTTTTACTGACATGGTTCTCTGATTAGTCATGGGATGTTCTCATGTCCTGTCCTCGAAAGTGAACATCTGTATCGCGATCCCGATCTTCAAACCCAAACAACTTTCATTTTCTGAATCTGTTTCGGAATCTGATTGTCGAATGTACTTCTGGAATTACGCTATCATATGTCTTGTTGTTCAAGGTAGCTGATGTCAACTGGCCTTACCTCAATGGTACTAAAATTGGTAACCATCGTCTCCTAATAATTCCCTTTCTCTGTCCTCATACCACACTTAGTACCTCTGAGTTGATTGTGGTAACTGAGGAAGAAAAATCCGAAAAGTCGAACAATTCATCTGTAGCACTCTGCTGATCCTAGTGTTCTTTATGTCTGATAGTGTCTTGGTCTGATTCTGAGTCGCAATAGATGCAGTCTCCCTGAGTTCTATTATGTCATCATTTTCGAAAATAGCACATCAGAATGATCTGCCTCGACCCTCGGTTGACCCTGAAGATGCTCTGAAACTGGCTGAAATATAAGGTTCCTTTTGTTGTAGTACAGTCGGAATTCACACTCTTGTAGCTTGTCAACACCCGAATACGACCCTGTGCTATTGTGCCGTTCTGTCTGTCAAACTGTTGGTTGTCCTTGCTTACCCACATTTACGGATGGAGCTCGTAGGTTAAAGCGGTACCAACGCTAAAACCCGTAGAGAAACTCACACGAAGAAAAAGGACAACACGTAATAGCACAACACATTTAAGACAAGTTACAAGCGATGTTCTAATGCAATGCCTATTATGAGTTGCGTACCTTTCACCAATCCTTCTGAGTATATGACCAATCTCGTAAGTTGTATCCAGCAAGTTAGCATCCTTCGGTAAGGTCCTATCTCAAAGGAAGACAGTGTTTGATCATCTCTGCATCACAAAGTTTCAATATGCAACCACACGAGGCATATTAACAAATAAATCGCGATCCTAAAGCCGCACGACCTATATGCCGAAATCAAATAAGACACAACAAAGAATTTCACGATCGGCTCGCGTTACATCTTCCTTAGTACAAAAACTTGTAAAGGATCGCCAGTTGGTTAATTAAGCCAACCGTAATCCTTCACAATTTTAGGCACCAAGAATAGACAAACACTCGTCGAACCACAAATTCGACACGGACTGAGACAACTCATGCAGACACTGAAAGCAAGACAAGACGAGATACTAGAGCTTTCGGCTCCCTTTTAGGAACCTAGGCTCTGATACCAAAGACTGTAGCGCCCCTCTCCGTAGGAGGACAAAGAACACCACATCCGCACCAAAATGAATTCTCGAGCATGACATGGTGCCCTACTCGAAAACCCGCCTCAGCGAACGGCAAGACACTCAATCAAAACTCTGGTAAGAACAATACGATACCCCAACAACAACAGCAACAATCAAATAAATGCGGAAGCAAATTCATAATAACAAATCAATTCATAAAAGCCATCCATGGCAACATAATTCACAAAACGAATCTAAAATAATCCCGTCCATGGCTCAACTAAACTATCCCACATCAGGGGCACGTAAGTACAGAAAGTAAATCATAATATTAAATACAATAAATCAAATCAATTCAGAAAGTAAAGACTGAACTGTTGTTGGGACACTAACAAGACGATAATACATGAGCCAACCTAGACCTGCTGCTGCTGACTGACAAGATAGGTGACACCGCCACTTGTCTACCTGAAGCAAGAACCAAAATAGAAGGGGTGTGTATAAAGGATACTCAGTAAGGGGGTTATACAATATAGGTATTGATTGAGATATAATCTTGCCCCAGTTGAAACTATTTTAAACCCTTACCTGGCTCGACAGAACAAGAGAATGAAAGCAAGCAGTAAATAGAATTCTGCCTCAAAGATCCCACCTGAGAAACACGGGGTCCAGAGGATGAATGACTGACACAACAAGAAAACAGACACTGACGCTCGGCTACCAAATTACGAACATGCTTAAAGATACTCAATCAACATTTAAACATAAGAAAGCAAGTAGGGGCAATATGATCAACTTGCATATAAAAGCATGGAATAAATGAATAAACAAAAAACATTAAATTAATTAAAAAATATTAAAACATATGAACTACTCAGGGGTTAAGCTTGTAATTAAACATCAAACATGTATATTTCATTTAAATCAACAATTTGAAATACAACTTCACAACTTACTGCTTTTCTCAAAAGCTCTAAAGCTACAAGCAAAAATCAAATCCTATCTCTAGCCTAATCGAACCGAAACCTATCCGTTCGACTTCATAATCATACAACAACAATAAACAACAATTTACACAAGCTATGTAACAACCCGAATATTTTAATTATATTATTAATAATTACGCGAATTTTTTCTTGCCTAATTTCTCGATCTATCCAATTGGATTAATTAATCTTGTGGAAAAGATTGATTTAACCTATCTTTTAAATACCCTCAATTACTTAAATTACATAAATGCCCTTGAAAGCCTAAATGACCATTTTACCCCCCGAGATATTTTCCTAAATATCTACCTATCTCTCTCATTCTCTCATTACACACAAAGAAGGAAAAAGAAAAAAGGAAGGAGAAAGAAGGAGAAGAAATAAGGGAAACTTCCCGACGCCCTACCGAGTTCGTTTCTCGCCCGATAGACGAGCCGTGAAAACCCGAACGATCCTCACTACATTCTCTACCGGTAATCCTTTTACCCCATTTCATTTCGTTCCCTCTTTATTATGATTTTCGTGGCTTTTGTATAAGAGTTTTATAATATTAGGATTTTCGTGTTTAGGAAGAATTACTTGACCATTTTACGTGATTCTTGTGCCTATGTGTAGCTTATATGATATATATGATTATATGTGAGAGTTAGGATGATTTATGGTGTAAATTAGGAGATGTATGAATTTAAATGTTGGTTTCGCGTGAGAGGTTTCGCGATCTGCTGCGTCTGCTGCTCAGTAGATCCACACGGGCGAACGCACGGTCTTGATCAAGACCGTGCAGGAGCCCGTGCGTAGCTCTTTTCAACCTGCACGGGCTCAAGCCCGTGCGCATGCCCGTTTGCAGCTGCACGGTCTTGGCAGCATGCTCAAGACCGTGCGGAAGCCTATGCACCCTTATTTGAGCTTGCACCAGCTTGCCAAGCCCGTGCGTTGGCCGGTGCAACCTACTTAGTGGATTTTCTAGCCTTTTCCTTTCTTGCACTTCGGGAATTGGGTCAACCCCACTCATTTAAATGTTGACCTTTCGCATACGACCTCCGAAAATTAATCCGATTTCACCTGTAGCTTCCTTGAGCCTCGGGATTTAATATTTTACATACTTTACAATTTATCCGACCTTATTTGACCGTCAATTGACACCTTTCTTGTTTAGGGATTTTTATCCACCTTTCCCGTTTCTTATCTGTCTGATCCCGTATTCGTGAGAGAGTGTCCTTATATTATTTTAAGCATGTCTACGTGCCCTAATTGCATTTTAGCATGCCTTTAATATTTATTATCTATGTTATTTCATTATTTAGTATTGCATTAGTATTTCTTTGATTGTCATTCCGTATTTTATATATGTCTTTATATGTTTAATTGTTTAACTTCCATATTACGTTTATTACATGATTTGAGTCCTAATTGAATTGTCGTGCGTCGTTTGTTGTCTAGTGTCTTGCTTTTAGTATTGTCGGTCTCGTTTTCATCGTCTAGGCCCTGTGTATTACAGGTGGGACCAACGAGGGAGAAACTTGACTACCGCTTGCTTTCATACTGTCGTGTTGAGCCAGGTAAGGGTTTAAACTTCTTTTAACTGGGCAAGGACATAGTCTTACTTTCGAATGGCCCTTTTGGCCACCCAAACTATCATTGATTTCAAAAGCGAGCCATAGATTGATTAATAATTTGGGCCCGGGGTATACAGGAGGTGAGCCTGGGGACGAGCGTCTAGGGCAAATCCCGATGTATACTTCTAGCGTGTTGACTTGGGCCTGCTAGGAGGTTGGCTAGCCTAAGTTGATGCGAACGGTGGTGCTAATCGCGTCTCCTTAAATTCTGATACGGCGGTGCTAATCGCGTCTCCTTAAATTCTGATACGGTGGTCCTAATCGCGTCTCCTTAAATTCTGATACGGTGGTGCTAATCGCGTCTCCTTAAATTCTGATGGTAGCAATTGTTGGTGGTGGAGTACTTGACTATATGCTTGCATGATTTTCAATTGGGAGCTATAAGGAGAGGGCCCGTTCCCGCCGGGACACATTATTTGCATGATTATTGCATTTGTTGCTTGTCTAATTGTTTTACGGCTTTCGTTACAAGTCGAAGCACATTCCGGTTTTCTTCATTTATCATATGAATTTCTCTATATATATATATAAAACCCGGAAGCGTGACTCGTACTTGCTACCCTAAGCCTCCTTTATTATTCAATTAATTAGTTGAATTACGAGCCGTGTTTATTTCTCGTTTCTAACTTATTGAATCGTGCCTTTTGAACTTGTGACGGCCTCGTGACTCAACTAATACCCCTTTCAACTTATCGGCTTGACATTACGTGCAAATGTTTTTAAAGGATCCGGTTCGTCAACCCTTTCGTGTTTTCCAAGCAAGCCGAACTGAGTGTTGCCATGTATTATTGTTTTACAACTTGTATTTCGTTATTTATCTTCTTCTCAAAACGGGCAACACTCACCACTTTTAGTTTTAAAAGATAAATGACGAACTGTGATCAAAACCCCCTTACTGAGTATCCTTTATACTCACCCCTGCTATTTTGGTTCTTGCTTCAGGTAGACAGGTGGCGATGTCACCTATCTTGTCAGTCGGCATCAGCAGGTCTAGATAGGCTCAGTCTTTCTGGTTTGTCTCGTCAGTGGTCCCAACAACCGTTGAGTCTTGTTTATTGTATTTATTTACTTTACGTACTTATGTGCCCTTGATGTGGGATAGTTTACGATATCTAGGATTGCACAGGGTGTGCTAGTCGAGCCATGGACAACACTATGTGTTTATGACTAAGTTGTATTTGAACTGTACAAATGTTTAAATGATACTATGTTAGCCTCGTAGGCATTTATGGATTTATTTGATTATCTTTTAAATCGCTTCCGCATATCTCTCTATTGTTGTGATTGTTGTTGGGATGGTTGTCGCTGTTGCCGATGGTTATTGCTTGAGTGCCGTTCGTCGGAGTGGATTTTTGAGTTGAGGCTCCTCGCTGAAGCTCGGGAGTTCCCTTCGGTGCGGATGTGGCGGTCCTTCTTCAGGGGGCGCTACAGTAAGTGGTATCAGAGCCTAGGTTCCCAAAAGGAACTGAAGCTTTGTAATCGCGTCGTGTCTTGTCTCTTGTGTCTGCCCTTTTCGTGTCAATGAGACTTAGAGTTTCCAGTCACAGGTGCTTGAGAACTCGTTAGTATTGAAATTGTGATTGATCTTCTTTTGGAATGGTCAACCAACCGCTTGATCTTTTACAATTGTAGTACTGAGTTGGGATTGAACGCGGGTGGATGTGGAACTCGAGGTAGCATCTGTCTTGTCTTGTCGTCTTGTCGTGTCCTGCTTGGGTCCTGTCGTGTCTAGGTCGTACGGCTATAGGATCGAGTTTTGCTTGTTCTGTGATTTGTTTCATGCTTAACTTGTCTACATGCTATCCGAATCATATATGTATGCTTTGCTTAAATTTTATATGCCTTACGTGACCATTCCATTAACCGAGCATGTCGCGGCCCCCCGGGCGCAGAGAGGAGAACCCTCATGGCGGCGCCCGTTGGACGCGCGGGCATAACCTCCGATCACCACCGAGCACAACCCTAAAGTTTGGCCGGAAACACTTGCCAAAAGTGGTACCATAAGGTGGTTGTTACTTGGTGATTTTTGGTTATAAACCTTTCAAACATATTCTGAAATTCCGATGTGGGATCAAATATGGACACACACGGCCTTGCAACACCCAGTGAGGGGAGGCCATGCGTGTCTCTTCCACACGGGTTGCTGCAAGGTGTGTCGCAAGCTCGTGTGGACCCCCTGAACATATTTTCTTGCGGAAATTCGGGGTGCTACAATCACCCCTCCTTAAGAGAATCTGGCCCCCAGATTCTACTCGTCCGGCTAATATAATTCCGGATGAAACTTGTGCATCTTGTCCTCGATTTCCCATGTAGCTTCTTCGGTTGTCTGATACTTGTCGCGGCCCCCCGGGCTCGGAGAGGAGAACCCTCACGGCGGCGCCCGTTGGACGCGCGGGCATAACCTCCGATCACCACCGAGCACAACCCTAAAGTTTGGCCGGAAACGCTTGCCAAAAGGTGGTACCACAAGGTCGTTGTTACTTGGTGATTTTTGGTTATAAACCCTTCAAACATATTCTGAAATTCCGATGTGGGATCAAATATGGACACACACGGCCTTGCAACACCCCGTGAGGGGAGGCCGTGCGTGTCTCTTCCACACGGGCTACTGCAAGGCGTGTCGCAAGCTCGTGTGGACCCCCTGAACATATTTTCTTGCGGAAATTCGGGGTGCTACAGAGCATGCATCTTTTCCTAGTTGTGGAGCGCAGGTACATAATTTCTCGCCGAGGACCCCCTACGGCTCCCTCATCCCCAAATTCGATTGCAAGAGAGTTACTGACAGCTATGAGATAGATTGCTGAGCAAGTGCATCAAGAGAGACAACAACAACAGCAGCATGTGCCTGCGGGACAAGCCGAGGGCCAACCCCTGGACAAATTTATGCACTACAACCCACCTTGCTTCGTGGGTGAACTAGATGACCTTAAGGCCGAGGCTTGAATAGCCATCTGGAGTGAATCTTTCGAGTAATACGCTGCGGTGACCCCGAGAGGGTCGAGTATGCCATCTTTCTCATGAGAGGACCAGCTGAGGATTGGTGGCGCTACATTGAACAGAGATGGATCGCTGAGAGAATTTCGTACACTTGGTCACGGTTCCTATCTGACTTCCGAGAGAAGTACGTACTGCAAGTGGTACGTGACAGCCGAGAAAGAGAGTTCATGTCCCTCACCCAAGGAGCTCTCCCTGTTGCACAATACGAGGTACTTTTCAGCCGCCTCATCGTCTATGCTCCTCACATTGCATCTGACGATCGAAGAAGAGCGCGAAAGTTCATCGAGGGACTTCTACCTGAGATCTTGGAAAGATTAGTGGGATTGGACATTCGAGTTTATAACGAGGCAGTTAACCGAGCTATGACAGTGGAGTCTGATCTTCAAGAGATGAGACGAAGTATTCGTCACATGAAAGGATCCTCTTTCAACAAGAAGGCAAGAAGAGAGCCATCCGGACCGAGCACCTTTCAGACATGGGAACCACACTACGAGATACCGGAACCTACCAGACCAGAAGTGAACGAGGACCCCATTCCCTGTGAGCCCTGTGGAAAGAGGAATCACAAGACTGCAAAGTGTAGGAGGAAACTGGGGCGTTGCCTCAGATGTGGGAATAGCAAGCATCGAGTTCAAGACTGCCCCGACTCAAGCAACCCTCGGGGAAGAAAAAGGGGATCTCGACCCTGATACCGACTTGCAGAGGTACATTGCATTATCATCGCATTCATTCATAGTATTCTGTTTCGAATGGTAATTGCTTCAAATATCTGTTAAGTGTTTTATATGACCTATGTACTTTAACTGCTTTCAAAATTCACACTTGCACTGATTGAATGGTTAGATGCTAAGATTTATGTGACCTCTGTGTGGATAGCGTGAAATTCGATAAATTCGTTATACGCTATTAGAGAGTGCTAAGAACAAGGAGTTCTTGGCCGACTAGGATTGATTCTGTTACGAGTACGTTATGCGGTTCTGGATAGCACCGACGTTGACAAATCGAGTTTAAAGGAGAATACTTCTGAAGATAGTCGGATTGGGAACCGACATGAATCCGGATGTCGAACTCGACCAGAAGAACACCGAGCTTTCAGCTACACCAAACTAAAGACCTTACACTGGGATTTTTCATTCTTGGTCATTATGGACGAACGAACATGATTCTTCAGGAATCAAAGGAGTCGGTACATCTCCACTCGGCCGAGAGGGGAGATTCGAGTAGGCTCCTACATCAGTGCTACATTGGAGTGTGCCCAAGTGGAAGGGCTCCATACTCAGGTCGCCATTGTAGGTTCGACCTCGATTAGTTATGGGACTCTAGTCCAGATGGCGATTTGCACAAAAGGTCCGAGGCGAAACGACCCGTACGTCTTAGTAGATGGTCTACCCTTAGGGGAAGTCGCCGAGGATGATGCACACGAAGAAGGACCCCGAACCTACAGGCCCATGAGCAGGCTCGGCATATCTACCGACAGTTATTGGGACAGGATGCATCGATCCCTAAGTTTTCGCACGCCAGAGGAAACACTCAGGACCAGGAACCTATTGATCTGCAGCGATTCTATACGGAGTTTCCCGATTACCGCCATATGAACGACGAGAGATTCGCCCAGCAGGAGAGACCGATCAATGAGGGCTTTGCAGTTCAGCACGCTCGCACCGACAACCAGCACTCAGCACTTCATAGATCTATTGCCGAGATGCAGAAGTCACTTTCAGAGCAGCTCGAGTAGTATTCCCGTCGTGGTCCCAATGAGCCATGATCTATTTATCTTTATTTTCTTCTCCGTCATTAGCTTTGTTTAGGGTTTTTGTAATGTCGTCTTTCGCATGACTTTAAATTTTATTTGGAAGGTTATTTGCATTTGAATATTTTTGTTATGAATGATGTTTTATAATGTATTTTAATTGCTCCTAAATGTTCGTTTTAAATTCGCGTCATTAGAACTCTTAGATTATACTCCTCTTAACTAACCCCGAAGTCCGGAGGAGAATCTGAGGACAGATTCTTTTGAAGAGGGGAGTATTGTAATGACCCGAATATTTTAATTATATTATTAATAATTACGCAAATTCTTTCTTGCCTAATTTCTCGATCTATCCAATTGGATTAATTAATCTTGTGGAAAAGATTGATTTAACCTATCTTTTAAATACCCTCAATTACTTAAATTACATAAATGCCCTTGAAAGCCTAAATGACCATTTTACCCCCCGAGATATTTCCTAAATATCTACTTACCTCTCTCATTCTCTCATTACACACACAGAAGGAAAAAGAAGAAAGGAAGGAGAAAGAAGGAGAAGAAAGAAGGGAAACTTCCCGACGCCCTACCGAGTTCATTTCTCGCCCGATAGACGAGCCGTGAAAACCCGAACGATCCTCACTACATTCTCTACCGGTAATCCTTTTACCCTATTTCATTTCGTTCCCTCTTCATTACGATTTTCGTGGCTTTTGTATAAGAGTTTTATAATATTAGGATTTTCGTGTTTAGGAAGAATTACTTGACCATTTTACGTGATTCTTGTGCCTATGTGTAGCTTATATGATATATATGATTATATATGAGAATTAGGATGATTTATGATGTAAATTAGGAGATGTATGGATTTAAATGTTGGTTTCGCGTGAGAGGTTTCGCGATCTGCTGAGTCTGCTGCTCAGTAGATCCACAGGGGCGAACGCACGGTCTTGATCAAGACCGTGCAGGAGCCCGTGCGTAGCTCTTATCAACCTGCACGGGCTTGAGCTCGTGCACGAGCCCGTGCGCATGCCCGTTTGCAGCTGCATGGTCCTAGCAGCGTGCTCAAGACCGTGCGGACGCCTGTGCACCCTTATTTGAGCTTGCACCGGCTTGCCAAGCCAGTGCGTTGGCCGGTGCAACCTACTTAGTGGATTTTCTAGCCTTTTCCTTTCTTGCACTTCGGGAATTGGGTCAACCCCACTCATTTAAATGTTGACCTTTCGCATACGACCTCCGAAAATTAATCCGATTTCACCTGTAGCTTCCTTGAGCTTCGGGATTTAATATTTTACATAGTTTACAATTTATCCGACCTTATTTGACCGTCAATTGACACCTTTCTCGTTTAGGGATTTTTATCCACCTTTCCCATTTTTTATCTGTCTGATTCCGTATTTGCGAGAAAGTGTCCTTATATTATTTTAAGCATGTCTACGTGCCCTAATTGCATTTTAGCATGCCTTTAATATTTATTATCTATGTTATTTCATTATTTAGTATTGCATTAGTATTTCTTTGATTGTCATTCCGTTCTTTATATGTTTAATTGTTTAACTTCCATATTACGTTTATTACATGATTTGAGTCCTAATTGCATTGTCGTGCGTCGTTTGTTGTCTTATGTCTTGCTTTTAGTATTGTCGGTCTCGTTTTCATCCTCTAGGCCCTGTGTATTACAGGTGGGACCAACGAGGGAGAAACTTGACTACCGCTTGCTTTCATACTGTCGTGTTGAGTCAGGTAAGGGTTTAAACTTCTTTTAACTGGGCAAGGACATAGTCTTATGTAGGTTTGCGAAATAAATGACTACCCCGCTTTTATTATTACTTGTTGTACTGCGTTTACTATTCCTTATGTGCTTAGTCAAACATTTTCATAGCAAAGCCTATGTGTATAACATTTTGCAAACAGTTTCAACTAGAGGCAAGGAAAACCCATTTGTTTTAAATGCGAACTTTGGTCTCTCGACCTCGCAATTATAACCTTGTCCCGAATGGCCCCCTTTTGCCTCCCACACCCCGATTTCCAACTTTCTAATGGCCCTTTTGGCCACCCAAACTATCATTGATTTCAAAAGCGAGCCATAGATTGATTAATAATTTGGGCCCGGGGTATACAGGAGGTGAGCCTGGGGACGAGCGTCTATGGCAAATCCCGATGTATACTTCTAGCGTGTTGACTTAGGCCGGCTAGGAGGTTGGCTAGACTAAGTTGATGCGAACGGTGGTGCTAATCGCGTCTGCTTAAATTCTGATACGGCGGTGCTAATCGCGTCTCCTTAAATTCTGATACGGTGGTGCTAATCGCCTCTCCTTAAATTCTGATACGGTGGTGCTAATCGCGTCTCCTTAAATTCTGATGGTACCAATTGTTGGTGGTGGAGTACTTGACTATATGCTTGCATGATTTTCAATTGGGAGCTATAAGGAGAGGGCCAGTTCTCGCCGGCACACATTATTTGCATGATTTATTCATTTGTTGCTTGTCTAATTGTTTTACGGCTTTCGTTACAAGTCGAAGCACATTCCGGTTTTCTTCATTTATCATATGTATTTCCCTATATATATATATAAAACCCGGAAGCGTGACTCGTACTAGCTACCCTAAGCCTCCTTTATTATTCAATTAATTAGTTGAATTATGAGCCGTGTTTATTTATCGTTTCTAACTTATTGAATCGTGCCTTTCGAACTTGTAACGGCCTCGTGATTCAACTAATACCCCTTTCAACTTATCGGCTTGATATTATGTGCAAATGTTTTTAAAGGATCCGGTTCGTCAACCCTTTCGTGTTTTCCAAGCAAGCGAACCGAGTGTTGCCTTGTGTTATTGTTTTACAACTTGTATTTCGTTATTTATCTTCTTTCTCAAAACGGGCAACACTCACCACTTTTAGTTTTAAAAGATAAATGACGAACTGTGATCAAAACCCCCTTACTGAGTATCCTTTATACTGACCCCTGCTATTTTGGTTCTTGCTTCAGGTAGACAGGTGGCGACGTCACCTATCTTGTCAGTCGGCATCAGCAGGTCTAGATAGGCTTAGTCTTTCTGGTTTGTCTTGTCAGTGGTCCCAACAATCGTCGAGTCTTGTTTATTGTATTTATTTACTTTACGTACTTATGTGCCGCTGATGTGGGTTAGTTGACGATATCTAGGATTGCACAGGGTATGCTAGTCGAGCCATGGACAGCACTATGTGTTCATGACTAAGTTGTATTTGAATTGTACAAATTTTTAAGTGATACTATGTTAGCCTCGTAGGCATTATGGATTTATTTGATTATCTTTAAGTCGCTTCCGCATATCTCTGTATTGTTGTGATTGTTGTTGGGATGGTTGTCGCTATTGCCGATGGTTATTGCTTGAGTGCCGTTCGCCGGAGTGAATTTTTGAGTTGAGGCTCCTCGCTGAAGCTCGGGAGTTCGCTTCAGTGCGGATGTGGCGGTCCTTCTTCAGGGGGCGCTACAAGCTAGAGTACACGTCATTCATGCTCAAAAGCCAAAAGCAATAAGCTATAATCAAAAAGCTACAATTCACCACAACTATACAAAAAATGTGATAAAAGACAAACGAGAAGTCGGATTCGAGTAATACCAGCGCCGTTAGAACCGTTGCGACGAGGGGAACGAACTGTCTGTAGACTCCGTCACCAGATTCCCGCCAGAACAGTGCCAAAATTGCCGGAAACCCCCTGCCACCGCCGGACCACCTCCAATGGTCGAACCCTTATACCGAAATGTTCCTGTAACGACCCGAAAATTCCATAATTAATTCTTGGAATAATTATTCGACATTTAGTTGAATTTTCTATGAAAAGATTTAACTTTGTTAGTTAATCTTAATTTATTATAATTATTTCAATATCTTTAACCTTTTATAATTACATTTTCTACCCTCGAATTATTCTAATCTATTTAAACGAACCTACAACCTTTTAAAATAACCTTGCACTACCTTGAACACACCCACACTCTCTTGAACACACTCACACCCTCTTGAACACACCCTATTGCACACTCTTGGATACTTATACAATCGAGAGAGAGAAAGAGAGAAGAGAAAGAGAAGGAGAAGAAGAAGAAGAAGAAGGAGGAGAAAAAGGAAATCCCGTTCCGAATCCGTTTCTCGACCAATTTAAATTCCGAGACCAGATTTACGATCCTCATTCGATTCTTTATCGGTAACCTTCTTTCTCCAATTCGTTTCATCCATTAAATCTTTTAATTTCTATAGTTTTTATATTGAATAAATATTTGATGAATTTCTTGATTCGTAGGTTATAGTTTATCATTTTTAGTGTAGTTCGGATCAAATGATAGATACTAATGTGTACGATGCATGAGTGTGAATTTTACATGTTAATTTTAGCCTTAGAATTCCCCATATTTGATTTCTGCATGAAACTCTCGAGAAAACCTTAAAAATTGCGTTTCTGCACCTGGGTGTTGGAACCACACGGTCCAACGCACGGTCTTGCTGAAGACCGTGCGCCAGACCGTGCACAACCCTTTAACCTTGCACCGCCTTGCGCACGCCGGTGCACCAGGCCGTGTGCCTTTGTTTCAGCCTGCACGGTCTTGGTTGCGTGCTCAAGACCGTGCACAAGGCCGTGCGTTAGCCCGTGTGAATGCCTTAGCCAATTTTCCAGCCTTTTTCCTTAGTTGCTCACGGTAATGGGGTCAAATGATCAAAAATAAAAGTTGACTTTTTGCATACGATCCTCTAAAATCGAGCCGTTTTTGCCTATAGCTTCCTTATGATTCAAGGATGAATATTTGGTAAAGTTTTCAAAATTCCGATCTCGTTCGGACCTTGAATCGAACCTTTTTCGTTTAGGGCTTTTTCCCCAATTTTTGAATGTTGTCCGAAAAATCCGAAAATCGCATGAGTGCTTCTTTATAATATTATATGCATGAATATGTAATTAGAATTTCAATTGAGCATGTTCATCATTGCTAATTTCGTATTTTTAGTTTAATTGATTTAATTGTATTTTAATTGTATATTCATTTGATACATGTTGTTTATTGGTTTTAATTGCAATGTAGTCTTTGTGAGTCGTTGTCGTGTCTTGTCTTATGTGGTTTTGTCGATTGTTAGTTTCAGGCTGTCTTGTCAGGACATTGCTTGGAGTGTCTTGTCGTTCCGTGTTTCCAGCTGAGGGTTTTAAAATATTTCAAACGGAGTAAGAATTCTTTTTATTTATTGTGAACTCCCCTTATGTGCTCATATTGCTTTGTTTTCCTTTCTCGTATAATTATTAGATATTTAATCTATATTTTAAGGTTGATCTCAAATGTCTTAATATTAAATTGTACTTATGAGTATCCCTAAATCATTTTATTTTATAAGGCAAGTAAAGTTATTTATTTTAAGCGTGACGGTTTGACTTAGGATTTATACCCTTCGTCGTCACTCAAACTTGCCCAAATTCAATTTATGTATGTTTTTCAAAGCGAGCAAATTCGTGACATTTAAAAATTGGGCCCGGGAAAGTATCCGGAGGTTATACCTGGGGACGAGCGTCTAGGGGTAATCCGAGGTGCTTCTCCGAAAAATAAGCGTCAATCGTGGCCCGTCAGGAGTTGATAGCCACGGTTGGGAGTGATGGTGGGCGTTGCATTCGTTGCACGTTTTCCTAAAATTCACAGTCGCCCGAAATAGCGATTCGGGGTCATACACCGGTGATGGAGTTACCAGAACTTGAAGGGGTTATAAGGAGGAACAGGCCCATTTCTCGCTGGGATATTAATTGCGTGCATGTTACTGCTTTAATTATTTATTATTATTATTTAATGTTATGTATGCAAGTCGAAGCACGATCCAGATTTTCTTCAATTATGCAAATGTATTTTCATATATATATAATTAAAACCCGGACACGTGGCTCGTACTTGTTCCCTCTTGATCTTCACTGAGTGTTTTTACTCACCCCCACTATTTTAATTCTTACTTCAGGTCGACAGGTGGCGTTGTCACCTATCATGTCAGTCGGCAGCAGCAGGTCTAGGTTGGCTCGTGTGTCTTGTCTTGTCAGTGTCCCAACAACAGTCGTGTCCTTGTTATGAATTTATTTAATTATGTATCCCGAATTATGCTTTATATTTACGTACTTACGTGCCCCTGATGTGGGATAGATTAGACTGGCCATGAATGGCAATTATTATATTATGATTGAGAATGATGTATGAATTACGTGGCCATGGATGGCTTATATGTTATTTTTATAATTGTTTATCTTCCGCAACTCTGATTTATTTAATTATTTATTGCTGCTGTTGTTGGGCTGTCGTTTGCTGTTGCTAGTTTTGCTTGATTGATTGCCGTTCGCCGGGATGGATTTTTAAATGGGGTACTTATACCTCGTTTGAGGGTTTGTCTCGGTGCGGATGTGGTGTCCTTTCTCCGGCCAAGGAATGGGGCGCTACAGTCAGTGGTATCAGAGCCAGGTTCCCGAACAGGAACCGAAAGATCTAGTATCTCGTCCGCCTTGCATGGAGTGTCTGTCTGCTTGGTGTCAGTTCGTGTCGAGTTCGTGTTTTGACAAGTGTTTATCTCATCTTGGTGCTTAAAATTGTAGACGATTACGGTTGGCTTAATTAACTGACTGACAATCTTTGATAAATTTTTGTACTAAGGAAGATGTAACGCGAGTCGATCGTGGAACACTGTGCGTGTCTTACATGGTTTGGTCGGTCGTAGTGTGTGTCGATAGGTTTTTGTTGAGTGATTGAGCATGCTTATGTGTTTATGAATTGTTGGCATCATTTTTCACAAGACATGCACCTATTTTGCCAAATAGTTGTGAACGCAGGTATGCCGCGTAAGAAAGCTAGATCAGACCCGCCACTACCTCCACTTCAGACTACGTCAGGATCAACGCACTCGTATTCGACGGGAGAGTTGGAAATAGCTCAGGGAGCAGATAGCGTGACAGAATACGAGGCCAGATTTTCCTACCTGACTAACTACTCACCTAACCGGGAGCCAGATTAAAGGAACAGAGCTGCAAGATTTATATCTGGATTGAGGCACGAAATTCGCCAAGTACTCATAGGTCTTGGTTGTTGTTCTTATGCTGAAGCTGTTGGCCGAGCCTTGCGGGCCGAAGCAGAGTTTGAAATGAGAGCTAGGAATGCTCGACCGATCATTTTACCGAACCCATCTTATGGATCGAGAACTCCAGTGGCTGTTCGTACAACTTCTCACAGAAAAGAGGCGACGACCAGTGGATCCAGTGAGAGCACCATCCTTTGCTCGTATTGCCATAAGCCAAACCATCTCGCAGAGTACTGCCGGAAATGACTGGGACAGTGTTTACTGTGTGGATCCCCTGACCATCTTCTCGACAATTGCCCTAATAAGAAGACACCTAAGGAAGAGGATAGTGGATGATGATTCTGAGGATTCAGGGTTCTTAATTCAGAGAGGGAGGCTACCGGAGAATAAAGCAGGAAGGGACAGTGTTGGGGACGTACAATAAATGAGAAGCTACGACATCGAAGGACTTGAGCAAAAATTCTGGAATAAAAGGAATAATGGGAGACTAGAACGGACTTCATTACTCGGAATAAAAGGTACCGTGCATTTTCATAACATTCATATTTCTCGTATTCAATTTATTAATTGCGCGGTATTATGTAAATATTATTTGAGTGAACTCCAGATTAAATCCGGGGTGTTTTCGAAAAATTTTTGCATTTTAATTCGATCCAGGGGTGCTTGCACGCCCTAATGCACGGTCTTGCTCAAGACCGTGCGGTTCAGCTCAAGCCCGTGCAAGCCAGTTCAGCGTTAAACCGCTGAACCGGATGGACCGCTCCACACAGGCCAGCGCACGCCCGTGCGTCCGGCCGTGTGTCCCTATTTTGCCCTTTTTAAACCTATTTTCGCGAGCACACTTCCAGAAACTCTCCCCCTCATTTTTCTCCACTTCCAGCAGCAGAAACCTCTCAATTTTTCCCCAATTTCATCCCCCAATCTTTGCAAGCCAATAACTTTCGATCCGTCCGTTGGATCTTCCTAATTTTCGGAAGGTACGTAGTCTACATTACGAATTTCAATTAGTTGGGTTTTGAGGACGATCCGCCGAGCCGATCTTACACACATTGCTGCCCAAAATACACGTACGCCAAGTGTTCGACAAAATTTCCGAGTGAGGAATTTCATCAAATTCAATCCTACAAGCTTCCAACAACATTCTCACATGGCCGCCGAAGGTTCTCGACGAAGGAGGAGACGACATGACCCTCCATCTCCACTTCCATTCAATGTGGATATTTCAAACTCCTTGCAAGCTAAAATTTTTAGGCGAATACACGAACGCCCGGTGTTCTCCACCAAGTTTCTCGACATCGAAGCATTAGGAAATTTGGGACTTGGCACCGGTATTGCTCGATACATAGAAGACGTGGGATGGACCACATTCTTGGACATAAGAAGGAATTCGTACCCCCGGCTTGTGTACGAATTCATTGCAACACTTCAAGTAATTCCCCACGAAGACGATGCCGAGCTACCATTCAAGATTGAGTTCCAAGCTTTTAATGAAGATTATGAGCTCACTCTTTGGCAACTAACAATGCATTTTGGACTACCCATCCGGGGTATGATAAGCCGAGAAGTTGGATGGTCCGAAGCCGAAGCTTGGAGAAACGTCTCCACTTCTACGAGACCCTTTCAACAAGGAAAATCGAAGGCAACCGACCTTCGTGATGCCGCTTTGAGGACTTTCCACCGGTTCCTCTCATGTACCGTTTTTGCTAGAGGAGATAGCTACGGTTCAATTAATATTGAGGAACTCTACGTCCTTGATTGTGCGGTTCGAAGGCAAGCAGTCAACGACATTATGTTTTTCCTTCGATATGTAGAATATGTAGGTACCCGGCCTAAAGGAGAAATCAGAATTGGGTCCTACATTACCGCGATCTTAGAGTGTGCCGGAGTGACCGGCATGGATCGAATGGCCCCGGCAGGAGCCGAGGATTCAATGATTTCTTACAAGCAACTCGCCCGAATGAAACTTTGTAGGAAAGTTAGAGGGCGACATGGTCGATATGTACCAATGACGGCCGAGGAAGCTGCCGCCGGGAGCGATGGCGACGATGAAGAGGATGCCGATATAGGAGGTCATCCTGAGGAGGACCGACAAGAGAGGGAGGAGCAAATGATGGAACAACTTTACGAAGCAGGGGGCTTCGCTCCTCATCAGGTTCCGTATGTACCCGATCCTCCTAGAACCGAAGAGGTTCCATTCCAGCAGAGCTTTGAGGATTACCCGACACAGCACCAGGCTGGATCCTCTCAATGGGACAGATTAAGTGAGGAACAATGGAGTCGGTATCAACAATCGGAGTCGGAGACTCGAAGCCGATGGGAGGCCGACAGGTGGACGGTTTGGGGAAACCGCTTCACAACTTTCGCTGAACAGACTACTGAACGACTGGACCAACAGTCGGCTGAACTTCGAGAAATCAGACTCGAGACCCAACGCAACCACGCTGAAATTCGGGAGCAGATTTCCGATCTCGAGAGGTCCATCAATGAACAACTCGCTCGCTATCTAAGCCGTCTTGGCATGCCGCCTAGTTCGGGAGCACCCGATTCTTAGTTGGCATTGGTTTTTCCTCTATTTTCTCATTATTTTCGTTTTAATTGTAATTTAATTTCAGTTGAACTATTATGTATGAACTATATGTTAAATGTTTATTTGAACTTAACTGTTAATTGTTCGTTTTAATTAATTGCTTACGTGTTAGTTGCGCAATTTCTGTATGACGAATCCTTTTAAATGCTGTGATATACTTCCTTTAATAAACCCCGAGATTCGGAGTAGAATCTGAGGACAGATTCTTTTAAAGGGGGGAGTATTGTAACGACCCGAAAATTCCATAATTAATTCTTGGAATAATTATTCGACATTTAGTTGAATTTTATATGAAAAGATTTAACTTTGTTAGTTAATCTTAATTTATTATAATTATTTCAATATCTTTAACCTTTTATAATTACATTTTCTACCCTCGAATTATTCTAATCTATTTAAACGAACCTACAACCTTTTAAAATAACCTTGCACTACCTTGAACACACCCACACTCTCTTGAACACACTCACACCCTCTTGAACACACCCTATTGCACACTCTTGGATACTTATACAATCGAGAGAGAGAAAGAGAGAAGAGAAAGAGAACGAGAAGAAGAAGAAGAAGAAGGAGGAGAAAAAGGAAATCCCGTTCCGAATCCGTTTCTCGACCAATTTAAATTCCGAGACCAGATTTACGATCCTCATTCGATTCTTTATCGGTAACCTTCTTTCTCCAATTCGTTTCATCCATTAAATCTTTCAATTTTTATAGTTTTTATATTGAATAAATATTTGATGAATTTCTTGATTCGTAGGTTATAGTTTATCATTTTTAGTGTACTTCGGATCAAATGATAGATACTAATGTGTACGATGCATGAGTGTGAATTTTACATGTTAATTTTAGCCTTAGAATTCCCCATATTTGATTTTTGCATGAAACTCTCGAGAAAACCTTAAAAATCGCGTTTCTGCACCTGGGTGTTGGAACCACACGGTCCAACGCACGGTCTTGCTCAAGACCGTGCGCCAGACCGTGCACAACCCTTTAACCTTGCACCGGCTTGCGCACGCCGGTGCACCAGGCCATGTGCCTTTGTTTCAGCCTGCACGGTCTTGGTTGCGTGCTCAAGACCGTGCACAAGGCCGTGCGTTAGCCCGTGTGAATGCCTTAGCCAATTTTCCAGCCTTTTTCCTTAGTTGCTCACGGTAATGGGGTCAAATGATCAAAAATAAAAGTTGACTTATAGCTTCCTTATGATTCAAGGATGAATATTTGGTAAAGTTTTCAAAATTCCGATCTCGTTCGGACCTTGAATCGAACCTTTTTCGGTTAGGGCTTTTTCCCCAATTTTTGAATGTTGTCCGAAAAATCCGAAAATCGCATGAGTGCTTCTTTATAATATTATATGCATGAATATGTAATTAGAATTTCAATTGAGCATGTTCATCATTGTTAATTTCGTATTTTTAGTTTAATTGATTTAATTGTATTTTAAATGTATATTCATTTGATACATGTTGTTTATTGGTTTTAATTGCAATGTAGTCTTTGTGAGTCATTGTCGTGTCTTGTCTTATGTGGTTTTGTCAATTGTTAGTTTCAGGCTGTCTTGTCAGGACATTGCTTGGAGTGTCTTGTCGTTCCGTGTTTCCAGGTGAGGGTTTTAAAATATTTCAAACGGAGTAAGAATTCTTTTTATTTATTGTGAACTCCCCTTATGTGCTCATATTGCTTTGTTTTCCTTTCTCGTATAATTATTAGATATTTAATCTATATTTTAAGGTTGATCTCAAATGTCTTAATATTAAATTGTACTTATGAGTATCCCTAAATCATTTTATTTTATAAGGCAAGTAAAGTTATTTATTTTAAGCATGACGGTTTGACTTAGGATTTATACCCTTCGTCGTCACTCAAACTTGCCCAAATTCAATTTATGTATGTTTTTCAAAGCGAGCAAATTCGTGACATTTAAAAATTGGGCCCGGGAAAGTATCCGGAGGTTATACCTGGGGACGAGCGTCTAGGGGTAATCCGAGGTGCTTCTCCCAAAAATAAGCGTCAATCGTGGCCCGTCAGGAGTTGATAGCCACGGTTGGGAGTGATGGTGGGCGTTGCATTCGTTGCACGTTTTCCTAAAATTCACAGTCGCCCGAAATAGCGATTCGGGGTCAGACACCGGTGATGGAGTTACCAGAACTTGAAGGGGTTATAAGGAGGAACAGGCCCATTTCTCGCTGGGATATTAATTGCGTGCATGTTACTGCTTTAATTATTTATTATTATTATTTAATGTTATGTATGCAAGTCGAAGCACGATCCGGATTTTCTTCAATTATGCAAATGTATTTTCATATATATAATTAAAACCCAGACACGTGGCTCGTACTTGTTCCCTCTTGATCTTCACTGAGTGTTTTTACTCACCCCCACTATTTTAATTCTTACTTCAGGTCGACAGGTGGTGTTGTCACCTATCGTGTCAGTCGGCAGCAGCAGGTCTAGGTTGGCTCGTGTGTCTTGTCTTGTCAGTGTCCCGACAACAGTCGTGTCCTTGTTATGAATTTATTTAATTATGTATCCCGAATTATGCTTTATATTTACGTACTTACGTGCCCCTGATGTGGGATAGATTAGACTGGCCATGAATGGCAATTATTATATTATGATTGAGAATGACGTATGAATTACGTGGCCATGGATGGCTTATATGTTATTTTTATAATTGTTTATCTTCCCCAACTCTGATTTATTTAATTATTTATTGCTGTTGTTTTTGGGCTGTCGTTTGCTGTTGCTAGTTTTGCTTGATTGATTGCCGTTCGCCGGGATGGATTTTTAAATGGGGTACTTATACCTCGTTTGAGGGTTTGTCTCGGTGCGGATGTGGTGTCCTTTCTCCGGCCAAGGAATAGGGCGCTACAGTTCCTCTCGACGAGCCCGTCAGTTTCCTCAAAACCGTTTCTCAATCGGATCATCCATCGGAATTTAATTCCACTCCGAAGCTCCAATGAACCCTAGAATCCAAAAATTGAAATTAACGAAAATCCGCTCAACAAATTACGAAATTGACTTCGAAATCAGCTTACCCATATCGAGAAGGTTGAAACCTATGTAAAGCTCATTGAAAATGATGGCCGGAGGTAGCTCCAACGCCACCTCAGCCGCGCGCCACCCGTGCGCCGCCCTTGCTCCGCCGTCCCATCGAGTTGGAGCCTGAGACCACCGACATTCTCTTCGTCTTTTCAAGGTCGTTCCAACCATGGTGGTTCACCGCCTAAACTCCGCCAGGAATCTTCGGAAATAGTCGTTGACCACCGCGCCTTCCGTTCTCTGATTCGCCCCCGTCCAGCCGAACCACGCCTGGAGACCACCACCAAAAGCTTCCGCTCAACGAGAGCTTTCATTTCTGACCAAGCCCAGGCTGTGACATTGCCGGAAAAGCCTCCAACGAGAAGCTCAACCTCGCGCCACCTTCGTGCGATCCTAGCGCCTCCATCGTCAGTCAAGACCGGTACCATTGTGCTCCTCTCGTTGAGACGATCGATTTCCATATATCATTCGCTTGATTCGGAGAAGAAAAAAACAAATCCCCAAATTGGAGAAGAGGGGCTCTCGCGATCATGCATCTGCTCTTGGTGTTCTCTCATTTTTCATTTTGACCCCAAATCTCCCAATAATTGCATAATATACCCTATCCTTCAAAAACGTGCAAATAGAGTAAAGTGTCGGAATTACGCGTACTTAGTGTCAAAATGACCAAAATTAAATGCTTAACAAAGACTAAGGTTCATTTTATTAAAATTCATGAGTTTACGAAAAGTCAATTCCGGGTTGGGCTAAAGTGTAAATAATTTTGGGCTAAAATGCAATTTTCTTTAAAATATGACTTAATGAAAAATATTTAGAATCTTATGAAAATATTTGGAACCTCGATAAAATATGCATTATTAAAACATTGAACCCCAGTCCAATGTACACTGTTAAATTACAAGATTAAATTAAACGAGCTAAAATATAAATTTACCGAATTAACCCTACTTAATGACAAAACGATGCAAATCAATTTTTAAATACCAAATCGATAAATTATAAAAATCTTTAAATGCAAGAGTTGGAAAACATGCAATTATGAAAGACGTCGGGACCATAAACGATCTGAATTCCGGTAAACGCACTAATCTTAAACTTGGAGATTGCGGGTCGTCACAGTTTTAGCTTCCGCACTCTGTTATTATTATTTGTTGTTGTTGTTGTTGGGCCAGGGACGTTGTTGCCAATATAGAATGTAACGACCCGAATATTTTGATTATATTTATATTTATTACGCGAATTCTTTCTTGTCTAATTTCTCGATCTATCCAATTGAATTAATTAATCTTACGGAAAAGATTGATTTAACCTATCTTTAAATAACCACAATTGCTAAAATTACATAAATGCCCTTAAAAGCCAAAATGACCATTTTACCCTTGAGATATTTTCCTAAATATCTATCCTCTCTCATTTCACAAAGAAGGAAGAAAGGAAGAAGGAAGGAGGAAGAGAGAAGATTTTCGTGCCGAACCCGATTATCGTCCGAATGGATTCCCATCTTCGGCTACGCGACCCCATTCCATAACCAATCGGTAACCTTCTAACCTCGTTTCGATTCATCCGACGAATATCGATTTTTATTGAATTCTATTAAGTTAGGTTTTTATTGGGTTTATCAGTTATAGTTGATGGATTCGTTTGATTTTCGTTTCTAATTGGTAAGCATGTTTAGGAGAGTAATATATATGAATTTGAGCATGATTGGCAGAGTATAATTTGTGTAGGATGAATTATGGTGTAGATTTATTGCTTCTGCGTCTGTTTCTCGCGATCTGCTCATTTTAGAACCCCACAGTCTCGCTACACGGTGTGACGAGAACCCGTGTGAACACGCACGGCCTTGCATCAGGCCGTGGAGGACCCCGTGTACACTTTCCTTGCACGCACGGCCTTGCGCATGGCTGTGCAGGAGGCCGTGCACCTCCTTTCTTGTGTGCACGGCCTTGCAACAGGCCGTGCAACACCCCGTGTGTACCCCTTAGCCGATTTTCAGCCATTTTCCTGCTCCTGCTCTCTGTATGTTTCACCCCAAAAATCTAAAATGTTCATTTGATCTCGTTTTTGAATTCCATCTTCACCAATAACTTTATTTGGTCATTTATACCTTTAATATTCAAAGTAGGAATTTTTCCGACTTCGTTCGGGCATTGAATAGTGCCAATCTTGTTTAGGGCTTTTTAGCTATCTTTCTGCTAATCGTCTTTTGATCCGAAACTTGCATGAATACTTTATTATATGTTATGAGCACAAATGAGGAATCTAAATCGTGTTCGAAGCATGTTCGGGTCTATGAATAGTGCGTTCGAAGTTTTGTCAAATTTTCTAACTTTTGCATATGAAGTCCGATTTTTCCGAATCTTGAATGCATACTCCCTTATGGTACTTAAAGCATGTCCGTAAAGTTTCATTGCATTTGGATTTGATTTTCATTTTTGAATTCACGAATTACTCCGTTTATGCTTGATAATTTGAACTTAAGTGCTTTATTTGATTGTTTAACGTGCTTCTATGTGTTTTAATTTTTTCGTATAACCCGTGCGTCGTTGTTAGTCTTATTTGGTTGTGTCTTGGTATTTTTGCAGACGATACTCCCGTGAAGTAGCGCCGGTTCTTGCTTTTGCTCTTCTCTTGTATAGCCAACAGGTGAGGCTTTCCGTTTCTGATTCCAGTACTATTATGTATATATATAAATAAGCCTCTCCTGATATAAGCCATGTTTACGTTTTGTTTTCACACCGTTTCTATATATATACTTAGTAAATATTTATGCCTATTATGTTTATTCGATTTATCGAAAATGTTTTGATATGAAAAAGTACTAAGTATATTCTTTCAAACGTTTGCGAAAGAGACATGAAAAAGTACTACATATATTCTTTCAAACTTTAGCCTTCGGCCTCGCATATGACATGTCTCGAACGGTCTTTTGCCCAACCTGAAATGATTTGAAAAGCGAGTTATGAACTGTATGTATGTATGTTTGGGCCAGGAGTCAGGATGATAGGACGAAGTTGGTAGGCATCAGGTCTATGGCAGAAATCCTATGGTTCCCTCCACCTTTGGTCGGGGTGAGGCCGGAGTGGCAGCCCTTTGAGTACCCGAGTTACCGTAAGATATGTTATGCGTAGTTCGGATTTAGCGGTCCGCCTACATTGGATGAATAAGGGTGGTTTCCCGTTTCATGTTTGGAAATTGGAGTTAAGGGCTCGACTCGCCGAGTCATATGATATGTTATGTTTTATGCTAAATCACCACCCGTTTACGAAAACCTTTCTTTTATGTTGATGTCTTTTAAGCTTAAAAATGGTGATTTATTTTCGTTTTATAATATACATTATTATTCCCTCCTTACTTAGTCGTTTGACTAACCCCCTCTGTTTCACCCCTGTATTGGTTTCAGGATACTAACATCACCTATCTTGTCAGTCGGCATCAGCAGGTCTAGATAGGGTCAGTCTTTCTGGTTTGTCTTGTCAGTGGTCTCAACAACCGTCGAGTCTTGTTTATTGTATTTATTTACTTTACGTACTTATGTGCCCCTGATGTGGGATAGTTGACGATATCTAGGATTGTACAGGATAGACTAGTTGAGCCATGGATGGCACTACGTGTTGTTATTTTATTGTATTTCGAATTTCACATGTTTAATTGATATTATGTTAGCCTCGTAGGCATTTATGGAATTTATCTGTTTACTTTATAATCGCTTCCGCATATCTCTGTTTTATTGTGGTTGTTGTTGGGATGTCGTTGCTGTTGCCGGTAGTGTTTGCTTGAGTGTCGTTCGCCGGAGTGGGTTTTTGAGTTGAGGCCCCTCGCTGAAGCTCGGGAGTCCATTTCGGTGCGGGTGTGGTGGTCCTTCTTCAGGGGGCGCTACAGCCAGTGGTATTAGAGCCTAGGTTCCCAAAAGGAACCGAAGCTTTGTAATCGCGTCGTGTCTTGTCTCTTGTGTCTGCCCGTTTCGTGTCAATGAGACTTAGAGTTTCCAGTCACAGGTGCTTGAGAACTCCTTAGTATTGAAATTGTGATTGATCTTCTTTTGGAATGGCCAACCAACCGTTTGATCTTTTATAATTGTAGTACTGAGTTGGGATTGAATGCAAGTGGATGCGGAACTCGAGGTAGCGTTTGTCTTGTCTTGTCGTGTCTAGGTCGTACGGCTATAGGATCGAGTTTTGCTTGTTATGTGATTTATTTCATGCTTTAATTGATTACACGCTATTCGAATCGTAAATGTATGCTCTGTTTGAATTTTATATACCTTATGTGATCATTCCATTAACCGAGCATGCATCTTTTCCTAGTTTATTGAGCACAGGTATATAATGTCTCATCGAAGACCCCCTACAGCTCGCTTATCTCCGAATTCGATTGCAAGAGACTTAGTGACAGCTATGAGGCAGATTGCTGAACAAGTACATCAAGAGAGACAACAACAACAACATGTAGCTGCGAGACAAGCCGAGGGCCAATCCCTCGACAAATTTCTGCACTACAACCCACCCTGCTTCGTGGGTGAACCAGATGATCTTAAGGCCGAGGCTTGGATAGCCGATTTAGAGTGAATCTTCCGAGTAATACGCTACGGTGACCCCGAGAGGGACGAGTATGCCATCTTTCTCATGAGAGGACCAGCTGAGGATTGGTGGCGCTACATAGAACATAGATGGATCGCTGAGAGAATTCCGTACACTTGGTCACGGTTCCTATCCGACTTCCGAGAGAAGTTTGTGCCACAAGTGGTACGTGACAGCCGAGAAAGAGAGTTCATGTCCGTCACTCAAGGAGCCCTCCCTGTTGCGCAATCCGAGGCACTTTTCAGCCGCCTCATCGTCTATGCTCCTCACATTGCATCTGACGATCGAAGAAGAGCACGGAAATTCATCGAGGGACTTCAACCGGAGATCTTGGAAAGATTAGTAGGATTGGACATTCGTGTTTATCATGATGCAGTTAACCGGGCTATGAGAGTGGAGTCCGATCTTCAAGAGATGAGTCGAGGTATTCCTCACATGAAAGGATCCTCTTTCAACAAGATAGCAAGAAGAGAGCCATCCGGACCGAGCACCTTTCCGACATGGGAACCACACTACGAGAGGCCGAAACCTACCAAACCAGAAGTGAATGAGGACCTCATTCCCTGTGAGCACTGTGAAAAGACCAATCACGAGACTGCAAGGTGTAGGAGGAAACTGGGCCGTTGCCTCAGATGTGGGAGTAGCAAGCATCGAGTTCAAGACTGCCCCGACTCAAGCAACCCTCGGGGAAGAAAAAGGGGATCTCGACCCTGATACCGACTCGCAGAGGTACATTGCTACAACGTCTATGCCTGCTATATGATGCTGTGGAATGCTAGAATTTTTAATTCCAAACTGGTTCCAGTAGTGGTGCATAACCCCAGACTCATATTGTTGAGAAACTGGGAATTAATATCTTACATATACACCATCCTTGAAAAAGAAATATTACTTTTGAGATATCAATGTAATTTTGGTATTTCAAATAGATGCCTGAGGGCACTTCTGTCGATTAAGAATGATGATTTTTGATGTGGTGGCTATCCCAAATCTTATATTACGTTGCTAAGGACTGAATAATGTGAGAAATTGGTTTAAATGGTGATAAAATGGACGTGGTTAGCAATGTTGACTTGAGTGATCTATGCCCAAGTCATGAGAGAATGAAGTGTAAATATACCTGAGTTTTGGGATAGTCAAACAACTAGATCAAGTCTATGCCTACTATATGATGCTATGCAATGCTATAATTTTCAATTCCAAACTTGTTCCAGTAGTGGTGCATAACCCCAGACTCATATTGATGAGAAACTGGGACCTAATATCTTATATATACACCATCCTTGAAAAAGAAATATTACTTTTGAGATATCAACGTAATTTTGGTATTTCAAATAGATACCTGAGGGCACTTCTGTCGATTAAGAATGATGATTTTTGATGTGGTGGCTATCCCAAATCTTATATTACGTTGCTAAGGAGTGAATAATGTGAGAAATTGGTTTAAGTGGTGATAAAATGGATGTGGTTAACAATGTTGACATGAGTGATCTAAGCCCAAGTCATGAGAGAATGAAGTGTAAAGATACCTGAGTTTTGGGATAGTCAAACAACAAGATCACGTCTATGCCTGCTATATGATGCTATGCAATGCTATAATTTTCAATTCCAAACTTGTTGCAGTAGTGGTGCATAACCACTGACTCAGATTGCTGAGAAACTGGGAATTAATATTTTATATATACACCGTCCATGAAAAAGAAATATTACTTTTGAGATATCAACGTAATTTTGGTATTTCAAATAGACGCCTGAGGGCACTTCTGTCGATTAAGAATGATGATTTTTAATGTGGTGGCTATCCCCAATCTTATATTACGTTGCTAAGGAGTGAATAATGTGAGAAATTGGTTTAAATGGTAATAAAATGGACGTGGTTAGGAATGTTGACATGAGTGCTCTAAGCCCAAGTCATGAGAGAATGAAGTGTAAAGATACCTGAGTTTTGGGATAGTCAAACAACTAGATCACGTCTATGGATGCTATATGATGCTATGCAATGCTATAATTTTCAATTCCAAACTGGTTCCAGTAGTGGTGCATAACCCCAGTCTCATATTGATGAGAAACGGGGAATTAATATCTTACATATACACCATCCTTGAAAAAGAAATATTAGTTTTGAGATATCAATGTAATTTTGGTATTTCAAATAGACGCCTGAGGGCACTTCTGTCGATTAAGAATGATGATTTTTGATATGGTGGCTATCCCAAATCTTATATTACGTTGCTAAGGACTTAATAATGTGAGAAATTGGTTTAAATGGTGATAAAATGGACGTGGTTAGCAATGTTGACATGAGTGATCTAAGCGCAAGTCATGATAGAATGAAGTGTAAATATACCTGAGTTTTGGGATAGTCAAACAACTAGATCAAGTCTATGCCTGCTATATGATGCTATGCAATGCTATCATTTTCAATTCCAAACTTGTTGCAGTAGTGGTGCATAACCCCAGACTCATATCGATGAGAAACTGGGAATTAATATCTTATATATACACCATCCTTGAAAAATAAATATTACTTTTGAGATATCAACGTAATTTTGGTATTTCAAATAGACGCCTGAGGGCACTTCTGTCGATTAAGAATGATGATTTTTGATGTGGTGGCTATCCCAAACCTTATATTACGTTGCGAAGGAGTGAATAATGTGAGAAATTGGTTTAAGTGGTGATAAAATGGACGTGGTTAACAATGTTGACATGTGTGATCTAAGCCCAAGTCATGAGAGAATGAAGTGTAAAGATACCTGAGTTTTGGGATAGTCAAACAACTAGATCACGTCTATGCCTACTATATGATACAATGCAATGCTATAATTTTCAATTCCAAACTGATTCCAGTAGTGGTGCATAACCCCAGACTCATATTGATGAGAAACGGGGAATTAATATCTTACATATACACCATCCTTGAAAAAGAAATATTACTTTTGAGATATCAATGTAATTTTGGTATTTCAAGTAGACGCCTGAGGGCACTTCTGTCGATTAAGAATGATGATTTTTGATGTGGTGGCTATCACAAATCTTATATTACGTTGCTAAGGACTAAATAATGTGAGAAATTGGTTTAAATGGTGATAAAATGGACGTGGTTAGCAATGTTGACATGAGTAATCTAAGCCCAAGTCATGAGAGAATGAAGTGTAAAGATACCTGAGTTTTGGGATAGTTAGACAACTAGATCACGTCTATGCCTGCTATATGATGCTATGGAATGCTATAATTTTCAATTCCAAACTTGTTGCAGTAGTGGTGCATAACCCCAGACTTAGATTGATGAGAAACTGGGAATAAATATCTTATATATACACCAGCCATGAAAAAGAAATATTACTTTTGAGATATCAACGTAATTTTGGTATTTCAAATAGACGCCTGATGGCACTTCTGTCGAATAAGAATGATGATTTTTGATGTGGTGGCTATCCCAAATCTTATTACGTTGCTAAGGAGTGAATAATGCGAGAAATTGGTTTAAATGGTGATAACATGGACGTGGATAGCAATGTTAACATGAGTGATCTAAGCCCAAATCATGAGAGAATGAAGTGTAAATATACCTGAGTTTTGGGATAGTCAAACAACTAGATCAAGTCTATGCCTGCTATATGATGCTATGCAATACTATAATTTTAAATTCCAAACTTGTTGCAGTACTGGTGCATCACCTGTAGCGCCCT
This sequence comes from Verbena officinalis, assembly GCA_958496215.1. NCBI lineage: Eukaryota > Viridiplantae > Streptophyta > Magnoliopsida > Lamiales > Verbenaceae > Verbena > Verbena officinalis. The sequence goes on along the minus strand of OY292385.1, from coordinate 33,102,359 downwards.
GAAATATTCAGCGTGAAAAATGGTTCAGGTATTCCACACGGGCTGCTGCACGACGTGTCGCAAGCCCGTGTGAATGGCGCACGGGCTCCCCTCACGGGGTGTCTCAAGGCCGTGTGCATTGGGGTTTCATCCCACATCGGAAGATCACATTGAAAATGAAGGGTTTATAACCAAATTCACCAAGCATAATCACAGTATGGTTGCAACCTCTTTTGGCATGTGGTTTAAGCCAAACTTTAGGGTTGTGCTCGGTGGTGATGGAGGTTATACCCGCGCGTCCAACGGGTGCCCAAGCAGGAGGGTTCTTGTAGCGGGTGCCCCAAACGGGTAACGCACGCCCCGCACCGAGTCCCGACCCGGAACCGAAATGAGATCCGACCCGAACCGAAACCCGGCGAACGGCAAGCATTTACTCAATAACTAGGCGGGGGTTTCAAAACAATGAAAAGACAAGAGGACAGAAGTGCGGAAGCGAAATAAACGAAACATTAAAGCATAAATAATTAGACAAGTATTAAAGCCCACCAAGGCTAACGAAATTCAATTAATTAAATAACAAACGGGTTCGATACAATATCCCGATAATTATAATAACGGGTTCAATATAGACATAATCCCGAATACAACTTAAAGTAATAAATCCCTAATATCATAAAACATATAAATAAAAGCCATACGGGAAAGAGTTATACATGAGCAAAAATAATGTAACTCTACGACGCCTACGACGACGAAGATCCCGCCTAGTATCCTGAAACCAGTACACGGGTAAAACAGAGGGGGTTAGTCAAACGACTAAGTGAGGAGGGAATAATAACGTATATTATAAATCGGAAATAAATCACCAATTTTAAACTTAAAAGAAATCAACATAAAAGAAAGGTTTTCGTAATCGGGTGGTGATTTAACATCAAACATAACATATCATATGACTCGGCGAGTCGAGCTCTTAACTCCAATATCCAAACATAAAAACCGGAAACCACCCTTATGCCTCCAATGTAGACGGACCGCTAAATCCGAACTACTCATAACTGACGGGAATAACTCAGGTACTCAAAGGGCTGCCACTCCGGCCTCACCCCGAGCTCCCAAATGGAGGAAACCATAGGATTTACGCCGTAGACCCAACGTCTACCGAGTTCGTCCTAGCGCTCTTACTCCGGGCCCAAACAAACATGCATACATATCATAACTCGCTTTTCAAATCATTTTGGGTTGGTCAAAAGACCGTTCGAGACATGTCATATGCGAGGCCGAAGGCCAAAGTTCGCCTTAGAAAACAAAAGGTTTTACATGTCTCTTTCGTTAACATTTCAAAGTCTATACGTAGTACTTTTCATATCAAATCATTTTCGATAAATCAAATGAACATAATAATCATAAATATCTATTAAGTATATATATATAAACGGTGTGAAAACAAAACATAAACGTGGCTTATATCGGGAGAGGCTTATTTATATATATACATAATAATACTGGAAACAGAAACGGAAAGCCTCACCTGGCTATGCAAAAGTAGAGCAAAAACAAGAACTGGCGCTACTCCACGGGAGTATCGTCTGCAAAATACCAAGACACAACCAATTAATATCTGATTTCTCTAAAGGACTTTGACAAGAGAAATCTCTCGGTTGCACAGAGTTTGAGTCTTCTTATCCAATATCTTCACCGGCTTCGAAACAAAGGTCAAATCCGGTTCCAGTTCAATATCCTCAACAAGAAGGATCTCTGACTCATTTGGGAAGTACTTTCGGAGTTGGGAAACATGAAAGACGTTGTGAATCCCAGTTAGGCTTGGCGGCAAGTCTAACCTGTAAGTTGCATTCCCAATCCTCTCTAGAATCTCATAGGGACCCAAAAATCTCGGACTCAACTTTCCTCCTTTTCCAATTCGGGTGAATCCCTTTCGAGGAGAAGCTTTGAGGAATACTTTGTCACCAACCTCAAATTCCAACGGTCAGCGACGGTTATCGGCATAGCTCTTTTGTCGAGCCTGAGCTGCTTTCATTCTCTGCCGAATGATCTGGATACGGTCGATGGCATTTTGGAGAAACTTTGGAGGAGTTCCTCGTTCCTTATCATCCTTCGTCCATCGCCAATCTTCGAGATCCCAAAACAACGGGGACCTACACTTTCTGCCATACAATGCTTCGTAAGGTGTCATTCCGATCGTAGACTGATGACTGTTGTTGTAGGCAAACTCGATCAGAGGCAACTGGTCGTGCCAATTGTTGCAAAAATCCAAGGCACAAGCTCGAAGCATATCACAGAGATATCTGATCATCCTCTCTGACTGACCATCTGTCTGCGGATGTGCGGCTGTACTGAAAGTCAGCTTCGTTCCCATTCGTTCTTGAAGTTGCTGCCACAAGCGGGAAGTAAATCGAGCGTCCCTGTCAGATACTATCGTAGACGGAATCCCATGAAGCTTGACAATCTCTCGGTGATAAATCTCTGCCAACCTATCCACTTTGTACGACATGTTGATCGGTAGAAAATGAGCACTCTTGGACAGTCGGTCGATAATCACCCAAATGCTATCGCAGCCACCTCTAACTTTAGGCAAACCAGATACGAAGTCCATGGCAATACCCTCCCAATTCCATGTAGGAATCGGTAGTGGCTCAAGCAAACCTCTCGGTCTTTGATGTTCAACCTTAACCTGCTGACAAGTCGAGCATCTCTTGACGTAATCAGTTACGTCTCTCTTCATACCTCTCCACCAGAATAATTCTTTCAGATCCCGATACATCTTACTTCCACCTGGATGAACTGTGTAAGGTGTGTTGTGAGCCTCATCGAGAATCTCTTTCCTCAGACTCTCCGGAACACAAACTCGGGACTTAGCGGAGAATTCCTGTGTCGTCCACACCAAACTGAGTCTCTGGATCAGCTGCGATGTGAACTATCTGTCTCTGAGTCCACTCATCAGTAGCCTGAACATCTCGGATCTTTCGACCCAACTCTGACTGGATCGATATGCTGTGAACATGGGCCTGGGAACTGATGTGAACTCCCTCTAACTTAGCCTCTAGCTGGGCTATGCTTGCCTTCCGGCTTAGTGCATCGGCTACGACATTCGCCTTTCCGGGATGATACTGAATCTTGCAATCGTAATCCTCAAATAATTCCATCCAACGGCGCTGTCGTTTGTTCAATTCCTTCTGAGTAAACAAATACTGAAGGCTCTTATGATCTGTGAAGATGTCGAACGTGATGCCGTAGAGGTAATGACGCCATTTCAATAATGCAAATACCACGACGGCTAGCTCAAGGTCGTGAGTGGGATAGTTCTCTTCAGCTGGTTTTAGCTTCCTCGATGCATAAGCTATAACTTTCCCATTCTGCATTAACACACAACCTAATCCTTCGTGTGACGCATCTGCATACACGACAAATCCTTCAGAACCCTCGAGCAGGGTCAATACTGGAGCTGTGGTCAATCTCTTCTTGAGCTCCTGAAAACTAGCTTCACATTTGGCTGACCACTCAAACTTAGCTTCTTTCTTCGTCAAAGCTGTTAACGGGCCTGCAAGTTTAGAGAAATCCTTGACGAAACGTCTGTAGTATCCTGCTAAACCCAAGAGACTACGGATCTCTGTAGGAGTCTTAGGTCTCTCCCAATCCAGCACTGTCTCAATCTTTGAAGGATCAACCTCGATTCCCGTTCCGGATATGACATGACCTAGGAAGGTCACTCGGTCAATCCAGAATTCGCATTTGCTGAACTTAGCGAATAATTGGTGCTCTCTCAAAGCTTGGAGCACAATCCGGAGGTGTTCAACGTGTTCTTCTTCGGACTTCGAGAACACTAATATGTCGTCAATGAAAATAACGATGAACTTGTCGAGGTACGGACGGAAAATTCTGTGCATCATGTCCATAAAAGCTGTTGGGGCATTCGTGAGTCCAAATGGCATGACCACAAACTCGAAATGTCCGTATCGGGTGTTGAAAGCTGTCTTCGGGATATCCTCTGATCGGATACGGAGCTGGTAATATCCTTGTCTGAGATCGAGCTTGGAATAAACCCTCGATCCTTGTAGCAAGTCGAACAATTCCTCGATATGTGGTAGAGGATACTTGTTCTTCACTGTCATCTTGTTTAATTCTCGGTAATCGATACACATGCGAAGTGTACCATCCTTCTTCTTCACGAACAAGACTGGAGCACCCCAAGGCGAGGCACTCGGTCGGATATATCCAATAGAAAGAAGTTCATCGAGTTGGTTTTTCAATTCTTCAACTCTGCAGGAGCCATTCAGTACGGCGACTTTGAATAGGACTCGGCTCCCGGAACTAGATCCATCACGAACTCTATATCCCGATCCGGTGGCAAGAATTCCAAATTCTCAGGAAACACGTCGATGAATTCATTGACCACGGACGTTTCTTTGATCTTCGTCTGGTCCTTCGGGCGGTTGAGAAGGTAAGCTATAAAGCACGTCGCTTCTTCTTTCTGAACGAGCTTCTTGGCTTCCATCATTGAAATATACGGACCTTCTCCTGATCGGAAACCCTTAACCTCATTAGAACCCAGAATAACCTTCTTCTCGAAACAATCAACCTTTGCCCGATGCTCATACAACCAATCCATTCTGAGAATAACCCCATATTTCTTCATCGGCAACTCAATCAAATCAGCCAGATATTCGATACCCTCGATGATGATCGGACAACTCTTAATTGCTCGGTTCGCAATAACCTTCGAACCCAACGGCGAACCAACCACTAACACATAATCAAGCAAGGAAACAGGCGCATGCACAAATAAGGAAACAGCAGGCGCAATAAATGAGTGTGAAGCACCCGAGTCATATAATGCATGTATGGGGATGCCATTTATATATATAGTACCTTCCACCACGTCAGTCGGATCTGCAACAGCATCCTCTGCATCGCCTTTTAAGGCGTAAACACGAGCATATGCCTGAGGCTGAGCGGCTCCCTGCTGTACCGGTCTCTTCCTCGGGCATTCACCTATTCTGTGATCGGCGCTACCACATCCGTAGCAAAGACCATTCTTCCTCCAACACTTGGCCTCTAAATGCGGGCCCTGAAAAAATCCACATACTGGCCGTGGAAATCCCTGAGCTCGAGGAGGAGCAAGCTGAGGTCGGGGAGGAGCAGGCTGAACGGCGCTCCTGAATGGCTTCTTCCCAGAAGAGGACCCAGACGGAATAAATGGCCTCTTCGAGCCAGAAGCGAAACTCTTGGCGGCTGCGGGGGCAGGTGCAGATGTCGGTCTCATCTGTCGGAGATCGGACTCTATAGAAAGTGCCGTCTCGACTGCATCGGTGTAGTACTGGAGTCTGTTCCCGAGCATATGCATACGAATCTCATTCGACAATCCCTCAATGAACTGTCGAGTCTTCCTCTGTTCGTCGTCAACCATATACGAGCAGTGAATGATAAGCCTGGAGAAATGAACCTCGTACTGGTCAACGGTAGAAGTACCCTGCTTGAGAGCCAGGAACTCTCGCTCACGTCGTTGTCGGACCACCAACGGAATGTACTTGGCCCGAAACTCAACCAAGAATTGATCCCAAGTCGGGACCACATGCTCACACTGCCATCTCTGTTCGATACGGGCCCACCAGTCCTGTGCAGCTCCAGTCATCTGATAACCTGCCAATTCGACCCTCTTAGGGTCCGGACACTCCATAACTCGGAACCTCTTCTCCATCGCCGATATCCAAGCCTCGGCGATCACATCATCCGGTGCACCCTCGAACTGCGGAGGGTTGAGCTTAAGAAACCTTCCCATATCATTCTCGGGGGCAGGTGGTGGCGTTGCTCGGTTAGTATGAACCATGAATTGTCCTAAGGCTTCCATAAACTGTGCTGGTGTCGGAACACCTAGAGGCGGACCTGGCGGTTCACGGCGAGGAGGCATTCTGCACATTCAATACCAAACATGCATGATAATAAGTGATTATGGAAAGCTGTAACACGTAGAGAAATTAAATTCACATAATCACGTTGTCACAATCACACAACCCTAAGCCGTACGACCTAGACACAACTGGACACGACAATTCAGAGCTTCGGCCATTGGACCAATCTAGCCCTGATACCAACTGTAGCGGGCGCCCCAAAAGGGTAACGCACGCCCCGCACCGAGTCCCGACCCGGAATCGAAATGGGATCCGACCCGAACCGAAACCCGACGAACGGCAAGCATTTACTCAATAACTAGGCGGGGGTTTCAAAACAACGAAAAGACAAGAGGACAGAAGTGCGGAAGCGAAATAAACGAAACATTAAAGCATAAATAATTACACAAGTATTAAAGCCCACCAAGGCTAACGAAATTCAATTAATTAAATAACAAACGGGTTCGATACAATATCCCGATAATTATAATAACGGGTTTAATATATACATAATCCCGAATACAACTTAAAGTAATAAATCCCTAATATCATAAAACATATAAATAAAAGCCATACGGGAAAGAGTTATACATGAGCAAAAATAATGTAACTCTACGACGCCTACGACGACGAAGATCCCGCCTAGTATCCTGAAACCAGTACAGGGGTAAAACAGAGGGGGTTAGTCAAACGACTAAGTGAGGAGGGAATAATAACGTATATTATAAATCGAAAATAAATCACCAATTTTAAACTTAAAAGAAATCAACATAAAAGAAAGGTTTTCGTAATCGGGTGGTGATTTAACATAAAACATAACATATCATATAACTCGGCGAGTCGAGCCCTTAACTCCAATATCCAAACATAAAAACCGGAAACCACCCTTATGCCTCTAATGTAGACGGACCGCTAAATCCGAACTACTCATAACTGACGGGAATAACTCAGGTACTCAAAGGGCTGCCACTCTGGCCTCACCTCGAGCTCCCAAATGGAGGAAACCATAGGATTTACGCTGTAGACCCGACGTCTACCGACTTCGTCCTATCGCTCTTACTCCGGGCACAAACAAACATGCATATGTATCATAACTCGCTTTTCAAATCATTTCGGGTTGGTCAAAAGACCGTTCGAGACATGTCATATGCGAGGCCGAAGGCCAAAGTTTGCCTTAGAAAACAAAAGGTTTTACATGTCTCTTTCGTTAACATTTCAAAGTCTATACGTAGTACTTTTCATATCAAATCATTTTCGATAAATCAAATGAACATAATAATCATAAATATCTATTAAGTATATATATATAAACGGTGTGAAAACAAAACATAAACGTGGCTTATATCGGGAGAGGCTTATTTATATATATACATAATAATACTGGAAACAGAAACGGAAAGCCTCACCTGGCTATGCAAAAGTAGAGCAAAAACAAGAACTGGCGCTACTCCACGGGAGTATCATCTGCAAAATACCAAGACACAACCAATTAAGACTAAGGACGACGCACGGCTTATACGAAAGTATTAAAACACATAGGAGCTTGTTATACAATTAAATCAATCACTTAAGTTCAAATTCTCAAACGAAAACAGAGTAATTCATGCATTTCAAAATGTAAATCAAGTCCAAATGCAACGAAACTTTACGAACATGCTTAAAATATCATAAAGGAGTATGCATTTGAATTTCGGGAAAATCGGACTTCACATGCAAAAGTTGGAAAATTTGACGAAAACTTAAAACACACTATTCATATACCCGAACATGTTGTAAATTCATAAATCATGCAATTCCTATCTATTTCATATATATCGAATACACGAGCGAAGAAAGAATTCGGAAAAGATAAGCCGAAGCGGGACCCATAGGCTAAAATGTGCCCTGACTTACAGAAGGTCAGGGCACTGTTCGACCAGGCCACACGGCTTTGTGCACGGCCGTGTGCCGAGGCCGTGCACAATCAAGCAACACGCACGGCCTCATGCACACGGCCTCAAGGCCGTGTGCACCAGCCCGTGTGCAATTCACCACACGCACGGTCTCTTGCACGGCCGTGTAACCCCACACGGCCTTGCGACACCCCGTGTGCAAAGCCGTGTGCGTCCAGATTGAGCAGAAACACACAGACAGCAAAAACATACGCGAATTCATTTCAAAAATCAATATTTAATCGATAAATCATGCAAATCACTCCCTAATTCTCACATATAATCATCTACAACATATAATCTACATATAGAAACGATAAATACGAAAATCCATCCACGATTACTATCAAAATCGAATAAAACCTAAATTCTACAACTATTATCAAAAATAAGAAATACGAAGCATACGAGACATAAAACGAAAGAATCGTGAAAGGCTTACTCGTAGAAGAGATCGCGAGGAGTTCATAGACGTAAACGGCTCGAAAATCCGTCGGGAATTGAAGTAGGGACGATCGTTGGAATCTCTTTCTTCTTCCTTCTCTTTTTCTTTCTTTTTCTTTTCTCTTCTTTCTTTCTTGCTGAGTGTTGCGTGAATGGAATTGAGAGGGAGAGATGAGACTTAGTCAATCTTGACTAGGGTTTTAAAGTCGAAGGGGCATTTTAGTAATTTCGCCAAATAAGTTCAAAAACTCACGTTGTCCAAATAACATGTAATTACAGTCAAAATTCATATTATTAAACGCACATTGACAATTAAAAATTTAAATATAAAAATTCATTCATATTCGAAATAATTCTAAAATTACATAATAAATATCAAATAAAATAATAAATTGCGCAAATATTCGATTCGGACGTACCATATTATAATTCGGATTTTCGGGGCGTTACAGTTCTTCTCTCCGTGCCTGGGGGGTCGCGACAGATGGTATCAGAGCCAATCGTCAGTGCGGACCCGCGCACCAGGGGGTCTCCGCCAATGGAACTCGGCGTGAGTAGGGATATTTTCCGCTGGCGGGGAAGTGACAGGGCCTATGTCGTGGCGTAATGAGGACATTACGCTTTGAAGGAGGGGCGATTGTAGCGCCCCGAAATATTCAGCGTGAAAAATGGTTCAGGTATTGTAACGACCCAGAAATCCTAGGATCACTGTGAGTATTTTCCCGCGTTAATTATCTTTCTAACCCTAAGTTCTCGTAATATGTGAATTATTATATATTATTTTCGTATACGACCCAATGTGATAATATTATTTGCGTATTTAAATTCCTTGCCAAAAATACGTTTGTTTAATATTACATAGATATATTTGACCAACGTGCATTTAATTGGACTTGCCAAACTACCCTTCGTCTTTTCCGATATTTCGAAATATTTGATAAAAGTCTCGAAAACCCTCATTCGAACCATATTCGATATAGAGAGAGAGAGAGAAGAAGAAAAGAGGATTTTTCCCCCGAAGCCCTAATCGATCGTGCCGAGCTCGTTTCTCCGTGGAATTTCGCGCCGATCGAACCTAAACGATCCTCTCAGCAATATCTTCCTTTAGGTACCAATTTCCACAATTTCTTTCACGAATTTACGCGGTTTTGAGGATTAATTATCATTTCGGGATTTTTAGGTTAAATGCTCAGATCGAACCCGTTTCTTGTTCATTTCGTGAAATTATTGGATGTAAATGTTTATTAGATGATGATTGTTGATTGTTACGATTGTTGGGTGTTGATTTGCACTCTAAATATGATTTTTATGGAATTTGGGTCGAGTTTTCGTGAAATTGCGTAACTGCTGTTGTGTGCTGTTAAACCGCACGGGCTAACGCACGGTCTTGAGCAAGACCGTGCAGGAGCCCATGCGCACCCCTTTGTGCCTGCACGGGCTCAAGCCCGTGCACCTAAATCGTGCATTTGGCCGTGTGTGCGTGCACGGTCTTGACACCGTGTTCAAGGCCGTGCACAAGCCGGTGTGAAACACTTAGAATATTTTCCAGCCTTTTTCAAATGTTGCTCTTGGCAAGTGAGTCTCCGGGGCAACATTTTCGGTTGACTTTTCGCATACGGACTCCTAAAATTATACCGTTTTCACCTATAGAACCCTTATAACCTATAGATTAATATTTTGAAATGTTTATTTAATTTCGCCCTTGTTCGGGCTGTGAATAGTGTAATTTTAAGTATGTGCATATTTGACAACTTGTCGGAATTTCGTGAAATTTACATGATAGCTTCCCTACATACTATAATTGGCATATGCATGATTTTAAACATGTTTGGTTAGCCGTTCGTCAAATAATTGCTTATTTGCGCTTTTATAGTCGTTATTAATTTGTCTAGGTCCTATCTTGTTTACAGATCAGTCGGGAGTCGGTGACCAGTGAGTCTAGCTGCTAGGCTTCCTATTTTTGAGACCAGGTGAGGATTTAAAATGTTTTAACTGGGCTTGAACATATATGTATATTTGCGAAACCCCTTAATCCCATATTATCGTATTACATATTTCGAGCTTATACTTTTATGTTTTATCCTAAAATCCTTTGATATCAAAAGTATATAATAGTAACCCAAATCGATTTGTTTTCAAAAAAGGGCAAGAAAAACTATTTCCTTTACGTGACGGTTTGACTTAGGAATTACCCCCTTCGTCGTCACCAGTTGCCCAATTTCCCGTTTGGCATTAAAAATCTTTCTTGAAAAGCGAGCAAAGGATTGTTCTTTCAATGGGCCCGGGATAGTATCCGGAGGTTGCAGCCGGGGACGAGCGTCCAGGGTGTAATCTGAGGTGCTTTTCCCAAAACTAAGCGTCAATCGTGGCCCGTCAGGAGTTGATAGCCACGGTTGGGAGCGATGGTGGATGTTGCATTCGTTGCACATTTTCCTTAAATTCACGTTAGTCGAGCTTTGGGTTGCTCATTGGCTTGACACCGGCGATGGAGATTTTTATCATGTAATGTGGAGAAATAAGGAGGAACAGGCCCACTCTCGCGGGGATATTTATTTATTGCTTTATATTGTTATTGTTTTATTGTTTTATTGAATATCCAAGTCGAAGCACATTCCGGTTTCTTCCTTATTGCATATGTACTTTCCATAAAACCTGGAAGCGTGACTCGACTTGCTCTAATATCTTCACTGAGTATTTTTGACTCACCCTCTTTTATTGGTTCTTGCCTCAGGTAGATTGAGAGACCGACACGTCTCACGTGTCGGATGGGCAACAGTGCATAGATAGGTCTTTCGGTTTTGCCGAGTCTATTATGTTGTCATTAACTCTCTAGATAGGGATTCTTTTGTCCAGGCTGGTAGATAACTTTATATTGATCCCGTCCCCTGATATTTAATTGATGTTGCCCCTGAATGGGCTTTATTTTAAATTAGTTAATTGGCCCCGAAGTGGCATTTATGTTATTATGATTTAAATTGCTTCCGCTGTTTCTTCTGAGTTGTTTAGATGTTTTAAATTTGGGGATCCACTGTTGCCAAGTGTCGGGATTGACCCGTTAGCTTGCATGGGTTCTCGGGTTGAGGCGCCGTTCTCGGCTTGGGAATCCGAGCAGGTTCGGAGGCTGTACAGTGGGGCGCTACAGTCCGGAGTGGTATCAGAGCCTTAGGCTCTATTGTCTAGAAGTGTCGTGTCTAAGTCGTACGGCTATATATAGGTTTCGTGTTATTTTTATTTACTTGCGCTTTTATATGATATTGCTATGTGATTAATTGAACATATCATTAATCCACATGCATTCCAGCTTATTGTTTCAGGCACTATAGTCCGACCTCGAGGCCGACAGGAGCCACCTCCACCACCAGAGGGCTTTCCACCGCCCAACGCCTTCTACGATGCCGTTAGGCTTATAGTACAGCAGGCTCAGCAGGAGCAGCAGCAGCCTCAGCCACCACCGAACCCTCGGGATACTACTGCCCGAGCCATGGATCGATTCATGTCCTATCGCCCTACGGTCTTCGAGGGCGAGCCAGACGACCTAAAGGCCGAGGCCTGGATTTCAGAACTGGAGCAGAAGTTTAGAGCTCTGGAGATTGAGGACTTGCAGAGGATTGAGCTCGCGGTTTTCTTGATGAGGGGACCCGCCCTCGATTGGTGGCGTTTTGTTGAGAGACGATGGACCACTGCACAGACCCCGCGCACATGGGTACGGTTTCTTCATGAGTTCCGTGCGAAGTATGTGCCCGAGATTGTTCGGGATCAGAGAGAGAGGGAGTTTATGAACCTCACTCAGGGAGGCATGACCGTGGGCCAGTATGAGGCCAAGTTTACCAGATTGATTGTCTACGCTCCTCACATGGCAGACGACGACAGGAGGATGGCCAGGAAGTTCAAGGAGGGCCTTCGTGATGAGATCCGAGCCGAGTTAGTTGGCAGTGACCTCCGTACTTATGAGGAGGCCGTGACACGGGCTATGGCTATAGAGTCCGATCTTGGAGAGCTCCGTCGTAGAGTTCCTGTACCTGTTGCTGCCGCCCCTAAGGGTTTTTCTCCGAAGGACAAGAGGCCTTTCACTACTGGATCTGGATCTTCTATGGGCGACAAGAGGCCTAGGTATATTGAGAGGGCCCCTATTGCCGCCATCGCACCAGTTCTATGCTCTTACTGCCACAAGCCGAACCACACCGCCGACATCTGCCGGAAGCGACTGGGGCAGTGTTTACTTTGTGCATCCACTAATCACAGGCTGGATTCTTGTCCGATCAGGAGGGCTCCCATTACACCTCCGAAGGCGATTCAGGCTGCCGGTCAGCCAAGGGTACAGCCCAGAGTCTTCGCACTCGGAGGAGAGGAGCTTGAGCCCGATTTGCACGACGTGATTGGAGGTACCTTGCATATTCATGACATCCCTATTACTGCATTATATGATCCGGGTGCGACACACTCGTTTATTGCGCTTGAGATTGCTGCTAAGTTGTGCATGCCTGTGGAGAGTCTGCCTTATTTGTATCGAGTCAGTTCTCCTTTGGGGACTTCATACGTTACGGATAGGATCTTCAAGGGTTGCCCTGTGAGGATAGAAGATCGTATTTATCCCGCCGATTTGATCGAGTTGCCGCTACAGCGTTATGGGATTATTCTTGGAATGGACTGGCTTTATCAGCACAGAGTCAGTGTGGATTGTTTCAAGAAGACAGTACAGATTGGAACCGAGGCGACAATTGTGAAGGGTATTCATGAGGAGTCGGATTTGGCACCGAAGATTTCTTTCGTCGAGGCTTCTCGCTTGATCCGAGAGGGAGCTCAGGCCTTCGTTGCTTATTTACTTAACCGACCGAAGGAACAAGGGAAGCTCGAGAACACGGAAGTGATTAAGGACTTCCCGGATGTCTTTCCCGAGAGTTTGAACTCTCTACCCCCTGATCGTGACATCGAGTTCGTAGTCGATCTTGCTCCGGGATCGGAGCCTTATTCGAAGACTCCGTACAGGATGGCTCCCGCCGAGTTGAAGGAACTTAAGATGCAACTTGAAGAGTTGCTAGAGAGTGGTTACATTAGACCGAGCATCTCTCCTTGGGGTGCACCGGTTTTGTTCGTGAAGAAGAAGGATGGCACACTGAGAATGTGCATCGACTACCGAGAGCTGAACCGCATGACAGTGAAGAACAAATACCCTCTACCCCACATAGAGGAGTTATTTGACTTATTGTAGGGCTCGAAGGTATATTTGAAGTTGGATCGTCGACAGGGATACTATCAGCTTCGTATCAGAGAGCAGGATATACCTAAGACTGGGTTTAACACTCGGTACGGCCACTTCGAGTTTGTTGTGATGCCGTTTGGTTTGACGAATGCCCCTGCAGCTTTCATGGATATGATGCACAGGATTTTTCAACCTTACCTTGATAAGTTCGTGGTTATCTTCATCGATGACATTTTGGTTTTCTCCAAGACGGTCGAGGATCATGCCGAGCATCTTCGCATTGTGCTACAGACGCTTCGAGAGCATAGCCTATATGCTAAGTTTAGCAAGTGCGAGTTCTGGATCAACGAGGTTTCATTCCTTGGTCACATCATCTCCGAGAATGGGGTTGCTGTGGATCCATCAAAGATTGAGGCAGTAACGAGTTGGAGTCAGCCTAAGACGCCAACAGAAGTTAGGAGTTTCCTTGGATTGGCTGGTTATTACAGGCGATTCGTTAAGGATTTCTCCAAACTAGCGGCCCCACTTACGAAGTTGACTTGTAAAGATGTGTCCTTTCAGTGGGACGACGAGTGCGAGGCCAGCTTCAAGGAGCTGAAGAAGAGATTGACCACCGCACCTATACTTGTTCTCCCACACGGACACGAGGGATACACGGTTTATACCGACGCGTGCAAGGAAGGCTTAAGGTGCGTGTTGATGCAAAATGGGAAGGTCGTTGCTTATGCTTCTAGGAAGCTAAAGGATGCCGAGAAGAACTATCCTATTCATGACTTAGAACTTGCAGCTGTGATATTTGCCTTGGGCAAATGGCGTCATTATCTGTATGGTGTTGCTTTTGACATCTTTACGGACCACCAGAGTTTGAAGTATCTGTTCACGCAGAAGGATCTCAACAGGAGACAGAGACGGTGGATGGAATTCTTGGAAGATTATGACTGCCGCATTCAGTATCACCCTGGGAAGGCGAACGTAGTCGCCGACGCTTTGAGCCGGAGGGCTCACGTGGCACATTTAGAGGGATCATCTTCCAATATCCCTAGAGAGGATAGAATGATTCGAGTTGAATCATATCCTCGACTTGCCAACCTTACAGTCCAACCCGATCTAGTCCAACAAATCCGAGACGAGCAGATTTCGGATACCGGTATTCAGAAGATCAAGGCCAGAATGCAGAATGATCCCCACACTAAATTTAGGATAGATGGTACCAGATTGCTTCGCTTCGGGACTCGAGTTTGTGTTCCCACGAATTTGAAGCGTGGAATTCTTGACGAGGCACACAAGTCTGCTTATGATGTTCATCCAGGAGGCAACAAGATGTATCGTGATCTCAGGACCCAGTATTGGTGGAACGGTATGAAAAGGGACGTGGCTACCTACGTAAAACATTGTCTAACGTGTCAGAGAGTGAAGGCCGAACATCAAAGGCCTGGAGGTACTCTTCAGCCGCTTCTTGTACCCACTTCCAAGTGGCAGGAGATCACTATGGACTTCGTGACAGGGTTGCCTACAGTTCGTGGAGGTTTCGACAGTATTTGGGTTATCGTCGATCGATTGACCAAGTCAGCTCATTTTCTTCCGGTTCTAAAGACAGCAAAGGTCAAACAACTTGCAGAACTGTACAAGAAGGAAATCATCAGACTTCATGGTGTTCCGGAGAGCATCATTTCAGACAGGGATCCAAAGTTCACAGCTCAGTTTTGGCAAGAACTTCACAAGAACTTGGGAACGACCCTGAAATTTAGCTCTGCAGCACATCCCCAGACCGATGGACAATCCGAGCGAACGATCAAGTTTCTAAGTGATATGCTACGGGCATGTGCGCTCGATTTTCATACGAGTTGGATTTCACACTTGCCCTTGGTCGAGTTCGCTTACAACAACAGTTATCAAGCCTCGATTGGGATGCCGCCATATGAAGCTCTTTATGGGAGGAAGTGCAGATCTCCGATTTATTGGGAATTGGAGGATTGGAAGTGGTCGTCCAATGGCCACGAGAGAGCTACCCCACCGGATCACATTCAGGAAACGATCAATAAGGTCCAGCTCATTCGGCAAAGGATAAAAGCAGCCCAGGACCGTCAGAAGAGCTACGCCCACAAGAGACGTCGAGACTTTGAATTTGAAGTGGGACACCGAGTTTTTCTCAAGGCCTCCCCGAGGAAGGGATTCACGAGGATCGGTAGAGGTGGGAAGCTTACTCCCAGATACTTAGGTCCATTCGAGATCATAGAGCGGATCGGGAACACCGCTTATCGCTTGGATCTACCACCTTATCTTACCGGGATTCACAATGTCTTCCATGTCTCACAACTTCGCAAGTACTTCCCCGATGAGTCCCATATACTCCAGGATGACGGAGTTCAGCTTGAGCCGGATTTGACCATTGAGATGAAACCGGTTCAGATTCAGGATCGCAAGATCCAGTAGCTTCGTCACAAGCAGATTTCATTAGTGAGAGTTCTCTGGAGGAACCGTTCGACCGAGCAGTCTACTTGGGAGACGGAGGCTAAGATGAGAGAAGCTTATCCTGAGCTTTTCTGATAAAGATGGAATTTGGGGACCAGATTCTCATAAGGGGGGAGTATTGTAACGACCCAGAAATCCGAGAATCACTGTGAGTATTTTCCCGCGTTAATTATCTTTCTAACCCTAAGTTCTCGTAATATGTGAATTATTATATATTATATTCGTATACGACCCAATGTGATAATATTATTTGCGTATTTAAATTCCTTGCCAAAAATACGTTTGTTTAATATTACATAGATATATTTGACCAACATGCATTTAATTGGACTTGCCGAATTTACGCGGTTTTGAGGATTAATTATCATTTCGGGATTTTTAGGTTAAATGCTTAGATCGAACCCGTTTCTTGATCCTTTCGTGAAATTATTGGATGTAAATGTTTATTAGATGATGATTGTTGATTGTTACGATTGTTGGGTGTTGATTTGCGCTCTAAATATGATTTTTATGGAATTTGGGTCGAGTTTTCGTGAAATCGCGTAACTGCTGCTGTGTGCTGTTAAACCGCACGGGCTAACGCACGGTCGTGAGCAAGACCGTGCAGGAGCCCGTGCGCACCCCTTTGTGCCTGCACGGGCTCAAGCCGGTGCACCTAAACCATGCATTTGGCCGTGTGTGCATGCACGGTCTTGACACCGTGTTCAAGACCATGCACTAGCCAATGTGAAACACTTAGAATATTTTCCAGCCCTTTTCAAATGTTGCTTCGGCAAGTGAGTCTCCGGGTCAACATTTTCGGTTGACTTTTCGCATACGGACTCCTAAAATTATACTGTTTTCACCTATAGAACCCTTATAACCTATATATTAATATTTTGAAATGTTTATTTAATTTCGCCCTCGTTTGGGCTGTGAATAGTGTAATTTTAAGTATGTGCATATTTGACAACTTGTCGGAATTTCGTGAAATTTACATGATAGCTTCCTTACATACTATAATTGGCATATGCATGATTTTAAACATGTTTGGTTAGCCGTTCGTCAAATAATTGCTTATTTGCGCTTTTATAGTCGTTATTAATTTATCTAGGTCCTATCTTGTTTACAGATCAGTCGGGAGTCGGTGACCAGTGAGTCTAGCTGCTAGGCTTCCTATTTTTGAGACCAGGTGAGGATTTAAAACGTTTTAACTGGGCTTGAACATATATGTATATTTGCGAAACCCCTTAATCCCATATTATCGTATTACATATTTCGAGCTTATACTTTTATGTTTTATCCTAAAATCCTTTGATATCAAAAGTATATAATAGTAACCCAAATCGATTTGTTTTCAAAAAAGGGCAAGAAAAACTATTTCCTTTACGTGACGGTTTGACTTAGGAATTACCCCCTTCGTCGTCACCACTTGCCCAATTGCCCGTTTGGCATTAAAAATCTTTCTTGAAAAGCGAGCAAAGGATTGTTCTTTCAATGGGCCCGGGATGGTATCCGGAGGTTGCAGCCGGGGACGAGCGTCCAGGGTGTAATCCGAGGTGCTTCTCCCAAAACTAAGCGTCAATCGTGGCCCGTCAGGAGTTGATAGCCACGGTTGGGAGCGATGGTGGATGTTGCATTCGTTGCACATTTTCCTTAAATTCACGTTAGTCGAGCTTTTGGTTGCTCCTTGGCTTGACACCGGCGATGGAGATTTTTATCCTGTAATGTGGAGAAATAAGGAGGAATAGGCCCACTCTCGCGGGGATATTTATTTATTGCTTTATATTGTTATTGTTTTATTGTTTTATTGAATATCCAAGTCGAAGCACATTCCGGTTTCTTCCTTATTGCATATTTACTTTCCATAAAACCCGGAAGCGTGACTCGACTTGCTCTAATATCTTCACTGAGTATTTTTGACTCACCCTCTTTTATTGGTTCTTGCCTCAGGTAGATTGAGAGACCGACACGTCTCACGTGTCGGATGGGCAACAGTGCATAGACAGGTCTTTTGGTTTTGCCGAGTCTATTATGTTGTCATTAACTCTCTAGATAGGGATTCTTTTGTCCAGGCTGGTAGAGAACTTTATATTGATCCCGTCCCCTGATATTTAATTGATGTTGCCCCTGAATGGGCTTTATTTTAAATTAGTTAATTGGCCCCGAAGTGGCATTTATGTTATTATGATTTAAATTGCTTCCGCTGTTTCTTCTGAGTTGTTTAGATGTTTTAAATTTGGGGATCCACTGTTGCCAAGTGTCGGGATTGACCCGTTAGCTTGCATGGGTTCTCGGGTTGAGGCGCCGTTCTCGGCTTGGGAATCCGAGCAAGTTCGGGGGCTGTAGAGCGGGGCGCTACAGGTATTCCACACGGGCTGCTGCACGGTGTGTTGCAAGCCCGTGAGAATGGCGCACGGCCTCCCCTCACGGGGTGTCTCAAGGCCGTGTGCATTGGGGTTTCATCCCACATCGAAAGATCTCATTGAAAATGAAGGGTTTATAACCAAATTCACCAAGCATAATCACAGTATGGTTGCAACCTCTTTTGGCATTTGGTTTAAGCCAAACTTTAGGGTTGTGCTCGGTGGTGATGGAGGTTATACCCGCGCGTCCAACGGGTACCCAAGCAGGGGTTCTCCTCTCCGTGCCCGGGGGGTCGCGACAGATGGTATCAGAGCCAACCGTCAGTGCGGACCCACGCACCAGGAGGTCTCCGCCAATGGAACTCGGCGTGCATGTGGATATTTCCCGCTGGCGGGGAAGTGACAGGGCCTATGTCGTGGCGTAATGAGGACATTACGCTTTGAAGGAGGGGCGATTGTAGCGCCCCGAAATATTCAGCGTGAAAAATGGTTCAGGTATTCCACACGGGCTGCTGCACGGCGTGTCGCAAGCCCGTGTGAATGGCGCACAGTCTCCCCTCACGGGGTGTCTCAAGGCCGTGTGCATTGGGGTTTCATCCCACATCGAAAGATCACATTGAAAATGAAGGGTTTATAACAAAATTCACCAAGCATAATCACAGTATGGTTGCAACCTCTTTCGGCATGTGGTTTAAGCCAAACTTTAGGGTTGTGCACGGTGGTGATGGAGGTTATACCCACGCGTCCAACGGGTGCCCAAGCAGGGGGGGTTCTCCTCTCCGTTCCCGGGGGGTCGCGACAGATGGTATCAGAGCCAACCGTCAGTGCAGACCCGCGCGCCAGGGGGTCTCCGCCAATGGAACTCGGCGTGCGTGGGGATATTTCCCGCTGGCGGGGAAGTGACAGGGCCTATGTCGTGGCGTAATGAGGACATTACGCTTTGAAGGAGGGGCGATTGTAGCGCCCCGAAATATTCAGCGTCAAAAATGGTTCAGGTATACCACACGGGCTGCTGCACGGCGTGTCGCAAGCCCGTGTGAATGGCGCACGGCCTCCCCTCACGGGGTGTCTCAAGGCCGTGTGCGTTGGGGTTTCATCCCACATCGAAGATCACATTGAAAATGAAAGTTTTACAACCAAATTCACCAAGCATAATCACAGTATGTGTAACGCCCCGAAAATTCGTGTTATGAACCGGGAACCCGAATCGATTTTCTTGCGCGATTCATGATTTATTTTATTAATTATTATATGATTTATATAACATTTTCATGAATGAGTGAATTTCGGTATTTAAACCACGACATGTCAATGTGCGTTTAATTTCATGAACTTTGACTGTAATTATGTATTATTTGGACAACATGAGTTTTCGAACTTATTTTGTAAATTACGAAAATGCCCTTTTGTTTCTCAACCGAGTAAACTCTTTTGAATTAAGCCATCCCTCCCTCTCACCTCACTCACGTCGCTCAACAACAAAAGAAGAAAGAAAAGAAGAAGAAAAGGAGAAAGAAGAAGAGGAAGGTTCGATCGATCGTCCCGGACTCGTTTCTTGACCGATTTTCAAACCATTTACGCCTACGAACTCCTCACGATCTCTTCTACGAGTAAGCTTCTCATGTCTTTCACGTTTAATGCCTCCATTGCTTCGATTTTTGGAGTTTTGTATATAGTTGAATATATTAGGTTTTATATGATTTTGAGAGAAATTATGGATGGATTTTTATGATTTTCGATTCTATGTGTAGCTTAGATGTTCTAGAACATTATATGTGAATATTAGGGAAGGATTTGCATGTTTAACCAGTCAAATGTTGGTTTTTGAATTGGATTTGCGAAGGTTTCGCGTTGCTGTGAATTTTCTGCTATTTCTTGACGTGCACGGGCTTTGCACACGGGGTGTGGCAAGCCCGTGTGGGTGTACATGGTCTCCCACACGGCCGTGCGGGAGACCGTGCGTGTTGTGGTTATGCATGGCCGTGTGCAAGAGGCTGTGCGTGTCCCTCCTCAATGTGCACGGCCTTGGCACACGGCCGTGCACAAGGCCATGTACGTTTGAACAGGCCCTGACCTTCTGTAAGTCAGGGCCAATTTTACCCTGTAGGTCCCTCCGAGGCTCGTCTTTTCCAAATTCTTTCTTCGCCTATGTATTCGATATATATGAAATAGATATGAATTGCATGATTTACGAATTTATAACATGTTCGGGATTTTAATTACGCATTTTTAAGTTTTCGTCAAATTTTCTAACTTTTGCATATGACGTCAGATTCTTCCGAAATTCGAATGCATACTCTGTTATGGTATTTAAAGTATGTTCGTAAAGTCTCGTTGCATTTGAACTTGATTTGCATATTTAAATGCATAAATTACTTCGTTCCGTTTGATAATTGAACCTAAGTGTTTTATGTGATTGTATAACGTGCTTTTACATGTTTCTATGCTTTCGTATGAGTCGTGCATCGTCGTATGTCTTACGTGGTTTTGTTGTTTGTCAGTTGCAGGTTCCACTCTCGTGGATTAGGTTGCTCGTTTCCGTTTTAGGCTTTCTTTTGGTTGTCGCCAGGTGAGGTTTCCGTTGTTATTCCGTATTATGTAGATATGTATTATTAAGCCTCACTAAATAAGCCTCGCATGTATAATTTATGTTTTCGTCCCGTATTATTATATTTAGTAAATAATTTCTGCTTATCACTTTTATGAGGTTTAAGAACAACGGATTTGATGTCAAATGAATATTATGTATATGATTTCGAAAGGTTTTCAAAAAGAGACAAGCGAACTATGTTTCGATTTAAATGTAATTTTGGGTTTGGAAACCTTCTCGTTGAGTGAAGTCGTTAAGGCGGGTTTCTCCCCCATGACGATGGAACATCCGGTTGCGTTTCCTACCGTTACATCGCATGTCTCGAATGGCCCTTTTGGCCCTCCCCGAAATGTCTTGATTCCTATTTTAATAGGAAAATAATAGTTATGAAAAATGCAAGATATGATATGTATGATATGATAAGTGGGCCCCGGAGTATGGCGATCGGATGAAGCCGGATAGACAGCGGGTCTACGGTGGAATTCGGTAGCTTGCTCCATGTTTACCAGGAGTACGGGTGAGGCCGGAGTGGCAACCTTTGTGCTCCTGTGACGGTTGACTTCGTGTCAATTGAGAGATAGGCTATTATGCCTATAGAGCAGTTGGATTTAGCGGTCCTTCGGCTATATGGGAGGAATAAGGCTGGTATGGTTTTCAGGTATGTTATGATATGATATGAGGAGTTGAGGGCTCGACTCGCCGAGCAATATGATATGTCCCGTTATGTTATGTTATGATAAATCACCGAATGTTTATGAAAACCCTTCTTTTACATTTGTTTTCCTTTAAGTTAAAATGGTGATTTATTCCTGTATGCTATTATGTATGTACTCCCTTTCTCCCCTCACTTAGTCTTTTGACTAACCCTCCCTGTTTTTAACCTTATCTGTTTCAGGTGGTTACTAGGTGGGCATCGTTGGTCTTGTATTGCGGAATTATTCTGCTTTTGTCATTGTTCATTCCTAGGTTGTTTTAGGTACTTGACCGTTATATGTTTTCTGTAGGTTATGATATGAGTTCGGGATTATTTAATGTTGAACCTGTTATGATTTGATTCAAGTTTTGTAAGTGAATTCCGCTAGCCTTGGTGGGCTTTAACTATTTGCGCAATTGGTTTATTGCTTTAATTTCCCATTAGTAGAATTCGTTTGGTTGCTGTTGCTTCCGCAAAGAAGTTCGTCGAGTTGGTTCTTCAATTCCTTCAACCCGGCAGGAGCCATTCGGTACGGCGACTTCGAATAAGGCTCGGCTCCCGGAACTAGGTCAATCACGAACTCTATATCCCGATCTGGTGGCAAGAATCCCAGATTCCCGGGGAATACGTCAGTGAATTCATTGACCACGGGCGTTTCTTCGATCTTCATTTGGTCCTTCGGGCGGTTGAGAAGGTAAGCTATAAAGCATGTAGCTTCTTCTTTCTGAACGAGCTTCTTGGCTTCCATCAATGAGATATACGGACCTTCTCCTGAGCGGAAACCCTTAACTTCATTGGAACCCAGAATAACTTTCTTCTCGAAACAATCAACCTTCGCCTGATGCTCGTACAACCAATCTATTCTGAGAATGACCCCATATTTCTTCAACGGCAACTCGATCAAATCAGCCGGGTACTCGATACCCTCGATGATAATCGGACAACGCTTAAGTGCTCGGTTCGCAATAACTTTTGAACCCAACGACGAACCAACCACCAACACATAATCAAGCAAGGAAACAGGCGCATGCACAGATAAGGAAACAGCAGGCGCAATAAATGAGTGTGAAGCACCCGAGTCGTACAATGCATGTATGGGCATGCCATTTATATATATAGTACCTTCCACCACGTCGGTCGGATCTTCAACAGCATCCTCTGCGTCGCCTTCCAAGGCGTAAACACGGGCGTAGGCCTGAGGCTGAGCGGCTCCCTGCTGTACCGGTCTCCTCTTCGGGCATACATCTACCCGGTGATCGGCGCTACCACATCCGTAGCAGAGACCATTCTTCTTCTAACATTTGGCCACTAAGTGCGGGCCCTGACAGAATCCACATACGGGTCGTGGAAGTCCCTGAGGTCGGGGAGGAGCAGGCTGAACGGCTGTCTTGAATGGCTTCTTCCCAGAAGAGGACCCAGAATGAGTAAAGGGTCTCTTGGAACCAGAAGCGAAACTCTTGGCGGTTGCGGGGGTAGGTGCAGAAGTCGGTCTCATCTGTCGGAGATCGGACTCTATAGATAGTGCCGTCTCAACTGCATCAGTATAGTACTGGAGTCTGTTCCCGAGCATATGCATACGAATCTCATTCGACAACCCCTCAACGAACTGTCGAGTCTTCCTCTGTTCGTCGTCAACCATATACGAGCAGTGAATAATAAGTCTGGAGAAATGAGCCTCGTACTGGTCAACTGATGAAGTACCCTGCTTGAGAGCCAGGAACTCTCACTCACGTCGCTGTCGGACCACTAACGGAATATACTTGGCCCGAAACTCAGCCAAGAACTGATCCCAAGTCGGGACGACATGCTCTCGCTGCCATCGCTGCTCTATACGTGCCCACCAGTCATGTGCAGCTCCTGTCATTTGATACACTGCTAATTCGACCCTCTTAGGGTGCAGATATTCCATTACTCTGAACCTCTTCTCCATTGCCGCTATCCAAGATTCGGCAATAACATCGTTCGGTGCACCCTCGAACTGTGAAGGGTGGAGTTTAAGGAACCTGCTCATCTCGGTCTCGGGGGCAGGTGGTGGCGTTGCTCGGTTGGTGTTAACCATAAACTGCCCTAAGGCTTCCATAAACTGTGCTGGTGTCGAAACACCTGGAGGCGGACCTGGTGGTTCACGGCGAGCAGGCATTCTGCAAATTCAATACCAAACATGCATGATGATAAGCGACTATGAAAAGTTGTAACACGTAGGCAAGTAATGTTCAGATAGAGTTCACATAAGCACTTAGCACATTTGCACAAATTCCACAAAAGTCCTAAGCCATACGACCTAGACACAACCGGACATGACAATTCAGAGCTTAGGCCATTGGACCAAGAAGCTTTGAAACCAACTGTAGCGGGCTCCCCAAACGGGTAATGCACGCCCCGCACCGAGCCTCGACCCGGAACCGAAATAGAATCCGACCCGAATCGAAACCCGGTGAACGGCACACATTTACTCAATGACTAGGCGGGGGTTTCGAAAACGAAAGAAAACGACAGAGGTGCGGAAGCGAAAATAAGCAACACAATAATTCATAATAATTACACAAGTATTAAAGCCCATCAAGTCCAGCGAAATTTAATTACATAAATAATAAACGGGTTCGATACAATATCCCGACAAAATATAATGACGGGTTCAACATATAGAAAATCCCGAATGCTAAATACGTAAGTAAATTCTAATATCATGTATCATAAATAATTGCCATACGGAATGAGAGTTATACATGGACAAAAGAATGTAACTCTAAGATGCGACGACGACGACGACGAAGATCCCACCTAGTATCCTGAAACCAATACAGGGGTGAAACAGAGAGGGTTAGTCAAACGACTAAGTGAGGAGGGAATAATAGTGTATATTATAAAACGGAAATAAATCACCATTTTTAAGCTTAAAAGAAATCAACATAAAAGAAAGGTTTTCGTAAACGGGTGGTGATTTAGCATAAAACATAACATATCATATGACTCGGCGAGTCGAGCCCTTAACTCCAAATTCCAAACATAAAAACGGGAAACCACCCTTATTCCTCCAATGTAGACGGACCGCTAAATCCGAACTATGCATAACATACCGTATAATCTCAGGTACTCAAAGGGGTGCCACTCCGGCCTCACCCCGAGCTCCCAAAGGTGGAGGGAACCATAGAATTTCCGCCGTAGACCCGATGTCTACCGACTTCGTCCTATCATCCTGACTCCGGGCCCAAACATACATACATACATACAGTTCATAACTCGCTTTTCAAATCATTTCGGGTTGGCCAAAAGACTGTTCGAGACATGTCATATGCGAGGCCGAAGGCCAAAGTTCGCCTTAGAAATTAAAGAGGTTTTACATGTCTCTTTCGCAAACGTTTGAAAGAATATACGTAGTACTTTTTCATATCAAAACATTTTCGATAAATCGAATAAACATAATAGGCATAAATATTTACTAAGTATATATATAGAAACGGTGTGAAAACAAAACGTAAACATGGCTTATATCGGGAGAGGCTTATTTATATATATACATAATAGTACTGGAATCAGAAACGGAAAGCCTCACCTGTTGGCTATACAAAAAGAAGAGCAAAAGCAAGAACCGGCGCTACTCCACGGGAGTATCGTCTGCAAAAATACCAAGACACAACCAAATAAGACTAAGGACGACGCACGGCTTATACGAAAACATTAGAACATATTGAGGCACGTTATACAATCACATAAGGCACTTAGGTTCAAATTATCAAACGAAAATGGAGTAATTCACAAATTTAAAAATGCAAATCAAGTCTAAATGCAAGGAAACTTTACGGACATGCTTTAAATATCATAAAGGAGTATGCATTCGAATTTCGGGAAAATTGGACTTCATATGCAAAAGTTAGAAAATTTGACGAAAACTTAAAACGGTCTATTGATAGACCCGAACGTGCTATAAATTCATAAATCATGCAATTCATATCTATTTCATATATATCGAATACATGAGCGAAGAAAGAATTTGGAAAAGACGAGCCTCGGAGGGACCCGTAGGCCAAAATTGGCCTTGACTTACAGAAGGTCAGGGCCCTGTTCAAACGGGCCACACGGCCTTGTGCACGGCCGTGTGCACCAAGGCCGTGCACACCAAAGAGGGACACGCACGGCCTCTTGCACACGGCCTCAAGGCCTTGTGCACAAGACCGTGCACCATGAACCATGCGCACGGTCTCTTGCACGGCCGTGCAAGAGGCCGTGTACTTCCACACGGCCTTGCCACACCCCGTGTGCAAAGCCCGTGTGCGTCAAGAAAGAGCAGAAACTTCGCAGAACCAGAAAAACCACGCGAATTATATCCTAAATTCAACATTTGATCATCTAAACATGCAAATCATGCCCTAATATTTACATATAATGATCTACAACATATAAGCTACACATAGAATCCAAAAACACCAAAATCCATCCATAAATTCCTTCAAAATCACATAAACCCTAAATTATTCAACTATATACAAAAACGAGAAATACGAGGCATAGGAGACATTAAACGAGAGGGACGTGAAAGGCTTACTCGTAGAAGAGATCGCGGGGAGTTCGTAGGCGTAAACGGTTCAAAAATCCGTTGGGAAACGAAGTCGGGATGATCGTTTGAACCTCCTTTGTTCTCTTTCTCTTTTTCTTTCTTTTCTTTTCTTTTATTCCTTTTCTTGCGCGAGAGTGAGGGAAAAGAGTGTGTAATGAGACTTAGTCAATAATTTCACTAAGGTTTAAAAATCGAAGGGGCAAATTCGTAATTTCGCAAAATAAGTTTGAAAACTCATGTTGTCCAAATAATACATAATTACAGTCAAAATTCATATAATTAAACGCACATTGACAATTCGTAATTTAAATATAGAAATTCATTCATTTACAAAATTATTCAAAAACTCATAATAAATATCAAATAAAATAATAAATTGCGCGAATACTCGATTCGGACGTACCGGATTATAACTCGGATTTTCGGGGCGTTACATGAGGGCACTTCTGTCGATTAAGAATGATGATTTTTTATTTGTGGCTATCCCAAATCTTATATTACGTTGCTCAGGACTGAATAATGTGAGAAATTGGTTTAAATGGTGATAAAATGGACGTGGTTAGCAATGTTGACATGAGTGATCGAAGCCCAAGTCATGAGAGAATGAAGTGTAAATGTACCTGAGTTTTGGAATAGTCAAACAACTAGATCACGTCTAGGCCTGCTATATGAAGCCATGCAATGCTATAATTTTTAATTCCAAACTTGTTGCAGTAGTGGTGCATAACCCCGGACTCATATTGATGAGAAACTGGGAATTAATATCTTATATATACACCATCCTTGAAAAAGAAATATTACTTTTGAGATATCAACGTAATTTTGGTATTTCAGATAGACGCCTGAGGGCACTTCTGTAGATTAAGAATGATTATTTTTGATGTGGTGGCTATCCCAAATCTTATATTACACTGCTAAGGAGTGAATAATGTGAGAAATTGGTTTACGTGGTGATAAAATGGACGTGGTTAGCAATGTTGACATGAGTGATCTAAGCCCAAGTCATGAGAGAATGAAGTGTAAAGATACCTGAGTTTTGGGATAGCCAAACAACTAGATCACGTCTATGCCTGCTATATGATGCTATGCAATGCTATAATTTTCAATTCCAAACTGGTTCCAGTAGTGGTGCATAACCCCAGACTCATATTGATGAGAAACTGGGAATTAATATCTTACATATACACCATCTTTGAAAAAGAAATATTACTTTTGAGATATCAATGTAATTTTGGTATTTCAAATAGACGCCTGAGAGCACTTCTGTCGATTAAGAATGATGATTTTTTATGTGGTGGCTATCCCAAATCTTATATTACGTTGCTAAGGAGTGAATAATGTGAGAAATTGGTTTAAATGGTGATAAAATGGACGTGGTTAGCAATGTTGACATGAGTGATCTAAGCCCAAGTCATGGGAGAATGAAGTGTAAATATACCTGAGTTTTGGGATAGTCAAACAACTAGATCACGTCTATGCCTGCTATATGATGCTATGCAATGCTATAATTGTCAATTCCAAACTTGTTGCAGTAGTGGTGCATAACCCCAGACTCATATTGATGAGAAATTGGGAATTAATATCTTATATATACACCATCCTTGAAAAAGAAATATTACTTTTGAGATATCAACGTAATTTTTGTATTTCAAATAGACGCCTGAGGGCACTTCTGTAGATTAAGAATGATGATTTTTGATGTGGTAGCTATCCCAAATCTTATATTACGTTGCTAAGGAGTGAATAATGTGAGAAATTGGTTTAAATGGTGATAAAATGGACGTGGTTAGCAATGTTGACATGAGTGATCTAAGCCCAAGTCATGAGAGAATGAAGTGTAAAGATACCTGAGTTTTGGGATAGCCAAACAACTAGATCACGTATATGCCTGCTATATGATGCTATGCAATGCTATAATTTTCAATTCCAAACTGGTTCCAGTAGTGGTGCATAACCCTAGACTCATATTGATGAGAAACTGGGAATTAATATTTTACATATACACCATCTTTGAAAAAGAAATATTACTTTTGAGATATCAATGTAATTTTGGTATTTCAAATAGACGCCTGAGAGCACTTCTGTCGATTAAGAATGATGATTTTTTATGTGGTGGCTATCCCAAATCTTATATTACGTTGCTAAGGAGTGAATAATGTGAGAAATTGGTTTAAATGGTGATAAAATGGACGTGGTTAGCAATGTTGACATGAGTGATCTAAGCCCAAGTCATGGGAGAATGAAGTGTAAATGTACCTGAGTTTTGGGATAGTCAAACAACTAGATCACGTCTAGGCCTGCTATATGAAGCCATGCAATGCTATAATTTTTAATTCCAAACTTGTTGCAGTAGTGGTGCATAACCCCGGACTCATATTGATGAGAAACTGTGAATTAATATCTTATATATACACCATCCTTGAAAAAGAAATATTACTTTTGAGATATCAACGTAATTTTGGTATTTCAGATAGACGCCTGAGGGCACTTCTGTAGATTAAGAGTGATTATTTTTGATGTGGTGGCTATCCCAAATCTTATATTACACTGCTAAGGAGTGAATAGTGTGAGAAATTGGTTTACGTGGTGATAAAATGGACGTGGTTTGCAATGTTGACATGAGTGATCTAAGCCCAAGTCATGAGAGAATGAAGTGTAAAGATACCTGAGTTTTGGGATAGCCAAACAACTAGATCACGTCTATGCCTGCTATATGATGCTATGCAATGCTATAATTTTCAATTCCAAACTGGTTCCAGTAGTGGTGCATAACCCCAGACTCATATTGATGAGAAACTGGGAATTAATATCTTACATATACACCATCTTTGAAAAAGAAATATTACTTTTGAGATATCAATGTAATTTTGGTATTTCACATAGACGCCTGAGAGCACTTCTGTCGATTAAGAATGATGATTTTTTATGTGGTGGCTATCCCAAATCTTATATTACGTTGCTAAGGAGTGAATAATGTGAGAAATTGGTTTAAATGGTGATAAAATGGACGTGGTTAGCAATGTTGACATGAGTGATCTAAGCCCAAGTCATGGGAGAATGAAGTGTAAATATACCTGAGTTTTGGGATAGTCAAACAACTAGATCACGTCTATGCCTGCTATATGATGCTATGCAATGTTATAATTGTCAATTCCAAACTTGTTGCAGTAGTGGTGCATAACCCCAGACTCATATTGATGAGAAATTGGGAATTAATATCTTATATATACACCATCCTTGAAAAAGAAATATTACTTTTGAGATATCAACGTAATTTTTGTATTTCAAATAGACGCCTGAGGGTACTTCTGTAGATTAAGAATGATGATTTTTGATGTGGTAGCTATCCCAAATCTTATATTACGTTGCTAAGGAGTGAATAATGTGAGAAATTGGTTTAAATGGTGATAAAATGGACGTGGTTAGCAATGTTGACATGAGTGATCTAAGCCCAAGTCATGAGAGAATGAAGTGTAAATATACCTGAGTTTTGGGATAGTCAAACAACTAGATCACGTCTATGCCTGCTATATGATGCTATGCAATGCTATAATTGTCAATTCCAAACTTGTTGCAGTAGTGGTGCATAACCCCAGACTCATATTGATGAGAAATTGGGAATTAATATCTTATATATACACCATCCTTGAAAAAGAAATATTACTTTTGAGATATCAACGTAATTTTTGTATTTCAAATAGACGCCTGAGGGCACTTCTGTAGATTAAGAATGATGATTTTTGATGTGGTGGCTATCCCAAATCTTATATTACGTTGCTAAGGAGTGAATAATGTGAGAAATTGGTTTACGTGGTGATAAAATGGACGTGGTTAGCAATGTTGACATGAGTGATCTAAGCCCAAGTCATGAGACAATGAAGTCTAAATATAACTGTGTGACGACCCATAATTCCCACGTTCAGAATTAGCACGTTTATCAAGATTCAGACCGTTTATGGTCCCGACGTCTTTCATAATTACACGTTTTCCAACTCTTGCATTTAAAGAATTTTTTCATAAACCATTGATTTGTCTTTTAAAACTCATAGCATTAATAAGAATTATATTTGCATCGTTTTGTCACTAACTAGGGTCAATTTGGTAAATTTATATTTTTAGCTCGTTTAGTCGAATCTAGTAATTTAACAGTGCACGTTGGACCGGAATCCAATGTTTTAAAGATGTATTTCATCGAGGTTCCAAATATTATTCGTAAAATTATATTTCCAAAATATTGCATTTTTGGCCCAAAATTATTTACACTTTGACCCCCTCGATATTGACTTTCTGTAAATGCCCGAATTTTCATGAAACGAACCTCAAACCTTGTTAAGCTTTTCATTACAGTCGTTTTGACACTAAGAACGCCTAATTCCGAGACTTCGCGTTTTTATCTCGTTTTTCGAAAAATATATATAGTAACCTTCCATATTTAGAAACCACACACACACCGACAATCATCGACGACGAGCCATTCTCACTCAAACACGATTTTCGCGGACCACCAAGGTTCTGACCGGCGTGACGAGACGAGAAGATTGGTGGTGGTCTCGTGGCGTGACTCCCTCAGACGGCGGCGCTCCGGCCATTTACAGGCGGCGCGCGGAAGAGCCACGGCGGGAGTGGTGGTCCGACGTGCTCTGGCTACCATTTTCGTCGATCTTTAGGTGCTTTCCAACCTTCTCGATGTGGGTAAGCTTTCTACGAACTCCATTCCCGAATTCGATAGCCCGATTTTGAGTAATTTTGATTCTTAGATTTAGGGTTCGTTGGAGCTTCAAACCGAATAAACTCCGGTGGGTGACCGGATCGAGAAACGGACTTGGGGGAAGTGACGGGCTCGATGAGAGGAACATTTGAGTATAAGGGTCCGACTGCGTTGGCGGAGGTCCGGCGGCGGTCCGGTGGTGGCAGACGGTGATCGGCAGTTTTGACACTGTTCTGACCGGAATCCGGTGATGGTGTCTTTGGAAAGATTCATCGTCTCAATGCAACGGTTCTAACAGCGCTGGTATTACCTCAATCCAATTTACCGTTTGTCTTTTATGACCATTTTTGTATGATTATGTATATATGTCTGTAACAACCCAAACTTGAGAAATATGTACCATGTGGGTATTTGTCCCACATAGGAAAAACATAAGTAATGTGAAGGGTTTATAAGTGATCTTCCAAAGCACAACTACCATGTGGTGCATCACCTTTTGGCAAGTGGTTTCAAGCCAAACTTTAGGGTTGTGCTCAGTGGTGGTGAAGCTTATACCCGCGCGTCCAACGGGTGTTGTCGTGAGGGTTCTCCTCTCCGCGCCCGGGGCTGCGACAAAAGGTATCAGAGCCAACCGTCAGCTATGGGAATGCATGTTCCACACATGACATGAGTCGTGAGTCACCGCTAAAGGGGCTCCGCTCGGCGTGTTGTGGGCAGCTTCTCCACTGGCGGGAAGCCACGATCCTATGTCACGGCGTAATGAGGACATTACGCTCTCAAGGAGGGGTGAATGTAACACCCCAAACTTGAGAAATATGTACCATGTGGGCATTTGTCCCACATAGGAAAAACATAAGTAATGTGAAGGGTTTATAAGTGATCTTCCAAAGCACAACTACCATGTGGTGCATCACCTTTTGGCAAGTGGTTTCAAGCCAAACTTTAGGGTTGTGCTCAGTGGTGGTGAAGCTGATACCCGCGCGTCCAACGGGTGCTGTCGTGAGGGTTCTCCTCTCCGCGCCCGGGGCTGCGACAATATCAACTTTCGCACTAGCTTTTAGCTTTTCGAATCAATTAAGCTGATTTTGCTTGTACCTTAACTTGTAGCATGAATGTAAATTGATGAATATTGTCGATGTATGATTGTATAGTTGAATTGATGAGATTTGGGTTCGATTAAACTTGGATTATGAGTGAATGTTAGATTGTAGCGTTTGAGCTTTTGGAAAAAGTTGTTAAGTTGATAAGTTGTAATTCAATTGATTGACTTGAATGGGTTATGCATGTTTATTGTGGAATTTCAATCATACCATCTGAGTAGTTTATTCTTAAATGTTATTTGTTATTCGTTTATTCCACGTTTTACATGCTAAATGACCAATTTGCCCCTACTTGTCCTTTTATGCTTAAATATTGTATTTTCGTCTCTAAGCATGTTGCATTTTCATAGCCGAGCGTCAGTGTCTGTTTTCTCGTTCGTGTCAGTCATTCATCCTCTAGACCCCGTGTTTTCAGGTGGGATCTCTGAGGGAGAATCATATATGTTGCTTGCTTGCTTGCTTTTCTCGTTTGTCGAGCTACAGGTAAGGGTTTAAAATGTTTTCAACTGGGGCAAGATCATAGATATATATAGGTTTGCGAAATAAATTATTATCCCGCCTTTTCTTCTTGCTTGCTGTTCCTGCCATTACTATTTCCTTATGTGCTTAGTCAAACCTTTTAATAGCAAAACCTATATGTATAATATTTATAACATTTTCAGCTAGAGGTAAGGAACACCCATTTGTTTTAAATGCGAACTTTGGTCTCTCGACCTCGCAAATATAACCTTGTCTCGAATGGCCCCTTTGGCCTCCCACACCCTGATTCCCTATTTTCAAATGGCCCTTTTGGTCACCTAAATTGTTATTAATTTAAGGCGAGCCATGGACTGGATTATGACTTTGGGGCCCAGGAGTTATACAGGAGGTGAGCTTGGAGACGAGCATCTAGGGCAAATCCCGATGTGTACTCTAGGTATTGACTTAGGCCAGTCGGGAGGTTTGACTGACCTAAGTTAGTGCGACGGTAGCGCCTTGAGCGTTTCCTTAAATTGTGTACGGTAGCGTCGTGGGGCACCACTCGTTTCCTTAAATTGTGATTAGATCGTGACTTTTTGTGGTGGAGTACTTGACTACATGCTTGCATGTTTTTAATGATTGGGAGTTATAAGGAGAGGGCTCGTTCTCGCCGGGACACATTATTGCATGACTTATTGCATCACTTGTTTGTCTAAATGATTTACGACTTTCGTTACAAGTCGAAACACATTCCGGTTTTCTTCATTTAGCATATGTATTTCCCTATATACATATTGTAACGACCAAAAATTTTGGAATATATTTTCGGAATAATTATTCGACGCCTCGTTGGATTTTAAATGAAAAGATTAGCTTCGTTAGCTAATTTTAATTTATTCTAATTTATTTCCATATCCTCAACCATTTATGATTTCCTTTACTACCCCTCGAATATATTTTAATCTCAAACGAACCCACACCCCCTAAATACACTTGCACCCTCTTGGACACACTTGCACCCTCTTGAACACACTTACACCCTCTTGTGCACACTTACACCCTCTTGTGCACACTCTCTTGCACACTCTTGCTCACACTCCAAAAATCGAGAGAGAGAAAGAGAGAAGAGAAGGAGAAAGGAAGAAGAAGAAGAAAGGAAAAGGAGAAATTCCGTCCCGAACCCGTCGCTCGATCAATCGAAATTTCGAGACCAACTATACGATCCTCATTCAATTCTCTACCGGTAACCTTCTTTCCCCATTTCGATTCATCCATTAAATCGTTCGACTTTCTAGCTTTTAAATTGAAATGAATATTTGATAATTTGATGGGTTTGTAGGTTAGAGTTTACCATTTTTAGTGTAGTTCGGATCAAATAATAGCTATTAATGTGTACAATGCATGAGTGTGAATTTTATATGTTGATTTTAGCTATAGAATCCACTCTAGTTGATTTTACCTGTCATGCATAATTGCTATTGGCTTTGCAGGATGCCTCCACGTCGTCGTACACGTAAACCGCTCTCATCATCTCCATTGGCACCTCAGACCGATTCACCGACTTCAGCCGAATTTGCGGAAACATTAAGACAGTTCATCGCTCATGCCCCTAAAGGAAACGCTGAGCAGGATGCGTGGGCCCAATTTCTCAGATTTGAACCACCACAGTTTGAAGGTGCCCCGGATGACGCTATTGCCGAGGCATGGATATCGGCCCTGGAAAAGATTTACAAAATAATGGAATATCCGGACCCTCAGAGAGTCGAGTATGCAATCTGTCTGATGGTTGGAGCCGCACAGGATTGGTGGAAACAGATTGAGCAAAGATGGACACGCGAGCATGTAGTCCCAACTTGGGATCAGTTCTTGACTGAGTTTCGGGCCAAGTACATTCCGTGGGTTGTTCGTCAGCAACGCGAAAGGGAATTTCTGGCTCTCAAACAGAACACATCTTCAGTTGGTCAGTACGAGGCACACTTCTCTCGCCTTATTAAGCATTGCCCATATATGGTTGCCGACGAGCAGAGGAAGACTCGCCAGTTTGTAGAGGGATTGACTTACGAGATCAGGAAGGCTATGATGGTGGTACGACATCAATGTTATACCGACGCAGTGGAAATGGCCCTGCATGTTGAGTCTGAACTCAACCTAATGGGACCGAGTCCTATTCTTGCCACTACTACCGTCCAGTACCCTCCAGCGAGTTCTAAGAGGCCATTTACACCTTCAGGGCCATCTTCCGGAAAGAAGACCTCCCAAGTGTCTTCATCGAAGCAGAATGCACCTCCCCAATCGCAGGGAGCCCTACGACCCGTATGTAGCTTTTGCCAAAGAGACCATCAAGAGTCAGAATGCCGAAAGAAAGCTGGACGTTGCTTCTCATGTGGAAGTCCCTTCCATTTCCGCGCAAATTGCACGAGGAAGAGAAGATCGAGACAGTCGAGGAAAACTTAGATCCGAATGCTTCGGTGCAAGGTACAATATATAAATTGTCATTCCATACCTGCATTTCATCATTCGAGTGGTTTACACTCACTTGTTGCGCTTTTCATTGACGTCCTTGCGCGTGCGTCTGTTGAATTCTTTGCGTGTTTCTCGTTTATTTTCGTTGGCGGATTGGAGGACAATTACGATTTGTGCGCGTGCTGCCATTTATCACTGAAGGAGCCGTTAGCAGCAGATTTGACGTAGCTGCCAGCAAAGGATTATCTTGCACTTGACTAAGTCCAGAGAACCAAGTTGATCATAGAATTCACAGACGTACTTCCCGAGAATCTGAGAGCTCTTGCGATCAGATCGGAATGGATGGTTTGTGATAGATCTAACTCTAAGAAGTCGAACCGAGATCGAAGTCTTCTAACCGAATGGGTGCTGCCGATCTGACAGAATCGAAGAACCGACTTGATGAACTTCCCTCCGTTGAACGTGCCCGAACGAGTGTCTTGAGCTGGGGTACTCCAACGTTCCTTGTAGAGAAAGAAGACAGTGCACTTCCTGTGTGTATTGTTCACCGAGAATTGCACAGAATACTAACAAAGGAATGTATTCTCTACCGTCGATGAAGAATTGTCCGATATGCTTTGAGATCGAGGATTTTGTCTGAACAACCTTTGATTAGGGTATCATCAGCTTTGTGCTCGAGACGAATATGTTCTGAAGACAGCTTTCAGTGCCTGATCTAGACGTCTTGAATCTGTATGTCTGAAGAAGAATCTTTTAGGATTTGAACAATACTGGAATGGGAACAAGCTAAGACTTCGAGTGGAATTTCTCTAAGCTTGCAACCATGTTGCTTGAGTCAACAGGAAAGAAAACGAACTCGAATGGACGATCTTTGTAAGACTTGTTCTTAGGAGTCGAGAAGAGATTAACTGCAACCTCAATATTAACCCTGCTCAAGGGATTCTGAAGGAATCGGCGTGAGTGAGAATGCGTCACCTGAAAGGTTGAATTGGTGAATGGTACTAATGAAGAAACCATAGCTCATGCTCGGGAAGCTAAATCAACCAGAAAGTTGCCCCTCTTGACATTGCACTAGCTACTGTAGGACAGGATTGGCTGAAGCGTCGCCACTGTCTCTTATGGAATTTGTTGACATCCCCACAGATTATGAGAGTTTAACAAGTGTTAACTCAGAAGGAGTTGAACCAACCCCAATGTCGTTAATGGAAAATGTTTGAGGACTAAGATTGCAAGAATCAGTGTTCCTTGAGAAAAGCGAATATTGTAGTTGGTACTTTGAACCAAATCACCAGCATGTCAAAAATTGAGGCTAAACCGAAGTGGACTTGCCTCATCTTGGATAATTTCATTTATAGCCTTACGACCCAGTCAGAATTGGGTTGAAGAATCTTAAATGCCAAGTCTGCAAAAGAATGGATCCCGAGTCAGACAATTTGAGCGAAGAATAATCCAAAGTATCAGCTTTGTGTTGGTAACCCCAATACTTCCCAATATAAGCCTCGGACCCATGATTCGAAGGGTCGAAATAAAGAGACTTACTCGATTAAGTCAAGAGATACTTGACTCGTCGGTAGATCAAAGCCGAGTATCAAAGATTAAGGGGTTAGCTATGACTACTGCATACCCTATGTGGGATTGGGAATGGATTCACCATGGACTTCGTGTCCGGACTACTGAAGGTTTAAGATGGTAATTACCGCTACACATTTATCTGGGATTTCTCCAAGGTGCTGTCGATCGAATTCAGGCCTTTCGACAATAAATGGAGATAGCTCAAGTTCTTCTGAAAAGCTACTTGCAAGAACCCCGAACAAGCTTGGAGTTGTGCAATCTGCGAAATATCTCCGAGCGAGTCCCTTGAATGAATCGGACAGTCGAAGAAGCTTCGTGGGAGATCCGAATAAAGATGCGTAAGTTTCACCCAGAGTTGTTTAACTCTAATCAGTAGAATCTGGGGACCAGATTCTCATAAGGAGGGGTGATTGTAACGTCCCGAAAATTAGTATTAAGAACCGGGAACCCGAATCGAGTTTGTTGCGCGATTCATTATTTATTTTATTAATTATTATATGATTTATACTACATTTTATGAATGAATGAATTTTAATATTTAAACCACGACATGTCAATGTGCGTTTAATTTCATGAGCTTTGACTGTAATTTTATTTTATTTGGAAAACTGGTATTTTTGACTAAGTTTTATAAATTACGAAAATGCCCTTTTGTTTCTCGAATCAAGTCAATTATTTGACTAAGTCTCTCAACTGTCACCTCATTCACGCAAACAACATCAAAGGAGAAGAAAGAAAAGAAAGAAAAGGAGAAGGAAGAAGAAGGAGTTTCAAACGATCGTCCCGACTCCGTTTCACGACCGATTTTCGAACCGTTTACGTCTACGAACTCCTCGCGATCTCGTCTACGAGTAAGCCTTTCACGTCCATGTCGTTTAATGTCTCCTATGCCTTGTATTTCTGGATTTTGTTTATAGTTATATAATATAGGGTTTATATGATTTTGGATGAATTTATGGACGGATTTTCGTGTTTATCGTTTCTATATGTAGATTATATGTTGTAGATGATTATATGTGAAAATTAGGCTATGATTTGCATGTTTAATTGGTTAATTATGGGATTTAGGATTGATTTTGCGAAGGTTTCTCGCTTCTGTGAATTTTCTGCTGCTATTGCATGCACACGGCCTTTGCACACGAGGTGTTGCAAGCCCGTGTGCATGTGCACGGGCTCTCTACACGGCCTGTAGAGAGGCCGTGCGTGTTGGTCATACACGGGATCTCTACACGGCCTGTAGGGAGGCCGTGCGTGTCCCTTTGGTGCACACGGTCTTGGTGCACACGGCCTCAAGGCCGTGTGCATGAGCCCGTGTGGCCCGTTTGATCAGGCCCTAACCTTCTGCAAGTCAGGGCCAATTTTGGCCTACGGGTCCCGCTTCGGCTCGTCTTTTCTGAATTCTTTCTTCGCTCGTGTATTCGATATATATGATATAGATATGAATTGCATGTTTTATGAATTTATAACATGCTCGGGTGTATGTATAGTGCGTTTTAAGTTTTCGTTAAATTTTCTAACTTTTGCATGTGAAGTCCGATTTTCCCGAAATTCGAATGCATACTTCTTTATGATAATTTAAGCATGTCCGTAAAGTTTCGTTGCATTTGGGCTTGAATTACATTTTTAAATTATGAAGTACTCCGTTTTCGTTTGATAATTGAACCTAAGTGTTTTATGTGATTGTATAACGTGCTTTTACGTGTTTCTATGCTTTCGTATGAGCTGTGCGTCATCGTATGTCTTACGTGGTTATGTCATTTGTCAGTTGCAGGTTCCACTCTCGTGGATTAGGTTGCTCGTTTCCGTTTTGGGCTTTTTTTTGGGTTGTCGCCAGGTGAGGTTTCCGTTGTTATTCCGTATTATGTAGATATGTATTGTTAAGCCTCACTAAATAAGCCTCGCATGTATAATTTATGTTTTCATCCCGTATTACTATATTTAGTAAATACTTTATTCTTATTACTTTTATGAGGTTTAAGAACAACGGATTTGATATCAAATGACTATTATGTAGATGATTTCGAAATGCTTTCAAAAAGAGACAAGCGAACTATGTTCGATTTAAATGTAATTTTTGGGTTTGGAAACCTTCTCATTGAGTGAAGTCGTTAGGGCGGGTTTCTCCCCCAGGATGATGGAACACCCGGTTGCGTTTCCTACCGTTACATCGCCTGTCTCAAACGGCCCTTTTGGCCCTCCCCGAAATGTCTTGATTCCTATTTTAATAGGAAAATGATAGTTATGAAAAAATGCGAGATATGATATGTGTGTCCGTTATGTCTTTGTGGACGCCGGAGTATGGCGATCGGATGAAGCCGGATAGACAGCGGGTCTACGGTGGAATTCGGTAGCTTGCTCCATGTATACCAGGAGCACGGGTGAGGCCGGAGTGGCAACCTTTGTGCTCCTGTGACGGAGACTTCGTGTCGTCCGAAGGATAGGCTATTATGTCTATGGAGCAGTTGGATTTAGCGGTCCTTCTGCTATATGGGAGGAATAAGGTTGGTATGGTTTTCAGGTATGTTATGTTATGATATGAGGAGTTGAGGGCTCGACTCGCCGAGCAATATGATATGTCCCGTTATGTTATGTTATGATAAATCACCGAATATTTATGAAAACCCTTCTTTTACGTTTGTTTACTTTTAAGTTAAAATGGTGATTTATCTCCGTATGCTAATATGTATGTACTTCCCTTTTTTCCCCCTCACTTAGTCTTTTGACTAACCCTCCCTGCTTTAAACCTTATCTATTTCAGATGGTAACTAGGTGGGCATCGTCAGTCTTGTTTCGCGGGTTTTTCTTTCTTTTCGGTGATTGTTCCTTTCTAGATTGTTTTAAGTTCATGATTAGGTTATATGTATATGTTACCGGGATATTGTATCGAACCCGTTTATTATATTATTGTAATTGAATTTCGCTAGCCTTGGTGGGCTTTAACTATTTGTGCAATTGAGCTACTACTTTGAATGTTGATATATGGAATTTAATTTGGTTGATGCTTCCGCTCCCGCATTGTTGTCGTCGTTGTTGTTGTTTTACAAAAAGCCCCGCCTAGTGATTGAGTAAATCGGTTTGCCGTTCGCCGGGGTTCAATTTAGGGTCGAATTTCTGTTTCGGCTTCGGATTGAGACTCGGTGCGGGGCGTGCGTTACCCGTTTGGGGCGCCCGCTACACGTGGCTCGTACTTGTTGCCTCTTTACCTTCACTGAGTATCATTTATACTCACCCCCTCGCTGTTTTAATTCTTACTTCAGGTCGACAGGTGACGTTGTCACCTCTCATGTCGGTTGGCAATAGCGGGTCATAAGACTTGGTCTTCGTGTCCTTTGGTAATTGTCGGTAGTGTCCAACAACAGTCTGTCTTTTATTATTAAATCGTCTTGTCAGTAGAAATGGATATATTAATGATGATTGATATTCGGTGATGAGATGGATATTCGTTGAGCATTGATTCGTTAAATATGTATTTGTTGGAATATTGAATTATGTTAATTGATGCCCCGTGTGGCTTTGCATGTTTAATTGATATATATATTTTATAGCTTCCGCACTCTGTTATTTCTGTTGGTTGTTGTTGTTGGACTAGATACGTTGTTGCCAGGTATAGACTGAATGCTTGCCTTTCGCCGGGATAGATTTTTAAATGGGGTACATCTACCTCGTTTGGGAGTTCGTCTTGGTGCGGATGTGGTGTCCTTTCTCCTCCTACGGAAAGGGGTGCTACAGTCAGTGGTATCAAAGCCTAGGTTCATGAAAAGGAACCGAAAGCTCTAGTATCTCGTCTGTCTTGTCTTTTGTGTCTTTTGAATTGTGTCAGTCCGTGTCGAGTTCGTGTTTTGACGAGTGTTTGTCTCATCTTGGTGCTTAAAATTGTAGACGATTACGGTTGGCTTAATTAACCGACTGGCAATCCTTTATGAGTTTTTGTACTAAGGAAGATGTAATGCGAGTCGATCGTGGAACTCTTTGTGTGTTTTACTTCGTTTGGTCTGTCGTAGTTGTGTGTCGATAGGATTTTCATTGGGTGTCGAGCATGCCTTATGTGTTTATAAATTATTGGCATCATTTCTTACAAGACATGCACCTATTTTGCCAAATAGTTGTAAACGCAGGTATGCTGCGCAAGAAAGCCCGATCAGACCCGTCGCTACCACCAATCCAGACTGCTCCAGGATCTTCGTACCCGTATCCGACGGGAGGCATGGAAATAGCTCAAGGAGGAGAGAGTGTAACGACCCGAATATTTAATTATATTATTAATAATTACGCGAATTCTTTCTTGCCTAATTTCTCGATTTATCCAATTGGAT
Organism: Verbena officinalis; assembly: GCA_958496215.1. NCBI lineage: Eukaryota > Viridiplantae > Streptophyta > Magnoliopsida > Lamiales > Verbenaceae > Verbena > Verbena officinalis. The sequence continues at coordinate 33,061,631 of OY292385.1, read as the reverse complement.
TAAGTAATCTTATGGAAAAGATTGATTTAACCTATCTTTGAAATGCCCTCAATTACTTAAATTACCTAAGTGCCCTTAAAAGCCTAAATGACCATTTTACCCCCCGAGATATTTTCCTAAATATCTACCTATCTCTCTCATTCTCTCATTTTTCACACAAAGAAGAAAGAGAAGAAAGAAAAGAAGAAAGAAAGGAGAAAAGAGAGAAAATCTTCCCGACGCCCTACCGAGCCCGTTTCTCGCCCGATCGACGAGCCGTGAAAACCTGAACGATCCTCACTAATTCTCTACCGGTAATCCTTTTACCCCATTTCATTTCGTTCCTTCCTCGTTGCGATTTTCGTGAGTTTTAAATAGAATTTTATAGTTTTAGGATTTTCGTGTTTAGGAAGATTTACTCGAGCATTTTACGTGATTCTTGTGCCTATGTGTAGCTTATATGATATATATTATTATATGTGAGAATTAGGATATTTTATGGAGTAAATTAGGAGATGTATGAATTTATATATTGATTTTCGAGTGTGAGGTTTCGCGATCTGCTGAGTTTGCTGCTCAGTAGATCCACACGGGCGAACGCACGGTCTTGATCAAGACCATGCAGGAGCCCGTACGCAGCTCTTTTCAACCTGCACGGGCTTGAGCCCGTGCGCATGCCCGTTTGCACCTGCACGGTCTTGGCACCGTGCTCAAGACCGTGCGGGAGGCCGTGCACCCCTTTTTGTGCTTGCACCGGCTTGCCAAGCCCGTGCGCAGTCCCGTGCGTTGGCCGGTGCAACTTACTTAGCGGATTTTCTAGCCTTTTCCTTTCTCACACTTCGGGAATTGGTCATCCCCACTCATTTAAATGTTGACTTTTCTCATACGACATCCGAATATCAATCCGATTTCACCTATAGCTTCATCGAGCCTCGGGATTTGATATTCTTCATAATTTACAATTTATCCGACCTTATTTGACCGTCAATTGACACCTTTCTCGTTTAGGGATTTTTCCCATCTTTTCCGTTTCTTGTCCGTTTGACCCCGTTTTCGCGAGAGAGTTCCGTTATATTATTTTAAGCATGTCTACGTGCCCTCACTGCGTTCTAGCATGCTTTCTATATTTATTATTAATGTTCTTCCATTATTATAATTGCTTTAAATATTCCTTTAAATGTTATTTCATATGTCATATATCCTTATATGCTTAATTGCCTGGCTTTCCATATTGTATCTGTAGCATGAGTGAAGTTATATTTGAATTGCCATGCGTCGTCTGTTGTTCGTGTCTTGCTTTTGTTATTGTCGGTCTCGTTTTCGTCCTCTAGGCCTGTGTATTACAGGTGGGTCCAACGAGGGAGAAACTTGACTACCGCTTGCTTTCATACTGTCGTGTCGAGCCAGGTAAGGGTTTTAAATTGTTTTCAACTGGAGTAAGAATATAGTTACTAGGTTTGTGAAATAAACCACTATCCCGCTTTCTTACTACTTGTTGTACTGCCTTTACTATTCCTTATGTGCTTAGTCAAACCTTTTAATAGAAAAACCAAAATGATTTGAAATGCTTTCAACTAGAGACAGGGAAAACCCTTTTGTTTTAAATGCGAATTTTGGTCTCTTGACCCCGCAAATATAACCTTGTCTCGAATGGCCCCTTTGGCCTTCCACATCCCAATTCCCCAATTGCGAATGGCCCTTTGGCCACTTAAACTATCATTGTTTTCAAATGCGAGCTCTGGATGGTATAATGAAGTGGGCCCAGAGTAAACAGGAGGTGAGCCTGGGGACGTGCGTCCAGGGCAAATCCCGATGGATACTCCAATCCGTACTCGCTTAGGTCAGCCAGGAGGTTGGCTAGCCTGAGTTAGTGCGAGGGTGGCGTTGTAGGCTACGCGCTTCCTAGAAAATTCTGATAGGGTGACGTTGTTAATACGCGTTTCCATAAAATTCTGATAAGGGTGACGTTGTTAACACGCGTTTCCATAAAATTCTGATGGTACTGACTGCTGGTGGTGGAGTACTTGCTTGCATGATTTTCAAGGTTGGGAGTTATAAGGAGAGGGCCCGTTCTCGCCGGGACACACTATTGCATAACTTATTGCATTTCTTGTTTGTCTGTCTGATTTACGGCTTTAGTTACGAGTCGAAGCACATTTCGGTTTTCTTCCTTTAGTATACGTATTTCCCTATAAATATATATACAAAACCCGGAAGCGTGGCTCGAACTTGCCAACTGAAGTCTCCTTTATTATTCAATTAATTAGTTGAATTATGAGCCGTGTTTAATTATTGTTTCTAACTTACTCATAGCATGTCTTTCGAACCCATAACGGCCTCGTAACTCAACTAATGCCCTTTCAATTTATTGGCTTGATATTACGTGCAAATGTCTTAAAAGATCCGGTTCGTCAACCATTTGTGTTTTCAAATAAGCCGATCCTGAGTGTTGCCTTGCGTTGTTTTATAAGTTATATTTCGTTATTGGTATTTTTCTCAAAACGGGCAACACTCACCGCTTTTGGTTTTAAAAGATAAACGACGAACTGTGATCAAAACCCCCCTTACTGAGTATCCTTTATACTCACCCCTGCTATTTTGGTTCTTGCTTCAGGTAGACAGGTGGCGACGTCACCTATCTTGTCAGTCGGCATCAGCAGGTCTAGATAGCCTCAGTCTTTCTGGTTTGTCTTGTCAGTGGTCCCAACAACCGTCGAGTCCTGTTTATTGTCTTTATTCGCTTTCGAACCTTTTACTGCTTTATTTAATTCATGTATTTTAAGTGCCCCTGCTGTGGGATAGTTGACGATATCTAGGATTGCACAGGGTAGACTAGTTGAGCCATGGATGGCACTATATGCTGATGAATCTTCTGTATCTTGAATTATAAATGTTTAATTGAGATTTTGTTAGCCTCGTAGGCTTTTATAGAATTTGATTGTTTACATTAATCGCTTCCGCATTCCTCTGCTCTTTTCTGGTTGTTGTTGGGATGGTTGTCGCTGTTGCCGATGGTTATTGCTTGAGTGTCTTTCGCCGGAGTGGGTTTTTGAGTTGAGGCCCCTCGCTGAAGCTCGGGAATCCATTTCGGTGCGGATGTGGCGGTCCTTCTTCAGGGGGCGCTACAGTCAGTGGTATCAGAGCCTAGGTTCCCAAAAGGAACCGAAGCTTTGTAATCGCGTCGTGTCTTGTCTCTTGTGTCTGCCCGTTTCGTGTCAATGAGACTTAGAGTTTCCAGTCACAGGTGCTTGAGAACTCCTTAGTATTGAAATTGTGATTGATCTTCTTTTGGAATGGCCAACCAACCGTTTGATCTTTTACAATTGTAGTACTAAGTTGGGATCGAATGCAGGTGGATGTGGAACTTGAGGTAGCGTCTATCTTGTCTTGTCGTCTTGTCGTCCTGCTTAGGTCTTGTCGTGTCTAGGTCATACGGCTATAGGATCGAGTTTTGCCCATTCTGTGATTGTTTCGTGCTTAAATTATTGACATGCTATTCGAATCATATATGTATGCTCTGATTGGATATTATATGCCCTATGTGATCATTCCATTAACCGAACATGCATCATTTTCCTGTTTGTTGTTCACAGGTGCAAAATGCCTCGCCGAAGACCCCCTACTGCTCCAACACCTCCGAACCCAATGGCTGAAGAATGGGTATCGATTATTCGATAGATCGCCGTGCAAGTATGTCAAGGGATACAACAACAACAGCAGGACGTACCTGCCAGACAGACTGTGGGCCAAACCTTGGATAGGTTTCTCTTCTATCGTCCACCCTACTTCGAGGGCGAACCAGATGATTTTAAGGCCAAGGCCTGGATATCCGACGTGGAGCAGATCTTTCGAGTACTACAGTGTGGTGACCCCGAGAGGGTCGAGTATGCTACCTTCCTTATGAGAGGACCCGCTCGAGATTGGTGGCACTTCACCGAACGGAGATGGATCGCCGAGAGAGTTCCCCTCACTTGGTCACGATTTGTAACTGACTTCCGAATGAAGTATGTGCCAGAAGTAGTACGCGACAGCCGAGAGAGAGAATTTATGTATCTCAACCAAGGAGCATCTACCGTGGCTCAGCACGAAGCACAGTTCAATCGCCTCATCGCCTATGCTCCTCACTATGCCGCGGACGAACGAAAGAGAGCACGAAAGTTTATCGAGGGACTTCAACCTAAGATCCGGAGAGCATTGATGGCACTTGACATCCGTCTTTACCCCGATGCAGTTACTCGAGCTATGAGAGTGGAGTCCGAACTCCAAATAATGAACCAGAGTGCCCCTGCTATGATAGGATCCTCTTCCAACGAGACAGCAAGGAGAGAGCCAGTCGGACCGAGTACCTTTCGGACAAAGAGACCACACTACGAGGTGCCGGAACCTACAGAACCTGAAGTGAACGAGGACCCTATTCCCTGTGAGTACTGTGGGAAGACGAATCACAAGACAGCAAAGTGTAGGAAACAATTGGGACGTTGCTTTTCTTGTGGAAGCACCAAGCACCACATTCGGGATTGTCCCAACAGAGAGAACCCTGGGGGAAGAAGAAGTGGTTACCGATCTCGACATGCTCGTACAGGTATATTGCATTATCATAGCATTCATTCATAGTGTTCTGTTTCAAATGGTAATTGCTTCAAATATCTGTTAAGTGTTTTATATGACCTATGTACTTTAACTGCTTTCAAAATTCACACTTGCATTGATTGAATGGTTAGATGCTAAGATTTATATGACCTCTGTGTGGATAGCGTGGAATTCGATAAATTCGTTATACGCTATTAGAGAGTGCTAAGGACAAGGAGTTCTTGGCCGACTAGGATCGATTCTGTTGCGAGTATGTTATGCGGTTTTGGAAAGCACCGATGTTGACAAATCGAGTCTGAAGGAGTATACTTCTGAAGGTATGTCTGAAGATGAATCAACTAGTGAAGAGGATAATGAATTATCGGACGATGATGATTGTATGGGAGACGAGCCGACATCGGCTTCTGATAATGACCACCTTGATGTTTCGTATGAAGTCGAGCGAAAAAATGACGAAAATGATGGTTTAATGGAAGGCGGAGAGGAGAAATCACCCAATACCATTGAAGATGAGAAAAAACTTTGTAGAAAGAATAAGAAAGAGTGTGATATTGAAGAAACAGGTTGTGAGAAGGACGAGGAGTACAATGGGAGAAATAATGATGGCGTTACTTCCTGTAAAAGGAACTCTAATCAAGAAACAGGAGGAGGATGTGACAATTGTCATTGAGGATACGAAGAGTGCAAGAATCAGTCGGAAGAACAAAATAGATAATGACAGTGATGATGGACCTTACATTGGGATTTCCTGATTCTTGGTCGTTATGGACGAGAATGTGTGTCTCGGATGAGCCATGAGCTATTTACCTTTATTTTCTCCTTCGTCGTTAGCTTTGTTTAGGGTTTTTGTAATCCCGTTTTTCACATGACTTTGGATTCTATTTTGTTGTGAATGATGTTTTATAATGTATTTTAATTGCTCCTAAATGTTAGTTTTTAATTCGCGTTATTAGAATTTTTATAGATTATACTCCTTTTAACTAACCCCGAAGTCCGGAGGAGAATCTGAGGACAGATTCTTTTGAAGAGGGGAGTATTGTAACGACCCGAATATTTAATTATATTATTAATAATTACGCGAATTCTTTCTTGCCTAATTTCTCGATCTATCCAATTGGATTAATTAATCTTATGGAAAGATTGATTTAACCTATCTTTTAAATGCCCTCAATTACTTAAATTACCTAAGTGCCCTTAAAAGTCTAAATGACCATTTTACCCCTCAAGATATTTTCCTAAATATCTACCTATCTCTCTCATTCTCTCATTTTTCACACAAAGAAGAAAGAGAAGAAAGAAAAGAAGAAAGAAAGGAGAAAAGAGAGAAAATCTTCCCGACGCCCTACCGAGCCCGTTTCTCGTCCGATCGACGAGCCGTGAAAACCCAAACGATCCTCACTACATTCTCTACCGGTAATCCTTTTACCCCATTTCATTTCGTTCCTTCCTCGTTGCGATTTTCGTGAGTTTTATATAGAATTTTATAGTTTTAGGATTTTCGTGTTTAGGAAGATTTACTCGACCATTTTACGTGATTCTTGCGCCTATGTGTAGCTTATATGATATATATGATTATATGTGAGAATTAGGATATTTTATGGAGTAAATTAGGAGATGTATGAATTTATATATTGATTTTCGCGTGTGAGGTTTCGCGATCTGCTGAGTCTGCTGCTCAGTCGATCCACACGGGCGAACGCACGGTCTTGATCAAGACCGTGCAGGAGCCCGTGCGCAGGTCTTTTCAACGTGCACGGGCTCAAGCCCGTACGCATGCCCGTTTGCAACTGCACGGTCTTGGCACCGTGCTCAAGACAGTGCGGGAGGCCGTGCACCCCTTTTTGTGCTTGCACCAGCTTGCCAAGCCCGTGCGCAGTCCCGTGCGTTGGCCGCTGCAACTTACTTAGCGGATTTTCTAGCCTTTTTCTTTCTCACACTTCGGGAATTGGTCAACCCCACTCATTTAAATGTTGACTTTTCTCATACGACCTCCGAATATCAATCCGATTTCACCTATAGCTTTCTCGAGCCTCGGGATTTGATATTCTTCATAATTTACAATTTATCTGACCTTATTTGACCGTCAATTGACACCTTTCTCGTTTAGGGATTTTCCCATCTTTTCCGTTTCTTGTCCGTTTGACCCCGTTTTCGTGAGAGAGTTCCGTTATATTATTTTAAGCATGTCTACGTGCCCTGACTGCGTTCTAGCATGCTTTCCATATTTATTATTAATGTTCTTCCATTGTTACAATTGCTTTAAATATTCCTTTAAATGTTATTTCATATGTCATATATCCTTATATGCTTAATTGCCTCGCTTTCCATATTGTATATGTAGCATGAGTGAAGTTATATTTGAATTGTCGTGCGTCATCTGATGTTCGTGTCTTGCTTTTGTTATTGTCGGTCTCGTTTTCATCGTCTAGGCCTGTGTATTACAGGTGGGTCCAACGAGGGAGAAACTTGACTACCGCTTGCTTTCATACTGTCGTGTCGAGCCAGGTAAGGGTTTTAAATTGTTTTCAACTGGAGTAAGAACATAGTTACTAGGTTTGTGAAATAAACCACTATCCCGCTTTCTTACTACTTGTTGTACTGCCTTTACTATTCCTTATGTGCTTAGTCAAACCTTTTAATAGAAAAACCAAAATGATTTGAAATGCTTTCAACTAGAGACAGGGAAAACCATTTTGTTTTAAATGCGAATTTTGGTCTCTTGACCCCGCAAATATAACCTTGTCTCGAATGGCCCCTTTGGCCTTCCACATCCGAATTCCCCAATTGCGAATGGCCCTTTGACCACTTAAACTATCAATGTTTTCAAATGCGAGCTCTGGATGGTATAATGAAGTGGGCCTGGAGTAAACAGGAGGTGAGCCTGGGGACGTGCGTCCAGGGCAAATCCCGATGGATACTCCAATCCGTACTCGCTTAGGTCAGTCAGGAGGTTGGCTAGCCCGAGTTAGTGCGAGGGTGGCGTTGTAGGCTACGCGCTTCCTAGAAAATTCTGATAGGGTGACGTTGTTAATACGCGTTTCCATAAAATTCTGATAAGGGTGACGTTGTTAACACGCATTTCCATAAAATTCTGATGGTACTGACTGCTGGTGGTGGAGTACTTGCTTGCATGATTTTCAAGGTTGGGAGTTATAAGGAGAGGGCCCGTTCTCGCCGGGACACACTATTGCATAACTTATTGCATTTCTTGTTTGTCTGTCTGATTTACGGCTTTAGTTACGAGTCGAAGCACATTCCGGTTTTCTTCGTTCAGTATACGTATTTCCCTATAAATATATATACAAAACCCGGAAGCGTGGCTCGAACTTGCCAACTGAAGTCTCCTTTATTATTCAATTAATTAGTTGAATTATGAGCCGTGTTTAATTATTGTTTCTAACTTACTCATAGCATGTCTTTCGAACCCATAACGGCCTCGTAACTCAACTAACGCCCTTTCAATTTATCGGCTTGATATTACGTGCAAATGTTTTAAAAGATCCGGTTCGTCAACCATTTGTGTTTTCAAATAAGCCGATCCTGAGTGTTGCCTTGCGTTGTTTTATAACTTATATTTCGTTATTGGTATTTTTCTCAAAACGGGCAACACTCACCGCTTTTGGTTTTAAAAGATAAACGAGGAACTGTGATCAAAACCCCCCTTACTGAGTATCCTTTATACTCACCCCTGCTATTTTGGTTCTTGCTTCAGGTAGACAGGTGGCGATGTCACCTATCTTGTCAGTCGGCATCAGCAGGTGTAGATAGGCTCAGTCTTTCTGGTTTGTCTTGTCAGTGGTCCCAACAACCGTCGAGTCCTGTTTATTGTCTTTATTCACTTTCGAACCTTTTACTGCTTTATTTAATTCATATATTTTAAGTGCCCCTGCTGTGGGATAGTTGACGATATCTAGGATTGCACAGTAGAGTAGTTGAGCCATGGATGGCACTATATGCTGATGAATCTTCTGTATCTTGAATTATAAATGTTTAATTGAGATTTTGTTAGCCTCGTAGGCTTTTATGGAATTTGATTGTTTACATTAATCGCTTCCGCATTCCACTGCTCTTTTCTGGTTGTTGTTGGGATCGTTGTCGCTGTTGCCGATGGTTATTGCTTGAGTGCCGTTCGCCGGAGTGGGTTTTTGAGTTGAGGCCCCTCGCTGAAGCTCAGGAATCCATTTCAGTGCGGATGTGGTGGTCCTTCTTCAGGGGGCGCTACAGAGAGCATAACCGAATTCGAAGCTAGGTTCGCTTACCTGACCAATTATTCTCCTAACAAAGAACCGGATCAAAGGAATAGAGCCGCAAGATTTATATCCGGGTTGAGACACGAAATTCGCCAAATTCTCATAGGACTCGGCTGCTGTTCTTACGCGGAGGCTGTCGGCTGAGCTTTGCAGGCCGAAGCAGAATTTGAAATGAGAACTAGGAGTGCTCGACTGATTACCTCGGAGAACCGGCCACATGAATCAGGAACCCCAGTGGTTGTCCATAAGACTTCTCGCAGTGAAGGGACAACGACTAGCGGATCCAGAGGAAGTATCATCCTCTGCACGCATTGCCAGAAACCGAACCACGTCGCCGAGATGTGTAGGAGGAGACTTGGGCTGTGCCTCATTTGTGGTGCCGCCAATCACCTCGTCGACCAATGCCCCAACAAGAGAAAGGGTAACTGAAGGAGTCAAGGAACTACAGAAAAAAAGAAAAAAAAAAAAAAAAAAGAAGAAGGCTAGACCGGACTTCGTCTATCGGAATAAAGGTATCGTGCATATACATAACATTCATATTTCCTCGTATTTTAATTTATTAATTGCGCGATAGTATGTTTTTATTGCTTAATTGAACTCCGGGTTTAATCCGGGGTGTTTTGGTAATTTTTGCGCATTTTATTTCAAGTCAGGGGCGCTTGCATGCCCCTGCGCACGGTCTTGGCCAAGCCGATGCGCCCAGCTCAAGACCGTGCAGACCAGTTCAGCGTTTGAACCGCTGAACCGGCCGAACCATTCCACACGGCCATACGCACGCCCGTTTCGCCATTTAAACCTCATTTCACAAACAGAAACTCACAGCAACCCCAATTCCCAAATTTCTCCCACTTCCAGCAACTCAAATTCCCCATTTTTTTCCCCAATTTCATCCTTCCAACTTTTCAAGCTCGTATCTTTCGATCCGGCCGTCGGATCTTCGTAATTTTTGGAAGGTACATTGCCCTCACTATGTTTTTCATTAGTTGGTTTTTGGGGATGATCTGCCAAACCGATCGTACACAAATCGCTGCTTAAAATACACACCCGCCAAGTGTTCACAAAATTCCCGAGTGAGGAATTTCACCAAATTCAACCAAACAAGCTTCAAGCAACCTTCTCACATGGCCGCCAAAGGTTCTCGACAAAGGAGGAGGCGAGATGACCCTCCATCCCCACTTCCTGTTGATGTGAAAATCCCAAATTCCACTCAAGCCAAGATTTTTCGCCGGATGCATAGACGCCCGGTCCTATCCATCAAATTTCTCGATATAGAAGCTTTGGGAAGTTTGGGACTCGGCCATGGCATAGCCCAGTATATTGAAGATGTGGGTTGAACCACATTTTTGGATATTAGGAGGAATTCGTACCCCCGGCTTGTCTACGAATTCATTGCAACGCTCCAAGTAGTCCCTCATCAAGATGACGCCGAATTGCCGTTCAAGATAGAATTCCAAGCTTTCAATGCAGAATATGAGCTCACGTTACGGCAATTGACAACGCATTTTGGACTATCCATTCGGGGTATGATAAGCCGTGAAATAGGATGGTCCGAAGCCGAGGGGTGGAGAAATGTCTCCACTTCTAGAAGGTCCTTCCAACAAGGAAAGTCGAAGGCAACCGACCTCATCAATCCCGCCTTGAGGACTTTCCATCGATTTCTCTCGTGCACTATTTTTGCCGAGGAGATAGCTATGGCTCTATCAACTTGGATGAACTCTACATTCTGGATTGTGCGGTCCGGAGAGAGCCGGTCAACGGCATTATGTTTTTCTTGAGGTATGTAGAGTACGTTGGCACCCGTCCGAAGGGAGATATTAGGATTGGGTCCTACATTACCGCAATCCTCGAATGTGTCGGTGTAACCGGTATGGACCGAATGGCCCCAGCAGGGGGAGACGACGCAACCATCACCTACAAGCAATTCGCCCAAATGAAGCTATGCAAGAAAGTTAGAAGGCGGCATAGTAGGTATGTGCTGATGACGACAGAGGAAGCTGCTGCCGAAAGTGACGACGATGTCGAGGAGGACATCCGAGCAGGAGGTCAACCTGGAAGGGATCAACAAGAAATTGAGGAACAAATGCTTGAACAACTATACGAAGCAGGAGGCTTCGATCCTCAACAGGTCCCGTACGTACCTGACCCTCCTAGAACCGAAGAGACTCACTTCCAGTCGAGCTTCGATAACTACCCGACACAGCACCAGGCTGGATCCTCACAATGGGATAGACTAAGTGAGGAGCAGTGGACTCGGTACCAACAATCGGAGTCGGAGACCCGAAACCGGTGGGAGGCCGATTGGTGGACGGTTTGGGGAAACCGCTTCACCACCTTCACTGAGCAGACTACCGAGCGACTGGACCGACAGTCGGCCGACCTTCAGGACGTTTGCACTGACCTTCGGGAGATCAGACTCGAGGCCCGACGCAACCACACCGAGCTCTGGGAGCAGATTTCCGACCTTGAAAGGTCCATCACTGAGCAGCTCGCTAGCTATCTGAGCCGTCTTGGCATGCCGCCCAGTTCTGGGGCATCCGATTCTTAGTCGGCATCATTATCCTCTATTTCTCATCATTTTCATTTTAATTGTAATTTGATTTTATTTGAAACTATTATGTAAGAACTATGTGTTAATTGCTTATTTGAATTTAAATGCTAATTGTTCGTTTTAATTAATTACTTATGTGTTAATTGCGCGTTTTTGTATGAACAAATTCTAAATGTCGTAATATACTCCCTTTAACAAACCCTGAGGTTCGGACGAGAATCTGAGGACAGATTCTTTTGAAGGGGGGACTATTGTAACGACCCAAAATTTTGGAATAATTATTCGACACCTCGTTGGATTTTAAATGAAAAGATTAGCTTCGTTAGCTAATTTTAATTTATTCTAATTTATTTCCATATCCTCAACCATTTATGATTACCTTTTCTACCCCTCGAATTTATTTTAATCTCAAACGAATCCACACCCCCTAAATACACTTGCACCCTCTTGGACACACTTGCACCCTCTTGAACACACTTACACCCTCTTGTGCACACTCTCTTGCACACTCTTGCTCACACTCCAAAAATCGACAGAGAGAAAAAGAGAAGAGAAGGAGAAAGGAAGAAGAAGAAGAAAGGAGAAGGAGAAATTCCGTCCCGAACCCGTCGCTCGATCAATCGAAATTCCGAGACCAACTATACGATCCTCAATTCAATTCTCTACCGGTAACCTTCTTTCCCCATTTCGATTCGTCCATTAAATCCTTCGATTTTCTAGCTTTTAAATTGAAATGAATATTTGATAATTTGATGGGTTTGTAGGTTAGAGTTGACCATTTTTAGTGTAGTTCGGATCAAATGATAGCTATTAATGTGTACAATGCATGAGTGTGAATTTTATATGTTGATTTTAGCTATAGAATCCACTCTAGTTGATTTTAGGACGAAACCCTCGTGAGAAACCTTGAAATCGCATTTTCTGCACCTGGAAGATGAACCACACGGTCCAACGCACGGTCTTGGCAAGACCGTGCACCAGACCGTGTGCACCACCTTGAGCCTGCACCGGCCTGCGCACCCCCGTGCGCAAGCCAGTGCACCTTTCTTTTGGCTTGCACGGTCTTGAGTGCGTGCTCAAGACTGTGCACAAGGCCGTGCGTTAGCCCGTGCGAATGCCTTAACCAAATTTTCAGCCTTTTTCCTTAGTTGCTCATGGTAATGGGGTCAAATGGCCAAAAATAAAAGTTGACTTTTTGCATACGACCCCCTAAAATCGAGTCGTTTTCACCTATAGCTTCCATATGATTCAAGGATAAATATTTCGTAAGGTTTTCAAAATTCTGACCTCGTTCGGACCTTGAATCGAGCCTTTTTCGTTTAGGGCCTTGTGACGTCCTCCACGCCACAACCCCCGGACCGAAACGAGCTCTCGAGCGATAGTTAAATACCACCACTCGAAAACCTGCCCCGGACAACGGGATTCCCACAACCTGGCAACAGCGACTCCCAACAACAGTACCAACACCAACAACAACAACAGCACCAACAAGCGGAAGCAATGAGCAAAAGTTCAAATTTATACTCACTCTGCCATCCGTGGCCAAAATAAACATTTATAAGTCCATTATCTATCACAAGATATAACATCAATTCATCAAGTATTCTACATCAGCATAACATTTCAAGTTTTCATGTAATTCAACATCATAAGTTCGATCCACAAAAGTAAATACATAAGACCGACTTCAAGGACTGTACAAGCCTACAACGCTGCTGCCAGTACCTGACCGCTAACCTGAAGCATGAACCAAAACGGGATGTGAGTCAAACGAACTCAGTGAGGAGGGGAAAATATATATAATAATAATTGAAGCATAAAACATATTTAATTCACGCTTTGGTTAATAGAGAAACGAATCTAGTGCCGATACTTTCTCTTTATAATTCATCAAAGCTTTGTCAATTAAATATTAAAGTAAAACATTTTAGAAAACATTTTTATTCCCGGCGAGAACGGGCCATCTCCTTATAACTCCCAAAAACATATCAAATATAATGAAATTCCTCCTCAATACCATTTGGCTTATCGAGGGAGCTACCCTCGATTTCACCATACCCGACTAATGGCGTCGGTGCAAGTATTACTTGAACTAGACTACCTCCGACTAGTTACAAGTACCACCCATTGATTATATATTAGATGATCGTCATTGGGTCTCCATCTATATATAATCTGGATTATATATATTGGATGATCGTCACTGGGTCTCCATCCATATATATAATCTGGATTATACCATGGGCTTCCCCCTAGACGCACGTCTCCGGGTTCCACCTCTAGTATAATCCGGGGCCCAAATATACCCTAAGAGCGTCCTCAATAGGGTTAAAGGAAATATAGTCTCGCTTTATAATTGTTTTGATTGACCAAAAGGGTCGTTCGAGACAAGGTATGTAACCGTCTAGGGTTTCTCGACACGTTGCCGAATAACTCGAGGCATACGCGCAAGTCCCGAGACCAAATGTTACTTTTAAAAACAAAATAGTTCTCTTGTCTCTATTTTAAAACCATTTTAGAAAAGATACATATATATCATTTTATATCAAATCCTTTTTATTTCAAATATTGATAACATATAATTGAAATATAAAGGGGTAGGGTTTTCGCAAATATTTGTTCATACTCCAGTTAGAAAACATTTTACATCCTCACCTGTAGGCTTAACAAAAAGGATATCCAAATGACCAGAGATCAGTCCCGCGAGGTCCCACCTGTAATACACAGGCCTCGAGGTAAGACTCGACTCGATAAATCGACCAAATACGACGCACGGCTATGAAATGCATTTTATGCTCAAAATAACATATTATGCATAAATGCATTTAAACACAATTAAGCTCATTCAAGCACATTTAAACACAATCAAATACACATGATATTAAGCTAAAATAGGCACACAAGTACTATGGAAGCTTGGGAAATAAAATTCAAAGGTTTGTGAATATTACACAAACCACCCCTCGTTAACTACTTTGCATAGCAAATCAACTCCGATTAATCCGAAACTTCCGGCATCACTTAGTTAATACATTTTAAGATTTTTGATGCCAAAAGAATCGAAAAATGAAGCCAAATGCTCAAAAATCACTATTCATCAGCCCCTACCTATTTTTGCCAAACTTTCATTTTTCAATCCCAAACTCCACAAAACTTCACCAATTTGCTTAATATCATGAACTAACATGAATTCCCTAACCATTTAAGCATCTAAGAGCATTAGACCAATATTGCACATTGATCAAATTCCATGGAAAAAATCACAAGTAATGCTACATGTAATCAATCACCAAACTAAGCTCATCAATCATTCATTCTAGCATGCTTCTTCACTTCATCAACATATAAAACATTGAAACTCAAAGATTAGAGAGATTTACAACCTTACCTTGAAGGAGAAAATGGAGGAAAAAGGAGATGTAGAGAGCTTGTTTGCACAAATAGAAAGTAGAGGTTTGTTCCTTGGATGATAGAGCAACTTTTGTAGCAAGAAAAAGGATGATTTTTGGTGCTTTGATGGTGGTTGAAAGTGGCGGTGGTGACTGGTGGAGTGAGGGCCGAGAGATGAGAAGAAGAAGAAGAAGAGAATGTTGCTTGAGAATAGTGTAGAAAGTTTGAGAGAGAAATGAGGTAATTAAATAAATATAAGTTATTTTGAAAAGTCAAAATTAGCTAGCAATTTATATAGATATTTATATATATATACATATATATTTGTATATGTTTGTATATATATATTGCATATATTTCAAGTATAATATCATGTGATTCAAATATAATGACACAATTTTCATAAAATTTCAAATACAACACTTCAAGTATAAACATAGTGTAGGGTAATTCAAATATAAAGATTCTTAATATGAAGTCTTCATATTATTCACATATAGAATCACCCATTAATTCATATAATTCACATAATTGCAAACAATGCACACAAGAGCAATTAGTCGGTAAACTTACCGAAGCGTTATAAAAATAGCGGGGCGTTACACTGTCCCCCCCTTCGGAGAATCTGGTCCCCAGATTCTAATTCGGCTAGGCAAATAACTCAGGATAATGAGTTCGCATCTTCTCTTCTGTCTCCCAAGTTACTTGCTCGGTGGTTCAGTTTCTCCACAATACACGAACCAAGGGAATCTGTCGGTTGCGGAGTTGCTTGAACTTGCGATCCTGAATCTCAAAAGGTTTCATCTCGATCGTCAAGTCAGGCTCTACCTGGACTTCTTCATCTCGGAGAATATGAGATTTGTCGGGATAGTATTTTCGCAATTGAGAAACATGGAAGACATTGTGAATCCCAGTTAGAGTCGAGGGCAGGTTCAGGCGGTAGGCAGTCTTCCCAATCCGTTCAATAACCTCATAGGGTCCCAAATATTTCGGACTGAGCTTCCCACCTTTTCCCACTCTAGCGAATCCTTTTCTCAACGTCGCCTTAAAGAAACACTTTGTCTCCCTCTTCAAATTCCAAATCCCGGCCTCTCTTATCAGCATAACTCTTTTGGCGATCCTGGGCAGCTTTCATTCTCTATCGAATGATCGCAATCTTATCAAGTGTTTCCTGGATCGTCTTTGGAGGTAGAGCTCGTTCCACTCCGTCTTTAGTTCTTCGCCAATCTTCCAATTCCCAGTACAGAGGGGATCGGCATTTACGTCCGTAAAGCGCTTCATACGGGGGCATCCCTATTGTCGCTTGGTAGCTGTTATTGTAGGCGAATTCAACAAGTGGCAGTTGCTTGTCCCAACTCGTAGAGAAGTCGAGAGCACACGCTCGTAGCATGTCGCCTAAAATCTTGATGGTTCTTTCAGATTGACCATCAGTTTGCGGGTGAGCAGCTGTGCTAAATTTCAAATTTGTTCCCAAGTTTCTGTGAATTTCTTGCCAAAGTTGAGAAGTAAACTTGGGATCCCGATCGGATACAATACTTTTCGGAACTCCGTGTAGCTTTACAATCTGCTCGATATACAACTCTGCCAGTTTCTTGACATTGGTGGTCTTTCGAATTGGAATGAAGTGAGCGGATTTCATCAAACGATCCACAATTACCCAAATCGTATCATATCTGCCTCGAACTCTCGGTAATCCGGACATGAAATCCATAGCAATATCTTCCCATTTCCAATCCGGAATAGAGAGTGGCTGTAGAGTTCCGCCAGGTTGCTGATGTTCGGCTTTAACTCGTTGACAAGTCAAACACCGTCTCACAAAATCAGCAACTTCACGTTTCATTCCGTGCCACCAATATTGAGTCTTGAGATCTCGGTACATCTTATTACCTCCCGGATGGACGGCATAAGCAGATTTATGTGCTTCCTCCATGATTTCGGTCTTCAAGTTCTTCGGCACGCAAATTCGGTTCTTAAAACGAAAAAGACCCATATCATCGAAAGCAAATGAGGAGTTCGGATCATCTTGCATCCTCACGACCTGTCTTTGTATCCAATCATCAGCACTCTGCTCGTTTTTAAGCCTCTGAACCAAATCCGGTCTCACTGAGAGGTTTGCAATCCGCTATTGAGAGACTAAGCGATATCTCCCTGCTTCTGACACCACTCCTGTAGAGGTTCCTTCCAAGCTAGCTACCTTTGCCTGTCTACTTAAAGCATCGGCTACTACATTAGCTTTGCCTGGGTGATATTGGATACGGCAATCATAATCTTCAAGAAATTCCATCCACCGACGTTGCCTGCGATTAAGATCTTTCTGAGTATGCAGATATTTCAAACTCTGGTGGTCGGTGAAAATGTCGAATGTCACGCCGTATATATAATGTCGCCACTTTCCCAGGGCAAAGATAATAGCAGCTAGCTCAAGATCGTGGATAGGATAGTTCTTCTCAGCATCTTTTAACTTACGCGAAGCATAAGCTATCACTCTGCCGTTTTGCATCAGAACACATCCTAACCCTTCTTTCGAGGCATCGGTATATACCGTAAACCCTTCGGAACCTTCAGGTAGTGCAAGTACCGGAGCAGTAGTCAACTGTTTCCGGAACTCTTGGAAACTTGCCTCGCATTTATCGTCCCATTTAAAATGCACGTCCTTGCGAGTTAAATTGGTCAGCGGAGCGGCTATCTTGGAGAAATCTTTAACGAAACGCCTGTAATAGCCAGCTAGCCCTAGAAAACTTCTGACCTCAGTTGGGGTCTTCGGCTGCTCCCATTTC
Organism: Verbena officinalis; assembly: GCA_958496215.1. NCBI lineage: Eukaryota > Viridiplantae > Streptophyta > Magnoliopsida > Lamiales > Verbenaceae > Verbena > Verbena officinalis. Next base: position 33,044,097 of record OY292385.1, on the reverse strand, counting down.
ATTACGGCCTCAATCTTCAAGGGATCAACTTCGATTCCATCTCCTGATATCACATGACCAAGGAAGGTAACTTTATCAAGCCAAAATTCGCATTTACTGAACTTGGCATACAACTGATGCTCTCGAAGAGTTCTTAATACAATGCGAAGATGCTCGGCATGTTCTTCCTTAGTCTTTGAGAAAACCAGGATATCGTCGATGAAGATCACCACAAACTTATCGAGATATGGCCGGAAAGTACAATGCATCAGATCCATGAAAGCAGCTGGGGCATTCGTCAACCCGAAAGGCATAACTGCGAACTCAAAATGCCCATATCGAGTATTAAACCCAGTCTTCGGAATGTCTGACTCTCGAATCCTCAACTGGTAATACCCCTGTCGGAGATCTAGCTTAGAGTACACTTTCGACCCTTGCAAAATATCAAACAACTCTTCGATGTGAGGTAGAGGATATTTGTTCTTTATCGTCATCCGATTCAGCTCACGATAGTCTACACACATCCTCAACGTCCCATCCTTCTTTTTCACAAAAAGAACAGGCGCACCCCACGGCGAAGTACTCGGTCGAATGTACCCACTCTCCAACAATCCATCCAACTGAATCTTCAATTCTTTCAACTCTGCCGGAGCCATACGGTAAGGAGTCTTCGAATACGGTTCGGCACCCGGAGCTAAATCGATCACAAACTCTATCTCTCGTTCCAGAGGCAAAGAATTCAAACTCTCAGGAAACACATCAGGGAATTCTCCAACTACTGGCACCTCCTCAAGCTTAACTTGCTCTTTCGGACGGGTCAGTAGATAAGCAACAAAGGCCGGAGATCCCTTGCGAATCATTCGGGCGGCTTTAACATAAGAAACTCGAGGAATCTTGTCAAACCTTTTGCCCAAAATCTCGCTATCAGCTCCCAGAGCGATCTTTTTCCCGAAACAATCAATATAAGCTTGATGCCGATATAGCCAGTCCATTCCCAATATTATCCCATAGTGACTCATCGGAAGATCAATGAGATCAGCAGGATAATCGCGATGGTCTATCCTCAACGGACATTCTCGGAAGACTCGATTACACAAATAAGAAATTCCCAACGGGGAATTGACCTCAAGCACATACGGTAAAGACTCGGCAGGTAAAGATAATCTAGAAACATATTCAGGAGCAATAAAAGAATGCGTCGCACCAGAATCATATAATGCAAATATGGATATGTTATGCAAATGTACAGTACCTTGCACCACTGCATTAGGATAGGTCTACCACGAGCACGAACCATTTTCCTGTATTAAAAGACTAAATAATATGCATGCTTCGTTAGCCACATGATAATGTCCACACAGGTCACATAACATAGACATATAAAAGCACATTGTCCTAAAGCCGTTCCACCTAGACAGACTCGACACGACGTCAAAACCTAAGTACCAAACCTAGGCTCTGATACCACCTTAAGCTGTGACGTCCCCCACGCCACAACCCTCGGACCGAAACGAGCTCTCGAGTGATAGTTAAATACCACCACTCGAAAACCTGCCCCGGACAACGGGATTCCCACAACCTGGCAACAGCGACTCCCAACAACAGTACCAACACCAACAACAACAACAGCACCAACAAGCGGAAGCAATGAGCAAAAGTTCAAATTTATACTCACTCTGCCATCCGTGGCCAAAATAAACATTTATAAGTCCATTATCTATCACAAGATATAACATCAATTCATCAAGTATTCTACATCAGCATAACATTTCAAGTTTTCATGTAATTCAACATCATAAGTTCGATCCACAAAAGTAAATACATAAGACCGACTTCAAGGACTGTACAAGCCTACAACGCTGCTGCCAGTACCTGACCGCTAACCTGAAGCATGAACCAAAACGGGATGTGAGTCAAACGAACTCAGTGAGGAGGGGAAAATATATATAATAATAATTGAAGCATAAAACATATTTAATTCACGCTTTGGTTAATAGAGAAACGAATCTAGTGCCGATACTTTCTCTTTATAATTCATCAAAGCTTTGTCAATTAAATATTAAAGTAAAACATTTTAGAAAACATTTTTATTCCCGGCGAGAACGGGCCATCTCCTTATAACTCCCAAAAACATATCAAATATAATGAAATTCCTCCTCAATACCATTTGGCTTATCGAGGGAGCTACCCTCGATTTCACCATACCCGACTAATGGCGTCGGTGCAAGTATTACTTGAACTAGACTACCTCCGACTAGTTACAAGTAACACCCATTGATTATATATTAGATGATCGTCATTGGGTCTCCATCTATATATAATCTGGATTATATATATTGGATGATCGTCACTGGGTCTCCATCCATATATATAATCTGGATTATACCATGGGCTTCCCCCTAGACGCACGTCTCCGGGTTCCACCTCTAGTATAATCCGGGGCCCAAATATACCCTAAGAGCGTCCTCAATAGGGTTAAAGGAAATATAGTCTCGCTTTATAATTGTTTTGATTGACCAAAAGGGTCGTTCGAGACAAGGTATGTAACCGTCTAGGGTTTCTCGACACGTTGCCGAATAACTCGAGGCATACGCGCAAGTCCCGAGACCAAATGTTACTTTTAAAAACAAAATAGTTCTCTTGTCTCTATTTTAAAACCATTTTAGAAAAGATACATATATATCATTTTATATCAAATCCTTTTTATTTCAAATATTGATAACATATAATTGAAATATAAAGGGGTAGGGTTTTCGCAAATATTTGTTCATACTCCAGTTAGAAAACATTTTACATCCTCACCTGTAGGCTTAACAAAAAGGATATCCAAATGACCAGAGATCAGTCCCGCGAGGTCCCACCTGTAATACACAGGCCTCGAGGTAAGACTCGACTCGATAAATCGACCAAATACGACGCACGGCTATGAAATGCATTTTATGCTCAAAATAACATATTATGCATAAATGCATTTAAACACAATTAAGCTCATTCAAGCACATTTAAACACAATCAAATACACATGATATTAAGCTAAAATAGGCACACAAGTACTATGGAAGCTTGGGAAATAAAATTCAAAGGTTTGTGAATATTACACAAACCACCCCTCGTTAACTACTTTGCATAGCAAATCAACTCCGATTAATCCGAAACTTCCGGCATCACTTAGTTAATACATTTTAAGATTTTTGATGCCAAAAGAATCGAAAAATGAAGCCAAATGCTCAAAAATCACTATTCATCAGCCCCTACCTATTTTTGCCAAACTTTCATTTTTCAATCCCAAACTCCACAAAACTTCACCAATTTGCTTAATATCATGAACTAACATGAATTCCCTAACCATTTAAGCATCTAAGAGCATTAGACCAATATTGCACATTGATCAAATTCCATGGAAAAAATCACAAGTAATGCTACATGTAATCAATCACCAAACTAAGCTCATCAATCATTCATTCTAGCATGCTTCTTCACTTCATCAACATATAAAACATTGAAACTCAAAGATTAGAGAGATTTACAACCTTACCTTGAAGGAGAAAATGGAGGAAAAAGGAGATGTAGAGAGCTTGTTTGCACAAATAGAAAGTAGAGGTTTGTTCCTTGGATGATAGAGCAACTTTTGTAGCAAGAAAAAGGATGATTTTTGGTGCTTTGATGGTGGTTGAAAGTGGCGGTGGTGACTGGTGGAGTGAGGGCCGAGAGATGAGAAGAAGAAGAAGAAGAGAATGTTGCTTGAGAATAGTGTAGAAAGTTTGAGAGAGAAATGAGGTAATTAAATAAATATAAGTTATTTTGAAAAGTCAAAATTAGCTAGCAATTTATATAGATATTTATATATATATACATATATATTTGTATATGTTTGTATATATATATTGCATATATTTCAAGTATAATATCATGTGATTCAAATATAATGACACAATTTTCATAAAATTTCAAATACAACACTTCAAGTATAAACATAGTGTAGGGTAATTCAAATATAAAGATTCTTAATATGAAGTCTTCATATTATTCACATATAGAATCACCCATTAATTCATATAATTCACATAATTGCAAACAATGCACACAAGAGCAATTAGTCGGTAAACTTACCGAAGCGTTATAAAAATAGCGGGGCGTTACAGGCCTTTTCCCCAATTTAGGGATGTTGTCCGAATGATCCGAAAATTTCATGAGTGCTTCTTTATAATATATTATGCATGAATGTGCAATTAGAATTTCAATTGAGCATGTTTAGCATCTTTAATTGCGTATCTTTCGTTTAATGGATTTTACTTGTAATTTTAATTACTACATGACTTATAATTGGACTTTCATGCGTTGTAGTCCTTGAGAGTCGTACGTAGTGTCTTGTCTTATTTGGTTTGTCATCTGACAGTTTCAGGCCGTCCTTTCAAGGAATAGCTTAAGTGTCTTGTCGTTCCCGTGCTCCAAGGTGAGGGTTTTAAAATGCTTTCAACTGGAGTAAGGATTTCTTTTATTTACTACGAACTACCCTTACGTGCTCATATTGATTTGATTTCCTTCTTGTATATCTAATAAATATTTAATTATATTTTCATGATTTTAATAACAAATGTTTTGATATTAACTCCTACCTATTAGTATATCTAAATCGTTTTGATTTCCAGAGGCAAGTAAACTCTTTCTTTTCAACTTGATGCTTTGACTTTGGCTGGGTCTATGAGAGAAGTCGTTAGGGGAGGGCGCCAGTGCTTCCCGACACGTATGAAACTTATGGTCACCCCCTCTGTCGTCACACACTTTCCTAAATGCCCATTTGGCTTTCAACTTATAATGCTTCTTGAAATGCGAGCAAAACAATCATGGACTTTTGTTTTAATGAGGGCCCGGGAGGGTATTCGAGGGTATCACTTGGGGACGAGCGTCCAGGGTGTTGCTCGAGGTACTTTTCCCAAAAATTAAGCGTCAATCGTGGCCCGTCAGGAGTTGATAGCCACGGTTGGGAGCGATGGTGGGCGTTGCATGTGTTGCACGTTTTCCTAAAATTCAATTAGTCGCCCATGGTCGCACTATGGGGTCAGACACCGGAGATGGAGTTTTATAATGACATGAAGGGGTTATAAGGAGGAACAGGCCCATTCTCGCTGGGATATTATTTGTTTCTATTTATGCTTTACTATTACTGCCTTTTAATTATTGTTATGCAAGTCGAAGCACATTCCGGATTTTCTTAAATTTTGCACATGTATTTTCCTATATATATATATATATATATATATATAAAACCCGGAAGCGTGGCTCGTACTTGTTCCCTCTTTACCTTCACTGAGTATCATTTATACTCACCCCCTCGCTGTTTTAATTCTTACTTCAGGTCGACAGGTGACGTTGTCACCTCTCATGTCGGTTGGCAATAGCGGGTCATAAGTTTTGGTCTTCGTGTCCTTTGGTAATTGTCGGTAGTGTCCAACAACAGTCTGTCTTTATTATTAAATCGTCTTGTAAGTAGAAATGGATATATTAATGATGATTGATATTCGGTGATGTGATGGATATTCGTTGAGCATTGATTCGTTAAATATGTATTTATTGGAATATTGAATTATGTTAATTGATGCCCTGTGTGGCTTTGCATGTTTAATTGATATATATATTTTATAGCTTCCGCACTCTGTTATTTCTGTTGGTTGTTGTTGTTGGACTAGGTTCGTTGTTGCCAGGTATAGACTGAATGCTTGCCATTCGCCGGGATGGATTTTTAAATGGGGTACATCTACCTCGTTTGGGAGTTCGTCTCGGTGTGAATGTGGTGTCCTTTCTCCTCCTACGGAAAGGGGCGCTACATGTATAAAACCCGGAAGCGTGGCTCGAACTTGCCAACTTATGCCTTCTTTATTGCTCACTCTATTTAGTTGAATTACGAGCCGTTTTTACTTATCATTTCCAACTTATTTATGCCATGTCTTTCGAACTTGTAACGGCCTCGTGACTCAACTAATATCATTTCAAAATGATCAGCTTGACCTTATGTGCAAACGTTTTCGAAGGATCCTGTTCGTCAACCTTTTGTGTTTTCAAGTAAAGCCGAACTCGAATGTTGCTTTGTGTTATAGTTTTACAACTTATATTATTATTTGTATCTTTATCAAAATGAGCAACATTCACCCCTTTTGATTTTAAAAGATAAACTACGAATTGTGATCAATACCTATATTGTATAAACCCCCCTTACTGAGTATCCTTTATACTCACCCCTTCTACTTTGGTTCTTGCTTCAGGTAGCCAGGTGGCGGTGTCACCTATCTTGTCAGTCGGCAGCAGCAGGTCTAGGTTGGCTCACATATTATTGTCTTGTCAGTGTCCCAACAACAGTCGAGTCTTTACTTTCTGAATTGATTCGAATTTTTGAATGGGGTACATTTACCTTGTTTAGGAGTTCGTCTTGGTGCGGATGTGGTGTCCTTTCTCCTTCTACGGAAAGGGGCGCTACAGTCTTTGGTTCCTAAAAAGGAACCAAAAGCTCAGGTATCTCGTCTGTCTTGCATGTAGTGTCTGACCGGCGTGACGAGACGAGAAGATTGGTGGTGGTCTCGTGGCGTGACTTCCTCAGACGGCGGCGCTCCGGCCATTTACAGGCGGCGCGTGGAGGAGCCACGGCGGGAGTGGTTGTCCGATGTGCTACGGCTACCATTTTCGTCAATCTTTAGGTTCTTTCCAACCTTCTCGACGTGGGTAAGCTTTCTGCGAACTCCATTCCCGAATTCAATAGCCCGATTTTGAGTAATTTTGATTCTTGGATTTAGGGTTCGTTGGAGCTTCAAACCGAAATTAAACTCCGATGAGTGACCGGATTGAGAAACGGGCTTGGGGGAAGTGACAGGCTCGATGAGAGGAGCGTTTGAGTATAAGGGTCCGACTGCGTTGGCGGAGGTCCGGCGGCGGTCCGGTGGTGGCAGACGGTGATCGGCAGTTTTGACACTGTTCCGGCGGGAATCCAGTGACGGTGTCTTCGGACAGATTCATCATCTCGATGCAGCGGTTCTAACAGCGCTGGTATTACCTCAATCTGATTTACCGTTTGTCTTTTATGACCGTTTTTGTATGATTATGTATATATGTCAACTTTCGCACTAGCTTTTAGCTTTTCTAATCAATTAAGCTAAATTTGCTTGTACCTTAACTTGTAGGATGATTGTAAATTGATGAGTATTGTTGATGTATGATTGTATAGTTGAATTGATGAGATTTGGGTTCGATTAAACTTGGATTATGAGTGAATGTTAGATTGTAGCTTTTGAGCTTTTGGAAAAAGTTGTTAAGTTGATAAGTTGTAATTCAATTGATTGACTTGAATGGGTTATGCATGTTTATTGTGGAATTTCAATCATACCATGTGAGTAGTTTATTCTTAAATATTTATATTTAATCAAATGTTATTTGTTATTCGTTTATTCCACGTTTTACATGCTAAATTACCAATTTTCCCCTACTTGTCCTTTTATGCTTAAATATTGTATTTTCGTCTCTAAGCATGTTGCATTTTCATAGCCGAGCGTCAGTGTCTGTTTTCTCGTTCGTGTCAGTCATTCATCCTCTAGACCCCGTGTTTTCAGGTGGGATCTCTGAGGGAGAATCATATATGTTGCTTGCTTACTTGCTTTTCTCGTTTGTCAAGCTACAGGTAAGGGTTTAAAATGTTTTCAACTGGGGCAAGATCATAGATATATATAGGTTTGCAAAATAAATTATTATCCCGCCTTTCCTTCTTGCTTGTTGTTCCTGCCTTTACTATTTCCTTATGTGCTTAGTCAAACCTTTTAATAGCAAAACCTATATGTATAATATTTACAACATTTTCAGCTAGAGGCAAGGAAAACCCGTTTGTTTTAAATGCGAACTTTGGTTTCTCGACCTTGCAAATATAACCTTGTCTCGAATGGCCCCTTTGGCCTCCCACACCCTGATTCCCTATTTTCAAATGGCCCTTTTAGCCACCTAAATTGTTATTAATTTCAAGCGAGCCATGGACTGGATTATGACTTTGGGGCCCAGGAGTTATACAGGAGGTGAGCCTGGAGACGAGCGTCTAGGGCAAATCCCGATGTGTACTCTAGGTATTGACTTAGGCTAGTCGGGAGGTTTGACTGACCTAAGTTAATGCGACGATAGCGCCTTGAGCGTTTCCTTAAATTGTGTACGGTAGCGTTGTGGGGCACCACTCGTTTCCTTAAATTGTGATTGGATCGTGACTTTTTGTGGTGGAGTACTTGACTACATGCTTGCATGTTTTTCATGATTGGGAGTTATAAGGGGAGGGCTCGTTCTCGCCGGGACACATTATTGCATGACTTATTGCATCACTTGTTTGTCTAAATGATTTATGACTTTCGTTACAAGTCGAAACACATTCCGGTTTTCTTCATTTAGCATATGTATTTCCCTATATATATATAAAACTCGGAAGCGTGGCTCGAACTTGCCAACTTATGCCTTCTTTATTGTTCAAACTATTTACTTGAATTACGAGTCGTTTTTACTTATCATTTCCAACTTATTTATGCCATGTCTTCCGAACTTGTAACGGCCCCGTGACTCAACTAATATCATTTCAAAATGATCAGCTTGACCTTATGTGCAAACGTTTTCGAAGGATCCTGTTCGTCAACCTTTTGTGTTTTCAAATAAAGCCGAACTCGAATGTTGCTTTGTGTTATAGTTTTACAATTTATATTATTGTTTGTATCTTTATCAAAACGAGCAACATTCACCCCTTTTGATTTTAAAAGATAAACGACGAATTGTGATCAATACCTATATTGTATAAACCCCCCTTACTGAGTATCCTTTATACTCACCCCTTCTACTTTGGTTCTTGCTTCAGGTAGACAGGTGGCGGTGTCACCTATCTTGTCAGTCGGCAGCAGCAGGTCTAGGTTGGCTCACATATTATTGTCTTGTCAGTGTCCCAACAACAGTCGAGTCTTTACTTTCTGAATTGATTCGAATTACTGTATTTAACATTATGATTACTTTATGTACCAATGTGCCCTTGATGTGGGATAGTTAGTTGAGCCGTGGATGGCATTAATTGGATATTTATTCTGGAATTATTTTATGAATTATGTTACCATGGATGGCTTTTATGATTAAACTGTTGTTTATGAATTCGCTACCGCATTTCTCTGATTGTTGTTGTTGTTGGGGTGTCGTGTTGTTGTTGCCGGAGTTTTGATTGAGTGCTTGCCGTTCGCCGAGATGAATTTTTGAATGGGGTACATTTACCTTGTTTAGGAGTTCGTCTTGGTGCGGATGTGGTGTCCTTTCTCCTTCTACGGAAAGAGGCGCTACAAACTGAGTTTTGGGATAGTCAAACAACTAGATCACGTATATGCCTACTATATGATGCTATCCAATGCTAAAATTTTCAATCCTATACTCGTTGCAGTAGTGGTGCATAACCCCAGACTCATATTGATGAGAAACTGGGAATTAATATCTTATAAATACACCATCCATGAAAAAGAAATATTACTTTTGAGATATCAACGTAATTTTGGTATTTCAAATAGACGCCTGAGGGCACTTCTGTAGATTAAGAATGATGATTTTTGATGTGGTGTGTGACGTCCCCCACGCCATAACCCCCGGACTGAAACGAGCCTCCGAGCGATAGTTAAATACCACCACTCGAAAACCCGCCCCGGACAACGGGATTCCCACAATCTGGCAACAGCAACTCCCCATCAACAATACCAACATCAACAACAACAACTATAGCAATAACATGTCATCAACGGAAGCAAATATGAAATATATATCCACTAATCTCATTAAATTCAAATATCCAAATATCATCATATTTCAACTTCCATTACTATTAAGTTAACATGCCAAAATAAATAAGAGTTCAGTCATAATAAAATATCCACATAAACTGACTCCAAAGACCTGTAAGCCTACACTGCTGCTGCCAGTACCCAACAACCACTCGCACTGCTAACCTGAAGCATGAACCAAAAAGGGGATGTGAGTCAAACGAACTCAGTGAGGAGGGGAATATACATAATAAAAACATATATTTAATCCACGCTTAGGTTGATAAAAGCACATCTAGTGACGATATGCTCTTTTACAATTCAGCTAAGCTTTGGGAATTAAATATTCATATTTAATCCACGCTTTGATTAATAGAGAAACGAATCTAATGATGATATTTTCTCTTTATAATCCATCAAAGCTTTGCGAATTAAATATTAAAGTAAAACATTTTAGAAAACATTTTATTCCCGGCGAGAACCGGCCAGCTCCTTATATGTAACGCCCCGAAAAATCCGAATTAGTATCCGGTACGTCCGAATTGTTATTTTGCGCGATTTAATTATTTTATTTGATAGTTAGTATATGTATTTTAACAATTTCATAAATGAGTGAATTTTGGTTTTTAAACCATTTCATGTCAACGTGTGTTCAATTATATGAGTTTTGACTATAATATTGTTTAATTCCGACAACCTGCTATTTTTAGTAAGTTCGGAGTAATTACGGTTTTGCCCCTCGTTTCTAAGTCAAGTCAAAGTTTGACTTGACCACTCTCTCTCTCCCTCTAACCTCATTCACGTAAAGAAAGAAAAGAAAGAAGAAAAAAAAAGAGAAAAAGAAGAGAGAAAAGAGAGAAAGCTTCGATTGCTCATTCCGACTTTGATTTCCGACCGAATTTCGATCCGTGAAACTTTCGAACTCCTCACGATCTATTCTTCAAGTAAGCTTCTCACGTCCTTCGCGTTTAATGCTTCCTAGGCTATGATTTATAGAATTTTGTGAATAGTTTAATAATATATGAAAAATGTGAATATGAATGATTTTGTGGATGGATTTACGTGTTTCTTGGTCCTATAAGTAGATTAGATGTTGTAGATCAATATATGTAAGTTTAGTTTGAGGTTTTGCATGATTTATATGATTTAAATGTTGATTTTTGGCTCATTCCCGAGAACCCTCGCGATTTTCTGCTGTGTTGATAATCCGCACGGCCTGACGCACGGTCTTGAGACCATGCGCCAAGACCGTGTGCCTATTTTGGCCTTGCACTGCCTAACGCACGGCCGTGCGCAAGCCGGTGCGCAGGCCAGTGCAAGTTTGTCCGCACCGGCTTGAGCACGTGTTCAAGCCCGTGCGTTTGCCCGTCCCCAAGACCGTGTGTATGCCTTAACCAAAATTTCTTCATTTTCAAGTTCTTGCTCTCGGCATTGAGGGTCAAAGGGGTAATTAAAAAGTTGACTTTCTTCGTTTGACCTCCGATTCGAGATCCGATTTCACCTATAGGTCCTATAAATCATGAAATACATATTTTAGGTAGTTTGAATTTTTCTGACTTCGTTTGGGCCCCGTTTCTCGTGTTTTTCGTTTAGGCCTTTTTGGCTATTTTTCAAATGTTGTTCGTTTCTTCCGAAACTTGAATGCATGCTTCCTTATTTCATTTTATGCATGTTTATGAGCTTTTATTACATTCTAAGTTGTTTTGCTTATCGAATTCTATGAATTTCTATGTTTTGTTACAATGTGAACCTAAGTGATATGAATGATTGTTTAACGTGCATCTATGTGTTTTAAATCTTTCGTATAAGCCGTGCGTCGTCGTTAGTCTTATATGGTTATGTCTTTGTCTTTTGCAGACGATACTCCCGTGGAGTAGTGTGCCTGTCTCGCATTTTGCTCTCGTTTTTGTCAAGCCAACAGGTGGGGTTTTCAGTTTCTTATAGTAGACGATAATACGTACATAATACCAACCCTACTACCCGATAAGCCTCGTTTTATGATTTGTTTTACATCCGTCTGTATATATAGTAGATATTTAAGCTTATACTTTTATGATCTTGAAAACGATTTAATATGAAAAGTATTATGTATAAGTTTGTGAAATGTTTACGAAAGAGGCAAGCAAATCTTTGTTTTCCGAAAGCGAACTTTGTTTATGTATGATATGTGTAGTTAGGGGTTGCTCCCTGATTACAACTGGAGGAATAAGGTGGGTTTCTGTTTTTTTATGATTTGACTGGTGGTTCAGAACTCTTCTCGCTGAGTTATACGCTTTGTTATGTTTCATTTTGAGCTAGTTCACCAAACGTTTGCGAAAACCTTTACTTCTGTTGTTTTCTTTCTGTTAAACTGGTGATCTACTTTCGTTTATTCTTATGTACTGTCTTTTTCCCCCTCACTTAGTCATTTGACTAACCCCATTCGTTTCACCCTTTGGTTTCAGGATTCTAGGCGGGATTCATAGTATTGGGTCTTGTCGTTCGAGTTACAAGCTTTTGTCTTATGTAAACTCTCGTTTCTTGTTGACTTATGATGTATGTAGGATTTGAATTGTGCTTATGATAATCCGGGAATAATATTGTAGAACCCGTTGTAAACATTTGTTAATATTTATTGGAATTTGCTAGCCTTGGTGGGCTTTACCTATCTGCGCAATCATTATGGGTTTTATGTTTTGTTTTATATTGCTTCCGCTTTTGGGTTTGTCTCTGTTTTGAAACTCCCGCCTAGTAGTAAATGTCCGGTTTGCCGTTCGCCGGGTTTTGGTTCGGGTCGGACTCCTTTCGATTCCGGGTCAGGATCCGGTGCGGGGCGTGCGTCTGCCCGTTTGGCGGCACCCGCTACATTATAACTCCCAAAAACATATCAAATATAATGAAATCCCAACACACCGTTTGGCTTATCAAGGGAGCTACCCGAGATTTCACCATAACCGACTAATGGCACCGGTGTAAGTATTATTCAGGCTAGACTACCTCCAACCAGCCATGAGCAATACCCTTTGATTATTTATCAGGTTACTAGTTAAACCTGTTTATAATCGGTGGATTATGAACCCGGCTTCAACCCTAGACGCACGTCTCCGGGTATCCGCCTCTCACATAATCCAGGGCCCAAATATACCCTAAGAGCGTCCTCAAGAGGGTTAAACGTGTATGATCTCGCTTTTAAAATTATTTTAATGGACCAAAAGGGTCTTTCGAGACAAGGTATGTAACCGTCTAGGGTATCCCGTCACGTTGCCGATTAACTCGAGGCATACGCGCAAGTCCCGAGACCAAATGTTACTTTTTAAAACAAAATAGTTCTCTTGTCTCTATTTTCAAACCATTTTGGAAAAGATACATATATATATCATTTTTATATCAAAACCTTTTTATTTCAAATATTGATAACATATAATTGAAATATAAAGGGATAGGGTTTTCGCAATATTTGTTCATGCCCCAGTTAAAAACATTTTACATCCTCACCTGTAGGCTTAACAAAAGATAACTCGAGGAATCGAAAATCATCTCCGCGAGGTCCCACCTGTAATATACAGGCCTCGAGGTAAGACACGACTAGATAAATCAACCAAGTAAGACGCACGGCTATGAGATGCATTTTATGCTCAAAATAACATATTATGTATAAATGTATTTAAACACAATTAAGCTCATTCAAACACATTTAAACACAATCAAGTACACATGATATTAAGCTAAATTAAGCATTCAAGTAATATGGAAGCTTGGGAACCAAAATTCAAAGGTTTGTATATATTACACAAACCACCCCTCATTTAATACTGTGCATAGCAAATCAACTCCGATTAATCCGAAACTTTCGGCATCTCCTAGTTAATACATTTTAAGATTTTTGATGCCAAAAGAATCGAAAAACAAAGCTCATAAGCTCAAATTTCACTATTCATCAGCCCCTACATATTTTGCCAAACTTTCATTTTCCAACCCCAAACTCCATAAAACTTCACCAATTAGCTTAATATCATGAACTAACATGAATTGCCTAACCATTTAAGCATATGAGATCATTAACTCAACATTGCATATTGATCAAATTCCATAGAAAAATCACAAGTAATGCTACATGCTATCAACAACCAAACTAAGCTCATCAATCAACCATTCTAGCATGCTTCATCACATCCTTAACATATAAAACCATAACAACCAAAGAGTTGAGAGAATCATGAACTTACCTTGAAGATATAAAGTGAAGAGAATGAAAAAATAAGAGCTTGGTTGCACAAATAACAAGTAGAAGTTTGTTCCTTGGATGATGTAGCACACTTTTGTAGTAAGAAAGAAGATGATTTTTGGTGTCTTGAAGGTGATGAAAATGGCGGTGGTGAAGAGGGAGAGATGGCCGAGAGAGAGGTTGAAGAAGAGAGTGTTGCTTGTGTTGGAATAGTGTAGAATATTTGAGAGAATTATGGTATAATTATATAATTAAAAGAAATGAAATAATAAAAGAAATAAGGATATTTATTATAATTATAGATATTATTTAGAAAAGTCAACAAGTGTTGGCTATTAGTATATAATTATACTTGTAACGGCACGTCCCCAAATACGGTGCGATGTGACGTCCCGCACCAAGTCACAATCCATAACAAGAACTAAAGGTCCGGTTATGAATTACAACCTGGTGAACGGAAAATAAATACCAGGCGGATCTACTTTAGAAAATAATAGGACAATGAACAATAATACAGCAGAAGCAAATTAACACAACCTATCCCATTCAGGGAGCTAGAACAACCATAATCCAAAACACAATTATAAAGCCCACCAAGGCCACTGAAAACATCAATATCACTATTCACACTAATTTACATCATTTACATCTACAATCTCTAGGGTTTTAATTATTTATCCAGATACATAGGCGGAAATGAAATCACCTAATCAAAAGTAAATGACTCCAAGGACACGACCTGAATCCGCCTAGCAACAAAACCTGAAAAGACAACCACAGAGTAATGGGGTTAGTCAAAGCGACTAAGTGAGGGGGCTGTAATACGTATATATTATCGAAACAACATAAAGATTCACCAGTTTGTAAATGAGAAGAAAGCAAAGGAAAATAAAGGTTTTTACAATTATTGGTGAATAGGATAATTTCGCAATAAAGTAAAAGCTCGGCGAGACGAGCATCAACCACCTGTTTCACAATATCAGAAATATCAAATAAACCTCCCTTATTCCTCCTTGTGTAGTCAAGTAGCTAGCCCACTACTATATAATCATATATGCAAGGACAAATATCCAATACATCTTCGGCTGGGGATATAGACTAGATCCCGTCCGGCGCAGGTACTCAAAAGGGTTGCCACTCCGGTCATACCCTCGAGCTCCCATCAGTTTGGAGACCAGAGCATTGAGCTCCACCGTAGACCCAACGTCTATCCGGCTTCACCCCGTACCCTGATGTCCGGGCCCAATAGTATAATGTGGCTCAATGGCCAGGCCGAAAGGCCAAGATAATTCCTCGCACTCCAAATGCTTATGTGGTCAAAGGGACCGATTTCAAACTCGTTTGTAACCCTGTCGAGCTAATAGAGCTTTTGAGGGGTTATACGTAATAATCTGATATCAAAGCATTTTTCTTTAAACTCATTAAGATAATATGGTTTTCAAGTAGCTACTACGTATAATATAAGTTTGGGGAAAGAAAACATAAAAGCATAAAACACAGGCTTTGGGTATATATGGAATATTTACATACGTATAAGGAAAGCCGAATTCGGAAGAGAAACCCCACTTGGATATCCCAAAAGATAGCAAAAAAGACGATCATACACAATCAGGGTTCCTCTGTAGGATCACCTACTGTAAAATAATAAAAGGATAAGACTCGACTGCACAAACCAATTAAGACACAATTGACTTGTACGGCTATAACATAAACCATGTAAGCCTCATAACAAATAAACAATTACTCAAACTAATTAAGCATATATAGAAGTAACTGAAATAATTAAGTAAGCTAATTTCCTGAAATCGCACTCAGTAATCAACATCAATTAAGGATATAATAATGAAATATAATTTCAACTCAAATGTTATCCAGACAAGATATCCGCACTGGTATCTAAACATTAAACTTACTCATGTTGATTGATTATTTTTTTTTTTTTTTGTCTAATATATATAAGTTTAACAAATTAAGTTATTAATTTAGATAAAAGAAGTATTGCAGATAAGTATATTAATCCTTTATCTAATGAGAATTAATCTAAAATATTAATAAATTATTATAGTTATAAGATTATGGCCAACTAGAAAGTTTGTTTGACAGAAAACAATGAGAAAGGTCACTGCATAAGGTTATCTAATATAAGCTATTTCTTAATTAATTTATAACTACTTAATTATATATGTTTATCTTTTAATTTAAACAAGATTATAGCACTCACTAAATATTAGTTGTTACTAATTATCCTAATCTTTCTGTAGTTACCTAGAGTAACATAATACTTTATGATCAGTGTATGGATTGATAAGTAAAACAAAACATAAATAAGTGATGCAACTTAATTAACATCAAAAAGTTAATAGTCTAAACTAACTACCTACTGTACTTCAAGTAAAAGAAAGAAAACAATCAATCATGTTGATACATGTGTGTTATTTTCTTGATTTGGAATTTGGTCGAAAGAAACCACTCCGTTAATTTAAATAAATGAAGGTATAGCCTCTAGGCTCGGCACATATATTTAACAACTAACAGAAAGAGATCTAGCCTTAATTTCATGTATGCCTGATTAATTACTTAGTTTCTACAGTTAAGTTTTAATAAGAATATCCAATTATTCGAGGTAGTATTAAGTTATTCAGGAAGATACAAACCCATCCGTACAAACAATGCATTTAGTAACCCGAGTATCAAAGAAATTCAATTTAAGGAACAAAAATAAGATTATACCTGTTCACGTGAATTAGAAAGAATATAGATATGAGATATCATTTCCTCATATTTTGGTGTCAGTTTGGTATAATAAGGAAGACCGATAATCAGCGTTGCGGCACAGAAGAAGAGAGAACCATAAATGGGTTTATTTGTCCGGATAAAAAGAAGAGTGAGCTAGGCGGTGAAAGTTTATCTATTTCTTATTCTATTTATGAGTTGTTAGATGAGGTGGCCGACTAGATGTGTCAAATGGGCGATATGAATTTGTTTTCTTTATCCAAAGGAAAAAGTGAGGCAGGGGATACTGTCTTACATGCTAAGTGAGAATTAAAATTTTCTTTATATAATTAAAATAGACTCGAGCGTGGTGTACAAGTGTAAGGCTAATTCCATTTTATTTTAGTACTTAATAAAATATATCATACGTAA
The DNA here is from genome assembly GCA_958496215.1 of Verbena officinalis. NCBI lineage: Eukaryota > Viridiplantae > Streptophyta > Magnoliopsida > Lamiales > Verbenaceae > Verbena > Verbena officinalis. Next base: position 33,026,973 of record OY292385.1, on the reverse strand, counting down.
AAGAAATTTAAAGAACATTAAAATCTCTATAGTATTATTTCCATGTAAGCAATTTAATCACAATACACACATATTTCTTTAAGTTAAAACACATTAGGCAAATAATATCACTTAAGCACATATTTGCCGATCGAGTTTTCCAAACTTGTCCCGTTATCTTAGGAATTCTTACCGGCTTTAGTTTACCCAAAAATTTGGGGCGTTACAATACTGGTTAATTCCCGAACCAGTCCGAGAATACAGAAAATTGCTATTCCGGGCTAAAGGGTCGACTTATCGAAATAAGTCAATATTACAGTCAAAACGACCGATTTTTAGCCCTCGGTAGCAATACGAAGTTGGAAATTGCAAAATAGTTCTAATATGAAATTTCTTATGAAATCTTCATATTATTCACATATAAAATCACACATTAATTCATATAATTCACATAATCGCAACCAATGCAAACAAGAGCAATAATCGGCTAACGTACCGAAGCGCTATAAAATAGCGGGGCGTTACACTATCCCCCCCTTCGGAGAATCTGGTCCCCAAATTCTAATTCGACTCCGCAAATAACTCGGGATAATGAGTTTGCATCTTCTCTTCTGTCTCCCAAGTTACTTGTTCAGTGGTTCGGTTTCTCCACAACACACGAACCAAGGGAATCTGTCGGTTGCGGAGTTGTTTGAACTTACGATCCTGAATCTCAACAGGTTTCATCTCGATCGTCAAGTCAGGCTCTCCCTGGACTTCTTCATCTCGGAGAATATGAGATTCGTCGGGATAGTATTTTCGCAATTGCGAAACATGGAAGACGTTGTGAATCCCAGTTGGAGTTGAGGGCAGGTTCAGGCGGTAGGCAGTCTTCCCAATCCGTTCAATAACCTCATAGGGTCCCAAATATCTCAGACTGAGCTTCCCACCTTTTCCCACTCTAGCGAATCCTTTCCTCAACGTCGCCTTAAGAAACACTTTGTCTCCCTCTTCAAAGTCCAAATCCCGGCGTCTCTTATCAGCATAACTCTTTTGGCGATCCTGGGCAGCTTTCATTCTCTGTCGAATGATCGCAATCTTATCAAGTGTTTCCTGGATCGTCTTTGGAGGTAGAGCTCGTTCCACTCCGTCTTTAGTTCTTCGCCAGTCTTCTAATTCCCAGTACAGAGGGGATCGGCATTTACGTCCATAAAGCGCTTCGTATGGGGGCATCCCAATTGTTGCTTGGTAACCGTTATTGTAGGCGAATTCAATGAGTGGCAGTTGCTTGTCCCAACCCGTGGAGAAGTCGAGAGCACAAGCTCGCAGCATATCGCCTAGAATCTTGATGGTTCTTTCAGATTGACCATCAGTTTGCGGGTGAGCAGCCGTGCTGAATTTCAAATTCGTTCCCAAGTTTCTGTGAATTTCTTGCCAAAGTCGAAAAGTAAACTTGGGATCTCGATTGGACACGATACTCTTCGGAACTCCGTGTAACTTTACAATCTGCTCGATGTACAGTTCCGCTAACTTCTTAACGTTGGTGGTCTTCCGAATTGGAATGAAATGGGCGGATTTCGTCAAGCGATCCACAATTACCCAGATTGTATCATATCCACCTCGAACTCTTGGTACTCCGGACATAAAATCCATGGCAATGTCTTCCCATTTCCAATCCGGAATAGAGAGTGGCTGTAGAGTTCCGCCGGGTTGCTGATGTTCGGCTTTAACTCGTTGACAAGTCAAACACCGTCTCACGAAATCAGCAACTTCTCGTTTCATTCCATGCCACCAATATTGAGTCTTGAGATCTCTGTACATCTTATTACCTCCCGGATGGACAGCATAAGCAGATTTATGTGCTTCTTCCATGATTTCGGTCTTCGGATTCTTCGGCACGCAAATTCGGTTCTTAAAACGAAGAAGACCCATATCTGTAGCGGGCGCCCCAAACGGGTAACGCACGCCCCGCACCGAGCCCCGATCCGGAGCCGAAATGGGATCCGACCCGAACCGAAACCCGGCGAACGGCAAGCATTTACTCAATTACTAGGCGGGGTTTTTTAAAAACAACGAAAAGACAGAGACGCGGAAGCAATATAAATAATCAAAGCAATAGAACATAATAAATACACAATTAGTAAAGCCCACCAAGGCTAACGAAATTCAATTACATAATATCAAACGGGTTCGATACAGTATCCCGATAAATATAATAACGGGCTCAAAAAAATACATAATCCCGAATACAAATTAAATAAAATCCTAATATCCTAAAACATAATTCATATCATACGGAAAAGGAATATACATGAGAAAATAAATACAACTCTACGACGACGACGACGAATCCCGCCTAGTATCCTGAAACCAATATAGGGTGAGACAGAGAGGGTTAGTCAAACGACTAAGTGAGGAGGGAATAATAATGTATATAATAAAACGGGAAATAAATCACCAATTTTAAACTTAAAAGAAATCAACATAAAAGAAAGGTTTTCGTAATCGAGTGGTGATTTAACATAAAACATAACTTATCATATGACTCGGCGAGTCGAGCCCTAAATGTAGCGGGCGCCCCAAACGGGTAACGCACGCCCCGCACCGAGCCCCGACCCGGAACCGAAATGGGATCCGACCCGAACCGAAACCCGGCGAACGGCAAGCATTTACTCAATCACTAGGCGGGGTTTTAAAAACAACGAAAAGACAGAGACGCGGAAGCAATATAAATAATCAAAGCAATAGAACATAATAAATACACAATTATTAAAGCCCACCAAGGCTAACAAAATTCAATTACATAATATCAAACGGGTTCGATAAATACATAATCCCGAATACAAATTAAATAAAATCCTAATATCCTAAAAATCTAATTCATATGATACGGAAAAGGAATATACATGAGAAAATAAATACAACTCTACGACGACGACGACGAATCCCGCCTAGTATCCTGAAACCAATATAGGGTGAGACGGAGAGGGTTAGTCAAACGACTAAGTGAGGGGGAAAATAATAATGTATATAATAAAACGGAAGTAAATCACCAATTTTATAATTAAAAGAAATCAACATAAAAGAAAGGTTTTCGTAAACGGGTGGTGATTTAACATAAAACATAACTTATCATATGACTCGGCGAGTCGAGCCCTGAAACTCCAATAACCAAAAACATAAAACCGGAAACCTCCCTTATTCCTCCAATGTAGCCGGACTGCAAACCCGAACTACTCGTAACTAACTAGAATAACTCAGGTACTCAAAGGGCTGCCACTCCGGCCTCACCCCGAGCTCCCAAATGGAGGAAACCATAGGATTTACGCCGTAGACCCGACGTCTACCGACTTCGTCCTATCGCTCTTACTCCGGGCCCAAACGATCATGCATACAGTTCATAACTCGCTTTTCAAACATTTCGGGTTGGCCAAAAGACCGTTCGAGACATGTCATATGCGAGGCCGAAGGCCAAAGTTCGCCTTAGAAAACAAAAGGTTTTACATGTCTCTTCCGTAAACACTTCGAAAACTATACATAGTACTTTTTCATATCAAATCATTTTCGATAAATCAAATAAACATAATAAGGATAAATATCTACTAAGTATATATATAGAAACGGTGTGAAAACAAAACATAAACGTGGCTTATTTCGGGAGAGGCTTATTTATACATATACATAGTAATACTGGATCAGAAAAGGAAAGCCTCACCTGGCGCGTGCAAAAGAAGAGCAAAAGCTAGAACCGGCGCTACTCCATAGGAGTATCGTCTGCAAAAATATCAGGACACAACCAAATAAGACTAAAGACGACGCACGGCTTATACGAGAATATTAAAACACATCGGAGCACGTTATACAATTAAATCAATCACTTAAGTTCAAATTATCAAACGAAAACAGAGTAATTCATGCATTTAAAAATACAAATCAAATCCAAATGTAACGAAACTTTACGGACATGCTTAAATTATCATAAAGAAGTATGCATACGAATTTCGGGAAAATCGGACTTCACATGCAAAAGATAGAAAATTTAACGAAGACTTAAAACGCACTATTCATATACCCAAACGTGTAGTAAATTCATAAATCATGGAATTCATATCTATTTCATATATATCGAATACACGAGCGAAGAAAGAATTCGGAAAAGACGAGTTTCGGAGGGACCCGTAGTGCAAAACGGGCCCTGACTTACAGAAGGTCAGGGCACTGTGTGATCGGGCCACACGGCCTTGTGCACGGCCGTATGCCGAGGCCGTGCACAATCGGACGAACGCGCACGGCCTCATGCACACGGCCTCAAGGCCGTGTGCACAGCCCGTGCACCATCCCCAAACACGCACGGTCTCTTGCACGGCCGTGCAAGAGGCCGTGTACACCCACACGGGCTTGCCACACCCCGTGTGCATGGCCCGTGTGCGTAAAAATTGAGCAGAACATGCAGAACATCAAACCCAACACGCAAAAATCAAATATAATTCAACCTTAAATCGATTAATCATGCAAATTAATCCCTAATTTTCACATATAACCATCTACAACATGTAATCTACATATAGAAACGATAAACACGAAAATCCATCCACAATTACTATCAAAATCGTCTAAAACCTAAATTATACAACTATTCACAAAAACGAGAAAAACGAAGTATAGAGGACATTAAACAAGAGAATCGTGAAAGGCTTACTCGTAGAAGAGTTCGCGAGGAGTTCGTAGACGAAAACGGATCGAGAATCCGTCGGGAATCGGAGTCGGGACGATCGTTGGAATCTTTCTTCTTCCTTCTCTTTTCTTTCTTTTTCTTTCTTCTCCTTTTCCTTGTTTGTGCGTGAATGTCAATGTGAGAGAGAGAGATTGAGACTTAGTCAAATCTTGACTAAGGTTTAGAAATCGAAGGGGCAAAGTCGTAATTTTACAAAATAAGTTCGAAGACTCACGTCGTCCAAATAATACGTAGTTACAGTTAAAATTCATATAATTAAACGCACATTGACAATTAGTGATTTAAATATAAAATTCACTCATTTACGAAATTATTCTAAACCCTCAGAATAAACATTAAATAGAATAATAAATAACGAAATTACTCGATTAAAAATATACCGAATTGAAACTCGGATTTTCGGGTCGTTACAATACTCCCCTCTTCAGAAGAATCTGTCCTCAGATTCTCTTCCGGTCTCGGAGTTAGTTAAGAGGAGCATAACCTAGCGGAAATTCTATTAATACGAATTAAATTGAACATTAAAATAAAACTAATTCACATAATAAAACTCAATTCATAATAAACACTTAAAGCACTTAATATTCCAATTAAAATTCGAATTCATACAAAATAGAAAATTACATCAAATCCTAAACAAAGTTTACGGGAAAGAAGAAAATAAAATAGACTAGATAGCTCAAGGCTCGTCCGGACCACGGCGGAAATACTGATCCAGCTGCTCTGATAGTGACCTTTGCATTTCCGAGATCGATCTCTGAAGCTCTGACTGCAAGGCGGTGTACTGACTATCAACGTGAGCTCGCTGAGCTGCAAAGCCCTCGTTGATCTGCCTCTCCTGCTGGGCAAATCTCTCATCCGACACACGTCGGTAGTCAGTGAACTCTGAATAAAACTGTTGCAGGTTTATCGATTCCTGGTGCTGAGTGCTTCTCCTGCCGTGTGAAGACTCAGGTATAGAAGCATCCTGTCTCATCAGTTGGGAGTAGATATGCTGAGCCTGCTCTCGGACCTCTGGGTCTGATGGTCCTTCTTCGGGAGCATCCCCTTGGTCAGCTTCCCATAAAGGTAGTCCAGCTACCAGAATATATGGGTCGTTCCGCCTTGGACCCTTCGTGCAAATAGCCATTTGAGCTAGAGTGTCGTAGCTAATTGAGGTCGAACCTCCAACAGGAACCTGAGTATCGAGCCCTTCCACCTGGGCACACTCCAAAATGGCGGTGATGTATGAGCCAACTCGAATTTCTCCTCTCGACCGAGTGGAGATATACTTCATATGATCCATCATGTACAAGATGGGGTTGAACCTTTCTCCTCGTACCATATGATCGAGTATTAGACAGTCTTCGGTGTTCACCGCACCCGGGCTGTCTCCTCTGGCTAGAACCGATCGAGACACGGCTCTATGCATAATTCTCAATTGAGTGGTAATGAGCATCGTGGCCTTGGATACGCCGGAGTTAAATATTTCGGTCGAGGTAGAGATACGTCTCCACGCTTCGGCTTGATTCCATCCGTCGGCACGTCTCCTCGGTGCCGTAACATCTAATTGAAAATACTCTGTCAACTGCCGGTATGAGAGCGTATAGTCTCGGTTGAACGCTCTGAAGTGGATTCCTATTGGCATCTCGTTGTCGTCCGGAAATGCCGCGCCCTTAAGAGAGCTTAAAAATTCGCAAGTGAGGCGGCGATAAGATGGCCTCTGGATACTCCAAAAATTAGCCCACCCAATGTTGTCGATGTAATGGGAGATCCCTTCGCCAAGACCCAATTGGTACATAGCTTCCATGTCTAGAAATTGCGTAGCTCTAACCGGTCGTTCCATTAACCGGTTGAAGATATCTTGATCGTCTTCATTACCCAAATCTATTTGGTAACCTTCCGGGGCCGCTATGTCGGGTAATTCCCTTGCCCGACGTCCGCCACGGGTTTCACGAGCACCTTCCATAGTAGAGTTGGAGTTGTGTGGATTGAAGGAAATAAGTTGCAAACTTTTCACTCGGGACTTTTACCGAACACTTGGCGTGCGCTACTTCGGGTGAAGATTGTGTGAGATCGATAAAACGGATCGAGCCCAAACTTCAACAATAACAAGAACTCGCTGCAGACAACACACTATCAAAATCTCACAGAAATCCGTCGGGTAGATCGAGAACAATTCGAGCTCAAAGTTGGAAGGAATTTGGGGAGAAAAATGGGGAAATTTTTCGCATCAATAAGGGAGAAGAAAAGAGGGTGTGCGCAAAAGAGGAGCTACTGACCATTTTAAAATCCGGAAGAAACGCGCACGGCCTCTCGTCACGGCGTATGACGAGGCCGTGTGAGAAACGCGCACGGGGTCTCGTCACGGCGTGTGACGACCCCGTGAGGACAAACACGCACGGGCTCTCGTCACGGCGTGTGACGAGCCCGTGTGTATTCATGCGCACGACCTTTCGCACGGGGTGCAACAAGGTCGTGTGAGATAAGTGCACAGGGTCTCGTCACGGCGTGTGGCGAGACCGTGCAAGGCATACAGGGGTAGTTCGTGTGATTAAAACCACATAAACTTCACAAAATTCAAACACGAGCAACAACATCGAAATCACATGCATAATATAATACGCTTAACGCACATAATTTAAATTCACATAATATGAAATTAAATTAATTTAGGATGAATGTCATGACAATGCAATATACCTGGATCGTTCATACAGAATCAAGCTTCATTCTTCTGGCTCGTCTCGACATTCTCTTTCTCGTGCAATTTGTACGAAGATGAAACGGAATTCCACATGAGAAGCAACGTCCCTGCTTCCTTCGACATTCTGACTCTTGATGATCTATTTGGCAAAAGTCACATACTGGCGTTCCCTGCAGTTTTGGAGGTACATTCTGCTTCGATGAAGATACCGAGAAGGTTTTCTTGCCGGAAGAAGACCCTGATTGTTTAAGTGGCCTCGTAGAACTCGCTGGATGTGCATCCTCAGTATCGCCTGCTATATCCCGCGGTACTGGCCTCTTCTTCGGACATAGATTCAACATGTGATCGGGGCTACCACATCCGAAGCACAGTCCATTCTTCCTCCAACATTTAGCCTCTACATGCAGGCCCTTACAAAATCCACATACTGGTCGTGGATATCCCTGAGGTTGGGGAGGATTAGGCTGAACGGGGGCCTGAATTTCACTTTCATTTTGCTGATGGACAATCCACGTAATGTATTCAGCCCGGAACTCAGTCAAGAATTGATCCCAAGTCGGGACCACATGCTCGCGTTCCCATCGTTGTTCCATCTGTTTCTACCATTCCTGAGCAGCTCCAATCATCAAATAAATAGCAAACCCGACTCTTAGAGGATCCGGATATTCCATAATCCTAAAAATCTTTTCTAGAGCAGATATCCATGCTTCGGCAATAGCTTCATCCGGGGTACCTTCAAATTGCGGTGGTTCGAATATGAGAAATTGAGCCCACGTTTCCTGCTCAGCATTTCCTTTAGGGGCATGAGCGATGAACTGTCTTAATGTTTCCAAAATTTCGGTTGGAATCAGTGGATCGGTCTGAGGTGTCAACGAAGATGACGAAGACTGTCCACAGGGACAACGACGTGGAGGCATCCTGTAAAGCCATTAACAGTTATGCATGACAGGTAAGTGAACATGCAAAGCTGCAAACACATAGGCAAGTAATGTTCGCTTAGATTTCACATAAGCACTTAGCACATTTTCACAATTTCACAGAAGTCCTAAGCCGTACGACCTAGACACAACCGGACACGACAGACAACCAGGCATGGCAAGTACAACCTTGAGTTTCACATCCACCTATATCCAAGCCCATCCCAGTATTTTGATTTTAAAAGATCTTTTGTTGTTGATCATCCAACAAAGATCCGTGACAATTCAAACACTAAGCGTTCTTGAACACTGGTGAGTGCAATTCCCTAAGTTACACCGGCACACAACGACCGACCAAACCAGCAATACACGACAATCAGAGCTTAGGCCATTGGACCAAAGAGCTCTGATACCAACTGTAGCGGGCGCCCCAAACGGGTAACGCACGCCCCGCACTGAGCCCCGACCCGGAACCGAAATGGGATCCGACCCGAACCGAAACCCGGCGAACGGCAAGCATTTACTCAATCACTAGGCGGGGTTTTAAAAACAACGAAAAGACAGAGACGCGGAAGCAATATAAATAATCAAAGCAATAGAACATAATAAATACACAATTATTAAAGCCCACCAAGGCTAACAAAATTCAATTACATAATATCAAACGGGTTCGATAAATACATAATCCCGAATACAAATTAAATAAAATCCTAATATCCTAAAAATCTAATTCATATCATACGGAAAAGGAATATACATGAGAAAATAAATACAACTCTACGACGACGACGACGAATCCCGCCTAGTATCCTGAAACCCATATAGGGTAAGACGGAGAGGGTTAGTCAAACGACTAAGTGAGGGGGAAAATAATAATGTATATAATAAAACGGAAGTAAATCACCAATTTTATAATTAAAAGAAATCAACATAAAAGAAAGGTTTTCGTAAACGGGTGGTGATTTAACATAAAACATAACTTATCATATGACTCGGCGAGTCGAGCCCTGAAACTCCAATAACCAAAAACATAAAACCGGAAACCTCCCTTATTCCTCCAATGTAGCCGGACTGCAAACCCGAACTACTCATAACTAACTAGAATAACTCAGGTACTCAAAGGGCTGCCACTCCGGCCTCACCCCGAGCTCCCAAATGGAGGAAACCATAGGATTTACGCCGTAGACCCGACGTCTACCGACTTCGTCCTATCGCTCTTACTCCGGGCCCAAACAATCATGCATACAGTTCATAACTCGCTTTTCAAACATTTCGGGTTGGCCAAAAGACCGTTCGAGACATGTCATATGCGAGGCCGAAGGCCAAAGTTCGCCTTAGAAAACAAAAGGTTTTACATGTCTCTTCCGTAAACATTTCGAAAACTATACAAAGTACTTTTTCATATCAAATCATTTTCGATACATCAAATAAACATAATAAGTATAAATATCTACTAAGTATATATATAGAAACGGTGTGAAAACAAAACATAAACGTGGCTTATTTCGGGAGAGGCTTATTTATACATATACATAGTAATACTGGAACAGAAAAGGAAAGCCTCACCTGGCGTGTAACGACCCAGAAATCTGGGAATTACTGTGAGTAATTTTTACGCGTTAATTATCTTTCTTAATCTCTAAATTCTCGATTATATGTGAATTATAATATATTATGTCGTAAATGACCAATGTGATAATATTGTTTGCGTATTTAAATTACGTGTCTATATTGCGTTTATTAAATATTTAATCGTTATATGTGATCGACGCGTAATTAATTGGATTTTCTAAAATTACTAAAATAACCCTTCGTATTTTTCGGTATTTCGAAGATATTTGATAAGTATCGAAATTCATTTCATTATTTTTATTTCGAGAGAGAGAGAGAGAGAAGAAGAAGAAAAGAGATATTTCTCCCGAATCCCTAATCGATCGTGCCGAGCTCGAATCTCCGTGGAATCTCGCACCAATCGTTTTTAAACGATCAGTTCATCGATACCTTTCTATAGGTACCAATTTCCCCAATTTCTTTTACGATTTTTCGAGGTTTTGAGAATTTTTGATTATTTCGGGACTTTTAGGATAATTGCTTAGATCGAGCCCGTTTCTTGATCAATTCATGATTTTATTGGATGCAAATGTGAATTAGTTGATGATTAATGATTGTTATAATTTATGGGTGTTAATTTGAGTTATAAATATGAGTTTTAAGGATTTTTGGTTCGAAAATTTGAATACCCGTAAGTTTCTGCTGGGTTCAGTTGAACCACACGGGCTAACGCACGGTCTTGCGCAAGACCGTGCAGGAGCCCGTGTGCAGCTCATTGTGCTTGCATGGGCTTGAGCCCGTGCACCAAGGTCGTGTGTTTGGTCGTGTGTGCGTGCACGGTCTTGACACCGTGTTCAAGACCGTGCACTAGGCCGTGTGAATTACTTAGAGATTTTTCCAGCCTTTTCAAACTTTGCTCTCGGCAATTGAGTCTTCGGGTCACCATTTTTGGTTGACTTTTTGCATACGGACTCCAAAAATTACACCGTTTTCACCTATAGAACCCTTTTAATTTGTAGATTTATATTTTGGAATGTTTATTTAATTTCGCCCTCGTTCGAACTATGAATAGTGTAATTCTAATTATGTGTATTTTTGACAACTTGTCGGAATTGCGTGAAATTTACATGATAACTTCTTTACATATTATAATTGACATATGCATGATTGGAAACATGTTTGGTTAGCCGTTCGTCCAATAATTGCTTATTTGCGCTTTTGTTGTTGTTGTAGTCGTTATTGATTTGTCTAGGTCTTGTCTTGTCTCCAGATCAGTCCGTCGTGGGAGACCTGTGAGTCTAGCAGCTAGGCTTTCTCTTTTTGATTCTAGGTGAGGATTTAAAATTTTAACTGGGCTTGAACATATATATATACAATTGCGAACCCCCTAATCCCTTATTAATATATTATATATTTCGAGTTTATATTTTTATGTTTTATCCCCAAATCATTTAATATCAAAATTATACATAAGTAAACCAACTTGATTTGTTTTCAAAAGGGCAAGAAAACTATTTATTTTACGTGACGGTTTGACTTAGGATTTAATCCTTTGTCGTCACCCTTGCTCAGAGTGTCGGTTGGCATTCAAATGGGTTATTTTAAAGCGAGCAAATACATGACTATTTTCAAGTTGGGCCCGGGAAGGTATCCGAAGGTTACATCTGGGGACGGGCGTTCAGGGTGTAATCCGAGGTGCTTCTCCCAAAACTAAGCGTCAATCGTGGCCTGTCAGGAGATGATAGCCACGGTTGGGAGCGATGGTGGGTGTTGCATTCGTTGCACATTTTCCTAAAATTCATTATGGTTGAGCTTCGGGTTGCTCCTTAGCTTGACACCGGCGATGGAGTATTTATACATGCACCGTGGAGATATAAGGAGGAACAGGCCCATTCTCGCTGGGATCGTATTACTGCTTTATAGTGTTATTGATTTTAATTCTTAGTTGTATATCCAAGTCAAAGCATATTCCGGTTTCTTCATTATCGCATATGTATTTTCTATAAAATCCGGAAGCATGATTCGACTTGTTCTCACTTCTTCACTGAGTACTTTGACTCACCCTCTTTTAATTTGTTCTTGCCTCAGGTTTGAGAGAGACCGACATGTCTTACGTGTCGGATGGGCAACAGTGTCTGATAGGCTTTTTGGTTTTGCCGAGTCTCATTAGTTGTCTTTTGATCTCGTTCATTATTCTTGTCAACCTGGATTGATAATATTATATTGTTTCCCAATATTGTTATTTAAATGATGTTGCCCTGAGTGGGCGGTTGTTAATGTATTGGCCCCGGAGTGGCAATTTTTGTTAATATGGATTTAAGTGCTTCCGCTATATATATATATTCTCTGATCTATTTAAATGCTTTATTTTGGGGATTCACTGTTGCCAAGTGTCGGGATTGACCCGTTAGCTTGCATGGGTTCTCGGGTTGAGGCACTGTATTCGGCTTGGGAATCCGTGTAGGTTCGGGGGCTGTAGAGCGGGGCGCTACAGTCCGGAGTGGTATCAGATCCATAGGTTCTTTAGGCTCTATTGTCTAGAGTGTCGTGTCTAAGTCGTACGGCTATATTTATAGGTTTCGTGTTAATTCTTTACTTGCGCTTTTATATGTTATTATTACTTGATTAATTGGTCATACCATTAACCCACATGCATTTCAGCTTATCTTTTCAGGCACAATGGTTAGACCTAGAGGCCCAGGTATATTGATAGGGTTCCTATTACTGCCGTTGCACCGATCACTTGTTCCTACTGCCACAGGCCGAACCACACTGCCGATTCCTGCCGGAGGCGATTGGGACAGTGTTTGATTTGTGCATCTTCTGATCACCTGATAGACTCTTGTCCGAACAAGAGAGCTCTTGCCACGCCACTGAAGGCGATTCAGGCTGCCGGTCAGCCGAGAGTTCAGCCCAGAGTCTTCGCACTGGGAGGAGAAGAGCTTGAGCCCGATTCACATGATGTTATTGGAGGTACCCTGCATATTCATGACATCCCTATTACTGCATTATATGATCCGGGTGCTACACACTCGTTTATTGCGCTTGATATTGCTGCTAAATTGTGCATGCCCGTGGAGAGTCTGCCTTATTTGTATCGAGTCAGTTCTCCTTTGGGGACTTCTTACGTTACGGATAGAATCTTCAAGGGTTGTCCTTTGAAGATAGGAGATCGTGTCTATCCCGCAGATTTGATCGAGTTACCACTGCAGCGCTACGGGATTATTCTGGGAATGGACTGGCTTTATCAGCATAGAGTCAGTGTGGATTGTTTCAGGAAGACTATTCAGATTGGAACCGAGGCAACAATTGTGAAGGGTAGTCTTGAGGAGTCAGTTTTGGCACCGAAGATTTCTTTCGTTGAGGCTTCTCGTTTGATCCGAGAGGGAGCTCAGGCCTTCGTTGCTTATTTACTTAATCGACCGAAGGAACAAGGGAAGCTCGAGAATACGGAAGTGATTAAGGACTTCCCTGATGTCTTTCCCGAGAGTTTGAACTCTCTACCCCCTTATCGGGACATTGAGTTCGTAGTCGATCTTGCCCCGGGATCGGAGCCTTATTCGAAGACTCCATACAGGATGGCTCCAGCCGAGTTGAAGGAACTGAAGATGCAACTTGAAGAGTTGCTTGAGAATGGTTACATAAGACCGAGCATCTCTCCTTGGGGTGCCCCGGTTTTGTTTGTTAAGAAGAAGAATGGTACACTGAGAATGTGCATCGACTACCGTGAGCTGAACCGGATGATAGTGAAGAACAAATACCCTCTACCCCACATAGAGGAGTTATTCGACTTATTGCAGGGCTCAAAGGTATATTCGAAGTTGGATCTTCGTCAGGGATATTATCAGCTTCGTATCCGAGAGCAGGATATACCTAAGACCGGGTTTAACACTCGGTACGGCCACTTCGAGTTGGTTGTGATGCCGTTTGGTTTGACGAATGCCCCTGCAGCTTTCATGGATATGATGCACAGGATTTTCCGACCTTACCTCGACAAGTTTGTGGTTATCTTCATCGACGACATTCTGGTTTTCTCCAAGACAGTCGAGGATCATGCCGAGCATCTTCGCATTGTTCTACAGACGCTTCGAGAGCATAGTCTATATGCCAAGTTCAGCAAGTGCGAATTTTGGATCAACGAGGTTTCATTCCTTGGTCATATCATCTCCGGGAATGGGATTGTTGTGGATCCATCAAAGATTGAGGCAGTGACGAGTTGGAGTCAGCCTAAGACGCCAACAGAAGTTAGGAGTTTCCTTGGATTGGCTGGATATTACAGGAGATTCGTTAAGGATTTCTCCACACTAGCGGCCCCACTCACGAAGTTGACTTGTAAAGATATATCTTTTCAGTGGGACGACAAGTGTGAGGCCAGTTTCAAAGAGTTGAAGAAGAGATTGACCACTGCACCTATACTTGTTCTTCCAGACGGACACGAGGGATACGCGGTTTATACTGACGCGTCCAAGGAAGGGTTAGGGTGCGTGTTGATGCAAAATGGGAAAGTCGTAGCTTATGCTTCTAAAAAGCTAAAAGATGCCGAAAAGAACTATCCCATTCACGACTTGGAACTTGCAGCGGTGATATTTGCCTTGGGCAAATGGCATCATTATCTGTATGGTGTCACTTTTGACATCTTTACGGACCACCAGAGTTTGAAGTATCTATTCACTCAGAAGGATCTCAACAGGAGACAGAGACGGTGGATGGAATTCTTGGAAGATTATGACTGCCGCATTCAGTATCACCCTGGGAAGGCGAACGTAGTCGCCGATGCATTGAGCCGAAGGGCTCACGTGGCACACCTAGAGGGGACATCTTCAGATACCTCTTTAGAGGACAGGAGGACTCGATTTGAATCGTATCCTCGTCTTGCCAACCTTTCAGTCCAACCCGATTTAGTCCAACAACTTCGAGACGAGCAAGATTCAGATGCCAGTATTCAGAAGATCAAAGCTAGAATGCTGAATGATCCTAACACCAAATTCAGGATCGATGGTACCGGATTGCTTCGCTTTGGGATCCGAGTTTGTGTTCCTACGAACCTGAAGCGTGGAATTCTCGACGAGGCACACAATTCTGCTTATGTTGTTCACCCAGGAGGCAACAAGATGTATCGTGATCTCAGAACCCAGTATTGGTGGAATGGTATGAAAAGGGACGTGGCTACTTATGTGAAACATTGTCTAACATGTCAGAGAGTCAAGGCCGAGCATCAAAGGCCTGGAGGAACTCTTCAGCCGCTTCCTGTACCCACTTCCAAGTGGCAGGAGATCACTATGGACTTCGTGACTGGATTGCCTGCCGTTCGTGGAGGTTTTGACAGTATTTGGGTCATCGTCGATCGATTGACCAAGTCAGCGCATTTTCTACCAGTTCGAAAAACAGCAAAGGTTAAGCAGCTCGCAGAATTGTATCAGAAGGAAATTATTAGGCTTCATGGTGTTCCGGAAAGTATCGTTTCTGACAGAGATCCTAAGTTCACAGCTCAGTTGTGGCAAGAACTTCATAAGAACTTGGGAACGACCCTAAAGTTTAGCTCTACAGCACATCCTCAGACTGATGGACAATCCGAGCGGACGATCAGGTTTCTAAATGATATGTTACGGGCATGTGCGCTCGATTTTCATACGAGTTGGATTTCACACTTGCCCTTGGTCGAGTTCGCTTACAATAACAGTTATCAAGCCTCGATTGGAATGCCACCGTATGAGGCTCTTTATGGGAGGAAGTGCAGATCTCCAATTTATTGGGAATTGGAGGATTGGAAATGGTCAGCTAATGGCCATGAGAGGGCTACTCCACCGGATCACATTCAGGAAGCAATTGATAAGATTCAACTCATTCGGCAAAGAATGAAAGCAGCTCAAGATCGCCAGAAGAGGTACGCCGACAAGAGGCGTCGACATTTGGAGTTCGAAGTGGGAGACCGAGTTTTTCTCAGGGCCTCCCCGAGGAAGGGATTCACGAGGATCGGTAGAGGTGGGAAGCTTACTCCGAGATATTTAGGTCCATTTGAGATCACCGAGCGGATCGGGAATACCGCATATCGTCTGGACCTACCACCTTATCTTACCGGGATCCACAATGTCTTCCATGTCTCACAGCTTCGCAAGTACTTCCCCGACGAGTCCCATATTCTCCAGGATGACGGAGTTCAGCTTGAGCCGGATTTGACTATTGAGATGAAACCGGTTCAGATTCAAGATCGTAAGGTTTAGCAGCTTCGCCACAAGCAGATTTCATTAGTGAGAGTTCTCTGGAGGAACCGTTCGACCGAGCAGTCTACTTGGGAGACGGAGGCTAAGATGAGGGAAGCTTATCCCGAGCTTTTCTGATGAAGATGGAATCTGGGGACCAGATTCTCATAAGGGGGAGGTATTGTAACGACCCAGAAATCTGGGAATTACTGTGAGTAATTTTTACGCGTTAATTATCTTTCTTAATCTCTAAATTCTCGATTATATGTGAATTATAATATATTATGTCGTAAATGACCAATGTGATAATATTGTTTGCGTATTTAAATTACGTGTCTATATTGCGTTTATTAAATATTTAATCGTTATATGTGATCGACGCGTAATTAATTGGATTTTCTAAAATTACTAAAATAACCCTTCGTATTTTTCGGTATTTCGAAGATATTTGATAAGTATCGAAATTCATTTCATTATTTTTATTTCGAGAGAGAGAGAGAGAGAAGAAGAAGAAAAGAGATATTTCTCCCGAATCCCTAATCGATCGTGCCGAGCTCGAATCTCCGTGGAATCTCGCACCAATCGTTTTTAAACGATCAGTTCATCGATACCTTTCTATAGGTACCAATTTCCCCAATTTCTTTTACGATTTTTCGAGGTTTTGAGAATTTTTGATTATTTCGGGACTTTTAGGATAATTGCTTAGATCGAGCCCGTTTCTTGATCAATTCATGATTTTATTGGATGCAAATGTGAATTAGTTGATGATTAATGATTGTTATAATTTATGGGTGTTAATTTGAGTTATAAATATGAGTTTTAAGGAATTTTGGTTCGAAAATTTGAATACCCGTAAGTTTCTGCTGGGTTCAGTTGAACCACACGGGCTAACGCACGGTCTTGCGCAAGACCGTGCAGGAGCCCGTGTGCAGCTCATTGTGCTTGCACGGGCTTGAGCCCGTGCACCAAGGCCGTGTGTTTGGCCGTGTGTGCGTGCACGGTCTTGACACCGTGTTCAAGACCGTGCACTAGGCCGTGTGAATTACTTAGAGATTTTTCCAGCCTTTTCAAACTTTGCTCTCGGCAATTGAGTCTTCGGGTCACCATTTTTGGTTGACTTTTTGCATACGGACTCCAAAAATTACACCGTTTTCACCTATAGAACCCTTTTAATTTGTAGATTTATATTTTGGAATGTTTATTTAATTTCGCCCTCGTTCGGACTATGAATAGTGTAATTCTAATTATGTGTATTTTTGACAACTTGTCGGAATTGCGTGAAATTTACATGATAACTTCTTTACATATTATAATTGACATATGCATGATTGGAAACATGTTTGGTTAGCCGTTCGTCCAATAATTGCTTATTTGCGCTTTTGTTGTTGTTGTAGTCGTTATTGATTTGTCTAGGTCTTGTCTTGTCTCCAGATCAGTCCGTCGTGGGAGACCTGTGAGTCTAGCAGCTAGGCTTTCTCTTTTTGATTCCAGGTGAGGATTTAAAATTTTAACTGGGCTTGAACATATATATATACAATTGCGAACCCCCTAATCCCTTATTAATATATTATATATTTCGAGTTTATATTTTTATGTTTTATCCCCAAATCATTTAATATCAAAATTATACATAAGTAAACCAACTTGATTTGTTTTCAAAAGGGCAAGAAAACTATTTATTTTACGTGACGGTTTGACTTAGGATTTAATCCTTTGTCGTCACCCTTGCTCAGAGTGTCGGTTGGCATTCAAATGGGTTATTTTAAAGCGAGCAAATACATGACTATTTTCAAGTTGGGCCCGGGAAGGTATCCGAAGGTTACATCTGGGGACGGGCGTTCAGGGTGTAATCCGAGGTGCTTCTCCCAAAACTAAGCGTCAATCGTGGCCTGTCAGGAGATGATAGCCACGGTTGGGAGCGATGGTGGGTGTTGCATTCGTTGCACATTTTCCTAAAATTCATTATGGTTGAGCTTCGGGTTGCTCCTTAGCTTGACACCGGCGATGGAGTATTTATACATGCACCGTGGAGATATAAGGAGGAACAGGCCCATTCTCGCTGGGATCGTATTACTGCTTTATAGTGTTATTGATTTTAATTCTTAGTTGTATATCCAAGTCAAAGCATATTCCGGTTTCTTCATTATCGCATATGTATTTTCTATAAAATCCGGAAGCATGATTCGACTTGTTCTCACTTCTTCACTGAGTACTTTGACTCACCCTCTTTTAATTTGTTCTTGCCTCAGGTTTGAGAGAGACCGACATGTCTTACGTGTCGGATGGGCAACAGTGTCTGATAGGCTTTTTGGTTTTGCCGAGTCTCATTAGTTGTCTTTTGATCTCGTTCATTATTCTTGTCAACCTGGATTGATAATATTATATTGTTCCCCAATATTGTTATTTAAATGATGTTGCCCTGAGTGGGCGGTTGTTAATGTATTGGCCCCGGAGTGGCAATTTTTGTTAATATGGATTTAAGTGCTTCCGCTATATATATATATTCTCTGATCTATTTAAATGCTTTATTTTGGGGATTCACTGTTGGCAAGTGTCGGGATTGACCCGTTAGCTTGCATGGGTTCTCGGGTTGAGGCACTGTATTCGGCTTGGGAATCCGTGCAGGTTCGGGGGCTGTAGAGCGGGGCGCTACATGGCGCGTGCAAAAGAAGAGCAAAAGCTAGAACCGGCGCTACTCCACAGGAGTATTGTAACGACCCGAAAATTCCATAATTAATTCTTGGAATAATTATTCGACATTTAGTTGAATTTTATATGAAAAGATTTAACTTTGTTAGTTAATCTTAATTTATTATAATTATTTCAATATCTTTAACCTTTTATAATTACATTTTCTACCCCTCGAATTATTCTAATCTTTATAAACGAACCTACAATCTTCTAAAAATACCCTTGCACTACCTTGAACACACTCACACCCTCTTGAACACACTTCTTGCACCCTCTTGGTTACATAATCCATCGAGAGAGAGAGAGAGAGAGAAGAGAAGGAGAAGGGAGAGGAAGAAGGAGAAGGAAAGGAAATCTCGTTCCGAATTCGTTTCTCGACCAATTGAAATTCCGAGACCAGTTTTACGATCCTCATTCGATTCTTTATCGGTAACCTTCTTTCTCCAATTCATTTCATCCATTAATTCTTTCAATTTTTATAGTTTTTATATTGAATATATATTTGATGAATTTCTTGATTCGTAGGTTATAGTTTATCATTTTTAGTGTAGTTCGGATCAAATGATAGATATTAATGTGTACAATGCGTGAGTGTGAATCTTACATATTAATTTTGGCCTTAGAATCCCCCATATTTGATTTTTGCATGAACCTTTCGAGAAAACCTTAAAAATCGCGTTTCTGCACCTGGGTGTTGGAACCACACGGCCCAACGCACGGTCTTGCTCAAGACCGTGCGCCGGACCGTGCACAGCCATTTAACCTTGCACCGGCTTGCGCACGCCGGTGCACCAGGCCGTGTGCCTTTATTTCAGCCTGCACGGTCTTGGTTTCGTGCTCAAGACCGTGCACTAGGCCGTGCGTTAGCCCGTGCGAATGCCTTAGCCAATTTTCCAGCCTTTTTCCTTAGTTGCTCACGGTAATGGGGTCAAATGATCAAAAATAAAAGTTGACTTTTTGCATACGACCCCCTAAAATCGAGCCGTTTTCACCTATAGCTTCCTTATGATTCAAGGATGAATATTTGGTAAAATTTTCAAAATTCCGATCTCGTTCGGACCTTGAATCGAGCCTTTTTCGTTTAGGGCTTTTTCCCCGATTTTTGAATGTTGTCCGAAAAATCCGAAAATCGCATGAGTGCCTCTTTATAATATTATATGAGTGAATGTACAATTAGAATTTCAATTGAGCATGTTTATCATTGCTAATTTCGTATTTTTAGTTTAATTGATTTAATTGCATTTTAATTGTACAATTCAATTGCTATGTGTTAATTACTGATTTTTTTGTCTCTGTAGTCTTCGTGAGTCGTTGTCGTGTCTTGTCTTATGTAGTTTTGTCGTCTGTTAGTTTCAGGCTGTCTTGTCAGGACTCAGCTTGGATTGTCTTGTCGTCTCGTGTTTCCAGGTGAGGGTTTTAAAATGATTTCAAACGGAGTAAGAATTCTTTTAATTATTGCTGTTGTTGTTGGGTTGTCGTTTGCTGTTGCTAGGTTTGCTTGATTGATTGCCGTTCGCCGGGATGGATTTTTAAATGGGGTACTTATACCTCGTTTGAAGGTTTGTCTCGGTGCGGATGTAGTGTCCTTTCTCCGGCCAAGGAAAGGGGCGCTACAAGTATCGTCTGCAAAAATATCAGGACACAACCAAATAAGACTAAAGACGACGCACGGCTTATACGAGAATATTAAAACACATCGGAGCACCTTATACAATTAAATCAATCACTTAAGTTCAAATTATCAAACGAAAACAGAGTAATTCATGCATTTAAAAATACAAATCAAATCCAAATGTAACGAAACTTTACGGACATGCTTAAATTATCATAAAGAAGTATGCATACGAATTTCGGGAAAATCGGACTTCACATGCAAAAGATAGAAAATTTAACGAAGACTTAAAACGCACTATTCATATACCCGAACGTGTAGTAAATTCATAAATCATGGAATTCATATCTATTTCATATATATCGAATACACGAGCGAAGAAAGAATTCGGAAAAGACGAGTTTCGGAGGGACCCGTAGTGCAAAACGGGCCCTGACTTACAGAAGGTCAGGGCACTGTGTGATCGGGCCACACGGCCTTGTGCACGGCCGTGTGCCGAGGCCGTGCACAATCGGACGAACGCGCACGGCCTCATGCACACGGCCTCAAGGCCGTGTGCACAGCCCGTGCACCATCCCCAAACACGCACGGTCTCTTGCACGGCCGTGCAAGAGGCCGTGTATACCCACACGGGCTTGCCACACCCCGTGTGCGTAAAAATGGAGCAGAACATGCAGAACATCAAACCCAACACGCGAAAATCAAATATAATTCAACCTTAAATCGATTAATCATGCAAATTAATCCCTAATTTTCACATATAACCATCTACAACATGTAATCTACATATAGAAACGATAAACACGAAAATCCATCCACAATTACTATCAAAATCGTCTAAAACCTAAATTATACAACTATTCACAAAAACGAGAAAAATGAAGTATAGAGGACATTAAACAAGAGAATCGTGAAAGGCTTACTCGTAGAAGAGTTCGCGAGGAGTTCGTAGACGAAAACGGATCGAGAATCCGTCGGGAATCGGAGTCGGGACGATCGTTGGAATCTTTCTTCTTCCTTCTCTTTTCTTTCTTTTTCTTTCTTCTCCTTTTCCTTGTTTGTGCGTGAATGGCAATGTGAGAGAGAGAGATTGAGACTTAGTCAAATCTTGACTAAGGTTTAGAAATCGAAGGGGCAAAGTCGTAATTTTACAAAATAAGTTAGAAGACTCACGTCGTCCAAATAATACGTAGTTAAAGTTAAAATTCATATAATTAAACGCACATTGACAATTAGTGATTTAAATATAAAATTCACTCATTTACAAAATTATTCTAAACCCTCAGAATAAACATTAAATAGAATAATAAATAACGAAATTACTCGATTAAAAATATACCGAATTGAAACTCGGATTTTCGGGTCGTTATACTGAACTCCAATATCCAAAACATAAAACCGGAAACCACCCTTATTCCTCCAATGTAGCCGGACTGCAAACCCGAACTACTCATAACTAACGGGAATAACTCAGGTACTCAAAGGGCTGCCACTCCGGCCTCACCCCGAGCTCCCAAATGGAGGAAACCATAGGATTTACGCCGTAGACCCGACGTCTACCGACTTCGTCCTATCGCTCTTACTCCGGGCCCAAACGATCATGCATACAGTTCTTAACTCGCTTTTCAAACATTTCGGGTTGGCCAAAAGACCGTTCGAGACATGTCATATGCGAGGCCGAAGGCCAAAGTTCGCCTTAGAAAACAAAAGGTTTTACATGTCTCTTTCGTAAACATTTCGAAGTCTATACGTAGTACTTTTCATATCAAATCATTTTCGATAAATCAAATGAACATAATAATCATAAATATCTATTCAGTATATATATATGAACGGTGTGAAAACAAAACATAAACGTGGCTTATATCGGGAGAGGCTTATTTATATATATACATAATAATACTGGAAACAGAAACGGAAAGCCTCACCTGGCTGCTATGCAAAATAAAAGCAAAAAGCTAGAACCGGCGCTACTCCACGGGAGTATCGTCTGCAAAAATACCAGGACACAACCAAATAAGACTAAAGACGACGCACGGCTTATACGAGAATATTAAAACACATAGGAGCACGTTACACAATTAAATCAATCACTTAAGCTCAAATTATCAAACAAAACAGAGTAATTCATGCATTTAAAAATACAAATCAAGTCCAAATGTAACGAAACTTTACGGACATGCTTAAATTATCATAAAGAAGTATGCATTCGAATTTCGGGAAAATTGGACTTCACATGCAAAAGATAGAAAATTTAACGAAAACTTAAAACGCATTATTCATATACCCGAACATGTTGTAAATTCATAAATCATGCAATTCATATCTATATCATATATATCGAATACACGAGCGAAGAAAGAATTCGAAAAAGACGGGCCGAAGCGGGACCCGTAGGCCAAATTGTACCTGACTAACAGAAGGTCAGGGCACTGTTCGACCAGACCATACGGCCTTGTGCACGGCCGTGTGGCGAGGCCGTGCACAATCGAGCAACACGCACGGCCTCATGCACACGGCCTCAAGGCTGTGTGCACCTGCCCGTGCGCGATTCATCACGCGCACGGCCTCATGCACACGGCCTCAAGGCCGTGTGCACCGATTCGAGCAGAAACATTTTCGCAGAACCAAAACCTACGCGAATTCATATCTAAAATCAACATTAAATCGGTTAATCATGCAAATCAATCCCTAATTAACACATATGATCATCTACAACATGTAATCTACATATAGAAACGATAATCACAAAATTCCATCCACAAATTCTATAAAAATCACATAAAACCTAAATTATACAACTATTCACAAAAATGAGAAAAACGAAGTATAGAAGACATTAAACGAGAGAATCGTTAGAAGCTTACTCATAGAAAAGATCGCGAAGAATCCGTAGACGTAAACTATTCGAAAATCCGTCGGGAAACGAAGTCGGAACGATCGTTGAAATCTTCTTCCTTCTCTTTCTCTTTTTCTTCTCTTTTCTTTTCTTTCTTTCCTTCTTGTTGGTTTGAACGAGAGAGATGAGGGAGGATGACTTAGTCAATTTAGTTGACTAGGGTTTAAAAGTCGAAGGGGCATTTTAGTAATTTCGCAAAGTAAGTTTAAAAACTCACGTTGTCCAAATAATACGTAATTACAGTTAAAATTCATATAATTAAACGCACGTTGACAATTTGTGATTTAAATATCAAAATTCACTCATTTACGAAATTATCCTAATATCTTAGAATAAATATCAAATTAAAATAATAATTTGCATAATTACTCGACTAAAATATACCGAATTGAAAAATCGGATTTTCGGGTCGTTACAATATCATCGAAAGCAAATGAGGAGTTCGGATCATCTTGCATCCTCACGATCTGTCTTTGAATCCAGACATCAGCACTCTGCTCGTCTTTAAGCCTCTGAACCAAATCCGGTCTCACTGAGAGGTTTGCAATCCGCGGTTGAGAGACTAAGTGATATCTCCCTACTTCTGACATCACTCCTGTAGAGGTTCCTTCCAAGCTAGCTACCTTTGCTTGTCTACTTAAAGCATCGGCTACTACATTAGCTTTGCCTGGGTGATATTGAATACGGCAATCATAATCTTCAAGAAATTCCATCCACCGTCGTTGCCTGCGGTTAAGATCTTTCTGAGTACGCAGATATTTCAAACTCTGGTGGTCGGTGAAAATGTCGAACGTCACGCCGTATAAATAGTGTCGCCATTTCCCCAGGGCAAAGATAATAGCAGCTAGCTCGAGATCGTGGATAGGATAGTTCTTCTCAGCATCTTTTAACTTACGCGAAGCATAAGCTATCACTTTGCCGTTTTGCATTAGAACACATCCTAACCCTTCATGCATCGGTATAAACCGTAAACCCTTCGGAACTTTCAGGTAGTGCAAGTATCAGAGCAGTAGTCAACCGTTTCCTTAGCTCTTGGAAACTTGCCTCGCATTTATCGTCCCACTTAAAAGGCACGTCCTTGCGAGTTAAATTGGTCAGTGGAGCGGCTATCTTGGAGAAATCTTGAACGAAACGCCTATAATAGCCAGCTAACCCTAGAAAACTTCTGACTTCAGTTGGGGTTTTCGGCTGCTCCCATTTCATTACGGCCTCAATTTTCGAAGGATCCACTTCGATTCCATCTCCTGATATCACATGACCAAGGAAAGTAACTTTATCAAGCCAAAATTCGCATTTGCTAAACTTGGCATACAACTGATGCTCTCGGAGAGTTCTTAATACGATGCGAAGATGCTCGGCATGTTCTTCCTTAGTCTTTGAGAAAACCAGGATATCATCAATGAAGATCACCACAAACTTATCGAGATATGGCCGGAAAGTACGATGCATCAAATCCATGAAAGCAGCTGGGGCATTCGTTAACCCGAAAGGCATAACTATGAACTCGAAATGCCCATATCGAGTATTAAATCCAGTCTTCGGAATGTCTGATTCTCGGATTCGCAACTGGTAATACCCCTGTCGGAGATCTAGCTTGGAGTACACTTTCGACCCTTGCAAAATATCGAACAACTCTTCGATGTGAGGTAGAGGATATTTGTTCTTTATCGTCATCCGATTCAGCTCACGATAATCTGCACACATCCTCAACGTCCCATCCTTCTTTTTCACGAAAAAGAACAGGCGCACCCCACGGCGAAGTACTCGGTCGAATGTACCCACTCTCCAACAGTCCATCCAACTGTATCTTCAATTCTTTCAACTCTGCCGGAGCCATTCGGTAAGGAGTCTTCGAATACGGTTCGGCCCCCGGAGCTAAATCGATCACAAACTCTATCTTTCGTTCCGGAGGCAAAGAATTCAAACTCTCGGGAAACACATCAGGGAATTCTCCAACTACTGGTACCTCCTCAAGCTTAACTTGCTCTTTCGGACGGTTTAGTAGATAAGCAACAAAGGCCGGAGATCCCTTGCGAATCATTCGGGTGGCTTTAACATAAGAAACTCGAGGAATCTTGTCGAACCTTTTGCCCAAAATCTCGCTATCAGCTCCCAGAGCGATCTTTTTCCCGAAACAATCAATATAAGCTTGATGCCCATATAGCCAGTCCATTCCCAATATTATCCCGTAGTGACTCATCGGAAGCTCAATGAGATCAGCAGGATAATCGCGACCGTCTATCCTCAACGAACAGTCTCGGAAGACTCGATTGCACAAATAAGAAATTCCCAACGGGGAATTGACCTCAAGCACATAAGGCAAACACTCGGCAGACAAAGATAATCTAGAAGCATATTCAGGTGCAATAAAAGAATGCGTCGCACCCGAATCATATAATGCAAATATGAACATGTTATGCAAATGTACAGTACCTTGCACCACTGTATTAGGGTCGGTCTCCCCTCCATCCCCCGTCATCGCATACGCTCGTGCCACAACTTTTCCTTTCCCCGCATTCTGTGGCTCTTTCTGGAACTGTGGAGGTGGCCTTCTCGGGCAGTTCTCTACTTGATGATCCTTGCGCCCACACCGAAGGCACAGTCCTTGTTTCTTCCAGCAATTAGCTTCCATGTGTCTTGGCTTGCCACAATAAGAACACTTGATTGGAGGCTCGGCTGTCTGAGAACCCGTGGTCTTTTGCTTCTTGCTCGAAGATGAAGAACCCGCAGGAGGAAAAGACTTCTTGAATTTGCAAGGTGGTGGAGCTATATCCTTCGGTGCGAAGTCCTTTTTGATCTGTTGTAACTGAGACTCAATCTCCAGTGCAGTTGTGACGGCAACTTCATATGTAGGGAGATGAGCTCCCAGAAGTGCTCTTCGAATATCCTCATTCAGGCCCTGAACAAACTGATTCACCTTCCTTCTTTCATCTGTAAGGATGGAAGGACAGTAGACAATGAGGCGGGAGAACATGGCCTCGTATTGATCAACAGAAAGATTCTCCTGTTTTAGGGCCCTGAATTCCACTTCTCGTTTATCCTGTACAACCAGGGGAATGTATTTGCTTCGGAAGGCTGAAAGGAAGTTAGCCCAAGTCGGCTCAGTCTGATCAACTCGCCATCTAGCTTCAGTTAGTCTCCACCAGTCCCTGGCTGGTCCCTTCAGTAGAAAAACTGCATATTCAACTTTCTTTGAATCGGGACACTCAATAACCCTGAACATAGGCTCGAGATCAGCAATCCATTCTGTGGCCTTGAGATCATCAGGTTGTCCTTCGAAACGAGGGGGATTGAGGTTGAGAAACCGGTCAAAATCCCTTGCCTCTGCCTGTTTCCTTTGAGCAGGGGTCGGTTGTGTAGGAGCTACACCCTGTTGAAATATCCTTTGCATGGCCTCAAAGAACATGGCAGGATTCAGGGGATTCGGCTGCACGGGCGGTATTGGCTCGGGCTGAGGAGCCGGAGGAGCATTAATGTTGTTATCTTCCTGGGGAGGAGAAGGAGGAGTAGCTCGGGTTCTGCGTCCACGTGCCATTTCCTGTATCAAAAGACTAAATAACATGCATGTTTCGTTAGCCACATGATCATGTCCACACAGGTCACATAGCATCAGCATATACATATAAAAGCACATTGTCCTATAGCTGTTCGACCTAGACAGACTCGACACGACGTCAAAACCTAAGTACCAAACCTAGGCTATGATACCACCTTAAGCTGTGGCGTCCCCCACGCCACAACCCCCGGACCAAAACGAGCCTCCGAGCGATAGTTAAATACCGCCACTCGAAATCCCGCCCCGGACAACGGGATTCCCACAATCTGGCAACAGCAACTCCCCATCAACAATACCAACATCAACAACAACAACTATAGCAATAACATGTCATCAACGGAAGCAAATATCAAATATATATCCACTAATCTCATTAAATTCAAATATCCAAATATCATCATATTTCAACTTCCATTACTATTAAGTTAACATGCCAAAATAAATAAGAGTTCAATCATAATAAAATATCTACATAAACTGACTCCAAAGACCTGTAAGCCTACACTGCTGCTGCCAGTACCCAACAACCACTCGCACTGCTAACCTGAAGCATGAACCAAAAAGGGGATGTGAGTCAAACGAACTCAGTGAGGAGGGGAATATACATAATAAAAACATATATTTAATCCACGCTTAGGTTGATAAAAGCACATCTAGTGACGATATGCTCTTTTACAATTCAGCTAAGCTTTGGGAATTAAATATTCATATTTAATCCACGCTTTGATTAATAGAGAAACGAATCTAATGATGATATTTTCTCTTTATAATCCATCAAAGCTTTGTGAATTAAATATTAAAGTAAAACATTTTAGAAAACATTTTATTCCCGGCGAAACGGGCCAGCTCCTTATAACTCCCAAAAACATATCAAATATAATGAAATCCCAACACACCGTTTGGCTTATCAAGGGAGCTACCCGAGATTTCACCATAACCGACTAATGGCGCCGGTGTAAGTATTATTCAGGCTAGACTACCTCCGACCAGCCATGAACAATACCCTTTGATTATTTATCAGGTTACTAGTTAAACCTGTTTATAATCGGTGGATTATGAACCCGGCTTCAACCCTAGACGCAAGTCTCCGGGTATCCGCCTCTCACATAATCCAGGGCCCAAATATACCCTAAGAGCGTCCTCAAGAGGGTTAAACGTGTATGATCTCGCTTTTAAAATTATTTTAATGGACCAAAAGGGTCTTTCGAGATAAGGTATGTAACCGTCTAGGGTATCCCGTCACGTTGCCGAATAACTCGAGGCGTACGCGCAAGTCCCAAGACCAAATGTTACTTTTTAAAACAAAATAGTTCTCTTGTCTCTATTTTCAAACCATTTTGGAAAAGATACATATATATATCATTTTTATATCAAAACCTTTTTATTTCAAATATTGATAACATATAATTGAAATATAAAGGGATAGGGTTTTCGCAATATTTGTTCATGCCCCAGTTAAAAACATTTTACATCCTCACCTGTAGGCTTAACAAAAGATAACTCGAGGACTCGAAAATCAGCTCTGTGAGGTCCCACCTGTAATACACAGGCCTTGAGGTAAGACACGACTCGATAAATCAACCAAGTAAGACGCACGGCTATGAGATGCATTTTATGCTCAAAATAACATATTATGTATAAATATATTTAAACACAATTAAGCTCATTCAAACACATTTAAACACAATCAAGTACACATGATATTAAGCTAAATTAAGCATTCAAGTAATATGGAAGCTTGGGAACCAAAATTCAAAGGTTTGTATATATTACACAAACCACCCCTCATTTAATACTTTGCATAGCAAATCAACTCCGATTAATCCGAAACTTTCGGCATCTCCTAGTTAATACATTTTAAGATTTTTGATGCCAAAAGAATCGAAAAACAAAGCTCATAACCTCAAATTTCACTATTCATCAGCCCCTACATATTTTGCCAAACTTTCATTTTCCAACCCCAAACTCCATAAAACTTCACCAATTAGCTTAATATCATGAACTAACATGAATTGCCTAACCATTTAAGCATATGAGATCATTAACTCAACATTGCATATTGATCAAATTCCATAGAAAAATCACAAGTAATGCTACATGCTATCAACAACCAAACTAAGCTCATCAATCAACCATTCTAGCATGCTTCATCACATCCTTAACATATAAAACCATAACAGCCAAAGAGTTGAGAGAATCATGAACTTACCTTGAAGATATAAAGTGAAGAGAATGAAGAAATAAGAGCTTGGTTGCACAAATAACAAGTAGAAGTTTGTTCCTTGGATGATGTAGCACACTTTTGTAGTAAGAAAGAAGATGATTTTTGGTGTCTTGAAGGTGATGAAAATGGCGGTGGTGAAGAGGGAGAGATGGCCGAGAGAGAGGTTGAAGAAGAGAGTGTTGCTTGTGTTGGAATAGTGTAGAATATTTGAGAGAATTATGGTATAATTATATAATTAAAAGAAATGAAATAATAATAAAAATAAGGATATTTATTATAAATATTGATATTATTTAGAAAAGTCAACAAGTTTTGGCTATTAGTATATAATTATACTGGTTAATTCCCGAACCAGTCCGAGAATACAGAAAATTGCTATTCCGGGCTAAAGGGTCGACTTACCGAAATAAGTCAATATTACAGTCAAAACGACCGATTATTAGCCCTCGGTAGCAATACGAAGTTGGAAATTGCAAAATAGTTCTAATATGAAATTTCTTATGAAATCTTCATATTATTCACATATAAAATCACACATTAATTCATATAATTCACATAATCGCAACCAATGCAAACAAGAGCAATAATCGGCTAACGTACCGAAGCGCTATAAAATAGCGGGGCGTTACATGGTGGTTATTCCAAATCTTATATTACGTTACTAAGGAGTGAATAGTGTGAGAAATTGGTTTAAATGGTGATAAAATGGACGTGGTTAGCAATGTTGACATGAGTGATCTAAGCCCAAGTCATGAGAGAATGAAGTGTAAATATACCTAAGTTTTGGGATAGTCAAACAACTAGATCACGTCTATGCCTCCTATATGATGCGATGCAATGCTATAATTTTCAATTCCAAACTTCTTGCAGTAGTAGTGCATAACCCCAGACTCATATTGATGAGAAACTGGGAATTAATGTCTTACATATACACCATTCTTGAAAAAGAAATATTACTTTTGAGATATCAACTTAATTTTGGTTTTTCAAATAGACGCGTGAGGGCACTTCTGTCCATTAAGAATGATGATTTTTTAATGGTGGGTAACCCAAATCTTATATTAGGTTGCTAAGGAGTGAATAATGTGAGGAATTGGTTTAATTGGTGATAAAATGGATGTGCTTAGCAATGTTGACATGAGTGATCTAAGCCCAAGTCATGAGAGAATAAAGTGTAAATATAACTGAGTTTTGGGATAGTCAAACAACTAGATCACGTCTAGGCCTGCTGTATGATGCTATCCAATGGTATAATTTTCAATCTGAAACTCGTTGCACTAGTGGTGCATAACCCCAGACTCATATTCATGAGAAACTGGGAATTAATATCTTACATATACACCATTCATGAAAAAGAAATATTACTTTTAAGATATCAACGTACTTTTGGTATTTTAAATAGACACCTGAGGGCACTTCTGTAGATTAAGAATGATGATTTTTGATGTTGTGGGTATCCCAAATCTTATATTACGTTGCTAAGGAGTGA
Source organism: Verbena officinalis (assembly GCA_958496215.1). Classification (NCBI taxonomy): domain Eukaryota; kingdom Viridiplantae; phylum Streptophyta; class Magnoliopsida; order Lamiales; family Verbenaceae; genus Verbena; species Verbena officinalis. The sequence continues at coordinate 32,996,455 of OY292385.1, read as the reverse complement.
ATAATGTGAGTAATTGGTTTAAATAGTGATAAAATGGACGTGGTTAGCAATGTTGACATGAGTGATCTAAGCCTAAGTCATGAGAGAATGAAGTGTAAATATCCTTGAGTTTTGGGATAGCCAAACAACTAGATCACGTCTAGGCCTACTATATGATGCAATGCAATGCTATGATTTTCAATTCCAAACTCGTTGTAGTAGTGGTGCATAACCCTAGACTCATATTGATGGGAAACTGGTAATTAATATCTTACATATACACCATCCATGAAAAAGAAATATTACTTTTGAGATAAAAACGTAATTTTGGTATTTCAAATAGACGCGTGAGGACACTTCTGTCCATTAAGAATGATGATTTTTTTGTGGTCGATAACCCAAATCTTATATTACGTTGCCAAGGAGTGAATAATGTGAGGAATTGGTTTAATTGGTGATAAAATGGACGTGGTTAGCAATGTTGACATGAGTGATCTAAGCCCAAGGCATGAGAGAATGAAGTGTAAATATAACTGAGTTTCGGGATAGTCAAACAACTTGTAGCGCCCCTTTCCGTAGAAGGAGAAAGGACACCACATCCGCACCAAGACGAACTCCTAAACAAGGTAAATGTACCCCATTCAAAAATTCATCTCGGCGAACGGCAAGCACTCAATCAAAACTCCGTCAACAACAACACGATGCCCCAACAACAACAACAACAACAATCAGAGAAATGCGGAAGCGAATTCATAAACAACAGTTTAATCATAAAAGCCATCCATGGCAACATAATTCATAAAACAATTGCAGAATAAATATCCAATTAATGCCATCCACTGCTCAACTAACTATCCCACATCAGGGGCACATTGGTACATAATCATAATGTTAAATACAGTAATTCGAATCAATTCAGAAAGTGAAGACTCGACTGTTGTTGGGACACTGACAAGACAATAATATGTGAGCCAACCTAGACCTGCTGCTGCCGACTGACAAGATAGGTGACACCGTCACCTGTCTACCTGAAGCAAGATCCAAAGTAGAAGGGGCGAGTATAAAGCATACTCAGTAAGAGGGGGTTTATACAATATAGGTATTGATCACAGTTCGTCGTTTATCTTTTAAAATCAAAAGGGGTGAATGTTGCTCGTTTTGATAAAGATACAAACAATAATATAAGTTGTAAAACTATAACACAAAGCAACATTCGAGTTCGGCTTTATTTGAAAACACAAAAGGTTGACGAACAGGATCCTTCGAAAACGTTTGCACATAAGGTCAAGCCAATCATTTTGAAATGATATTAGTTGAGTCACGAGGCCGTTACAAGTTTGAAAGACATGGCATAAATAAGTTGGAAATGATAAGTAAAACGGCTCGTAATTCAACTAAATAGTTTGAACAAAAAGAAGGCATAAGTTGGCAAGTTCAAGCCACGCTTCCGGGTTTTATATATATATATAGGGAAATACATATGCTAAATGAAGAAGACCGGAATGTGCTTCGACTTGTAACAAAAGCCGTAAATCATTTAGACAAACAAGTGATGCAATAAGTCATGCAATAATGTGTCCCGGCGAGAACGGGCCCTCTCCTTATAACTCCCAATCATGAAAAACATGCAAGCATGTAGTCAAGTACTCCACCACCAAAGGTCGTGACCCAATCACAATTTAAGGAAACGAGTGGTGCCCCACAACGCTACCGTACACAATTTAAGGAAACGCTCAAGGCGCTACCGTCGCATTAACTTAGGTCAATCAAACCTCCCGACCGGCCTAAGTCAATACCTAGAGTGCACATCGGGATTTGCCCTAGACGCTCATCTCCAGGCTCACCTCCTGTATAACTCCTGGGCCCCAAAGTCATAATCCAGTCCATGGGTCGCTTGAAATCAATAACAATTTAGGTGGCCAACAGGGCCATTTGAAAATAGGGAATCAGGGTGTGGGAGGCCAAATGGGCCATTCGAGACAAGGTTATATTTGCGAGGTCGAGAGACCAAAGTTCGCATTTAAAAACCAATGGTTTTCCTTGCCTCTAGTTGAAAATGTTGTAAAATATTATACATATAGGTTTTGCTATTAAAAGGGGTTGACTAAGCACATAAGGAAATAATAAAAGCAGGAACAACAAGCAAGAAGAAAGGCGGGATAGTAATTTATGTCGCAAACCTATGTATATCTATGATCTTGCCCCAGTTGAAAGCATTTTAAGCCCTTACCTGTAGCTCGACAAACGAGAAAAGCAAGCAAGCAAGCAACAAATATGATTCTCCCTCAGAGATCCCACCTGAAAACACGGGGTCTAGAGGATGAATGGCTGACACGAACGAGAAAACAGACACAGACGCTCGGCTATGAAAATGCAACATGCTTAGAGACGAAAATACAATATTTAAGCATAAAAGGACAAGTAAGGGCAAATTGGTCATTTAGCATGTAAAATGTGGAATAAACGAATAACAAATAACATTTGATTAAATATAAACATTTAAGAATAAACTATTCAGATGGTATGATTGAAATTCCACAATAAACATGCATAACCCATTCAAGTCAATCAATTGAATTACAACTTATCAACTTAACAACTTTTTCCAAAAGCTCAAAAGCTACAATCTAACATTCACTCATAGTCCAAGTTTAATCGAACCGAAATCTCATGAATTCAACTATACAATCATACGTCGACAATATTCATCAATTTACAATCATGCTACAAGTTAAGGTACAAGCAAATTTAGCTTAATTGATTCAAAAAGCTAAAAGCTAGTACGAAAGTTGACATATATACATAATCATACAAAAAGGGTCATAAAAGACAAACGTTAGAACCGTTGCGTCGAGACGATGAATCTGTCCGAAGACACTGTCGCCGGATTCCCGCCGGAACAGTGCCAAAACTGCCGATCACCGTCTGCCACCACCGAACCGCCGCCGGACCTCCGCCAACGCAGTCTGACCCTTATACTCAAATGTTCCTCTCGTCGAGCCCGTCACTTCCCCCAAGCCCGTTTCTCGATCCGGTTACTCACCGGAGTTTAATTTCGGTTTGAAGCTCCAATGAACCCTAAATCCAAGAATCAAAATTACTCAAAATCGGGCTATCGAATTTGGGAATGGAGTTCGTATAAAGCTTACCCACGTCGAGAAGGTTGGAAAGCACCTAAAGATCGACGAAAATGGTGGACAGAGCACGTCGGACCACCACTCCCGCCGTGGCTCCTCCGTGCGCCGCCTGTAACTGGCTGGAGCGCCGCTGTTTGAGGGAGTCACGCCACGAGACCACCACCAATCTTCTCATCTTGTCACGCCGGTCAGAACTGTAACGCCCCGAAAATCCGAATTATAATATGATACGTCCGAATCGAATATTTGCGCAATTTATTATTTTATTTGATATTTATTATGTAATTTTAGAATTATTTCGAATACGAATGAATTTTTATATTTAAATTTTTAATTGTCAATGTGCGTTTAATAATATGAATTTTGACTGTAATTACATGTTATTTGGACAACGTGAGTTTTTGAACTTATTTGGTGAAATTACTAAAATGCCCCTTCGACTTTAAAACCCTAGTCAAGATTGACTAAGTCTCATCTCTCCCTCTCAATTCCATTCACGCAACACTCAGCAAGAAAGAAAGAAGAGAAAAGAAAAAGAAAGAAAAAGAGAAGGAGGAAGAAAGAGATTCCAACGATCGTCCCGACTTCAATTCCCGACGGATTTTCGAGCCGTTTACGTCTACGAACTCCTCGCGATCTCTTCTACGAGTAAGCCTTTCACGATTCTTTCGTTTTATGTCTCGTATGCTTCGTATTTCTTATTTTTTATAATAGTTGTAGAATTTAGGTTTTATTCGATTTTGATAGTAATCGTGGATGGATTTTCGTGTTTATCGTTTCTATATGTAGATTATATGTTGTAGATGATTATATGTGAGAATTAGGGAGTGATTTGCATGATTTATCGATTAAATGTTGATTTTTGAAATGAATTCACGTATGTTTTTGCTGTCTGCGTGTTTCTGCTCAATCTGGACGCACACGGGCTTTGCACACGGGGTTACACGGCCTCTTGCACGGCCGTGCAAGAGACCGTGCGTGTGGTGAATTGCACACGGGCTGGTGCACACGGCCTTGAGGCCGTGTGCATGAGGCCCTGCGTGTTCCTTGATTGTGCACGGTGTAACGACCCGAAAATTCGATTTTTCAATTCGGTATATTTTATTCGAGTAATTGTGCAAATTATTATTTTATTTAATATTTATTCGAAGATTTTAGAATAATTTCATAAATGAGTGAATTTAGGTGTTTAAATCACGAATTGTCAATGTGCGTTTAATTATGTGAATTTTGACTGTAATTACGTATTATTTGGACAACGTGAGTTTTCAAACTTATTTTATAAAATTATGATTTTACCCCCTTCGATTTTTAGACCTAGTCAACTTAATCGACTAAGTCAATCTCTCTCACCTCACACTCTCGTTCAACATCCGCAAGAAAGAAAGAGAGAAAAGAAAAGAGAAGGAAAAAGAGAAAGAGAAGGAAGAGATTTCAATCGATCGTCCCGACTTCGTTTCCCGATGGATTTTCGAATCGTTTACGCCTACGAATTCCTCGCGATGTTTTCTACGAGTAAGCTTCTAACGATTCTCTCGTTTAATGTCTTCTATACTTCGTTTTTCTCATTTTTGTGAATAGTTGGTATTATTAGGTTTTATGTGATTTTATAGAATTTGTGGATGGAATTTTGTGATTATCGTTTCTATATGTAGATTATATGTTGTAGATGATTATATGCGAAAATTAGAGTATGATTTGCATGTTTTAGTGATTAAATGTTGAATTAGGATTGATTTTCGCGTATTGGGTTTGATGTTCTGCATGTTCTGCTCAATTTTTACGCACACGGGCCATGCACACGGGGTGTGGCAAGCCCGTGTGGGTGTACACGGCCTCTTGCACGGCCGTGCAAGAGACCGTGCGTGTTTGGAATGGTGCACGGACTGTGCACACGGCCTTGAGGCCGTGTGCATGAGGCCGTGCGTGTTCGTCCGATTGTGCACGGCCTCGGCACACGGCCGTGCACAAGGCCGTGTGGCCTGGTCGAACAGTGCCCTGACCTTCTGTAAGTCAGGGCCCGTTTTGCACTACGGGTCCCTCCGAGACTCGTCTTTTCCGAATTCTTTCTTCGCTCGTGTATTCGATATATATGAAATAGATATGAATTGCATGATTTATGAATTTACGACATGTTCGGGTATATGAATAGTGCATTTTAAGTTTTCGTTAAATTTGCTAACTTTTGCATGTGAAGTCCGATTTTTCCGAAATTCGAATGCATACTCCTTTATGACATCTTAAGCATGTCCGTAAAGTTTCGTTGCATTTGGACTTGATTTGCATTTTTAAAATTGAGAATTACTCTGTTTTCGTTTGATAATTTGAACTTAAGTGCTTGATTTGATTGTGTAACGTGCTCCTATGTGTTTTAATATTCTCGTATAAGCCGTGCCTCGTCCTTAGTCTTAATTGGTTGTGTCCTGGTATTTTTGCAGACGATACTCTCGTGGAGTAGCGCCGGTTCTTGATTTTTGCTCTCATTTTGAATAGCCAACAGGTGAGGCTTTCCTTTTCTGTTTCCAGTATTAATACGTATATATATAAATAAGCCTCTCCCGATATAAGCCACGTTTATGTTTTGTTTTCACACCATTTATATATATACTTAATAGATATTTATGATTATTATGTTTATGTGATTTATCGAAAATGATTTGATATGAAAAAGTACTACGTATAGTCTTTGAAATGTTTACGAAAGAGACATGTAAAACCTTTTGTTTTCTAAGGCGAACTTTGGCCTTCGGCCTCGCATATGACATGTCTCAAACGGTCTTTTGGCCAACCCGAAATGATTTGAAAAGCGAGTTATGATATGTATGCATGTTTGTTTGGGCCCGGAGTAAGAGCGATAGGACGAAGTCGGTAGACGTCGGGTCTACGGCGTAAATCCTATGGTTTCCTCCATTTGGGAGCTCGGGGTGAGGTCGGAGTGGCAGCCCTTTGAGTACTTGAGTTATTCCCGTATGATATGAGTAGTTCGGGTTTGCAGTCCGGCTACATTGGAGGAATACGGGTGGTTTCCGGTTTTATGTTTTGGAAATTGGAGTTCAGGGCTCGACTCGCCGAGTCATATGATAAGTTATGTTTTATGTTAAATCACCACCCGATTACGAAAATCTTTCTTTTATGTTGATTTCTTTTAATTATAAAATTGGTGATTTATTTTCCGTTTTATTATATACATTATTATTCCCTCCTCACTTAGTCGTTTGACTAACCCCCTCTGTTTTACCCCTATATTGGTTTCGGGATACTAGGCGGGATTCGTCGTCGTCGTCGTAGAGTTGTAATTATTTTCTCATGTATATTCCTTTTCACCGTTTAGATATTATTTAAGTTTTATGATTTTAGAAAATTGTGATATTATGTTGTATTCGGGATTATATATACTTCGAACCCGTCATTATATTTATCGGGATATTGTACAGAACCCGTTAATTATCTATGTAATTGATTTTCGTTAGCCTTGGTGGGCTTTAATACTTGTGCATTTATTTATGTTTTAATGTTTGGTTTATTATTGCTTCCGCGTCTCTGTCGTTTTATTTTGTTGTTTTTGAAACCCCGCCTAGTAATTGAGTAAATGCTTGCCGTTCGCCGGGTTTCGGTTCGGGTCGGATCCCATTTCGGCTTCGGGTCGGGCTTGGTGCGGGGCGTGCATTACCCGTTTGGGGCGCCCGCTACAGTTGGTATTAGAGCTTCTTTGGTCCAATGGCCTAAGCTCTGAATCGTCGTGTTTTGTTGGTTTGGTCGGTCGTTGTGTGCCGGTGTAACTTAGGGAATTGCACTCACCAGTGTTCAAGAACGCTTAGTGTTTGAATTGTCACGGATCTTTGTTGGATGATCAACAACAAAAGATCTTTTACAATCAAAACACTGGGATGGGCTTGGATATAGGTGGATGTGAAACTCAAGGTTGTACTTGCCATGCCTGGTTGTCTGTCGTGTCCGGTTGTGTCTAGGTCGTACGGCTTAGGACTTCTGTGGATTTGTGCAAATGTGCTAAGTGCTTATGTGAACACTAAGTGAAACATTACTTGCCTATGTGTTTATAGCTTTGCATGCTCACTTACCTGTCATGCATAACTGTTAATGGCTTTACAGGATGCCTCCACGTCGTTGTCCCTGTGGACAGTCTTCGTCATCTTCATTGACACCTCAGACCGATCTACCGATTCCAGCCAAAATTTTGGAAAAATTAAGACAGTTCATCGCTCATGCCCCTAAAGGAAATGCTGAGTAGGAAGCGTGGGCTCAATTTCTCAGATTCGAACCACCGCAATTTGAAGGTGCCCCGGATGACGCTATTGCCGAGGCATGGATATCGGCTCTAGAAAAGATTTTTAGGATTATGGAATATCCGGACCCTCTAAGTGTCGGGTTTGCTATTTATTTGATGCTTGGAGCTGCACAGGAATGGTGGAAACAGATTGAACAACGATGGGAACGCGAGCATGTAGTCCCGACTTGGGATCAGTTCTTGACTGAGTTCCGGGCTGAATACATTACGAGGATTGTTCGTCAGCAACACGAAAGTAAATTTCAGGCCCCCGTTCAGCCTATTCCTCCCCAACCTCAGGGATATCCACGACCTGTATGTGGATTTTGTAAGGGCCAGCATTTAGAGGCAAAATGTTGGAAGAAGAATGGACAGTGCTACGGATGTGGTAGCACCAATCACAGATTGAATGTATGCCCGAAGAAGAGACCGGTACCGCGGGGTACAGCATGTGACGTCCCCCACGCCACAACCCCCGGACCGAAACGAGCTCCCGAGCGATAGTTAAATACCACCACTCGAAAACCCGCCCCGGACAACGGGATTCCCACAATCTGGCAACAGCAACTCCCAACAACAGTACCAACATCAACAACAACAACAACAGCACCAACAAGTGGAAGCAATGAGCAAAATATCATATTTATATTCACACTGCCATCCGTGGCCAAAATAAACATTTATAAGTTCATTATCTATCACAAGTTATAACATCAACTCATTAAATATCCAACATCAGCATAACATGTCAAGTTTTCATGTAATCCAACATCATAAGTTCGATCCCCAAAACTAAATACATAAGACCGACTACAAGGACTGTACAAGCCTACAACGCTGCTGCCAGTACCTGACCGCTAACCTGAAGCATGAACCAAAACGGGATGTGAGTCAAACGAACTCAGTGAGGAGGGGAATATATATAATAATTAAAACATAAAACATATTTAATTCACGCTTTGGTTAATAGAGAAACGAATCTAGTGCCGATACTTTCTCTTTATAATTCATCAAAGCTTTGTGAATTAAATATTAAAGTAAAACATTCTAGAAAACATTTTTATTCCCGGCGAGAACGGGCCATCTCCTTATAACTCCCAAAAACATATCAAATATAATGAAATTCCTCCTCAATACCATTTGGCTTATCAAGGGAGCTACCCAAGATTTCACCATAACCGACTAATGGCGCCGGTGTAAGTACTATTCAGGCCAGACTACCTCCGACCAGCCCTGAACAATACCCTTTGATTATTTGTCAGGTTCATGAATACCTGCTTATAATCGGCGGACTATGAACCCAGCTTCAACCCAAGACGCACGTCTCCGGGTATCCGCCTGTCACATAATCCAGGGCCCAAACAGAAATACCCATGAGCGTCCTCAATGGGGTTAAGTATAAGTCATCTCGCGTTTCAAAATATTTTAATGGACCAAAAGGGTCTTTCGAGACAAGGTATGTAACCGCCTAGGGTATCCCGTCACGTTGCCGAGTTATCTCGAGGCATACGTGCAAGTCCCGAGACCAAATGTTACTTTTAGAATCAAAATAGTTCTCTTGTCCCTATTTTCAAACCATTTTGGAAAAGATATACATATATATCATTTTTATATCAAAACCTTTTTATTTCAAATATTGATAATATATAATTGAAATATAAAGGGGTAGGGCTTTCGCAAATATTTGTTCAAGCTTCAGTTAGAAAACATTTTACATCCTCACCTGTAGGTTTTACAAAAGGGGTTTCCAGCGACCTGAGATCAGTCCTGCGAGGTCCTACCTGTAATACACAGGCCTCGAGGTAAGACACGACTCGATAAATCAACCAAATACGACGCACGGCTATGAAATGCATTTTATGCTCAAAATAACATATTATGCATAAATGCATTTAAACACAATTAAGCTCATTCAAACACATTTGAACACAATCAAATACACATGCTATTAAGCTAAAATAGGCACACAAGTACTATGGAAGCTTGGGAAATAAAATTCAAAGGTTTGTGAATATTACACAAACCACCCCTCGTTAACTACTTTGCATAGCAAATCAACTCCAATTAATCCGAAACTTCCGGCATCACTTAGTTAATACATTTTAAGATTTTTGATGCCAAAAGAATCAAAAAAATGAAGCCAAATGCTCAAAAATCACTATTCATCAGCCCCTACCTATTTTTGCCAAACTTTCATTTTTCAATCCCAAACTCCACAAAACTTCACCAATTTGCTTAATATCATGAACCAACATGAATTCCCTAACCATTTAAGCATCTAAGAGCATTAGGCCAATATTGCACATTGATCAAATTTAATGAAAATTTCACAAAAGATGCTACAAGTAATCCATCACCAAACTAAGCTCATCAATCATTCATTCTAACATGCTTCTTCACCTCATCAACATATAAAACATTGAAACTCAAAGATTAGAGAGATTTACAACCTTACCTTGAAGGAGAAAATGGAGGAGAAAGGAGATGTAGAGAGCTTGTTTGCACAAATAGAAAGTAGAGGTTTGTTCCTTGGATGATAGAGCAACTTTTTGTAGCAAGAAAGGGGATGATTTTTGGTGCTTTGATGGGGGTTGAAAGTGGCGGTGGTGACTGGTGGAGTGATGGCCGAGAGATGAGAGGAAGAAGAAGAGAATGTTGCTTGAGAATAGTGTAGAAAGTTTGAGAGAGAAATGAGGTAATTAAATAAATATAAGTTATTTTGAAAAGTCAAAATTAGCTAGCAATTTATATAGATATTTATATATATATATATACATATATATTTGTATATGTTTGTATATATATATTGCATATATTTCAAATATAATATCATGTGATTCAAATATAATGACACAATTTTCATAAAATTTCAAAAACAACACTTCAAGTATAAACATAGTGTAGGGTAATTCAAATATAAAGATTCTTAATATGAAGTCTTCATATTATTCACATATAGAATCACCCATTAATTCATATAATTCACATAATTGCAAACAATGCACACAAGAGCAATTAGTCGGTAAACTCACGGAAGCGTTATAAAAATAGCGGGGCGTTACACAGCAGGCAATACTGAGGATGCACATCCAGCGAGTTCTACGAGGCCACTTACACAATCAGGGTCTTCTTCCGGAAAGAAAACCTCCTCGGTATATTCATCGAAACAGAATGTACTTCCGAAACCGCAAGGAAAGCCAGTATGTGGCTTTTGCCAAAGAGATCATCAAGAGTCAGAATGCCAAAAGAAGCAGGGACGTTGCTTCTCATGTGGAAGTCCGTCTCATCTTCGTACAAATTGGACGAGGAAAAAAATGTCGAGACGAGCCAAATGGATGAAGCTTGATTCTGTATGAACGATCCAGGTATATTGCATTGTCATGATATTCATCCTAAATTAATTTAATTTCATATTATGTGAATTTAAAAATTATGTGCGTTAGGTTTATAATATTATACATGTGATTTCGATGTTATTATTCGTGTTTAAATTTTGTGAAGTTTGTGTGATTTTAATCACACGAACTGCCTCTGTATGCCTTGCACGGTCTCGCCACACGCCGTGACGAGACCCTGTGCACTTATCTCACACGGCCTTGTTGCACCCTGTGCGAGAGGCCGTGCGCATTTCTTCCAGGTTTTAAAATGGTCAGTAGCTTCTCATTTCGCACACAACCCTCATTCCTTTCTCCTTTTTCATGCGAGAAGTTCCCCATTTTTTTCCCCAAATTCATCCCACCTTTGAGCACGTCTAATTCTCGATCTAGCCGACGGATTTTCGTGAGATTTGGAAGGTGTGTTGTCTGCAGCAAGTTCTTGGTATTGTTGAAATTTGGGCTTGATCCGTTATACCGATCTCACACAATCTTCGCCCGAAGTAGCGCACGCCAAGTGTTCGGTAAAAGTCTCAAGTGAAAAATTTGCAACTTATTCCTTCAATTCACAACAACTCCAACTCTAATATGGAAGGTGCTCGTGAAGCTCGTGGTGGACGTCAGGCAAGGGAATTACCCGACATAGCGGCACCGGAAGGTTACCAAGTGGATTTGGGTAATGAAGACGATCAAGATGTCTTCAACCGGTTAATGGAACGACCGGTTAGAGCTACGCAATTTCTAGATATGGAGGCTATGTACCAATTGGGTCTTGGCGAAGGGATCTCTCGTTACATCGACAACATTGGGTGGGCTAATTTTTGGAGTATTCAAAGGCCATCCTATCGCCGCCTCACTTGTGAATTTTTAAGCTCTCTTAAGGGCGCGGCATTTCTGGACGACATCGAGATGCCGATCGGAATCCACTTCCGAGCGTTCAACCGAGACTATACGCTTTCATATCGGCAGTTGTCCGAGTATTTTCAGTTGGATGTTACGGCACCTAGAAGACGTGCCGACGGATGGAATCAAGCCGAGGCTTGGAGACGTATCTCTACCTCCACCGAAATATTTAACTCCGGCGTATCCAAGGCCACGATGCTCATCACCACTCAATTGAGAATTTTGCATAGAGCCATGTCTCGATCGGTTCTAGCCAGAGGAGACAGTCCGGGAGCGGTGAACACCGAAGATTGTCTCATACTCGATCATATGGTGCGAGGGGTCAGGTTCAACCCCATCTCGTACATGATGGACCATATGATGTATATCTCCACTCGGTCGAGAGGAGAGATTCGAGTTGGCTCCTACATCACCGCCATTCTGGAGTGTGCCCAAGTGGAAGGGCTCGATACCCAGGTTCCCGTTGGAGGTTCGACCTCAATTAGCTACGGCACTCTAGCTCAAATGGCAATCTGCACGAAGGGTCCAAGGCGGAACAACCCATATATTCTGGTAGATGGACTACCTTTATGGGAAGCTGACCAAGGGGATGCTCCCGAAGAAGGACCCTCAGACCCAGAGGTCCGAGAACAGGCTCAGCATATCTACTCCCAGCTGATAAGTCAGGATGCCTCTATTCTTGAGTCTTCACATGGCAGAAGAAGCACTCAGCATCAGAAGTCGATAGACCTGCAACAATTTTATTCAGAGTTCACTGACTACCGACGTGTGACTGATGAGAGATTTTCCCAGCAGGAGAGGCAGATCAATGAGGGCTTTGCAGGCAGAGCTTCAGAGATCCATATCAGAGATGCAGAGGTCACTATCTGAGCAGCTGGATCAGTATTTCCGCCGTGGTCCTGACGAGCCTTGAGCTATCTATTTTATTTTCTTCTTTCTCGTTAACTTTGTTTAGGATTTGATGTAATTTTATATTTTGTATGACTCTGAATTTTAATTTGGAATATTAAGTGCTTTAAGTGTTTATTATTGAATGATGTTTTATTATGTGAATTAATTGCATTTGAATGTTCGATTTAATTCGAGTTATTAGAATTTCTGTTATGCTCCTCTTAACTAACTCCGAGACCGGAAAAGAATCTGAGGACAAATTCTTCTGAAGAGGGGAATATTGTAACGACCCGAAAATTTGATTTTTCAATTCGGTATATTTTATTCGAGTAATTGTGCAAATTATTATTTTATTTAATATTTATTCGGAGATTTTAGAATAATTTCGTAAATGAGTGAATTTAGGTGTTTAAATCACGAATTGTCAATGTGCGTTTAATTATATGAATTTTGACTGTAATTACGTATTATTTGGACAACGTGAGTTTTCAAACTTATTTTATAAAATTACGATTTTACCCCCTTCGATTTTTAGACCTAGTCAACTTAATTGACTAAGTCAATCTCTCTCACCTCACACTCTCGTTCAACATCGGCAAGAAAGAAAGAGAGAAAAGAAAAGAGAAGGAAAAAGAGAAAGAGAAGGAAGAGATTTCAATCGATCGTCCCGACGGATTTTCGAATCGTTTACGCCTACGAATTCCTCGCGATGTTTTCTACGAGTAAGCTTCTAACGATTCTCTCGTTTAATGTCTTCTATACTTCGTTTTTCTCGTTTTTGTGAATAGTAGGTATTATTAGGTTTTATGTGATTTTATAGAATTTGTGGATGGAATTTTGTGATTATCGTTTCTATATATAGATTATATGTTGTAGATGATTATATGTCAAAATTAGAGTATGATTTGCATGTCAAAGTGAATAAATGTTGAATTAGGATTGATTTTCGCGTATTGGGTTTGATGTTCTGCATGTTCTGCTCAATTTTTACGCACACGGGCCATGCACACGGGGTGTGGCAAGCCCGTGTGGGTGTACACGGCCTCTTGCACGGCCGTGCAAGAGACCGTGCATGTTTGGAATGGTGCAGAGGCTGTGCACACGGCCTTGAGGCCGTGTGCATGAGGCCGTGCATGTTCGTCCGATTGTGCATGGCCTCGGCACACGGCCGTGCACAAGCCCGTGTGGCCTGGTCGAACAGTGCCCTGACCTTCTGTAAGTCAGGGCCCGTTTTGCACTACGGGTCCCTCCGAGACTCGTCTTTTCCGAATTCTTTCTTCGCTCGTGTATTCAATATATATGAAATAGATATGAATTGCGTGATTTATGAATTTACGACATGTTCGGGTATATGAATAGTGCGTTTTATGTTTTCGTTAAATTTGCTAACTTTTGCATGTGAAGTCCAATTTTTCTGAAATTCGAATGCGTACTCCTTTATGATATCTTAAGCATGTCCGTAAAGTTTCGTTACATTTGGACTTGATTTGCATTTTTAAATTTGAGAATTACTCTGTTTTCGTTTGATAATTTGAACTTAAGTGCTTGATTTGATTGTGTAACGTACTCCTACGTGTTTTAATATTCTCGTATAAGCCGTGCATCGTCCTTAATCTTAATTGGTTGTGTCCTGGTATTTTTGCAGACGATACTCTCGTGGAGTAGCGTCGGTTCTTGATTTTTGCTCTTATTTTGAATTGCCAACAGGTGAGGCTTTCCTTTTCTGTTTCCAGTATTAATACGTATATATATAAATAAGCCTCTCCCGGTATAAGCCACGTTTATGTTTTGTTTTCACACCGTTTATATATATACTTAATAGATATTTATGATTATTATGTTTATGTGATTTATCGAAAATGATTTGTAGTCTTTGAAATGTTTACGAAAGAGACATGTAAAACCTTTTGTTTTCTAAGGCGAACTTTGGCCTTCGGCCTCGCATATGACATGTCTCGAACGGTCTTTTGGCCAACCCGAAATGATTTGAAAAGCAAGTTGTGATATGTATGCATGTTTGTTTGGGCCTGGAGTAACAGCGATAGGACGAAGTCGGTAGACGTCGGGTCTACGGCGTAAATCCTATGGTTTCCTCCATTTGGGAGCTCGGGGTGAGGCCGAAGTGGCAGCCCTTTGAGTACCTGAATTATTGCCGTATGATATGAGTAGTTCGGGTTTGCAGTCCGGCTACATTGGAGGAATAAGGGTGGTTTCCGGTTTTATGTTTTGGAAATTAGAGTTCAGGGCTCGACTCGCCGAGTCATATGATAAGTTATGTTTTATGTTAAATCACCACCCGATTACGAAAATCTTTCTTTTATGTTGATTTCTTTTAATTATAAAATTGGTGATTTATTTTCCGTTTTATTATATACATTATTATTCCCTCCTCACTTAGTCGTTTGACTAACCCCCTCTGTTTTACCCCTATATTGGTTTCAGGATATTAGGCGGGATTCGTCGTCGTCGTCGTCGTAGAGTTGTAGTTATTTTCTCATGTATATTCCTTTTCACCGTTTAGATATTATTTAAGTTTTACGATTTTAGAAAATTGTGATATTATGTTGTATTCGGGATTATATATACTTCGAACCCGTCATTATATTTATCTAGATATTGTATAGAACCCGTTAATTATCTATGTAATTGATTTTCGTTAGCCTTGGTGGGCTTTAATACTTGTGCATTTATTTATGTTTTAATGTTTGGTGTAACGCCCCGCTATTTTATAACGCTTCGGTACGTTTACCGACGAATTGCTCTTGTGTGTATTATTTGCAAATTATGTGATTATGTGAATTATATGAATTAATGTGTGATTCTATATGTGAATAATATGATGAATTCATAAGAATTTTTATATTTGAAATTTACTTCACACTATGTTATATTTGAAGTGTTGTATTTGAAATCTTATGAAATTATGTCAATTATATTTGACTTGTATGATATTAATCTTGAAATATACATAAATATATATATGCAAATATATACATAAATATCTACACAAATATATATACAAGTATATACATATAGCTAGCTAATTTTGACTATTCAAAATAACTTATATTTATTTAATTATCTCATCTTTTCTCCAAATTTCTACACTATTCTCAAGCAACTCATCTTCAACCTCTCTCTCTCTCTCACTCTCGGCACTCTCACTCACCTCTCACGACCACCATTGTCATCTTCAACAATCACCAAAAATCATCCCCTCTCTTGCTACAAAAAGTTGCTCTTTCATCTAAGGAACAAGCCTCTACTTTCTATTTTTGCAAACAAGCTCTTAATTCCTCAATCTTTTCAATTCCCCTCTTCAAGGTAAGGTTTCAATTCTCTTAATTCTTTGGTTTTTAATGTCTCATATGTTGATGAAGTGAAGAAGCATGTTAGAATGAATGATTGATGAGCTTAGTTTGGTGATTGATTACATGTAGTATCTCTTGTGATTTTTCACATAAATTTGATTATTATGCAATGTTGGATTGATGAATTTAGATGCTTAGATGTCCAAATGGATTGGTAATTCATGTTAGTTCATGATATTAAGCTAATTGGTGAAGTTTTATGGAGTTTGGAGTTGAAAAATGAGAGTTTGGCAAAATATGTAGGGGCTGATGAATAGTGATTTTTGAGCATTTGGCTTCATTTTTTGATTCTTTTGGCATCAAAAATCCTTAAATATAGTAGCTAAGTGATGCCGGAAATTTCGGATTAATCGGAGTTGATTTGCTATGCAAAGTATTAAACGAGGGGTGGTTTGCGTAATATTTACAAACCTTTGAATTTTGGTTTCCAAGCTTCCATATTACTTGAATGCTTAGTTTAGCTTCATATCATGTATGTTTGATTGTGTTTGAATGCATTTGAATGAGCTTAGTTGTATTTAAGTGCATTTATACATAATATGTTATTTTGAGCATAAAATGCATTTCATTGCCGTGCGTCTTATTTGGTTGATTTATCGAGTCGTGTCTTACCTCGAGGCCTGTGTATTACAGGTGGGACCTCGCGGAGCTGATTTTCGAGTTCTCGTGTATCTTTTCTTAAGCCTACAGGTGAGGATGTAAAATGTTTTCTAACTGGAGTATGAACAAATATTTGCGAAAACCCTACCCCTTTATATTTCAATTATGTGTTATCAATATTTGAAATAAAAAGGATTTGATATAAAATGATATATATGTATCTTTTCTAAAATGGTTTTAAAATAGAGACAAGAGAACTATTTTGTTTTTAAAAGTAACATTTGGTCTCGGGACTTGCGCGTATGCCTCGAGTTATTCGGCAACGTGTCGAGAAACCCTAGACGGTTACATACCTTGTCTCGAACGACTCTTTTAGTCAATCAAAACATTTATAAAGCGAGATTATTGTTCCTTCGACCCTATTGAGGACGCTCTTAGGGTATATTTGGGCCCTGGATTATGTGAGAGGCGGATACCCGGAGACGTGCGTCTAGGGTTGAAGCCGGGTTCATAATCCACCGATTATAAACAGGTTTAACTAGTAACCTGATAAATAATCAAAGGGTATTATTCATGGCTGGTCGGAGGTAGTCTAGCCTGAATAATACTTACACCGGCGCCATTAGTCGGGTATGGCGGAATTTTGGGTAGCTCCCTTGATAAGCCAAACGGTGTTATGGGATTTCATTATAATTGATATGTTTTTGGGAGTTATAAGGAGATGGCCCGTTCTCGCCGGGAATAAAAATGTTTTCTAAAATGTTTTAAATTAATATTTAGTTCACAAAGCTTAGCTGAATTGTAAAAGAGCTTATCGGCACTAGATTTGCTTTTATCAACCTAAGTGTGAATTAAATATGCTTTTATTATATACATATATTTCCCTCCTCACTGGGTTCGTTTGACTCACATCCCGTTTTGGTTCATGCTTCAGGTTAGCGGTCAGGTACTGGCAGCAGCATTGTAGGATCATCAGTCTTTGGAGTCAGTTATATATATTTTTTTTGTTAGCTGAACTCAATGATATATATTTTGTCATGTTAAATATAATGTGGTTGAGACGTGAATGAATATGAAACTTGATGACAGTTTGAAATGATGAATCTGATGGGATTATGATATATATATGTTGATATCATGCTATTGATATGATGATACTTGATTCCGCTACGTTAATGTTATATTGCTGTTGTTGTTGTTGTTGATGTTGATATTGTTGTTGGGGAGTTGCTGTTGCCAGATTGTGGGAATCCCGTTGTCCGGGGCGGGTTTTCGAGTGGTGGTATTTAACTATCGCTCGGGGACTCGTTTCGGTCCGGGGGTTGTGGCGTGGGGGACGTCACATTTGGTTTATTATTGCTTCCGCGTCTCTGTCGTTTTATTTTGTTGTTTTTGAAACCCCGCCTAGTAATTGAGTAAATGCTTGCCGTTCGCCGGGTTTCGGTTCGGGTCGGATCCCATTTCGGCTCCCGGTCGGGCTTGGTGCGGGGCGTGCGTTACCTGTTTGGGGCGCCCGCTACACACGGCCGTGCACAAGGCCGTGTGGCCTGGTCGAACAGTGCCCTGACCTTCTGTAAGTCAGGGCACATTTTAGCCTACGGGTCCCGCTTCGGCTCGTCTTTTCCGAATTCGTTCTTCGCTCGTGTATTCGATGTATATGAAATAGATAGGAATTGCATGATTTATAAATTTACAACATGTTCGGGTATATGAATAGTGTGTTTTAAGTTTTCGTCAAATTTTCCAACTTTTGCATGTGAAGTCCGATTTTCCCGAAATTCAAATGCATACTCCTTTATGATATTTTAAGCATGTCCGTAAAGTTTCGTTGTATTTGGACTTGATTTACATTTTTAAATGCATGAATTACTCTGTTTTCGTTTGAGAATTTGAACTTAAGTGATTGATTTAATTGTACAACGTGCTCCAATGTGTTTTAATACTTTCGTATAAGCCGTGCGTCGTCGTTAGTCTTAATTGGTTGTGTCTTGGTATTTTGCAGACGATACTCCCGTGGAGTAGCGCCAGTTCTTGTTTTTGCTCTACTTTTGCATAGCCAGGTGAGGCTTTCCGTTTCTGTTTTCAGTATTATTATGTATATATATAAATAAGCCTCTCCCGATATAAGCCACATTTATGTTTTGTTTTCACACCGTTTATATATATATACTTAATAGATATTTATGATTATTATGTTCATTTGATTTATCGAAAATGATTTAATATGAAAAGTACTACGTATAGACTTTGAAATGTTTACGAAAGAGACATGTAAAACCTTTTGTTTTCTAAGGCGAACTTTGGCCTTCGGCCTCGCATATGACATGTCTCGAACGGTCTTTTGACCAACCCGAAATGATTTGAAAAGCGAGTTATGATATGTATGCATGTTTGCTTGGGCCCAGAGTAAGAGCGATAGGACGAAGTCGGTAGACGTCGGGTCTACGGCGTAAATCCTATGGTTTCCTCCATTTGGGAGCTCGGGGTGAGGCCGGAGTGGCAGCCCTTTGAGTACCTGAGTTATTCTCGTCAGTTATGAGTAGTTCGGATTTAGCGGTCCGTCTACATTGGAGGCATAAGGGTGGTTTCCGGTTTTTATGTTTGGATATTGGAGTTAAGGGCTCGACTCGCCGAGTCATATGATATGTTATGCTTTATGTTAAATCACCACCCGATTACGAAAACCTTTCTTTTATGTTGATTTCTTTTAAGTTTAAAATTGGTGATTTATTTCCGATTTATAATATACGTTATTATTCCCTCCTCACTTAGTCGTTTGACTAACCCCCTCTGTTTTACCCCTGTACTGGTTTCAGGATACTAGGCGGGATCTTCGTCGTCGTAGGCGTCGTAGAGTTACATTATTTTTGCTCATGTATAACTCTTTCCCGTATAGCTTTTATTTATATGTTTTACGATATTAGGGATTTATTACTTTAAGTTGTATTCGGGATTATGTATATATTGAACCCGTTATTATAATTATCGGGATATTGTATCGAACCCGTTTGTTATTTAATTAATTGAATTTCGTTAGCCTTGGTGGGCTTTAATACTTGTGTAATTATTTATGCTTTAATGTTTCGTTTATTTCGCTTCCGCACTTCTGTCCTCTTGTCTTTTCGTTGTTTTGAAACCCCCGCGTAGTTATTGAGTAAATGCTTGCCGTTCGTCGGGTTTCGGTTCGGGTCGGATCCCATTTCGGTTCCGGGTCGGGACTCGGTGCGGGGCGTGCGTTACCCGTTTGGGGCGCCCGCTACAGTTGGTATCAGAGCTAGATTGGTCCAATGGCCGAAGCTCTGAATTGTCGTGTCCAGTTGTGTCTAGGTCGTACGGCTTAGGGTTGTGTGATTGTGACAACGTGATTATGTGAATTTAATTTCTCTACGTGTTACAGCTTTCCATAATCACTTATTATCATGCATGTTTGGTATTGAATGTGCAGAATGCCTCCTCGCCGTGAACCGCCAGGTCCGCCTCCAGGTGTTCCGACACCAGCACAGTTTATGGAAGCCTTAGGACAATTCATGGTTCATACTAACCGAGCAACGCCACCATGCCCCCGAGAATGATATGGGAAGGTTTCTTAAGCTCAACCCTCCGCAGTTCGAGGGTGCACCGGATGATGTGATTGCCGAGGCTTGGATATCGGCGATGGAGAAGAGGTTCCGAGTTATGGAGTGTCCGGACCCTAAGAGGGTCGCATTGGCAGTTTATCAGATGACTGGAGCTGCACAGGACTGGTGGGCCCGTATCGAACAGAGATGGCAGCGTGAGCATGTGGTCCCGACTTGGGATCAATTCTTGGTTGAGTTTCGGGCCAAGTATATTCCGTTGGTGGTCCGACAATGACGTGAGCGAGAGTTCCTGGCTCTCAAGCAGGGTACTTCTACCGTTGACCAGTACGAGGCTCATTTCTCCAGGCTTATCATTCACTGCTCGTATATGGTTGACGACGAATAGAGGGAGACTCGACAGTTCATTGAGGGATTGTCGAATGAGATTCGTATGCATATGCTCGGGAACAGACTCCAGTACTACTCCGATGCAGTCGAGACGGCACTTTCTATAGAGTCCGATCTCCGACAGATGAGACCGACATCTGCACTTGCCCCCGCAGCCGCCAAGAGTTTCGCTTCTGGCTCGAAGAGGCCATTTATTCCGTCTGGGTCCTCTTCTGGGAAGCAGCCATTCAGGAGCGCCGTTCAGCCTGCTCCTCCCCGACCTCAGCTTGCTCCTCCTCGAGCTCAGGGATTTCCACGGCCAGTATGTGGATTTTGTCAGGGCCCGCATTTAGAGGCCAAGTGTTGGAGGAAGAATGGTCTTTGTTACGGATGTGGTAGCGCCGATCACAGAATAGGTGAATGCCCGAGGAAGAGACCGGTACAGTAGGGAGCCGCTCAACCTCAGGCATATGCTCGTGTGTACGCCTTGGAAGGCGATGCAGAGGATGCTGTTGTAGATCCGACTGACGTGGTGGAAGGTACTATATATATAAATGGCATCCCCATACATGCATTATACGACTCGGGTGCTTCACACTCATTTATTGCGCCTGCTGTTTCCTTATCTGTGCATGCGCCTGTTTCCTTGCTTGATTATGTGTTAGTGGTTGGTTCGCCGTTGGGTTCGAAGGTTATTGCGAACCGAGCACTTAAGCGTTGTCTAATCATCATCGAGGGTATCGAATATCTGGCTGATTTGATTGAGTTGCCGATGAAGAAATATGGGGTTATTCTCGGAATGGATTGGTTGTATGAGCATCGGGCGAAGGTTGATTGTTTCGAGAAGAAGGTTATTCTGGGTTCTAATGAGGTTAAGGGTTTCCGATCAGGAGAAGGTCCGTATATTTCAATGATGGAAGCCAAGAAGCTCGTTCAGAAAGAAGAAGCGACGTGCTTTATAGCTTACCTTCTCAACCGCCGGAAGGACCAGACGAAGATCGAAGAAACGTCCGTGGTCAATGAATTCATCGACGTGTTTCCTGAGAATTTGGAATTCTTGCCACCGGATCGGGATATAGAGTTCGTGATTGATCTAGTTCCGGGAGCCGAGTCCTATTCGAAGTCGCCGTACCGAATGGCTCCTGCAGAGTTGAAAGAATTGAAAAACCAACTCGATGAACTTCTTTCTATTGGATATATCCGACCGAGTGCCTCGCCTTGGGGTGCTCTAGTCTTGTTCGTGAAGAAGAAGGATAGTACACTTCGCATGTGTATCGATTACCGAGAATTGAACAGGATGACAGTGAAGAACAAGTATCCTCTACCACATATCGAGGAATTGTTCGACTTGCTACAAGGATCGAGGGTTTATTCCAAGCTCGATCTCAGACAAGGATGTTACTAGCTCCGTATCCGATCAGAGGATATCCTGAAGACAGCTTTCAACACCCGATACGGACATTTCGAGTTTGTGGTCATGCCATTTGGACTCACGAATGCCCCAGAAGCTTTTATGGACATGATGCACAGAATTTTCCGTCCGTACCTCGACAAGTTCGTCGTTATTTTCATTGACGACATATTAGTGTTCTCGAAGTCCGAAGAAGAACACGCTGAACACCTCCAGATTGTGCTCCAAGCTTTGAGAGAGCACCAATTATTCGCTAAGTTCAGCAAATGCGAATTCTGGATTGACCGAGTGACCTTCCTAGGTCATGTCATATCTGGAACGGGAATCGAGGTAGATCCTTCGAAGATTGAGACAGTGCTGGATTGGGAGAGACCTAAAACTCCTACAGAGATCCGTAGTTTCTTGGGTTTAGCAGGATACTACAGACGTTTCGTCAAGGATTTCTCTAAACTTGCAGGCCCGTTAACAGCATTGACGAAGAAAGAAGCTAAGTTTGAGTGGTCAGCCAAATGTGAAGCTAGTTTTCAGGAGCTCAAGAAGAGATTGACCACAGCTCCAGTA
Source organism: Verbena officinalis (assembly GCA_958496215.1). Lineage (NCBI taxonomy): Eukaryota > Viridiplantae > Streptophyta > Magnoliopsida > Lamiales > Verbenaceae > Verbena > Verbena officinalis. The sequence goes on along the minus strand of OY292385.1, from coordinate 32,973,999 downwards.
TTGATCCTGCCCGAGGGTTCTAAAGGATTTGTCGTGTATGCAGATGCGTCACACGAAGGATTAGGTTGTGTGTTAATGCAGAATGGGAAAGTTATAGCTTATGCATCGAGGAAGCTAAAACTAGCTGAAGAGAACTATCCCACTCACGACCTTGAGCTAGCCGCCGTGGTATTTGCATTATTGAAATGGCGTCATTACCTTTACGGCATCACGTTTGACATCTTCACAGATCATAAGAGCCTTCAGTATTTGTTTACTCAGATGGAATTGAACAAACGACAGTGCCGTTGGATGGAATTATTTGAGGATTACGATTGCAAGATTCAGTATCATCCCGGAAAGGCGAATGTCGTAGCCGATGCACTAAGCCGGAAGGCAAGCATAGCCCAGCTAGAGGCTAAGTTAGAGGGAGTTCACATCAGTTCCTAGGCCCATGTTCACAGCATATCGATCCAGTCAGAGTTGGGTCGAAAGATCCGAGATGTTCAGGCTACTGATGAGTGGACTCAGAGACAGATAGTTCACATCGCAGCTGATCCAGAGACTCAGTTTGGTGTGGACGACACAGGAATTCTCCGCTACAAGTCCCGAGTTTGTGTTCCGGAGAGTCTGAGGAAAGAGATTCTCGATGAGGCTCACAACACACCTTACACAGTTCATCCAGGTGGAAGTAAGATGTATCAGGATCTGAAAGAATTATTCTGGTGGAGAGGTATGAAGAGAGACGTAGCTGATTACGTCAAGAGATGCTCGACTTGTCAGCAGGTTAAGGTTGAACATCAAAGACCGGGAGGTTTGCTTGAGCCACTACCGATTCCTACATGGAATTGGGAGGGTATTGCCATGGACTTCATATCTGGTTTGCCTAAAGTTAGAGGTGGCTACGATAGCATTTGGGTGATTATCGACCGACTGTCCAAGAGTGCTCATTTTCTACCGATCAACATGTCGTACAAAGTGGATAGGTTGGCAGAGATTTATCACCGAGAGATTGTCAAGCTTCATGGGATTCCGTCTACGATAGTATCTGACAGAGACGCTCGATTTACTTCCCGTTTGTGGCAGCAACTTCAAGAACGAATGGGAACGATGCTGACTTTCAGTACAGCCACACATCCGCAGATAGATGGTCAGTCAGAGAGGATGATCAGATATCTCTGTGATATGCTTCAAGCTTGTGCCTTGGATTTTCGCAACAATTGGCACGACCAGTTGCCTCTGATCGAGTTTGCCTACAACAACAGTCATCAGTCTACGATCGGAATGGCACCTTACGAAGCATTGTATAGCAGAAAGTGTAGGTCCCCGTTGTTTTGGGATCTTGAAGATTGGCGATGGACGAAGGATGATAAGGAACGAGGAACTCCTCCAAAGTTTCTCCAAAATGCCATCGACCGTATCCAGATCATTCGGCAGAGAATGAAAGCAGCTCAGGATCGAAAAAAGAGCTATGCCGATAACCGTCGCCGACCGTTGGAATTTGAGGTTGGTGACAAAGTATTCCTCAAAGCTTATCCTCGAAAGGGATTCACCCGAATTGGAAAAGGAGGAAAGTTGAGTCCGAGATTTTTGGGTCCCTATGAGATTCTAGAGAGGATTGGGAACGCAGCTTACAGGTTAGACTTGCCGCCAAGCCTAACTGGGATTCACAACGTCTTTCATGTTTCCCAACTCCGAAAGTACTTCCCAAATGAGTCCGAGATCCTTCCTGTTGAGGATATTGAACTGGAACCGGATTTGACCTTTGTGTCGAAGCCGGTGAAGATATTGGATAAGAAGACTCAAACTCTGCGCAACCGAGAGATTTCTCTTGTCAAAGTCCTTTGGAGAAATCAGACAACCGAAGAAGCTACATGGGAAACCGAGGACAAGATGCGCAAGTTTCATCCGGAATTATTTCAGCCGGACGAGTAGAATCTGGGGGCCAGATTCTCCTAAGGAGCGGTGATTGTAACGCCCCGAAAATCCGAATTTTAATATGGTACGTCCGAATCGAATATTTGCGCAATTTATTATTTTATTTGATATTTATTATGTAATTTTAGAATTATTTCGAATATGAATGAATTTTTATATTTAAATTTTTAATTGTCAATGTGCGTTTAATAATATGAATTTTGACTGTAATTACATGTTATTTGGACAACGTGAGTTTTTGCACTTATTTGGCGAAATTACTAAAATGCCCCTTCGACTTTAAAACCCTAGTCAAGATTGACTAAGTCTCATCTCTCCCTCTCAATTCCATTCACGCAACACTCAGCAAGAAAGAAAGAAGAGAAAAGAAAAAGAAAGAAAAAGAGAAGGAAGAAGAAAGAGATTCCAACGATCGTCCCGACTTCAATTCCCGACGGATTTTTGAGCCGTTTACGTCTACGAACTCCTCGCGATCTCTTCTACGAGTAAGACTTTCATGATTCTTTCGTTTTATGTCTCGTATGCTTCGTATTTCTTATTTTTGATAATAGTTGTAGAATTTAGGTTTTATTCAATTTTGATAGTAATCGTGGATAATTTTCCTGTTTATCGTTTCTATATGTAGATTATATGTTGTAGATGATTATATGTGAGAATTAGGGAGTGATTTGCATGATTTATCGATTAAATGTTGATTTTTGAAATGAATTCGCGTATGTCTTTGTTGTCTGCGTGTTTCTGCTCAATCTGGACACACACGGGCTTTGCACACGGGGTGTCGCAAGGCCGTGTGGGGTTACACGGCCTCTTGCACAGCCGTGCAAGAGACCGTGCGTGTGGTGAATTGCACACGGGCTGGTGCACACGGCCTTGAGGCCGTGTGCATGAGGCCGTGCGTGTTGCTTGATTGTGCACGGCCTCGGCACACGGCCGTGCACAAGGCCGTGTGGCCTGGTCTAACAGTGCCTTGACCTTCTGTAAGTCAGGGCACATTTTAGCCTACGGGTCCCGCTTCGGCTCGTCTTTTCCGAATTCTTTCTTCGCTCGTGTATTCGATATATATGAAATAGATAGGAATTGCATGATTTATGAATTTATAACATGTTCGGGTATATGAATAGTGTGTTTTAAGTTTTCGTCAAATTTTCCAACTTTTGCATGTGAAGTCCGATTTTCCCGAAATTCGAATGCGTACTCCTTTATGATATTTTAAGTATGTCCGTAAAGTTTTGTTGCATTTGGACTTGATTTACATTTTTAAATGCATGAATTACTCTGTTTTCGTTTGAGAATTTGAACTTAAGTGATTGATTTAATTGTATAACGTGCTCCTATGTGTTTTAATACTTTCGTATAAGCCGTGCATCGTCGTTAGTCTTAATTGGTTGTGTCTTGGTATTTTGCAGACGATACTCCCGTGGAGTAGCGCCAGTTCTTGTTTTTGCTCTACTTTTGCATAGCCAGGTGAGGCTTTCCGTTTCTGTTTCCAGTATTATTATGTATATATATAAATAAGCCTCTCCCGATATAAGCCACGTTTATGTTTTGTTTTCACACCGTTTATATATATATACTTAATAGATATTTATGATTATTATGTTCATTTGATTTATCGAAAATGATTTGATATGAAAAGTACTACGTATAGACTTTGAAATGTTTACGAAAGAGACATGTAAAACCTTTTATTTTCTAAGGCGAACTTTGGTCTTCGGCCTCGCATATGACATGTCTTGAACGGTCTTTTGACCAACTAGAAATGATTTGAAAAGCGAGTTATGATATGTATGCATGTTTGTTTGGGCCCGGAGTAAGAGCGATAGGACGAAATCGGTAGACGTCGGGTCTACGGCGTAAATCCTATGGTTTCCTCCATTTGGGAGCTCGGGGTGAGGCCGGAGTGGCAGCCCTTTGAGTACCTGAGTTATTCCCGTCAGTTATGAGTAGTTCGGATTTAGCGGTCCGTCTACATTGGAGGCATAAGGGTGGTTTCCGGTTTTTATGTTTGGATATTGGAGTTAAGGGCTCGACTCGCCGAGTCATGTGATATGTTATGTTTTATGTTAAATCACCACCCGATTACGAAAACCTTTCTTTTATGTTGATTTCTTTTAAGTTTAAAATTGGTGATTTATTTCTGATTTATAATATACGTTATTATTCCCTCCTCACATAGTCGTTTGACTAACCCCCTCTGTTTTACCCCTTTACTGGTTTCAGGATACTAGGCGGGATCTTCGTCGTCGTAGGCGTCGTAGAGTTACATTATTTTTGCTCATGTATAACTCTTTCCCGTATGGCTTTTATTTATGTGTTTTATGATATTAGGGATTTATTACTTTAAGTTGTATTCGGGATTATGTATATATTGAACCCGTTATTATAATTATCGGGATATTGTATCGAACCCGTTTGTTATTTAATTAATTGAATTTCGTTAGCCTTGGTGGGCTTTAATACTTGTGTAATTATTTATGCTTTAATGTTTCGTTTATTTCGCTTCCGCACTTCTGTCCTCTTGTCATTTCATTGTTTTGAAACCCCCGCCTAGTTATTGAGTAAATGCTTGCCGTTCGCCGGGTTTTGGTTCGGGTCGGATCCCATTTCGGTTCTGGGTCAGGACTCGGTGCGGGGCGTGCGTTACCCGTTTGGGGCGCCCGCTACAAGAACCTTGGTGGTCCGCGATGGTGGCGCCGCCTGAAACGTCGCCGGAGCTCCACCAACACTGCGCTTGAAAAATGGCCGTATCTCCGCCGTCGGTGGTCGGATGGACTCAAGACCACCGCCAATGGATTCCTCTCGTCGAAATGGTTCAGACCCGACCAGTTTCAAGTCTCTCCGTCGCCAGAAAAGTCAGATCGGAGAAATGTGCCGCCGTTCGGTTCTCCCGCTGTTTCGCCGTCGTCGCTGCTCCGATGGCCGGGAAAATAGTACGGTTGGATTCGTCTTGTCGACACGGTCGTCTGGACATATGATTCGTCGAATTCCGACAACGTTGCAAAAATCATGTTTGGGGGAGAATGGCTCGTCGTTCGATGATTGTCGGTGTGTGTGTGGTTTCTAAATATGGAAGGTTACTATATATATTTTTCGAAAAATGAGACAAAAATGCGAAGTCTCGGAATTATGCGTACTTAGTGTCAAAATGACCGTAATGAAAAGCTTAACAAGGTTTGAGGTTCGTTTCATGAAAATTCGGGCATTTACAAAAAGTCAATAACGAGTGGGGTCAAAGTGTAAATAATTTTGGGCCAAAAATGCAATATTTTGGAAATATAATTTTATGAATAATATTTGGAACCTTGATGAAATACATCTTTAAGACATTGGATTCCAGTCCAACGTGCACTGTTAAATTACTAGATTCGATTAAACGAGCTAAAAGTATAAATTTACCAAATTGACCCTAGTTAGTGACAAAACGATGCAAATATAATTCTTATTAATGCTGTGAGTTTTAAAAGCCAAATTAATGGTTATGAAAAATTCTTTAAATGCAAGAGTTGGAAAACATGTAATTATAAAAGACGTCGGGACCATAAACGGTCTGTATCTCGATAAATGTGCTAATTCTGAGCTTGGGAATTATGGGTCGTCACACAACTAGATCACGTCTATGCCTACAATATGATGCTATCCAATGCAATAATTTTCAATCCCAAACTTGTTGCAGTAGTGGTGCATAACCCCAAACTCAAATTGATGAGAAACTGGGAATTAATATCTTACATATACACCATCCATGAAAAAGAAATTTTACATTTGAGATATCAACGTAATTTTGGTATTTCAAATAGACGTGCGAGGATACTTCTGTCCATTAAGAATGATGATTTTTTTGTGGTGGGTAACCCAAATCTTATATTAGGTTGCTAAGGAGTGAATAATGTGAGGAATTGGTTTAATTGGTGATAAACTGGATGTGGTTAGCAATGTTGACATGAGTGATCTAAGCCCAAGGCATGAGAGAATGAAGTGTAAATATAACTCAGTTTCGGGATAGTCAAACAACTAGATCACATCTATGCCTGCAATATGATGCTATCCAATGCAATAATTTTCAATCCCAAACACGTTGCAGTAGTGGTGCATAACCCCAAACTCATATTGATGAGAAACTGGGAATTAATATCTCACATATACACCATCCATGAACAAGAAATATTACATTTGAGATATCAACGTAATTTTGGTATTTCAAATAGACACGCGAGGACACTTCTATCCATTAAGAATGATGATTTTTTTGTGGTGGGTAACCCAAATCTTATATTAGGTTGGTAAGGAGTGAATAATGTGAGGAATTGTTTTAATTGGTGATAAACTGGATGTGGTTAGCAATGTTGACATGAGTGATCTAAGCCCAAGTCATGAGATAATGAAGTGTAAATATAACAGAGTTTTGGGATAGTCAAACAACTAGATCACGTCTATGCCTGCTATATGATGCTATGCAATGCTAAAATTTTCAATCCTACACTCGTAGCAGTAGTGGTGCATAACCCTAGACTCATATTGATGAGAAACTGGGAATTAATCTCTTATATATACACCATCCATGAAAAAGAAATATTACTTTTGAGATATCAACATAATTTTGGTATTTCAAATAGACGCCTGAGGGCACTTCTGTAGATTAAGAATGATGATTTTTGATGTGTGGGTATCCCAAATCTTATATTACGTTGCTAAGAAGTGAATAATGTGAGGAATTGGTTTAAATGGTCATAACATGGACGTGGTTAGCAATGTTGACATGACTGATCTAAGCCCAAGTCATGAGAGAATGAAGTGTAAATATACCTGAGTTTTGGGATAGTCAAACAACTAGGTCACGTCTATCCCTGCTAGATGATGCTATGCAATGCTAAAATTTTCAATCCTATACTCGTTGCAGTAGTGGTGCATAACCCCAGACTCATATTGATGAGAAAATGAGAATTAATATCTTATATATACACCATCCATGAAAAAGAAATATTACTTTTGAGATATCAACGTAATTTTGGTATTTCAAATAGGCGCCTGAGGGCACTTCTGTCGATTAAGAATGATGATTTTTGATGTGTTGGCTATCCCAACTCTATATTACGTTGCTAAGGAGTGAATAATGAGAGAAATTGGTTTAAATGGTGATAAAAGGGACGTGGTTACCAATGTTGACATGAGTGATCTAGGCCCAAGTCATGAGAGAATGAAGTGTAAATATACCTGAGTTTTGGGATAGTCTAACAACTAGATGACATCTATGCCTGCTATATGATGCTATGCAATGCTATAATTTGCAATTCCAAACTTGTTGCAGTAGTGGTGCATAACCCCAGACTCATATTGATGAGAAACTGGGAATTAATATTGTAACGACCCGAATATTTTAATTATATTATTAATAATTACGCGAATTCTTTCTTGCCTAATTTCTCGATCTATCCAATTGGATTATTAATTTAGTGGAAAAGATTGATTTAACCTATCTTTTAAATGCCCTCAATTACTTAAATTACATAAATGCCCTTAAAAGCCTAAATGACCATTTTACCCCCGAGATATTTTCCTAAATATCTACCTATCTCTCTGATTCTCTCATCACACAGAAAGAAGGAGAAAAGAAGAAAGGAAGGAGAAAGAAGGAGAAGAAAGGAGAGAATCTTCCCGACGCCCTACCGAGCTCGTTCCTCGCCCGATAGACGAGCCTTGAAAACCCGAACGATCCTCACTACATTCTCTACCGGTAATCCTTTTACCCTATTTTATTTCGTTCCCCCTTCGTTACGATTTTCGTGGCTTTTGTATAGGATTTTTTATACATTAGAATTTTCGTGTTTAGGAAGGATTACTTGACCTGTAACGCCCCGAAAAATCCGAATTAGTATCCGGTACGACCGAATTGTTATTTTGCGCGATTTAATTATTTTATTTGATAGTTAGTATGTGAATTTTTAACAATTTCATAAATGAGTGAATTTTGGTTTTTAAACCATTGCATGTCAACGCGTGTTCAATTATATGAGTTTTGACTATAATATTGTTTAATTCCGACAACCTGCTATTTTTAGTAAGTTCGGAGTAATTACGGTTTTGCCCCTCGTTTCGAAGTCAAGTCAAAGTTTGACTTGACCACTCTCTCTCTCCCTCAAACCTCATTCACGTAAAGAAACAAAAGAAAGAAAAAAAAAAGAGAAAAAGAAGAGAGAAAAGAGAGAAAGCTTCGATTGCTTATTCCGATTTCGTTTTCCGACCGAATTTCGATTCGTGAAACTTTTCGAACTCCTCACGATCTATTCTTCAAGTAAGCTTCTCACGTCCTTCGCGTTTAATGCTTCCTAGGCTATGATTTATAGAATTTTGTGAATAGTTTAATAATATATGAAAAATGTGAATATGAATGATTTTGTGGATGGATTTACGTGTTTCTTGGTCCTATAAGTAGATTAGATGTTGTAGATCATTATATGTAAGTTTAGTTTGAGGTTTTGCATGATTTATATGATTTAAATGTTAATTTTTGGCTCATTCCCGAGAACCCTCGCGATTTTCTGCTGTGTTGATAATCCGCACGGCCTGACGCACGGTCTTGAGACCATGCGCCAAGACCGTGTGCATATTTTGGCCTTGCACTGCCTAACGCACGGCCGTGCGCAAGCCGGTGCGCAGGCCAGTGCAAGTTTGTCCGCACCGGCTTGAGCACGTGTTCAAGCCCGTGCGTTTGCCCGTCCCCAAGACCGTGTGTATGCCTTAACCAAAATTTCTCCATTTTCAACTTCTTGCTCTCGGCATTGAGGGTCAAAGGGTTAATTAAAAAGTTGACTTTCTTCGTTTGACCTCCGATTCGAGATCCGATTTCACCTATAGGTCCTATAAATCATGAAATACATATTTTAGGTAGTTTGAATTTTTCCGACTTCGTTTGGGCCCCGTTTCTCGTGTTTTTCGTTTAAGCCTTTTTGGCTATTTTTCAAATGTTGTCCGTTTCGTCCGAAACTTGAATGCATGCTTCCTTATTGCCTTTTATGCATGTTTATGAGCTTTTATTACATTCTAAATTGTTTTGCTTATTGAATTCTATGAATTTCTATGTTTTGTTACAATGTGAACCTAAGTGATATGAATGATTGTTTAACGTGATTCTATGTGTTTTAAATCTTTCGTATAAGCCGTGCGTCGTCGTTAGTCTTATATGGTTGTGTCTTTGTCTTTTGCAGACGATACTCCCGTGGAGTAGTGTGCCTGTCTCGCATTTTGCTCTCGTTTTTGTCAAGCCAACAGGTGGGGTTTTCAGTTTCTTATAGTAGACGATAATACGTACATAATACCAACCCTACTACCCGATAAGCCTCGTTTTATGATTTGTTTTACATCCGTCTGTATATATAGTAGATATTTAAGCTTATACTTTTATGATCTTGAAAACGATTTAATATGAAAAGTATTATGTATAAGTTTGTGAAATGTTTACGAAAGAGGCAAGCAAATCTTTGTTTTCCGAAAGCGAACTTTGGCATTATAGCCTCGCACACGACTTGCCTCGAACGGTCTTTTGACCACATGGAAATGTTTGAAAAGCGAGCTATGTATATGAATATGTTTGACCTGTTCTGATGGGCCCGGAGTAAGGACGATAGGACGAAGTCGGTAGACGTCGGGTCTACGGCGGAAATTCTATGGTTTCCTCCACCTTTGGGAGCTCGGGGTGAGGCCGGAGTGGCAGCCCTTTGAGTACCTGAGCTTGTTTATGTATGATATGTGTAGTTAGGGGTTGCTCCCTGATTACAACTGGAGGAATAAGGTGGGTTTCTGTTTTTATGATTTGACTGGTGGTTCAGAACTCTTCTCGCTGAGTTATACGCTTTGTTATGTTTCATTTTGAGCTAGTTCACCAATCGTTTGCGAAAACCTTTGCTTCTGTTGTTTTCTTTCTGTTAAACTGGTGATCTACTTTCGTTTTTATTATGTACTGTCTTTTTCCACCTCACTTAGTCATTTGACTAACCCCATTCGTTTCACCCTTTGGTTTCAGGATTCTAGGCGGGCTTCAGTAGTATTGAGTCGTTGTCAATCGAGTTACAAGCTTTTGTCTTATGTAAACTCTTGTTTCTTGTTGACTTATGATGTATGTAGACTTTGAATTGTGCTTATGAAAATCCGGGAATAATATTGTAGAACCCGTTGTAAACATTTGTTAATATTTATTGGAATTTGCTAGCCTTGGTGGGCTTTACCTATCTGCGAAATCATTCTGGGTTTTATGTTTTGTTTTATATTGCTTCCGCTTTTGGGTTTGTCTCTGTTTTGAAACTCCCGCCTAGTAGTAAATGTCCGGTTTGCCGTTCGCCGGGTTTTGGTTCGGGTCGGACTCCTTTCGATTCCGGGTCAGGATCCGGTGCGGGGCGTGCGTCTGCCCGTTTGGCGGCGCCCGCTACAGTTGGTATCAGAGCTCTATGGGTTCAATGGCCTATGCTCTGAAGCGTCGAGTCTGTCTAGGTCCGTACGGCTTAGGAACTATGTGAATTGCGTGATTGTGCTTAAGTGATTGTGTGAATTTGAATTCCTTACGTGTTAATGCTTTACATGATCACTTACCGTCATGCATATTTGTACAGTTTTGCAGGATGCGTCGTGGTAGAGGTCCTCCTCCGCCTCCTCCCCCGCCAGAGGGACCTACGCCAGCCCAATTTATGGCGGCGTTACAGCAGTATGCTCTTCATGCACCTCAGGAGACGCCGGAACAGACGGCTATGAAGGCAATGAATCAGTTTCTTAATCGTAATCCGCCACAGTTTGTGGGAGCACCGGATGATGTGGCTGCAGAGGCCTGGATATCGGCCTTGGAGAAGATATTCAGACTAATGCACACCACGGATCCACAGAGGGTCGAGTATGCTGCCTACCTGATGATTGGGGCAGCACAGGACTGGTGGACACGGATCGATCAGCGTTGGACGCGTGATCGGGTGGTTCCGACATGGGCTCAGTTTTTGGTGGAGTTCAGGGCTAAGTACATACCGTTGGTAGTCAGACAACAGCGGGAAAGGGAGTTTTTGAACTTGAAGCAGGGCACGTCCTCGGTAGATCAGTATGAGGCACATTTCTCTCGCCTCATTGTTCACTGTTCCTATATGGTTGAGGACGAGGAGAGAAAGACACGCCAGTTCGTGGAGGGTTTGTCTCACAGCATTCGACTGCATATGATGGCTGTCCGCCCCCGATTTTATTCCGATGCAGTTGACATGGCTCTTGCTATAGAGTCAGAGATGAGACAGATGAGGCCTACGTCAGCACCTGCCCCCGCAGCCGCTAAGGGTTTTTCTTCGGGTCCGAAGAGGTCTTTTCATTCTGTAGGACCATCTTCTTCTTCAGCTGGGAAGAAACCATTTCAGCAGGCTCCGAAGCCGAACATTCCTCCCCAAGCTCAGGGTTTTCCACGACCAGTTTGTGGATATTGTGGAGGTCCCCATTTGGAGTCTAAGTGTCGAAGGAAGTTAGGGCTTTGCTTTGGATGTGGTAGCTCCGATCATCTTATGAATGCATGCCCGATGAAGAGAGGTCAGAAGCAGCCAGCTCAGCCTCAAGCCCAGGCCCGACTTTATGCCTTGGAAGGCGATGCTGAAGATGTCGCGCCAGATGCGAATGCCGTGGTGGAAGGTACGATATATATACATGGCATTCCCATTCATGCATTGTACGACCCGGGTGCTTCTCACTCGTTTATTGCGCCTGCCGTTGCTTTATCTGTGCATGTGCCTGTTGAGTTGCTTGAGTATGTGTTAGTTGTTAGCTCGCCGATGGGTTCTAGAGTAGCTACGAACCGCGTTCTCAAGCGTTGTCCGATGATGATTGAGGGTACCGAGTACCTCGGGGATTTGATCGTACTGCCGATGAAGGATTATGGGGTTATTCTTGGGATGGATTGGTTATTTGAGCACCGAGCGAAGATCGACTGCTATGAGAAGAAAGTTGTGCTTGGTTCCAGTGAAGTTAGAGGTTTTAGAATGGGTGAAGGCCCGTATATCTCTATGATGGAAGCCAAGAAGCTTATCCAGAAGGGAGAAGCAACTGGTTTTCTAGCTTATCTTCTCAACCGTCCGAAAGAGCAGACGAAGATCGAGGATACCGATGTGGTTAAGGAATTCATGGATGTGTTTCCCGAGAACTTGGAGTTTCTGCCCCCTGATAGGGACATTGAGTTCGTTATTGATCTAGTCCCGGGTGCCGAGCCGTAATCGAAGTCTCCGTACCGTATGGCTCCTGCCGAGTTGAAGGAATTGAAGAATCAGCTCGATGAACTCCTTTCGATTGGATATATCCGCCCGAGTACCTCGCCTTGGGGTGCTCCAGTCTTGTTCGTGAAGAAGAAGGACGGTACACTCCGTATGTGTATCGATTATCGCGAGTTGAACAGGATGACGGTGAAGAATAAGTATCCTTTGCCGCATATTGAGGAGTTGTTTGATTTACTCCAGGGATCGAGAGTTTATTCTAAGCTTGATCTCAGACAAGGGTATTACCAGCTCCGTATCCGAGCCGAGGATATTCCGAAGACAGCATTCAACTCCAGATACGGTCACTTTGAGTTCATGGTCATGCCATTTGGACTCACGAATGCTCCTGCCGCTTTTATGGATATGATGCACAGGATCTTTCGTCCGTACCTCGATAAGTTTGTTGTGATCTTTATCGATGACATTCTAGTGTTCTCGAAGTCAGAGGAAGAGCACGCAGAACACCTCAGGATTGTTCTTCAGGCTTTGAGAGAGCATCAGTTATTTGCTAAGTTTAGCAAATGCGAATTCTGGATCGACAGAGTGACTTTTCTAGGTCATGTCATATCCGGAACGGGAGTTGAGGTAGATCCGTCGAAGATCGAGACTGTGTTGGATTGGGAGAAACCTAAGACTCCTACAGAGATTCGCAGTTTCTTGGGTTTAGCAGGATACTATAGACGTTTTGTCAAGGACTTTTCCAAGCTTGCTAGTCCGTTGACTGCGTTGACAAAGAAGGATGCCAAGTTTGAGTGGTCAGACAAATGTGAAGCAAGTTTCCAAGAGCTCAAGAAGAGATTAACTACAGCCCCAGTGTTAGCTATGCCTAATGGATTGGAGGGACTCGTTGTGTATACAGATGCGTCACACGAGGGATTGGGTTGTGTGTTGATGCAAAATGGGAGAGTTATAGCTTACGCCTCGAGGAAGCTAAAGCCAGCCGAAGAGAACTATCCCACGCATGATCTTGAGCTAGCAGCCGTTGTGTTTGCTTTGCTAAAGTGGCGTCATTATCTGTATGGCACTACGTTCGATATCTTCACTGATCACAAGAGTCTTCAGTATTTGTTCACTCAGAAGGATTTGAACAAGAGACAGCGTCGATGGATGGAATTGTTTGAGGATTATGATTGCAAGATTCAATACCATCCTGGAAAGGCGAATGTGGTAGCCGATGCATTGAGTCGTAAGGCGAGTGTCGCTCAGCTAGAGGCTAAGTTTGAGCGAGTTAATATCACCTCGCAGGCTCACGTTCACAGTATATCGATTCAGTCAGAATTGGGTCGTAAGATTCGAGATATTCAGGCTACTGACGAATGGACTCAGAGGCAGATAGTTCATATTTCAGATGATTCAGAGTCCCAGTTTCGTGTTGATGATTCTGGCATTCTCCGCTTCGAGACTCGAGTTTGTGTTCCTGAGAGTCTTAAGAAGGAGATTCTTGCTGAGGCGCACAATACGCCTTATACAGTACATCCTGGTGGAAGTAAGATGTACCGGGATCTAAAAGAGTTGTTCTGGTGGAGAGGTATGAAGAGAGACGTAGCTGATTACGTCAAGAGATGTCAGACATGTCAGCAGGTCAAGGTAGAGCACCAGAGACTTGGAGGATTGCTACAGCCACTACCGATTCCTACGTGGAATTGGGAGCAGATTGCGATGGACTTTGTGTCCGGTTTACCAAAAGTTAAAGGTGGCTATGATAGTATTTGGGTGATAATTGACCGACTTTCCAAGACTGCTCACTTTCTGCCGGTCAAGAAGTCATTCAAGGTAGAGAAGTTGGCAGAGATTTATCACCGAGAGATTGTCAGGCTTCATGGAGTTCCCGTGAGCATTGTGTCTGACAGAGATGCTAGATTCACTTCTTAATTATGGCAGCATCTTCAGGAGAATATGGGAACGAAACTGACATTCAGTACAGCAGCACATCCGCAGACCGATGGCCAATCTGAGAGGACGATTCGATATCTCAGTGATATGCTTCGTGCGTGTGCCTTAGACTTTCGCACCAATTGGCACGACCAGTTACCGTTGATTGAGTTCGCCTACAACAACAGTTATCAATCTACAATCAAGATGGCACCTTATGAAGCTCTGTATGGAAGGAAGTGTCGATCCCCGTTGTTTTGGGATCTTGAGGATTGGCGTTGGACAATGGATAACAAAGGAAGAGGAGATTCTCCGCAGTCTCTTCAGAGAGCGATTGACCGAATTCAGATCATCCGTCAGAGGATGAAAGCAGCCCAGGATCGCCAGAAAAGTTATGCCGATACACGCCGCCGACCTTTGGAGTTCGAGGTTGGTGACCGAGTGTTTCTTAAAGCTTCACCTCGAAAGGGATTCACTCGTATTGGCAAAGGTGGTAAGCTAGGTCCGAGATTCTTAGGACCGTTTGAGATTCTGGAGAAGATTGGAGAAGCTGCTTACAGATTAGACTTGCCACCGAGTCTGACAGGAATCCACAACGTTTTCCACGTTTCACAACTCCGGAAGTATCACCCGAGTGATTCACACGTTCTTCCTATCGAAGATGTTGAGATAGAGCCGGACTTGACCTTCGTTTCACAGCCAGTGAAAATTTTAGACAAGAAGACTCAAGCACTGCGTAACAGAGAGATTCCTATGGTTAAAGTGCTTTGGAGGAGTCAGTCGGTTGAAGAAGCTACATGGGAAACCGAAGAGAAGATGCGCAAGTTTCATCCCGCATTATTTGTAGCAGACGAGAAGAATCTGGGGACAGATTCTCATAAGGAGGGGTGATTGTAACGCCCCGAAAAATCCGAATTAGTATCCGGTACGACCGAATTGTTATTTTGCGCGATTTAATTATTTTATTTGATAGTTAGTATGTGAATTTTTAACAATTTCATAAATGAGTGAATTTTGGTTTTTAAACCATTGCATGTCAACGTGTGTTCAATTATATGAGTTTTGACTATAATATTGTTTAATTCCGACAACCTGCTATTTTTAGTAAGTTCGGAGTAATTACGGTTTTGCCCCTCGTTTCGAAGTCAAGTCAAAGTTTGACTTGACCACTCTCTCTCTCCCTCAAACCTCATTCACGTAAAGAAAGAAAAGAAAGAAAAAAAAAAAGAGAAAAAGAAGAGAGAAAAGAGAGAAAGCTTCGATTGCTCATTCCGATTTCGTTTTCCGACCGAATTTCGATTCGTGAAACTTTTTGAACTCCTCACGATCTATTCTTCAAGTAAGCTTCTCACGTCCTTCGCGTTTAATGCTTCCTAGGCTATGATTTATAGAATTTTGTGAATAGTTTAATAATATATGAAAAATGTGAATATGAATGATTTTGTGGATGGATTTACGTGTTTCTTGGTCCTATAAGTAGATTAGATGTTGTAGATCATTATATGTAAGTTTAGTTTGAGGTTTTGCATGATTTATATGATTTAAATGTTAATTTTTGGCTCATTCCCGAGAACCCTCGCGATTTTCTGCTGTGTTGATAATCCGCACGGCCTGACGCACGGTCTTGAGACCATGCGCCAAGACCGTGTGCATATTTTGGCCTTGCACTGCCTAACGCACGGCCGTGCGCAAGCCGGTGCGCAGGCCAGTGCAAGTTTGTCCGCACCGGCTTGAGCACGTGTTCAAGCCCGTGCGTTTGCCCGTCCCCAAGACCGTGTGTATGCCTTAACCAAAATTTCTCCATTTTCAACTTCTTGCTCTCGGCATTGAGGGTCAAAGGGTTAATTAAAAAGTTGACTTTCTTCGTTTGACCTCTGATTCGAGATCCGATTTCACCTATAGGTCCTATAAATCATGAAATACATATTTTAGGTAGTTTGAATTTTTCCGACTTCGTTTGGGCCCCGTTTCTCGTGTTTTTCGTTTAAGCCTTTTTGGCTATTTTTCAAATGTTGTCCGTTTCGTCCGAAACTTGAATGCATGCTTCCTTATTGCCTTTTATGCATGTTTATGAGCTTTTATTACATTCTAAATTGTTTTGCTTATTGAATTCTATGAATTTCTATGTTTTGTTACAATGTGAACCTAAGTGATATGAATGATTGTTTAACGTGATTCTATGTGTTTTAAATCTTTCGTATAAGCCGTGCGTCGTCGTTAGTCTTATATGGTTGTGTCTTTGTCTTTTGCAGACGATACTCCCGTGGAGTAGTGTGCCTGTCTCGCATTTTGCTCTCGTTTTTGTCAAGCCAACAGGTGGGGTTTTCAGTTTCTTATAGTAGACGATAATACGTACATAATACCAACCCTACTACCCGATAAGCCTCGTTTTATGATTTGTTTTACATCCGTCTGTATATATAGTAGATATTTAAGCTTATACTTTTATGATCTTGAAAACGATTTAATATGAAAAGTATTATGTATAAGTTTGTGAAATGTTTATGAAAGAGGCAAGCAAATCTTTGTTTTCCGAAAGCGAACTTTGGCATTATAGCCTCGCACACGACTTGCCTCGAACGGTCTTTTGACCACATGGAAATGTTTGAAAAGCGAGCTATGTATATGAATATGTTTGACCTGTTCTGATGGGCCCGGAGTAAGGACGATAGGACGAAGTCGGTAGACGTCGGGTCTACGGCGGAAATTCTATGGTTTCCTCCACCTTTGGGAGCTCGGGGTGAGGCCGGAGTGGCAGCCCTTTGAGTACCTGAGCTTGTTTATGTATGATATGTGTAGTTAGGGGTTGCTCCCTGATTACAACTGGAGGAATAAGGTGGGTTTCTGTTTTTATGATTTGACTGGTGGTTCAGAACTCTTCTCGCTGAGTTATACGCTTTGTTATGTTTCATTTTGAGCTAGTTCACCAATCGTTTGCGAAAACCTTTGCTTCTGTTGTTTTCTTTCTGTTAAACTGGTGATCTACTTTCGTTTTTATTATGTACTGTCTTTTTCCACCTCACTTAGTCATTTGACTAACCCCATTCGTTTCACCCTTTGGTTTCAGGATTCTAGGCGGGCTTCAGTAGTATTGAGTCGTTGTCAATCGAGTTACAAGCTTTTGTCTTATGTAAACTCTTGTTTCTTGTTGACTTATGATGTATGTAGAATTTGAATTGTGCTTATGAAAATCCGGGAATAATATTGTAGAACCCGTTGTAAACATTTGTTAATATTTATTGGAATTTGCTAGCCTTGGTGGGCTTTACCTATCTGCGAAATCATTATGGGTTTTATGTTTTGTTTTATATTGCTTCCGCTTTTGGGTTTGTCTCTGTTTTGAAACTCCCGCCTAGTAGTAAATGTCCGGTTTGCCGTTCGCCGGGTTTTGGTTCGGGTCGGACTCCTTTCGATTCCGGGTCAGGATCCGGTGCGGGGCGTGCGTCTGCCCGTTTGGCGGCGCCCGCTACATGACCATTTTACGTGTTTCTTGTGCCTATGTGTAGCTTATGTGATATATATGAATATATGTGAGAATTAGGATGTTTTATGGAGTAAATTAGGAGATGTATGGATTTAAATGTTGGTTTCGCATGTGAGGTTTCGCGATCTGCTGAGTCTGCTGCTCAGTAGATCCACACGGGCGAACGCACGTTCTTGATCAAGACCGTGCAGGAGCCCGTGCACCTGTACGTGATCATGCACAGGCTACTGCACGGTCTTAAGACCGTGCACAGGCCGGTGCAACCCCCCTTGACCATTTTTCTAGCTTGATTTTGAGTGTTTCTCACGAGAAATACCATTTTACCCCTTACAAATAATGCCATTCTCCCGTTCGACCTCCGAATATCAATCTGATTTCACCCATAGCTCCCTCAAGCCTCGGGATTTGATATTCTTCATAATTTACAATTATCCGACCCGACCGTCAATTGAGACCTTTCTCGTTTAGGGTTTTTCCCACCTTTCCCGTTTCTTATCCGTTTAATCCCGTATTCGCGAGAGAACGTCTTTATATTATTTTAAGCATGTCTACGTGCCCTAATTGCATTTAAGCATGCCTTTAATATTTAATTTATATCCTTTCATTATCTAGAATTTTATTTACGTTTCCTTAGTTGTTATTCCGTATTTTATATATCTTCACATGTTTAATTGCCTGGCTTTCCATATTGCTACTGTAGCATGATTGAGGTTCCATATGAAATGCCGTGCGTCGTCTGTTGTTTGTGTCTTGCTTTTAGTATTGTCGGTCTCGTTTTCATCCTCTAGGCCCTGTGTATTACAGGTAGGACCAACGAGGGAGAAACCTGACTACCGTCTGCTTTCATACTATCGTGTTGAGCCAGGTAAGGGTTTTAAATTGTTTTCAACTGGAGTAAGAACATAGTTACTTAGGTTTGCGAAATAAACCACTATCCCGCTTTCTTATTACTTGTTGTATTGCCTTTACTATTTCTCTATCTGCTTAGTCAAATCGTTTTGATAGCAAACCAAAATGTTTTAAATACTTTCAACTAGAGGCAAGGAAAACCCATTTGTTTTAAATGCGAACTTTGGTCTCTCGACCTCGCAATTATAACCTTGTCCCGAATGGCCCCTTTGGCCTCCCACACCCCGATTTCCTACTTTCGAATGGCCCTTTTGGCCACCCAAACTATCATTGATTTCAAAAGCGAACCATAGATTGATTAATAATTTGGGCCCGGGGTATACAGGAGGTGAGCCTGGGGACGAGCGTCTAGGGCAAATCCCGATGTATACTTCTAGCGTGTTAACTTGGGCCGGCTAGGAGGTTGGCTAGCCTAAGTTGATGCGAACGGTGGTGCTAATAGCGTCTCCTTAAAACTCTGTATGGTGGTGGTAATCGCGTCTCCTTAAAATTCTGTATAGTATTGTTGGTGGTGGAGTACTTGACTATATGCTTACATGATTTTCAATTGGGAGTTATAAGGAGAGGGCCCGTTCTCGCCGGGACACATTATTTGCATGATTTATGGCATTTGTTGCTTGTCTAATTGTTTTACGGCTTTCGTTACAAGTCGAAGCACATTCCGGTTCTCTTCATTGATCATATGTATTTCCCTATATATATATAAAACCCGGAAGCGTGACTCGTACTTGCTACCCTAAGCCTCCTTTATTATTCAATTAATTAGTTGAATTACGAGCCGTGTTTATTTATCGTTTCTAACTTATTGAATCATGCCTTTCGAACTTGTAACGGCCTCGTGACTCAACTAATACCCCTTTCAACTTATCGGCTTGACCTTACAAGCAATTGTTTTAAAGAATCCGGTTCGTCAACCCCTTTCGTGTTTTCCAAGCAAGCCGAACCTAGTGTTGCCTTGTGTTATTGTTTTACAACTTGTATTTCGTTATTTATCTTCTTTCTCAAAACGGGCAACACTCACCACTTTTAGTATTAAAAGAAAAATGACGAGCTGTGATCAAAACCCCCTTACTGAGTATCCTTTATACCCACCCCTGCTATTTTGGTTCTTGCTTCAGGTAAACAGGTGGCGACGTCACCTATCTTGTCAGTCGGCATCAGCAGGTCTAGATAGGCTCAGTCTTTCTGGTTTGTCTTGTCAGTGGTCCCAACAACCGTGGAGTCTTGTTTATTGTATTTATTTAATTTACGTACTTATGTGCCCCTGATGTGGGATAGTTGACGATATCTAGGATTGTACAGGATAGACTAGTTGAGCCATGGATGGCACTACGTGTTGTTATTCTATTGTATTTCGAATTTCACATGTTTAATTGATATTATGTTAGCCTCGTAGGCGTTTATGAATTTATCTATTTACTTTATAATCGCTTCCGCATATCTCTGTATTGTTGTGATTGTTGTTGGGATGGTTGTCGCTGTTGCCGATGGTTATTGTTTGAGTGTCGTTCGCCGGAGTGGATTTTTGAGTTGCGGCTCCTCGCTGAAGCTCGGGAGTTCGCTTCGGTGCGGATGTGGCGGTCCTTCTTCAGGGGGCGCTACAAATATCTTACATATACACCATCCATAAAAAAGAAATATTACTTTTGAGATATCAACGTAATTGGTATTTCAAATAGACGCGTGAGGGCACTTCTGTCCATTAAGAATAATGATTTTTTTGTGGTGGGTAACCCAAATCTTATATTAGGTTGCTAAGTAGTGAATAATGTGAGGAATGGGTTTAATTGGTGATTAAATGGATGTGGTTAGCAATGTTGACATGAGTGATCTAAGCCCAAGTCATGAGAGAATGAAGTGTAAATATAACTTTGTTTTAGGATAGTCAAACAACTAGATCACATCTATGCCTGCTATATGAAGCTATCCAATGCTATAATTTTCAATCCGAAACTCGTTGCAGTAGTGGTGCATAACCCTAGACTCATATTGATGAGAAACTGGGAATTAATATCTTACATATACACCATCTATGAAAAAGAAATATTAGTTTTAAGATATCAACGTACCTTTGGTATTTCAAATAGACGCCTGAGGGAACTTCTGTAGATTAAGAATGATGATTTTTGATGTGGTGGGAATCCCAAATCTTATATTACGTTGCTAAGGAGTGAATAATGTGAGGAATTGGTTTAGATGGTGATAAAATGGACGTGGTTAGCAATGTTGACATGAGTGATCTAAGGCCAACTCATGAGAGAATAAGTGTAAATATCCCTGAGTTTTGGGATAGCCAAACAACTAGATCACGTCTATGCTTGCTATATGATGCTATGCAATGCTATAATTTTCAATTCCAAACTCGTTGCAGTAGTGGTGCATAACCCCAGACTCATATTGATGAGAAACTGGGAATTAATATCTTACATATACACCATCCATGAAAAAGAAATATTACTTTTAAGATATCAACGTACTTTTGGTATTTCAAATAGACACCTGAGGGCACTTCTGTAGATTAAGAATGATGATTTTTGATGTGGTGGGAATCCCAAATCTTATATAACGTTGCTAAGGAGTGAATAATGTGAGGAATTGGTTTAAATGGTGATAAAATGGACGTGGTTAGCAATGTTGACATGAGTGATGTAAGGCCAACTCATGAGGGAATTAGTGTAAATATCCCTGAGTTTTGGGATAGCCAAACAACTAGATCACGTCTATGCTTGCTATATGATGCTATGCAATGCTATAATTTTCAATTCCAAACTCGTTGCAGTAGTGGTGCATAACCCCGGACTCATATTGATGAGACACTGGGAATTAATATCTTACATATACACCATCCCTGAAAAAGAAATATTACTTTTAAGATATCAACGTACTTTTGGTATTTCAAATAGACACCTGAGGGCACTTCTGTAGATTAAGAATGATGATTTTTGATGTGGTGGGAATCCCGAATCTTATATTACGTTGCTAAGGGGTGAATAATGTGAGGAATTGGTTTAAATTGTGATAAAATGGACGTGGTTAGCAATGTTGACATGAGTGATCTATGCCCAAGTCATGAGAGAATTAAGTGTAAATATACCTGAGTTTTGGGATAGCCAAACAACTAGATCACGTCTATGCCTGCTATATGATCCTATGCAATGCTATAATTTGCAATTCCAAACTCGTTGCAGTAGTGGTGCATAACCCCAGACTCATATTGATGAGAAACTGGGAATTAATATCCTACATATACACCATCCATGAAAAAGAAATATTACTTTTGAGATATCAACGTAATTTTGGTATTTCAAATAGAGGCGTGAGGGCACTTCTGTCCATTAAGAATGGAGATTTTTTTGTGGTGGGTAACCCAAATCTTATATTAGGTTGCCAAGGAGTGAATAATGTGAGGAATTGGTTTAATTGGTGATAAATTGGATGTGGTTAGCAATGTTGACATGAGTGATCTAAGTCCAAGTCATGAGAGAATTAAGTGTAAATATACCTGAGTTTTGGGATAGTCAAACAACGAGATCACGTCTATATATATACACCATCCATGAAAAAGAAATATTACTTTTGAGATATCAACGTAATTTGGTATTTCAAGTAGACGCCTGAGGGCACTTCTGTCGATTAAGAATGATGATTTTTGATGTGGTGGTTGTCCCAAATCTTATATTACGTTGCTAAGGAGTGAATAATGTGAGAAATTGGTTTAAATGGTGATAAAATTGACGTGGTTAGCAATGTTGATATGAGTAATGTAAGCCCAAGTCATGAGAGAATGAAGTGTAAATATACCTGAGTTTTGGGATGGTCAAACAACTAGATCACGTCTATGCCTGCTATATGATGCTATGCAATGCTATAATTTTCAATCTGAAACTCGTTGCAGTAGTGATGCATAACCCCAGACTCATATTGATGAGAAACTGGGAATTAATATCTTACATATACACCATCCATGAAAAAGAAATATTACTTTTGAGATATCAACGTACTTTTTGTATTTCAAATAGACGCGTGAGGGCACTTCTGTCCATTAAGAATGATGATTTTTTTGTGGTGGGTAACCCAAATCTTATATTAGGTTGCTAAGGAGTGAATAATGTGAGGAATTGGTTTAATTGGTTGTGACGACCCAAAATTCCGGAATATATTCTCGGAATAATTATTCGACTTTTCGTTGAATTTTATATGAAAAGATTAGCTTCGTTAGCTAATTTTAAGTTATTTTACTTTAATTCTCTATCCTCAACCATTTATAATTACTTTTTCCACCCCTCGAATTTACTCTAATCTCTAAACGAACCCACACCCCCTTGAAACACCTCTGCACCATCTTGGACACACCCACACTACCTTGAACACACTTACACCCCCTTGTGCACACTCTCTTGCACACTCTTGAACAACTCAAAATCGAGAGAGAGAAGGAGTGAAGAGAAGGAGAAAGGAAGAAGAAGAAGGAGAGAAAGAGAAATCCCGTTCCGAATCCGTCACTCGATCAATCGAAATTCCGAGACCAAATATACGATCCTCATTCAATTCTCTACCGGTAATCTTCTTTCCCCATTTCGATTCATCCATTAAATCCTTCGATTTTCTAGTTTTTAAATTGAAATGAATATTTGATAATTTGATGGGTTTGTAGGTTAGAGTTTACCATTTTTAGTGTAGTTCGGATCAAATTATAGCTATTAATGTGTACAATGCATGAGTGTGAATTTTACATGTTGATTTTAGCTATAGAATCCACCATAGTTGATTTTAGGACGAAACCCTCGTGAGAAACCTTAAAATCGCGTTTTCTGCACCTGAAAGACGAACCACACGGTCCAACGCACGGTCTTGGCAAGACCGTGCACCAGACCGTGTGCACCACCTTGAGCCTGCACCGGCCGGCGCACCCCGGTGCGCAAGCCAGTGCACACTTGCTTTAGCTTGTACGGTCTTGAGTGTGTGCTCAAGACCGTGCACAAGGCCGTGCGTTAGCCCGTGCGAATGCCTTAACCAAATTTTCAGTCTTTTTCCTTAGTTGCTCACGGTAATGGGGTTAAATGGCCAAAAATAAAAGTTAACTTTTTGCATACGACCCCCTAAAATCGAGCCGTTTGCACCTATAGCTTCCATATGATTCAAGGATGAATATTTCGTTAAGTTTTCAAAATTCCGACCTCGTTTGGACCTTGAATCGAGCCTTTTTCGTTTAGGGCTTTTTCCCCAATTTTTGAATGTCGTCCGAAAAATCCGAAAATCGCATGAGTGCTTCTTTATAATATTATATGCATGAATGTGCAATTAGAATTTCAATTGAGCATGTTTAGCATCGTTAATTTCGTACCTTCTGTTTAATTGATTTGATTGCATTTTAATTGTAAATTTAATTGCTACATGACGTTTATTGGTTTTTCATGTGTTGTAGTCTTCGTGAGTCGTTGTCGTGTCTTGTCTTATTTGGTTCTTGTTGTTCCCGTGCTTCCAGGTGAGGGTATTAAAATGCTCTCAAACGGAGTAAGAATTTCTTTTAAATTATTGCGAACTACCCTTATGTGCTCATCTTGCTTTAATTTCCCTTCTCGTATATCTATTAGATATTTAACCTATATTTTCATGATTTTATAATAAATGTTTTGATATTAACTTGTACCTATAAGTATCTCTAAATCATTTTGTTTTCATGAGGCAAGTAAAGCTCTTTCTTTTAAGCATGACGTTTTGACCTCGGTTGGGTCTATGAGGGAAGTCGTTAGGGGAAGACGTTAGTGTTTCCCGACACGTATGAAACTTGTAGTCACCCCCTTTGTTGTCACACACACTTGCCTAAATGCCCTTTTGGCCTTAACTTATAATGTTCTTCAAACGCGAGCAAAAGATAATGTATTGTTCTTTTAATGAGGGCCCGGGAGGGTATTCGAGGGTCTCACTTGGGGACGAGCGTCCAGGGTGTTGCCTGAGGTACTTTTCCCAAAATTAAGCATCAATCATGTCCCGTCAGGAGTTGATAGCCACGGTTGGGAGCGATGGTGGGCGTTGCATTCATTGCACGTTTTCCTGAAATTCAACAGTCGCCCGAGGTCGCGCTTCGGGGTCAGACACCGGTGATGGAGCTATTGTAATTGAAGGGGTTATAAGGAGGAACAGGCCCATACACGCTGGGATATTAATTGCTTGTATTTATCGCGTTAATTATTTAACGTACTGTTAATTATTGTCGTGTATGCAAGTGGAAGCACGATCCGGATTTCCTTCAATTATGCAAATGTATTTTCCTATATATATAATCCAAACCCGGAAACGTGGCTCGTACTTCTTCCCTCTTTACCATCACTGAGTATCTTTTATACTCACCCCCACTATTTTGATTCTTACTTCAGGTCGACAGGTGGCGTTGTCACCTATCTTGTCAGTCGGCAGCAGCAGGTCTAGGTTGGCTCGTATGTCTTGTCTTGTCAGTGTCCCAACAACAGTCGTGTCCTTATTTATGAATTGATTTAATTTATGTATTTCGTATTATGTTTTATTTCCCGTACTTATGTGCCCCTGATGTGGGATAGATTAGACGAGCCATGGATGGCATTTATTAAATGATTATTGAGAATGATGTATGAATTATGTTGCCATGAATGGCTTTTATGACTAATTGTATAATTTGATTTAGCTTCCGCAACTCTGTTATTCTTTTATTGCTGTTGTTGTTAGGGTGTCGTAATGTTGTTGCTGGTATTTGATTGATTGATTGCCGTTCGCCGGGATGGATTTTTAAATGGGGTACATCTACCTCGTTTGGGAGTTCGTCTCGGTGCGGATGTGGTGTCCTTTCTCGGCCCACAGAAAGGGGCGCTACATTGGTGATAAAATGAATGTGGTTAGCAATGTTGACATGAGTGATCTAAGCCCAAGTCATGAGAGAATGAAGTGTAAATATAACTGGGTTTTGGGATAGTCAAACAACTAGATCACGTCTATATATATACACCATCCATGAAAAAGAAATATTACTTTTGAGATATCAACGTAATTTTTGTATTTCATGTAGCGGGCGCCCTAAATGGGTAACGCACGCCCCGCACCGAGTCTCGACCCGGAACCGAAATAGAATTCTGCCCCAAATCAAAACTCGGCGAACGGCCGACATTTACTCAATCATTAGGCGGGGATTTCAAAACGAAATAAACGACAAAGGTGCGGAAGCGAAAGCAAAATAAAACAATAAATCATAGCACAAATATTAAAGCCCACCGAGGCCAACGGAATTCTAATTACCATAAATAAATACACGGGTTCAATACAATATCCCGACAATTACGGATAACGGGTTCTGTATAATAATCCCGAATATAATTACATAATAGTGTAAATATCCTAAAACATAAGCTATAAATAAAAGCCAAACGGGAATAGAGTTTACATATGCAAAATATAGATGCAACTCAAAAGACGCGACGACGATGACGACGACGACGTACAATCCTGCCTAGTATCCTGAAACCAACACCAGGGTGAAATAGAGGGGGTTAGTCAAACGACTAAGTGAGGGGGGGGGGATAATAATGTATATTATAAAACAGAAGTAAATCACCATTTTTCAAACTTAAAATAAATCAACATAAAAGAAAGGTTTTCGTAAACGGTTGGTGATTTAGCATAAAACATAAACATTTCATATGACTCGGCGAGACGAGCCCTTAACTCCAATTTCCAAACATAAAAACTGTAGCGCCCCCTGAAGAAGGACCACCACATCCGCACCGAAGCGAACTCCCGAGCTTCAGTAAGGAGCCTCAACTCAAAAATCCACTCCGGCGAATGGCACTCAAGCAATAACCATCGGCAACAGCGACAACCATCCCAACAACAATCACAACAATACAGAGATATGCGGAAGCAATTCAAAAGATAATCAAATAAATCCATAAATGCCTACGAGGCTAACATAATATCAATTAAACATGTGCAATTCGAAATACAACAGAATAACAGCATGTAGTGCCATCCATGGCTCAACTAGTCTATCCCGTACAATCCTAGATATCGTCAACTATCCCACATCAGGGGCACATAAGTACGTAAAGTAAAAAAATACAATAAACAAGACTCGATGGTTGTTGGGACCACTGACAAGACAAACCAGAAAGACTGAGCCTATCTAGACCTGCTGATGCCGACTGACAAGATAGGTGACGTCGCCACCTGTCTACCTGAAGCAAGAACCAAAATAGCAGGGGTGAGTATAAAGGATACTCAGTAAGGGGGTTTTGATCACAGTTCGTCATTTATCTTTTAAAACTAAAAGTGGTGAGTGTTGCTCGTTTTGAGAAAGAAGATAAATAACGAAATACAAGTTGTAAAACAATACCACAAGGCAACACTCGGTTCGGCTTGCTTGGAAAACACGAAAGGGTTGACGAACCGGCTCCTTTAAAAGCATTTGCACGTAATGTCAAGCCGATAAGTTGAAAGGGGTATTAGTTGAGTCACGAGGCCATTACAAGTTCGAAAGGCACGATTCAATAAGTTAGAAACGATAAATAAACACGGCTCGTAATTCAACTAATTAATTCAATAGTAAAGGAGGCTTAGGGTAGCAAGTACGAGTCACGCTTCCGGGTTGTATATATATATAGGGAAATACATATGATAAGTGAAGAAAACCGGAATGTGCTTCGACTTGTAACGAAATCCGTAAAATAATTAGACAAGCAATAAATGCAATAAATCATGCAATAATGTGTCTCGGCAAGAACGAGCCCTCTCCTTATAACTCCCAATTGAAAATCATGCAAGTATATAGTTAAGTACTCCACCACCAACAATTGGTACCATAAGAATTTAAGGAGACGCGATTAGCACCACCGTATCAGAATTTAAGGAGACGTGATGTAGCGGGCGCCCCAAACGTGTAACGCACGCCCCGCACCGAGCCCCGACCCGAAGCCGGAATAGGATCCGACCCGAATCGAAACCCGGCGAACGGCAAGCATTTACTCAATTACTAGGCGGGGGTTTTAAATAAACAACGAGACAGAAGTGCGGAAGCGAAATAAATCAACATTAAAGCATAATAAATTGCACAATTATTAAAGCCCACCAAGGCTAACGAAATTCACTTAATTAAATAACAAACGGGTTCGGTACAATATCCCGATAATTATATAATAACGGGTTCAATACAAAATCCCGAATACATTCTAATAAATCCTAAAATCAAAAGACATAAATCATAGCCATACTGAATGAGAGTTATACATGAGCAAAAAGAATGTAACTCTAAGACGCGACGACGACGACGCAGATCCCGCCTAGTATCCTGAAACCAGTACAGGGGTAAAACAGAGGGGGTTAGTCAAACGACTAAGTGAGGAGGGAATAATAGTGTATATAACAAAACGGGAAATAAATCACCAATTTTTAAACTTAAAAGAAATCAACATAAAAGAAAGGTTTTCGTAATCGGGTGGTGATTTAACATAAAACAAAACATATCTTATGACTCGGCGAGTCGAGCCCTGAACTCCAATAACCAAACATAAAAACCGGAAACCACCCTTATTCCTCCAATGTAGACGGACCGCTAAATCCAAACTACGCGAAACTTACTAGAATAACTCAGGTACTCAAAGGGCTGCCACTCCGGCCTCACCCCGAGCTCCCAAATGGAGGAAACCATAGGATTTACGCCGTAGACCCGACGTCCACCGACTTCGTCCTATCGCTCTTACTCCGGGCCCAAACGATCATACAAACATTTCATAACTCGCTTTTTCAAACATTTCGGGTTGGCCAAAAGACCGTTCGAGACATGTCATATGCGAGGCCGAAGGCCAAAGTTCGCCTTAGAAACAAAAGGTTTTACATGTCTCTTCCGTAAACATTTCGAAGACTATACGTAATACTTTTTCATATCAAATAATTTTCGATAAATCAAATGAACATAATAATCATAAATATCTACTAAGTATATATATAAACGGTGTGAAAACAAAACATAAACGTGGCTTATATCGGGAGAGGTTTATTTATATATATATACGTAGTATTACTGGAAACAGAAACGGAAAGCCTCACCTGGCTATGCAAAAGATGAGCAAAAAGAGCAAGAACCGGCGCTACTCCACAGGAGTATCGTCTGCAAAATACCAAGACACAACCAAATAAGACTAAAGACGACGCACGGCTTATACGAAAGAATTAGAACACGTAGAAGCACGTTATACAATTAAATAAATCACTTAGGTTCAAATTCTCAAACGAAAACAGAGTAAATCGCAAATTTAAAAATGTAAATCAATTCCAAATGCAACGAAACTTTACGGACATGCTTAGAATATCATAAAGAAGCATGCATTCGAATTTCGGAAAAATCGGACTTCACATGCAAAAGTTAGAAAATTTAACGAAAACTTAAAATGCACTATTCACATACCCGAACATGTCGTAAATTCACAAATCATGTAATTCCTATCCATATCATACATATCGAATACACGAGCGAAGAAAGAATTCGGAAAAGACGAGCCAAAGCGGGACCCGTAGGCCAATTTGTACCCTGACTTACAGAAGGTCAGGGTACTGTTCGAGCCTTCCACACGGCCTTGTGCACGGCCGTGTGGCGAGGCCGTGCACACTCAAGAAACGCGCACGGCCTCATGCACACGGCCTCAAGGCCGTGTGTAGAGCCCGTGCGCAATCCTTCCACGCGCACGGCATCATGCACACGGCCTCGAGGCCGTGTGCACAAGCCCGTGTGCGATCAAAATGAGCAGAAACTCGCAGACAGAAAATCATACGCGAAAATCAACCCCTAATCCAAAAATTAATCACTAAAACATGCAAATCAAACCCTAATTCTCACATATAATGATCTACAATACATAAGCTACACGTAGAATCAATAAACACGAAAATCCAACCATAATTTCTATCAAAATCATATAAAACCTAAATTATACAACTATAATCAAAAATCCAAAAATCGAAGTAATGAAGGCATTAAATGAAAAATTTCGAGAGAGCATACACGTAGATGAGATCGCGAGGAGTTCGTAGACGTAAACGGCTCGAAAATCCGTCGGGAAACGGAGTCGGAACGATCGTTGGAATCTCTTTCTTCTTCCTTCTCTTTTTCTTTCTTTCCTTCTTCTCCTTTGCTTGTTTGTGCGTGAATGGCAAGTGTGAGAGAGAGATTGAGACTTAGTCAAATCTTGACTAAGGTTTAGAAACCGAAGGGGTAAAGTCGTAATTTTGCAAAATAAGTTCGAAATCTCACGATGTCCAAATAACATGTAATTACAGTCAAAATTCATATTATTAAGCGCACATTGACGATTTGTAATTTAAATACATAAATTCAATCATATACGAAATAAATTCTAAAATTACATAATAAATATCAAATAAATATTAAATTACACAAATATTCAATTCGGACATACCAAATTAATTATTCGGATTTTCGGGGCGTTACACGTGATTTGCACCACCATATCAGAATTTAAGGAGACGCGATTAGCACCACCATACAGAATTTAAGGAGACGCGGTTAGCACCACCATTTGCATCAACTTAAGCTAGCCAACCTCCTAGCCGGCCCAAGTTAACACGCTAGAAGTATACATCGGGATTTTCCTTAAACGCTCGTCCCCAGGCTCACCTCCTGTATACTCCCGGCCCAAATCATTAATCAAACTATGGCTCGCTTTTGAAATCAATAACAGTTTGGGTGGCCAAAGGGGTCGTTCGAGAAAAGGTTATATTTGCGAGGTCGAGAGACCAAAGTTCGCATTTAAAACAAATGGGTTTTCCTTGCCTCTAGCTGAAAATGTTGTAAAATATTATACATATAGGTTTTGCTATTAAAAGGTTTGTGTAACGACCCAAAAATCCGAGAATCGTTGTGACTATTTTTCCCGCGTTAATTATCTTTCTTAACCCTAAGTTCTCGTAATATGTGAATTATTATATATTATTTTCGTATACGACCCAATGTGATAATATTATTTGCGTATTTAAATTCCTTGTCTAATTTGCGTTTGTTTGACATTAAATAGACATATTTGGCCAACGTACATTTAATTGGACTTTCCAAACTTACCAAACTACCCCTTCGTATTTTTCGACATTTCTAAATATTTGATAAAAGTCTCGAAACCCTCATTCGAACCCTTATTCGAAATAGAGAGAGAGAGAGAGAAGAAGAAAAGAAGATTTTCCCCCGAAGCCTAATCGATCGTGCCGAGCTCGTTTCTCCGTGGAATTTTGTGTCGATCGAACCTAAACGATCCTCTGAACGATACCTTTGTTTAGGTACCAATTCCCCCAATTTCTTTCACGAATTTATGATGTTTTGAGAATATTTTGTCATTTCGGGATTTTTAGGTTAAATGCTTAGATCGAACCCGTTTCTTGATCATCATGAAATTATTGGATGTAAATGTTTATTAGATGATGATTGTTGATTTTTACAATTGTTGGGTGTTGATTTGTGCTATAAATACGATTTTTATGAGTTTTGGTTCGATTTTCCTGAAATCGCGTAACTTTCTGCTGTGTGCTGTTAAACCGCACGGGCTAACGCACGGTCTTGAGCAAGACCGTGCAAGAGCCCGTGTGCACCTCTTTGTGCCTGCACGGGCTCAAGCCCGTGCGCCTAAACCGTGCAGATGGCCATGTGTGAGTGCACGGTCTTGACACGGTGTTCAAGACCGTGCACAAGCCGGTGTGAAACACTTAGAAAGTTTTCCAGCCTTTCTCAAATGTTGCTCTCGGCAAGTGAGTCCACGAGTCAACATTTTTGGTTGACTTTTTGCATACGGACTCCAAAAATTATACCGTTTTCACCTATAGAACCTTTATAACTTGTAGATTAATATTTTGAAATGTTTATTTAATTTTGCCCTCATTCGGGCTGTGAATAGTGTAATTTTAAGTATGTGCATTTTTGGCAACTTGTCGGAATTTCGTGAAATTTACATGATAGCTTGCTTACATACTATAATTGGCATATGCATGATTGTGAACATGTTTGGTTAGCCGTTCCTCAAATAATTGCTTATTTGTGCTTTTATAGTCGTTATTAATTCGTCTAGGTCCTGTCTTGTCTATAGATCAGTCAGACGTCGGTGACCAGTGAGTCTAGCTGCTAGGCTTCCTATTTTTGACACCAGGTGAGGATTTAAATCGTTTTAACTGGGCTTGAACATATATGTATACTTGCGAAACCCCTTAATCCTATATTGTTGTATTACATATTTCGAGCTTATACTTTTATGTTTTATCCTCAAATCCTTTGATATCAAAATTATATAATAGTAACCTAAATCGATTTGTTTTCAAAAAGGGCAAGAAAACTCTTTCCTTTACGTGACGGTTTGACTTAGGATTTACCCCCTTCGTCGTCACCATTTGCCCAAATTGCCCGTTTGCCATTCAAAATCTTATTGCAAAGCGAGCAAAGTATTGTTATTTCAATGGGCCCGGGATGGTATCCGGAGGTTGCATCCGGGGACGAGCGTCCAGGGTGTAATCCGAGGTGCTTCTCCCAAAATTAAGCGTCAATCGTGGCCCGTCAGGAGTTGATAGCCACGGTTGGGAGCGACGGTGGATGTTGCATTCGTTGCACATTTTCCTGAAATTCACAATAGTCGAGCTTTGGGTTGCTCCTTGGCTTGACACCGGCGATGGAGATTTTTATAATGTATTGTGGAGAAATAAGGAGGAACAGGCCCACTCTCACGGGGATATTTATTTATCTCTTTATATCGTTATTGCTTTTATCGTTTTATTGAATATCCAAGTCGAAGCACATTCCGGTTTCTCCCTTATTGCATATGTACTTTCTATAAAACCCGAAAACATGACTCGACTTGTCTAACATCTTCACGAAGTATTTTTGACTCACCCTCTTTCATTGGTTCTTGCCTCAGGTAGATTGAGTGACCGACATGTCTCACGTGTCGGATGGGCAACAGTGCTTAGATAGGCCTTTTTGGTTTTGCCGAGTCTCTATTGTTGTCTTTAACTCTCAAGATAGTTGTTCTTTTGTCCAGGCCTGTAGATAACGATATATTGATCGCCGTCCCCTGATATTTACTTTATGTTGCCCCTGAATGGGCTGTGTTAATATATATATATTAGTTGAATTGGCCCCGGAGTGGCATTTATGTTATTGTGATTTATATTTGCTTCCGCTATTTATTCTGAGTTGTTTAGATGTTTTTACTTTGGGGATCCACTGTTGCCAAGTGTCGAGATTGACCCGTTGGCTTGTATGGGTTCTCAGGTTGAGGCGCCATCTTCGGCTTGGGAATCCGTGCAGGTTTGGGGGCTGTAGAGCGGGGCGCTACAGTCCGGAGTGCTATCAGAGCTTAGGCTCTATAGTCTAGAAGTGTCGTGTCTAAGTTGTACAGCTACATAGGTTTCGTGTTATTTTTCTTTACTTGCGCTTTTATATGTTATTGTTACATGATTAATTGAACATATCATTAACCCACATGCATTCCAGCTCATTGTTTCAGGCACCATGGTCCGACCTCGAGGCCGACAGGAACCACCCCCACCACCAGAGGGCTTTCCACCGCCCAACGCCTTCTACGATGCCGTTAGGCTTATAGTACAGCAGGCTCAGCAGGAGCAGCAACAGCATCAGCCGCCACCACCGAACCCTCGGAATGCTACCGCCCGAGCCATGGATCGATTCATGTCCTATCGCCCTACGGTCTTCGAGGGCGAGCCGGACGACCTCAAGGCCGAGGCCTGGATTTTGGAACTAGAGCAGAAGTTTAGAGCTCTGGAGATTAAGGACCTTCAGAGGATTGAGCTCGCTGTATTCTTGATGAGGGGACCCGCCCTCGATTGGTGGCGCTTTGTTGAGAGGCGATGGACCGCCGCACAGACCCCGCGTACTTGGGTACAGTTTCTTCATGAGTTCCGTGCGAAGTATGTGCCCGAGATTGTTCGGGATCAGAGGGAGAGGGAGTTTATGAACCTCTCTCAGGGAGGCATGACCACGGGCCAGTATGAGGCCAAGTTTACCAGATTGATCGTCTACGCTCCTCACATGGCAGACGACGATAGGAGGATGGCCAGGAAGTTCAAGGAGGGGCTTCGTGATGAGATTCGGGCCGAGTTGGTTGGCAGTGACCTTCGTACTTATGAGGAGGCCGTGACATGGGCTATGGCTATAGAGTCCGATCTTGGAGAGCTCCGTCGTAGGGCTCCTGTGCCTGTTGCTGCCGCCCCTAAGGGCTTTTCTCAGAAGGGCAAGAGGCCTTTCACTGCTGGATCTGGATCTTCTACGGGCGACAAGAGGCCCAGGTATATTGAGAGGGCCCCTATTATCGCCATTGCACCGATCACATGTTCCTTCTGCCACAAGCCGAACCACACCGCCGACTTCTGCCGGAAGCGACTGGGGCAGTGTTTACTTTGTGCATCCCCTGATCACATGCTGGACTCTTGTCCGATCAAGAGGGCTCCCGCCACACCTCCGAAGGCGATTCAGGCTGCCGATCAGCCGAGAGTACAGCCCAGAGTCTTCGCACTGGGAGGAGAGGAGCTTGAGCCCGATTTGCACGACGTGATTGGAGGTACCCTGCATATTCATGACATCCCTATTACTGCATTATATGATCCGGGTGCGACACACTCGTTTATTGCACTTGATATTGCTGCTAAGTTGTGCATGCCCATGGAGAGTCTGCCTTATCTGTATCGAGTCAGTTCTCCTTTGGGGACTTCATACGTTACGGATAGGATCTTCAAGGGTTGCCCTTTGAAGATAGGAGATCGTGTTTATCCCGCCAATTTGATCGAGTTGCCGCTACAAGATTATGGGATTATTCTTGGGATGGACGGGCTTTATCAACACAGAGTCAGTGTGGATTGTTTCAAGAAGACAGTACAGATTGGAACCGAGGCGACAATTGTGAAGGGTATTCTTGAGAAGTCAGATTTGGCACCAAAGATTTCTTTCGTTGAGGCTTCTCGTTTGATCCGAGAGGGAGCTCAGGCCTTCGTCGCTTATTTACTTAACCGACTGAAGGAACAAGGGAAGCTCGAGAACACGGAAGTGATTAAGGACTTCCCGGATGTCTTTCCCGAGAATTTAAACTCTCTACCCCCCGATCGTGACATCGAGTTCGTAGTCGATCTTGCCCCGGGATCGGAGCCTTATTCGAAGACTCCGTACAGGATGGCTCCCGTCGAGTTGAAGGAACTTAAGATGCAACTTGAAGAGTTGCTTGAGAGTGGTTACATTAGACCGAGCATCTCTCCTTGGGGTGCACCAGTTTTGTTCGTGAAGAAGAAGGATGGCACGCTGAGAATGTGCATCGACTACCGAGAGCTGAACCGGATGACAGTGAAGAACAAATACCCTCTAACCTACATAGAAGAGTTATTTGACTTATTGCAGGGGTCGAAGGTATATTCGAAGTTGGATCTTCGACAGGGATACTATCAGCTTCGTATCCGAGAGCAGGATATACCTAAGACCAGGTTTAACACTCGGTACGGCCACTTCGAGTTTGTTGTGATGCCGTTTGGTTTGACAAATGCCCCTGCAGCTTTCATGGACATGATGCACAGGATTTTCCGGCCTTACCTTGACAAGTTTGTGGTTATCTTCATCGACGACATTCTGGTTTTCTCCAAGACGGTCGAGGATCATGCCGAGCATCTTCGCATTGTGCTACAGACGCTTCGAGAGCATAGCCTATATGCTAAGTTTAGCAAGTGCGAGTTCTGGATCAACGAGGTTTCATTCCTTGGTCACATCATCTCCGGGAATGGGGTTGCTGTGGATCCATCAAAGATTGAGGCAGTGACGAGTTGGAGTCAGCCTAAGATGCCAACAGAAGTTAGGAGTTTCCTTGGATTGGCTGGATATTACAGGCGATTCGTTAAGTATTTCTCCAAACTAGCGGCCCCACTCACGAAGTTGACTTGTAAAGATGTGTCCTTTCAGTGGGATGACGAGTGCGAGGCCAGCTTCAAGGAGCTGAAGACGAGATTGACCACCGCACCTATACTTGTTCTCCCAGACGGACACGAGGGATACACGGTTTATACCGACGCGTCCAAGGAAGGTTTAGGGTGCGTGTTGATGCAAAATGGGAAGGTCGTTGCTTATGCTTCTAGAAAGCTAAAAGATGCCGAGAAGAACTATCCCATTCACGACTTGGAACTTGCAGCAGTGATATTTGCCTTGGGCAAATGGCGTCATTATCTGTATGGTGTCACTTTTGACATCTTTACTGACCACCAGAGTTTGAAGTATCTGTTCACGCAGAAGGATCTCAACAGGAGACAGAGAAGGTGGATGGAATTCTTGGAGGATTATAACTGTCGTATTCAGTATCACCCTGGGAAGGCGAACGTGGTCACCGACGCTTTGAGTCGGAGGGCTCACGTGGCACATTTGGAGGGATCATCTTATAATATTCCTATAGAGGATAGAATGATTCGAGTTAAATCGTATCCTCGACTTGCCAACTTTACAGTCCAACTTGACCTAGTCCAACAAATCTGAGACGAGCAGATTTCGGATATCGGTATTCAGAAGATCAAGGCCAGAATGCAAAATGATCCCAACACTAAGTTCAGGATCGATGGTATCGGATTGCTTCGCTTCGGGACTCGAGTTTGTGTTCCCACGAACCTGAAGCATGGAATTCTCGACAAGGCACACAAGTCTGCTTATGCTGTTCACCCAGGAGGGAACAAGATGTATCGTGATCTCAGAACCCAGTATTGGTGGAATAGTATGAAAAGGGACGTGGCTACCTATGTGAAACATTGTCTAACGTGTCAGAGAGTCAAGGCCGAACATCAAAGGCCTGGAGGTACTCTTCCGCCGCTTCTCGTACCTACTTCCAAGTGGCAGGAGATCACTATGGACTTCGTGACCGGATTGCCCACTGTTCGTGGAGGTTTCGACAGTATTTGGGTCATCGTCGATCGATTGACCAAGTCAGCTCATTTTCTTCCGGTTCGAAAGACAGCGAAGGTCAAGCAACTTGCAGAACTATATCAGAAGGAAATCATCCGACACCATGGTGTTCCGAAGAGTATCGTGTCAGACAGGGATCCTAAGTTCATAGCTCAGTTTTGGCAAGAACTTCACAAGAGCTTGGGAACGACCCTGAAGTTTAGCTCTGCAGCACATCCCCAGACCGATGGACAATCCGAGCGAACGATCAGGTTTCTAAGTGATATGCTACGGGCATGTGCGCTCGATTTTCATACGAGTTGGATTTCACACTTGCCCTTTGTCGAGTTCGCTTACAACAACAGTTATCAAGCCTGGATTGGGATGCCGCCGTATGAGGCTCTCTATGGGAGGAAGTGTAGATCTCCGATTTATTGGGAATTGGAGGATTGGAAGTGGTCAGCTGACGGCCACGAAAGGGCTGCTCCGCCAGATGACATTTAGGAAGCTATTGATAAGGTTCAGACCATTCGGCAGAGAATGAAAGCAGCCCAAGATCGACAGAAGAGTTATGCCGACAAGAGATGTCGAGACTTGGAATTTGAAGTGGGAGACCGAGTGTTTCTCAAGGCCTCCCCGAGGAAAGGATTCACCAGGATCGGTAAAGGTGGAAAGCTTACTCCGAGATACTTAGATCCCTTCGAGATCATAGAGCGGATCGGGAACACCGCTTATCGCTTGGATCCACAATGTCTTCCATGTCTCACCACTCCGCAAGTACTTCCCCGACGAGTCCCATGTTCTCCAGGATGACGGAGTTCAGCTTGAGCCGGATTTGACTATTGAGATGAAACCGGTTCAGATTCAGGATCGCAAGGTCCAGCAGCTTCGTCACAAGCAGATTCCATTAGTGAGAGTTCTCTGGAGGAACCGTTCAACTGAGCAATCTACTTGGGAGATAGAGGCTAAGATGATAGAAGCTTATCCTGAGCTTTTCCGATAAAGATGGAATTTGGGGACCAGATTCTCATAAGGGGGGAGTATTGTAACGACCCAGAAATCCGAGAATCATTGTGAGTATTTTTCCCGCGTTAATTATCTTTCTTAACCCTAAGTTCTCGTAATATGTGAATTATTATATATTATTTTCGTATACGACCCAATGTGATAATATTATTTGCGTATTTAAATTCCTAGTCTATTTTGCGTTTGTTTGATATTAAATAGACCTATTTGGCTAACGTACATTTAATTGGACTTTCAAAACTTACCAAACTACCCCTTCGTATTTTTCGACATTTCTAAATATTTGATAAAAGTCTCAAAATCCTCATTCGAACACTTATTCAAAATAGATAGAGAGAGAGAGAGAAGACGAAGAAAAGAGGATTTTCCCCCCGAAGCCCTAATCGATCGTGCCGAGCTTGTTTCTCCGTGGAATTTTGCGCTGATCGAACCTAAACGATCCTCTCAACGATACCTTTCTTTAGGTACCAATTTCCCCAATTTCTTTCACGAATTTATGATGTTTTGAGAATATTTTGTCATTTCGGGATTTTTAGGTTAAATGCTTAGATCGAACCCATTTCTTGATCATTTCGTGAAATTATTGGATCTAAATGTTTATTAGATGATGATTGTTGATTGTTACGATTGTTGGGTGTTGATTTGCGCTATAAATACGATTTTTATGAGTTTTGGTTCGATTTTCGTGAAATTGCGTAACTTTCTGCTGTGTGCTGTTAAACCGCACGGGCTAACACACAGTCTTGAGCAAGACCGTGCAGGAGCCCGTGTGCACCTCTTTGTGCCTGCACGGGCTCAAGCCCGTGCGCCTAAACCGTGCAGATGGCCGTGTGTGGGTGCACGGTCTTGACATAGTGTTCAAGACTGTAACGCCCCGAAAATCCGAATTATTAAATTGGTATGTCCGAATCGAAAATTGTGTAATTTAATATTTATTTGATATTTATTATGTAATTTTAGAATTTATTTCGTATATGATTGAATTTATGTATTTAAATTACAAATCGTCAATGTGCGTTTAATAATATGGATTTTGACTGTAATTACATGTTATTTGGACAACGTGAGTTTTCGAACTTATTTTGCAAAATTACGACTTTGCCCCTTCGGTTTCTAAACCTTAGTCAATTTGACTAAGTCTCAATCTCTCTCTCTCACATTGCCATTCACGCCCAAACAAGAAAAAGGAGAAGAAAGAAAAAGAAAGAAAAAGAGAAGGAAGAAGAAAGATTCCAACGATTGTCCCGACTCCGATTCCCGACGGATTCTCGATCCGTTTTCGTCTACGAACTCCTTGCGAACTCTTCTACGAGTAAGCCTTTCACGATTCTTTCGTTTAATGTCTTCTTCGCTTCGTATTTCTTATTTTTTATGATAGTTATAGAATTTATGTTTTATATGATTTTGATAGAAAGTGTGGATGGATTTTCGTGTTTATCGTTTCTATATGAAGCATTTATGTTGTAGATGATTATATGTGAGAATTAGGGTTTAATTTGCATGATTTAGTGATTATATGTTGGATTAGGTTTGATTTTTCG
Source organism: Verbena officinalis (assembly GCA_958496215.1). NCBI lineage: Eukaryota > Viridiplantae > Streptophyta > Magnoliopsida > Lamiales > Verbenaceae > Verbena > Verbena officinalis. The sequence continues at coordinate 32,935,062 of OY292385.1, read as the reverse complement.
CGAGTTTCTGAGCTTCTGCTTGTTCTGCGATTTTGGATCGCACACGGCCTGTTGCACACGGCCTTGAGGCCGTGTGCATGAGACCGTGTGCGAAGGATGAATTGCGCACGGGCTGTGCACACGGCCTTGAGGCCGTGTGCATGAGGCCGTGCGTGTTGCATGTTTGTGCACGGCCTCGCCACACGGCCGTGCACAAGGCCGTGTGGAAGGCTCGAACAGTGCCCTGACCTTCTGTAAGTCAGGGTACAAATTGGCCTACGGGTCCCGCTTCGGCTCGTCTTTTCCGAATTCTTTCTTCGCTCATGTATTCGATATGTATGATATAGATAGGAATTACATGATTTATGAATTTACGACATGTTCGGGTATGTGAATAGTGCATTTTAAGTTTTCGTTAAATTTTCTAACTTTTGCATGTGAAGTCCGATTTTCCCGAAATTCGAATGCATGCTTCTTTATGATATTCTAAGCATGTCCGTAACGTTTCGTTGCATTTGGAATTGATTTACATTTTTAAATTTGCGATTTACTCTGTTTTCGTTTGAGAATTTGAACCTAAGTGATTGATTTAATTGTATAACGTGCTTCCATGTGTTCTAATTCTTTCGTATAAGCCGTGCGTCGTCTTTAGTCTTATTTGGTTGTGTCTTGGTATTTTTGCAGACGATACTCCTGTAGAGTAGCGCCGGTTCTTGCTCTTTTTGCTCATCTTTTGCATAGCCAGGTGAGGCTTTCCTTTTCTGATTCCAGTATTACTACGTATATATATATAAATATGCCTTTCCCCATATAAGCCACGTTTATGTTTTGTTTTCACACCGTTTATATATATACTTAGTAGATATTTATGATTATTATGTTCATCTGATTTATCGAAACTTATTTGATATGAAAAAGTATTACGTATAGTCTTCGAAATGTTTACGAAAGAGACATGTAAAACCTTTTTGTTTCTAAGGCGAACTTTGGCCTTCGGCCTCGCATATGACATGTCTCGAACGGTCTTTTGGCCACCCCGAAATGTTTGAAAAGCGAGTTATGAAATGTTTGCATGATCGTTTGGGCCCGGAGTAAGAGCGATAGGACGAAGTCGGTAGACGTCGGGTCTACGTCGTAAATCCTATGGTTTCCTCCATTTGGGAGCTCGGGGTGAGGCCGGAGTGGCAGCCCTTTGAGTACCTGAGTTATTCTAGTCAGTTACGAGTAGTTCGGATTTAGCGGTCCGTCTACATTGGAGGCATAAGGGTGGTTTCCGGTTTTTATGTTTGGATATTGGACTTCAGGACTCGACTCGCCGAGTCATTAGATATGTTATGTTTTATGTTAAATCACCTCCCGATTACGAAAACCTTTCTTTTATGTTGATTTCTTTTACTTTAAAATTGGTGATTTATTTTCCGTTTTGTTATATACCTTATTATTCCCTCCTCACTTAGTCGTTTGACTAACCCCCTCTGTTTTACCCTGTACTGGTTTCAGGATACTAGGCGGGATCTGCGTCGTCGTCGTCGCGTCTTAGAGTTACATTCTTTTTGCTCATGTATAACTCTCATTCAGTATGGCTATGATTTATGTCTTTTGATTTTAGGATTTATTAGAATGTATTCGGGATATTGTACCGAACCCGTTTGTTATTTAATTAAGTGAATTTCGTTAGCCTTGGTGGGCTTTAATAATTGTGCAATTTATCATGCTTTAATGTTTGATTATTTCGCTTCCGCACTTCTGTCTCGTCGTTTATTTAAAACCCCCGCCTAGTAATTGAGTAAATGCTTGCCGTTCGCCGGGTTTTGATTCGGGTCGGATCCCATTTCGGTTCCGGGTCGAAGCTCGGTACGGGGCGTGCGTTACCCATTTGGGGCACCCGCTACAAAGACCGTGCAGAAGCCGGTGTGAAACACTTAGAAAATTTTCCAGCCTTTTTCAAATGTTGCTCTCGGCAAGTGAGTCCACGGGTCAACATTTTTGGTTGACATTTTGCATACGGACTCTAAAAATTATACTGTTTTCACCTATAGAACCTTTATCATTTGTATATTAATATTTTGAAATGTTTATTTAATTTCGCCCTCGTTTGGGCTGTGAATAGTGTAATTTTAAGTATGTGCATTTTTGGAAACTTGTCGGAATTTCGTGAAATTTACATGATAGCTTCCTTACATACTATAATTAGCATATGCATGATTGTGAACATGTTTGGTTAGCTGTTCGTCAAATAATTGCTTATTTGCGCTTTTATAGTCGTTATTAATTCGTCTAGGTCCTGTCTTGTCTACAGATCAGTCAGACGTCGGTGACCAGTGAGTCTAGCTGCTAGGCTTCCTATTTTTGACACCAGGTGAGGATTTAAATCGTTTTAACTGGGCTTGAACATATATGTATACTTGCGAAACCCCTTAATCCTATATTGTTGTATTACATATTTCGAGCTTATACTTTTATGTTTTATCCTCAAATCCTTTGATATCAAAATTATATAATAGTAACCTAAATCGATTTGTTTTCAAAAAGGGCAAGAAAACTCTTTCCTTTACGTGACGGTTTGACTTAGGATTTACCCCCTTCGTCGTCACCATTTGCCCTAATTGCCCGTTTGGCATTCAAAATCTTATTGCAAAGAGAGCAAAGTATTGTTATTTCAATGGGCTCGGGATGGTATCCGGAGGTTACATCCGGGGACAAGCATCCAGGGTGTAATCCGAGGTGCTTCCCCCAAAATTAAGCGTCAATCGTGGCCCGTCAGGAGTTGATATCCATGGTTGGGAGCGAAGGTGGATGTTGCATTCGTTGCACATTTTCCTGAAATTCACAATAGTCGAGCTTTGGGTTGCTCCTTGGCTTGACACCGGCGATGGAGATTTTTATAATGTATTGTGGAGAAATAAGGAGGAACAGGCCCACTCTTGCGTGGATATTTATTTATCACTTTATATCGTTATTGCTTTTATCGTTTTATTGAATATCCAAGTCGAAGCACATTCCGGTTTCTTCCTTATTGCATATGTACTTTCTATAAAACCCGGAAACGTGACTCGACTTGCTCTAACATCTTCACTAAGTATTTTTGACTCACCCTCTTTCATTGGTTCTTGCCTCAGGTAGATTGAGAGACCGACATGTCTTACGTGTCGGATGGGAAACAGTGCTTAGATAGGCCTTTTTGGTTTTGCCGAGTCTCTATTGTTGTCTTTAACTCTCTAGATAGTTGTTCTTTTGTCCAAGTCTGTAGATAACAATATATTGATCCCCGTTCCCTGACATTTACTTTATGTTGCCCCTGAATCGGCTATATTAATATATATATATTAGTTGAATTGGCCCCAGAGTGGCATTTATGTTATTATCATTTAAATTTGCTTCCGCTATTTATTCTGAGCTGTTTAGATGCTTTTACTTTGGGGATCCACTGTTGCCAAGTGTCGGGATTGACCCGTTAGCTTGTATGGGTTCTCGGGTTGAGGCGCCGTCCTCGGCTTGGGAATCCGTGCAGGTTCGGGGGCTGTAGAGCGGGACACTACAGTTTGACTAAGCACATAAGGAAATAGTAAAGGCAGGAACAACAAGCAAGAAGAAAAGGCGGGATAATAATTTATTTCGCAGACCTATATATATCTATAATTTATTTAGCTGGCTCAACACGACAGTATGAAAGCAAGCGGTAGTCATGCTTAAAGGAAATAGTTTCTCCCCCGTTGGTCCCACCTGTAATACACAGGACCTAGAGGATGAAAACAAGACCGACAATACTAAAAGCAAGACACAAGACAACAGATGACGCACGATAATTCATATAAACTCCACTCATGCTACAGGTGCAATATGGAAAGTCAGATAATTAAACATGTAAGGATATATAAAATATGGAACAACATTTAAAGGAGTATTAATGCAGTTATAATTAATGGGAGAACATTAGAAATTACATATCAAAGACATGCTAAAACGCAATTAGGGCACGTAGGCATGCTTAAAATAATATAAGGACGCTCTTTCGCGAATACAGGATCAAACGGATAAGGAACGGGAAAGGTGGGATAAAATCCCTAAACGAGAAAGGTGTCAATTGACGGTCAAATAGGGTCGGATAAAATTGTAAATTATGAAGAATATCAAATCCCGAGGCTCGAGGGAGCTATAGGTGAAATCGGATTGATATTCGGAGGTCGAACGGGAAAATGACATTATTTGTAAGGGGTAAAATGGTAATTATCGCGAGAAACACTTGAAATCAAGCTAGAAAAATGGTTAGGGGGGTTGCACCGGCCTGTGCACGGTCTTGAGACCGTGCAGTAGCCCGTGCGTGATCACGTAAGGGTGCACGGGCTTGTGCACGGTCTTGGGACCGTGCAGTAGCCTGTGCGTGGTCATGTACAGGTGCACGGGCTCCTGCACGGTCTTGATCAAGACCGTGCGTTCGCCCGTGTGGATCTACTGAGCAGCAGACTCGGCAGATCGCAAAACCTCACACGCGAAACCAACATTTAAATCCATACATCTCCTATTTTACTCCATAAAACATCCTAATTCTCACATATATTCATATATAGCACATAAGCTACACATAGGCACAAGAAACACGTAAAATGGTCAAGTAAATCTTCCTAAATACGAAAACCCAATCCTATAAAAATCCTATATCTAAATCACGAAAATTGCAAGAAAGAACGAACGGAATGAAATGGGGTAAAAGGATTACCGGTAGAGATTGTAGTGAGGATCGTTCGGGTTTTCACGGCTTGTCGATCGGGCGAGAAACGGGCTCGGTAGGGCGTCGGGAAGATTCCCTCCTTTCTTCTCCTTCTTTCTCCTTCCTTTCTTCTTTTTCCTTCTTTGTGTGTAATGAGAGAATGAGAGAGATAGGTAGATATTTAGGAAAATATCTCGGGGGGGCGGGGTAAAATGGTCATTTAGGCTTTCAAGGGCATTTATGTAATTTAAGTAATTGAGGGCATTTAAAAGATAGGTTAAATCAATCTTTTCCACAAGATTAATTAATTCAATTGGATAGATCGAGAAATTAGGCATGAAAGAATTCGCGTAATAATTAATAATATAATTAAAATATTCGGGTAGTTACAATACTCCCCTCCTCAAAAGAATCTGTTCTTAGATTCTCCTCCGGACTTCGGGGTTAGTTAAGAGGAGTATAATCTAAGAGTTCTAATAACGCGAATTAAAAACGAACATTTAGGAGCAATTAAAATACATTATAAAACATCATTCATAACAAAAATATTTAAATGCAAATAACATTCCAAATAAAATTCAAAGTCATGCGAAAGGCGGAATTACAAAAACCCTAAACAAAGCTAACGACGGAGAAGAAAATAAAGATAAATAGATCTTGGCTCATCGGGACCACGACGGGAATACTACTCGAGTTGCTCGAAAAGTGACTTCTGCATCTTGGAAATAGATCTATGAAGTGCTGAGTGCTGGCTGTCGATGCGAACGTGCTGAACTGCAAAGCCCTCATTGATCGGTCTCTCCTGCTGGGCGAATCTCTCGTCGTTCATACGGCGGAAATCGGGAAACTCCGTATAGAATCGCTGCAGATCAATAGGTTCCTGGTCCTGAGCGTTCCTCTGGCGTGCAAAAACTCAAGGATCGATGAATCTTGTCCCAATAACTGTCGGTAGATATGCTGAGCCTGCTCATAGGCCTCTAGGTTCGGGGTCCTTCTTTGTGTGCATCATCCTCGGCGACTTCCCCTAAGGGTAGACCATCTACTAAGACGTACGGGGTCGTTTCGCCTTGGACCTTTTGTGCAGATCGCCATCTGGACTAGAGTCCCATTGTAACGCCCCGAAAATCCGAATTATTATCCGGTACGTCCAAATCGTTATTTTGCGCAATTTAATTATTTCATTGATAGTTAGTATGTGAATTTTTAACAATTTCATAAATGAGTGAATTTTGGTTTTTAAACCATTTCATGTCAACGTGTGTTCAATTGTACGAGTTTTGACTGTAATATTGTTTAATTCCGATAACCTGCCAATTTTAGTAAGTTCGGAGTAATTACGATTTTACCCCCCTCATTTCTAAGTCAAGTCAAAGTTTGACTTGACCAACTCTCTCTCTCCCTCAATCCTCACTTCGCGTTAGAAAGAAGAGAAAAGAAAGAAAAAGAGAAAAAGAAGAGAGTAAGGAGAGGAAGCTTTGATTGCTCATTCCGACTTCGATTCCCGACCGAATCTCGATCCGTGAAACTTTACGAACTCCTCACGATCTATTCTTCATGTAAGCTTCTCACATACTTCGCGTTTAATGCTTTCTAGGCTGTGATTTATAGGATTTTGTGAATAGTTGAATAATATATGAAAAATGTGATTTTGAATGATTTTGTGGATGGATTTATGTGGTTCTTGGTCCTATAGGTAGATTAGATGTTGTAGATCATTATATGTAAGTTTTAGTTTGAGGTTTGCATGATTTATATGATTTAAATGTTGATTTTTGGCTCATTCCCGAGAACCCCTTGCGATTCTGCTGTTCTGATAATCCGCATGGCCTTGCGCACGGTCTTGAGACCATGCGCCAAGACCGTGCGCCTATTTTGTGCCTTGCACGGCCTTATGCACGGCCGTGCGCACGCCGGTGCGCAGGCCAGTGCAAGTGTCCGCACCGGCTTGAGCACGCGTTCAAGCCCGCGCGTCCGCCCGTCCCCAAGACCGTGTGTATGCCTTAACCAAAATTTCTCCATTTTCAACTTCTTGCTCTCGGCATTGTGGGTCAAAGGAGCAATTAAAAAGTTGACTTTCTTCGTTTGACCTCCGATTTGAGATCGGATTTCACCTATAGGTCCTATAAATCATGACATACATATTTTAGGTAGTTTGAATTTATCCGACTTCATTTGGGCCCCGTTTCTCGTGTTTTTTGTTTAGGCCTTTTTGGCTATTTTTTAAATGTTGTCCGTTTCTTCCGAAACTTGAATGCATGCTTCCTCATTGCCTTTTATGCATGTTTATGAGCTTTATTGCATTCTAACTTGTTTTGCTTATCGAATTCTATGAATTTCTATGTTTTGTTACAATGTGAACCTAAGTGATATGAATGATTGTTTAACGTGCTTCTATGTGTTTTAAATCTTTCGTATAAGCCGTGCGTCGTCATTAGTCTTATTTGGTTGTGTCTTTGTCTTTTGCAGACGATACTCCCATGGAGTAGCGTGCCGGTCTTGCATTCTTGCTCTCGTTTTGGTCAAGCCAACAGGTGGGGTTTTCAGTTTCTTATAGTATACAATAATATGTACATAATACCAACCCTACTCACCGATAAGCCTTGTTTTATGATTTGTTTTACATCCGTTTGTATATATAGTAGATATTTAAGCGCTTATACTTTTATGATCTTGAAAACAATTTAATATGAAAAGTATTATGTATAAGTTTGTGAAATGTGTACGAAAGAGGCAGGAAAATCTTTGTTTTCCGAAAGCGAACTTTGGCATTATAGCCTCGCACACGACTTGCCTCGAACGGTCTTTTGACCACATGAAAATGTTTGAAAAGCGAGCTATGTATATGTATATGTATATGTTTGACTTGTTCCGATGGGCCCGGAGTAAGGACGATAGGACGAAGTCGTAGACGTCGGGTCTACGGCGGAAATCCTATGGTTTCCTCCACCTTTGGGAGCTCGGGGTGAGGCCGGAGTGGCAGCCCTTTGAGTACCTGAGCTTGTTATGTATGATCTGTGTAGTTAGGGGTTGCTCCCTGATTACAACTGGAGGAATAAGGAGGGTTTCTGTTTTTATGATTTGACTGGTGGTTCAGAACTCTTCTCGCTGAGTTATACGTTTTGTTTTGTTTCATTTTGAGCTAGTTCACCAATCATTTGCGAAAAACTTTACTTCTGTTGTTTTCTTTCTGTTTAAACTAGTGATCTACTTTCGTTTATTATTATGTACTGTCTTTTTCCCCCTCACTTAGTCGTTTGACTAACCCCATTCGTTTCACCCTTTAGTTTCAGGATTCTAGGCGGGCTTCATAGTATTGGGTCGTTGTCGGTCGAGTTACGCTTTTGTCTTATGTAAACTCTTGTTTCTTGTTGACTTGATGTTTGTTATGTAGGATTATACTTATGAATAGCCGGGAATAATATTGTAGAACCCGTTGTAAACATTTATTAGTATTTATGGGAATTTGCTAGCCTTGGTGGGCTTTACCTAACTGCGCAGCCATCATGGATTTTATGTTTTGTTTATATATTGCTTCCGCTTTTGGTTTGTCACTGTTTTGAAACTCCCGCCTAGTAGTAAATGAGTCCGGTTTGCTGTTCGCCGGGTTTTGGTTCGGGTTGGGTTACTTTCGATTCCGGGTCAGGATCCGGTACGGGGCGTGCGTCTGCCCGTTTGGCGGCACCCGCTACACCCATAACTAATCGAGGTCGAACCTCCAATGGCGACCTGAGTATCAAGCCCTTCCACTTGGGCACACTCCAATGTAGCAGTGATGTAGGAGCCTACTCGAATCTCCCCTCTCAGCCGAGTGGAGATGTACCGACTCCTTTGATTCCTGAAGAATCATGTTCGTTCGTCCATAATGACCAAGAACAGAAAATCCCAGTGTAAGGTCTTCAGTTTGGTGTAGCTGAAAGCTCGGTGTTCTTCTGGTCGAGTTCGACATCCGGATTCATGTCGGTTCTCACTCCGACTATCTTCAGAAGTATTCTCCTTTAAACTCGATTTGTCAACGTCGGTGTTATCCAGAACCGTATAACGTACTCGCAACAGAATTGATCCTAGTCGGCTAAGAACTCCTTGTCCTTAGTACTCTCTAATAGCGTATAACAAATTTATCGAATTCCATGCTATCGATACAGAGGTCACATAAATCTTAGCATCTAATCATTCAGTCAGTGCAAGTGTGAATTTTGAAAGCAGTTAAAGCACGTAAGTTCTATAAAACACTTAACAGATATTTAAAGCAATTACCATTCGAAATAGAATACTATGAATGAATGCGTGATAATGCAATGTACCTCTGCGAGTCGGTATCAGGGTCGAGATCCCCTTTTTCTTCCCCAAGCGTTGCTTGAGTCGGGGCAGTCTTGAACTCGATGCTTGCTACTCCCACATCTGAGGCAATGCCCCAGGTTCCTCCTATACTTTGCAGTCTTGTGATTCGTCTTTCCACAGTGCTCACAGGGAATGGGGTCCTCGTTCACTTCTGGTCTGGTAGGTTCCGGCATCTCGTAGTATGGTTCCCATGTCTGAAAGGTGCTCGGTCCGGATGGCTCTCTTCTTGCCTTCTCATTGAAAGAGGATCCTTTCATGTGAGGAATACTTTGTCTCATCTCTTGAAGATCAGACTCCACTCTCATAGCTCGGTTAACTGCCTCGTGATAAACTCGAATGTCCAATCCCACTAATCTTTCCCAGATCTCCGATTGAAGTCCCTCGATGAACTTTCGCGCTCTTCTTCGATCGTCGGATGCAATGTAAGGAGCATAGACAATGAGGCGGTTGAAAAGTGTCTCGTATTGTGCAACAGGGAGAGCTCCTTGGGTGAGGGACATGAACTCTCTTTCTCGGCTGTCACATACCACTTGCGGCACGTACTTCTCTCAGATAGGAACCGTGACCAAGTGTACGGAATTATCTCAGCGATCCATCTCTGTTCTATGTAACGCCACCAATCCCCAGCTGGTCCTCTCATGAGAAAGATGGCATACTCGACCCTCTTGGGGTCACCGCAACGTATTACTCGGAAGATTCACTCTAAATCGGCTATCCAAGCCTCGGATTTAAGATCATCTGGTTCACCCATGAAGCAAGGTGGGTTGTAGTGCAGAAATCTGTCCAAGGATTGGCCCTCGGCTTGTCTCACAGGCGCATGCTGTTGTTGTCGTTGCCTTTCCTGATGTACTTGCTCAGCAATCTGTCTCATAGCAATCACTAACTCTCTTGCAATCGAATTTGGAGATGAGGGAGCTGTAGGGGGTCTTCGGCGAGACATTATGCACCTGTGAATAACAAACTAGAGAAGGATGCATGTTCGGTTAAGTGAATGATCATGTAAGGCATAAAAATTCAGATAAAGCATACATATTTTATTCGAATAGCATATGATCAATTTAGAGCATAAAACAAATCATGGAACAAGCAAAAATCGATCCTATAGCCGTACGACCTAGACACGACAAGACCCAAACAGGACACGACAAGACGACAAGACAGGACAGACGCTACCTCGAGTTCCACATCCACCTGCATTCGATCCCAACTCAGTACTACAATTGTAAGAGATCAAACGGTTGGTTGGCCATTCCAACAGAAGATCAATCACAATTTCAATACTAAGGAGTTCTCAAGCACCTGTGATTGGAAACTCTAAGTCTCATTGACATGATAAGGGCAGACACAAGAGACAAGACACGACGCGATTACAAAGCTTCGGTTCCTTATGGGAACCTAGGCTCTGATACCACTGGCTGTAGCGCCCCCTGAAGAAGGACCACCACATCCGCACCGAGGAGCCTGAACTCAAAAATCCACTCCGGCGAATGGCACTCAAGCAATAACCCTCGGCAACAGCGACAACCATCCCAACAACAATCACAACAATACAGAGATATGCGGAAGCAATTCAAAAGATAATCAAATAAATCCATAAACGCCTACGAGGCTAACATAATATCAATTAAACATGTGCAATTCGAAATACAACAGAATAACAACACGTAGTGCCATCCATGGCTCAATTAGTCTATCCTGTACAATCCTAGATATCGTCAACTATCCCACATCAGGGGAACATAAGTACGTAAAATAAATAAATACAATAAACAAGACTCGACGGTTGTTGGGATCACTGACAAGACAAACCAGAAAGACTGAGCCTATCTAGACCTGCTGATGCCGACTGACAAGATAGGTGACGTCGCCACCTGTCTACCTGAAGTAAGAACCAAAATAGTAGGGGTGAGTATAAAGGATACTCAGTAAGGGGGTTTTGATCACAGTTCGTCATTTATCTTTTAAAACTAAAAGTGGTGAGTGTTGCCCGTTTTGAGAAAGAAGATAAATAACGAAATACAAGTTGTAAAACAATAACACAAGGCAACACTCGGTTCGGCTTGCTTGGAAAACATGAAAGGGTTGACGAACTGGATCCTTTAAAACATTTGCACGTAATGTCAAGCCGATAAGTTGAAAGGGGTATTAGTTGAGTCACGAGGCCGTTACAAGTTTGAAAGGCACGATTCCATAAGTTAGAACGATAAATAAACACGGCTCGTAATTCAACTAATTAATTGAATAATAAAGGAGGCTTAGGGTAGCAAGTACGAGTCACGCTTCCGGGTTTTATATATATATAGGGAATATACATAGGGGGATTTAGGCGGGGACCCCATATGAAATTCCCACTATTCACATTACCCCCCTATTATATTTTTATTCCTATTTACACACTTGCATTTTTAAAAACAAGTCTGAATACCCCCTGGCGCAAATTGTGTATCACACGCGCGAGGGGTGTGACTGGAATAGCTCAAAATTCGACTTAAAGTATGGAAAAATACTAAAATACCCTTGTGGTTTAATTTATAAAAGAAACCAACCTTATTCTTCTTACCCTACTTTTGGCATCAGATCTGCTCCTCCTTCCAATTCATCTTCTCCAGCCGCTGCAACACCATAGCCATGGCATCGAGCTCTGCAAGTAGGCGAAGTGGGCCCAGTGGGAGACGGTTCGTGAATTTGAAGTATGGTATGACTCCGACCTGCCGATGCGACCTGAAATGTGACATCAGGGTCGTAGAAACTGATGGAAAGTCTACAAAGGGGCATCTTTATTACTGTTGCCCGTATTTTCCTCAACCACACAATTGCAAATTTTTTAGGTGGTGTATACCTGAACGAGTTGTATTGGGTAACACTGGTATTCCATTTGAAGTCAAGACTGAAACTGTTCCAGGGAGAATGAATGAAGATTTGGAGGAGGTGGTTTCTCAAGTTTCTACAGTTGGGGCTGAAAGGGTTGGGATGGTAGAGAATCGTAGCAACTATGTTCATGTTTCTTGGATTGTTTCAGCTATTCTCCTTACTTTGCTGACTGTAATATTTCTCAAGGTTTAGCTCTTAGGGGGTTGATTGTAATTTTTGTTTTCATTATCCTACTGTTCTAGTGAAACTGTTTTATGTAACAATGCATTTTTCCAAATTAATGTAGTATAACTGCAGCATGTATAACCAAAAAACAATAACAGCAAGCTCTGTTAGTGCAACAAAAATATAACAAGAACAACAACCATCATTCCAACATCAACTGGTATATCAGAACCTGTCAAAGTTTTTTAAACCGAAAACTGCATTTGAATAGCTGTATATATAACCAAATTGTTTGCATATTTTCATAATATAGATAATTGTCTTAAGCATCAACAAAAAATAAGTGATAAGCACTGTCATAAACAACTTAGAAATCAACCAAACTAACTACATGAATCAGCTTAGAAATAAGTCATAAGCAGGGTCAGAAACTAACTACATCAGTGAAAAACATCAAGTGATATCCCAAAAACCTGTCCTAGAAATCAGTCAAACATCCTGCCCTCCATTAGAATCTTTTCTTGGTCTTCTCTCCAAAGATTTAGCTCTCAAATTCTCAATCACTTGTTTCAAATTCAGCTTCTTGGTCTGTTTTGGCACACTATTGGTTTGTCCACTTGAACTTGGTGGCCTAACTGAATTAGAACTACCAGGCCTTGGAGGTTGAAATTGCCTAGAAGGTTGTGGAGGCACATGGTGAGAATGTGATCCTTGGATAGGTGCTATTTGTGGAGTTCTTCTAGCAGGTGGTTGTGTAGGTCCAGTTTGGGCAGTTGATGTACTAGTTGATGCACTATTCCTTCTTGGAGTTTGCTTTTTCTATTCAAAGTACCATAAAACAAATAAATAATATATACAATCTTAAATAGGTCGAAATAAATAAATCCATTAAAGTGTATAAATTACATACCCTTTGTGAATTGTTTGTTGTGGATGATTGTGAAGCATTTGACTGAGATCCTCTTGGAGGCCTATTCGTTTGAGATCCTGTTGGAGGCGTATTTGATTGAGATCTTGGCTGTGACCCCTATAAACAATGACAGCAAGTAATAAGCATGAAATTAATGAAAATATAAGCATGAAATTGTTTAAATAACCTGATAAAACTTCGAGTTTGGATGGGTTGGGTTTGTACAAGTTGCCCTGTTGTGCCCAAGACTGAGGCAATTCTTACATCTATGAGTCAGACCTTTTCTTGAGGAAGGTGTCTGAACCTCATTTGCCCCTATTCTTCTTTTTTTCTTTGGCCTTCCTCTCTTGGGCTTGAATTGTGGTGCTTGGAGAGGCTCATAGTTAGTCTTAGCATATCCAGTTGAGCTAGGAACTCCATGAATCATGTTCTCATACATCTTCAAGTACAATGGCTTCTTGTAGCAACTGTCAACATAGTTTTCAATTGGGTCCCTTTTCTCACTAATAACCACATACGCATGACAGCATGGATAAGCACTTAACTGGAACATACCACATGTACATGTCCTTTTATCCAAATCTACAATGTAAGTGTGCTTCCCATGTGTTACTTGATATTCAAGCCTCCCACAGTAGATGCATGTACGGTTGGTAGATAATTTATACTGCTTGTTCAGTTTTTTCAAAATGTTTGGACAGATATTACCTTGGAAATTTCCCATTCCTGCAAATTTATCTTGAATCTTCTTCATCATCTTGTTTCTGATTCCCTCAATCATGGATATGATTGGTTTTCCTCTGTCTTCTAAAATCCATGCGTTGAATGATTCCACCAAATTATTCACAATCACATCACATTTTGTCGATGTTGTGAAATGAGATCTTGCCCAACAATCTTTAGGTATATCATTTAAATACTCCCATGTTGTCTTAACTTCATCACTGACTTTTGGATCTAATATCTGCAACTTGGCCATCGCATCATCAAATTCATTCCTGTTTGCAGTTGAGGCTGCCTGCCAAAACAGGTCTTTGCACTCTTGACTTGGAAACTTACCCTTGAAATTTTGGTAAATATGTCACACACAGTATCTGTGCTCAGACCAAGGTGCTACATCTTTCACAGCTTCCATCAAACCCTTCTGCCTATCACTTATGAAGGTCCACTTATTGGGAACCCTCAAACCACAAATATCTTCAAGTAATTCTTGTAAAAACCATATCCAATATTCCTTGTTCTCCACTGGAACCACAACCATAGCAATTGGCCACATGTTGTCATTTCCATCCCTTCCAACAGCTGCAAGAAGCTGCCCTTTGTAAACTGTCTTCAAAAAACAGCCATCTAATGCAATAATTGGCCTACAACCTTCAAGAAAACCCTTTATCATTGAACCTAAGCTGAAATAAAAACACTCAAATGTAGGAACATCTATTCTTGGGTCTCTCTTCACCAACAACTTGCTTCCTGGATTGCATATCCTCACTGTCTCACAATAATCATAGAGTTGTTGTAACGACCCAGAAATCCGAGAGTTACTGTGAGTAATTTTTACGCGTTAATTATCTTTCTTAATCTCTAAATTCTCGTTATATGTGAATTATTATATATTATGTCGTATATGACCAATGTGATAATATTGTTTGCGTACTTAAATTACGAGTCTATATTGCGTTTGTTTAATATTTAATTGTTATATTTGATCGACGCGTATTTAATTGGATTTTCTAAAATTACTAAAATAACCCTTCGTAATTTTCGATACTTCGAAGGTATTTGATAAAAGTATCAAAATTCATTTCATAAAACTATTATTTCAAATTGAGAGAGAGAGAGAAGAAGAAAAGAAAATTTTCTCCCGAAGCCCAAATCGATCGTGCCGAGCTCGAATCTCCGTGGAATTTCGTGTCAATCGTTTTTAAACGATCCTTTCTTCGATACCTTTCTATAGGTACCAATTTCCCCAATTTCTTTTACGGATTTTCGAGGTTTTGAGATTATTTGATTATTTCGGGATTTTTAGGATATATGCTTAGATCGAGCCCGTTTCTTGATCAATTCATGATTTTATTGGATGTAAATGTGAATTAGTTGATGATTAATGATTGTTATAATTTGTGAGTGTTAATTTGCGTTATAAATATGTGTTTTGATGATTTTTGGCTCGAAAATTTGAATTCCCGTAAGTTTCTGCTGGGTTCAGTTGAACCACACGGGCTAACGCACGGTCTTGCGCAAGACCGTGCAGGAGCCCGTGTGCAGCTCATTTCTCTTGCACAGGCTTGAGCCCGTGCACCAAGCCAGTGTGTTTGGCCGTGTGTGCGTGCACGGTCTTGACACCGTGTTCAAGACCGTGCACCAGGCCGTGTGAAACACTTAGAGATTTTTCCAGCTTTTTCAAATTTTGCTCTCGGCAATTGAGTCCTCAAGTCAATATTTTCGGTTGACTTTTTGCATACGGACTCCAAAAATTACACCGTTTTCACCTATAGAACCCTTATATTTTGTAGATTAATATTTTGGAGTTTTATTTAATTTCGCCCTCGTTTGGGCTGTGAATAGTGTAATTCTAATTATGTGTATTTTTGACAACTTGTCGGAATTGCATGAAACTTACATGATAGCTTCTTCACATATTATAATTGGCATATGCATGATTGGAAACATGTTTGGTTAGCCGTTCGTCCAATAATTGCTTATTTGCGCTTTTAGTGTTGTTGTCGTTATTGATTTGTCTAAGTCTTGTCTTATCTCCAGATCAGTCGATCGTTGGAGATCAGTGAGTCTAGCAGCTAGGCTTTCTCTTTTTGATTCCAGGTGAGGATTTAAACTTTTAACTGGGCTTGAACATATATATATACAGTTGCGAACCCCCTAATCCCTTATTAATGTATTATATTTTTCGATTTTATATTTTTATGTTTTATCCTCAAATCCTTTAATATCAAAATTATACATTATTAAACCAAATTGATTTTTTTTCAAAAGGGCAAGAAAACTATTTATTTGACGTGACGGTTTGACTTAGGATTTAATCCTTTATCGTCACCCTTGCTCAGAGTGTCGTTTGGCATTCAAATGTGTTTTTTTTAAAAGCGAGCAAATACATGATTATTTTCAAGATGGGCTCGGGAAGGTATCTGAAGGTTACATCTGGGGACGGGCGTCCAGGGTGTAATCCGAGGTGCTTCTCCCAAAAATAAGCGTCAATCGTGGCCCGTCAGGAGATGATAGCCACGGTTGGGAGCGATGGTGGGTGTTGCATTCGTTGCACATTTTCCTAAAATTCACTATGGTTGAGCTTCGGGTTACTCCTTAGCTTGACACCGGCGATGGAGAATTTTTACATGAACCGTGGAGAAATAAGCAGGAACGGGCCCATTCTCGCTGGGATCGTATTTATTGCTTTATAGTGTTATTGACTTTAATTTTTAATCGAATATCCAAGTCGAAGCATATTCCGGTTTCTTCATTATCGCATATGTATTTTCTATAAAAATCTGTAAGCATGACTCGACTTGTTCTCACATCTTCACTGAGTATTTTGACTCACCCTCTTTTAATTGGTTCTTGCCTCGGGTTTGAGAGAGACCGACATGTCTTACGTGTCGGATGGGCAACAGTGCATATATAGGCTTTTTGGTTTTGCCGAGTCTCGTTGGTTGTCTTTTATTCTCTCGTTCATTATTCTTTTCAACCTGGATTGTAGATAATATTATATTGATCCCCGTAACTTTTTATTTAAATTATGTTGCCCCTGAATGGGCTGTTGTTGATAATTGTTAATGAATTGGCCCCGGAGTGGCATTTTTTTGTTAATATGAATTTAAATGCTTCCGCTATATATTCTCTGATTTATTTACATGTTTTAATTTTGGGGATTCACTGTTGCCAAGTGTCGGGATTGACCCGTTAGCTTGCATGGGTTCTCGGGTTGAGGCACTGTATTCGGCTTGGGAATCCGTGCAGGTTCGGGGGCTGTAGAGCGGGGCGCTACAGTTGTTCATATTGATAACTGTCTTGACCATAGATTTTCATCAATGCTGCCATCTTTGCTCTTTGTACCTTTGACTTGCTTACATTTACATGGCATTTTCTGTTCACAATTCCTTTTAGATCCTGCAAAGGAATACCAGGATTCTCTTTAACCAATCTCTCTATCCTCTTGGCTATGTACTTGTATTGAGCAAGTTTGTTGTTGGTGGTCTTTGCACAATTATGCTCATTAGTAAGAGTCTTGATCTGGAATGTATTTGACCCCTGTACTGGACTGGCATGAATCCTCCAAGGACACTTGTCAGCTTTACATTTTGCAGTAATTCTAGAATTTTCATTCCTAACCCACTGCAAATCAAACCCTTGTCTCACACAGTAGTCAACAAGAACCTCTCTGAACCACTGTGGGGTGTCAAACTTCTGACAAACAACCGGCTCATACTTCTTAGGATTGTAATTCTTTTTAATGTAAACTGACTTGGGTTTTGGGTCTGCATCTTCATCACTTCCATCAAGACTCTCTAACTCAGAATTTTCAACAACATCTTCATACCATGGCTCATCTTGAACTTGACATGGACCTTTCTTCTTTGTTGGTTTGGTTTGTCCAGCTTGGGCCTTCTTCATCTTTCTATACTTGGTCAATAATTCGTCCCTGGTAAGCTCCCTAGTTTGATGTATGTCATCATCATCAGAATCTTCAATATCATCTAGCATTCCATCTGGCATATCTTCATCTGTGGAATCTTCCTGATCTTCATTGAAAACAAAGTGTGAATCTGATGAATCATCAAACTCAGACCTACTGTCCTCATCAATCTCTTCTTCCTGAATTGATACTTTTTCCTTTTGCTTCTTAGAAACTTTTCTTGGCCTTCTACTTGTCTGACCCTTTGACTGTTGTGTTTCCTACTCAACATTTAACATACTTGACTGTTGTTGTGTTTCATTCTCAACATGACTAGGAGTCTCATCTTGTGGTGGAAGGCCCTCTTCTATCCATCAAACATAAATATAATCAATATTATAATCAATAAAGGGATCAATAAATATAATCAATATTATAATCAATAAAGGGATCAATAAACATATATATAGAACTGTTTGTAGTATTTGCTTACCTATTGGCTCATTTACATCCCTATCATTGTTTGCAGTATTTTCATTTCCATTTTGGTCATCAGGAACTGGCTCATTCACATTTTTTCCATTGGTGTTATCAACACTGGCATCATTGGTATCATTTATATTTGCATCACAGTCTCCTGCATTCCATCCAAAAACATAAGTCATTGGTTATCTAAATTTCATCCAAAAACATAAGTCATTGCTATGCAGAAATAACAGTACCTGTGGGCTCATTGACATCTACATTTGTGCTTACAAAGGAATCTACAATTGAATCAACAATGGCAGCCAAATTCTCAGTTTCTTCAACATCATTATTGGCATCATCATTCTGATATTCTGCATTCTTATCAGCTCCACCTCCTTCCCCTTCTCTTTCAACTTCAAGGTTCACTGCAGCTTCATCTTCAACATGAACTTCAACATCTTTTTGTTCTTCAGCTGGATCTTTTAATTCTTTAAAAGGGACTAACTGCCAATTTCTGTCCCTTTCTCTTCTAAGATTCTGAAGAAACCTCCTACTTTCTTCTGGTGTCGAAAACAGTATGTTGCCCTGTGAATCCATTGCAAAGTCAGGATCTCCAATGTCTTCAGCAAATATTTGGACTGGAACATCAAACTCCCTCCATGCTTCAATCATTTCTCCAATGTTATAATCCACCATGAACTCAGTATTAATCTTCTTCAGAAATAAATCTATATCCAGTCCAGGGTGTTTCCAATAAAAATCCACTTTGCATTTTTCCCCACCTGCTCTTTCATACAAATCCAAGATGGTGCTAAAGCTAAACATGTCTAGGTCCAATGGATTGGATAACACTTTTCTGCCACCTTTGTAAACTCTGTGAGGTTCATGTATGAAATGCCCACCAACCCACATTTCTACTCTATGATATGTAGGAACCTGAAACAAATAGAAAACAATTAGCATCATATATTTTAAAGATGGACAGTAGAAACTGTTTAACAAAAGGACAGTTCAAAGGCAATAAATACCACCTACAATACTGTACAGTTATGACCTAATATTTTCAACAACAATAAGATAATAAATACCCTAATAAGGGGTCAAGACTTGCACCAATCCAGTGGGACCACATTCTATAAATGCAATAAAGTATATGAAAAAGGAATAACTCAGCCAAACTACATTCAGATTCTGTGTCATTGGGTAGCATAAAGTGTCATACTCATGTTGGTAATAAACTATAACAAATGGGACCACACTCATATTGGAAATGTCCACAATACATTTGGAATCTTCATATGAGTCCAAAGCATAAAAACCAATAAACAACCTGACTTTATATATACATAGGCTTTAATTCATTCAAAACCTCTCAAATCTTCTTCTTCAAAGTACTTTTTCACTTATAAAAGTACTTATACTCGAACATATTCATTTCCCCCAAAGTTGCATCTCTGCGCAAAAAATTAGGAAAGAATTGAAACCCTAAAGCACTTGTAGGTCCAACCATTTCTACCATTACAACAGGAAAGTACATAGAAGCTTTCAAAATCACTTATATAAGCTGAAATAATCAAACATTCTCGTTCCCCAAAAATATATCATCTTACCGCAGAAACCCTAGCAAGAAATTAAACCCTAAATCACCTCGAAAACTAGCAAATATGTCCACACAGGCACTAAATCAGTGCGTCTAACATATCTCGAAGCTCAAAACTGAAATTAATAGCAAAAGCAACTAACCTTCATGTCTTCCCACCAAGGTTTCTTTCCGTCGCCGCTCGTCATTGTTGTTACTCCCGTCAACGAACTTGCCTCAAATTGGGTTTAGGTCTATGCTACAACTAAAGATGGATTTAACATTGATTTCCTACTTCATTTTTATGATTTAATCGCGGGTCATGTCTAAGAGGGAAAGCACTTTCAATCGTCTTCACTTTACCGCGCTGAGAATGTTTTGACAGAGGTGTGGGTCTGTGGAATAATTTAATATATATGGGGGTATTTTGGTCCATATAGAGTGAAAGGCGCGTGCATACCCATCAGGAGGCCTTGTGAAATTTACATAACAACGCAGGGAGGTGATAAGGAATAAAATAATGATAGGGGAGTAATGTGAAATTTATAAATAACACAGGGAGGGGATAAGAATCAAACTCGAAATACATATGATAAGTGAAGAAAACCGAAATGTGCTTCGACTTGTAACGAAAGCCGTAAAATAATTAGACAAGCAATAAATGCAATAAATCATGCAATAATGTGTCCCGGCGAGAACAGGCCTTCTCCTTATAACTCCCAATTGAAAATCATGCAAGCATATAGTCAAGTACTCCACCACCAACAACTGGTACCATCAGAATTTAAGGAGACACGATTAGTACCACCGTATCATAATTTAAGGAGACGCGATTAGCACCACCGTATCAGAATTTAAGGAGACGCGATTAGCACCACCGTACAGAATTTAAGGAGACGCGGTTAGCACCACCGTTTGCATCAACTTAAGCTAGCCAACCTCCTAGCCGGCCCAAGTTAACACGCTAGAAGTATACATCGGGATTGGCCCTAGACGCTCATCCCCAGGCTCACCTCATGTATACTCCGGGCCCAAATCATTAATCAAACTATGGCTCGCTTTTGAAATCAATAACAGTTTGGGTGGCCAAAGGGGCCGTTCGAGACAAGTTTATATTTGCGAGGTCGAGAGACCAAAGTTCGCATTTAAAACAAATAGGTTTTCCTTGCCTCTACCTGAAAATGTTGTAAAATATTATACAATTTAGGTTTTTCTATTAAAAGGTTTGACTAAACACATAAGGAAATAGTAAAGGCAGGAACAACAAGCAAGAAGAAAAGGTGGGATAATAATTTATTTTTCAAACCTATATATTTCTATGATCTTGCCCCAGTTGAAAACATTTTAAACCCTTACCTGGCTCAACACGACAGTATGAAAGCAAGCGGTAGTCAAGTTTCTCCCTCGTTGGTCCCACCTGTAATACACAGGGCCTAGAGGATGAAAACAAGACCGACAATACTAAAAGCAAGACACAAGACAACAGATGACGCACGGCAATTCATATAAACTCCACCAGGTGCAATATGGAAAGTCAGATAATTAAACATGTAAGGATATATAAAATATGGAACAACATTTAAAGGAGTATCAATGACGTTATAATTAATGGGAGAACATTAGAAATTAAATATCAAAGACATGCTAAAACGCAATTAGGGCACGTAGGCATGCTTAAAATAATATAAGGACGCTCTCTCGCGAATACGGGATCAAACGGATAAGGAATGGGAAAGGTGGGATAAAATCCCTAAATGATAAAGGTGTCAATTGACGGTCAAATAGGGTCGGATAAATTGTAAATTATGAAGAATATCAAATCCCGAGGCTCGAGGGAGCTATAGGTGAAATCGGATTGATATTCGGAGTTCGAACGGGAAAATGACATTATTTGTAAGGGGTAGAATGGTAATTATCGAGAGAAACACTCGAAATCAAGCTAGAAAAATGGTTGGGGGGGTTGCATCGGCCTGTGCATGGTCTTGAGACCGTGCAGTAGCCCGTGCGTGATCATGTAAGGGTGCACGAGCTTGTGCACGGTCTTGGGACCGTTCAGTAGCCTGTGCGTGATCACGTACAGGTGCACGGGCTCCTGCACGGTCTTGATCAAGATCGTGCGTTTGCCCGTGTGGATCTACTGAGCAGCAGACTCAGCAGATCGCGAAACCTCACACGCGAAACCAACATTTAAATCCATACATCTCCTATTTTACTCCATAAAACATCCTAATTCTGACATATACTCATATATATCACATAAGCTACACATAGGCACAAGAAACACGTAAAATGGTCAAGTAAATCTTCCTGAACATGAAAACCCAATCCTATAAAAATCCTATATCTAAATCACCAAAATTGCAAGAAAGAACGAACGGAATGAAATAGGGTAAAAGGATTACCGGTAGAAAATGTAGTGAGGATCGTTCGGGTTTTCACGGCTCGTCGATCGGGCGAGAAACGGGCTCGGTAGGGCATCGGGAAGATTCCCTCTTTTCTTCTCCTTCTTTCTCCTTCCTTTCTTATTTTTCCTTCTTTGTCTGTAATGAGAGAATGAGAGAGATAGGTAGATATTTAGGAAAATATCTCGGGGGGGTAAAATGGTCATTTAGGCTTTCAAGGGCATTTATGTAATTTAAGTAATTGAGGGCATTTAAAAGATAGGTTAAATCAATCTTTTCCACAAGATTAATTAATTCAATTGGATGGATCGAGAAATTAGGCAAGAAAGCATTCGCGTAATAATTAATAATATAATTAAAATATTCGGGTCATTACAAAAACAGGAAACCACCCTTATTCCTCCAATGTAGACGGACCGCTAAATCCGAACTACTCATAACATACGGTATAATCTCAGGTACTCAAAGGGCTGCCACTCCGGCCTCACCCCGAACTCCCAAAGGTGGAGGGAACAAGAGGATTTACGCCGTAGACCCGACGTCTACCGATTTCGTCCTGTCATCCTTACTCCGGGCCCAAACATACATACATACAGTTCATAACTCGCTTTTCAAATCATTTTCGGGTTGGTCGAAAGACCGTTCGAGACATGTCATATGCGAGGCCGAAGACCAAAGTTTGCCTTAGGAAATCAAAGAGGTTTTACATGTCTCTTTCGCAAACGTTTCAAAAGAATATACATAGTACCTTTTCATATCAAAATATTTTTCTATAAATCGAATAAACGTAATAGGCATAAATATTTACTAAGTACATATATAGAGACGGTATGAAAACAAAATGTAAATCAAGGCTTATATGGGAGAGGCTTAATATATATATATACGTATAAGTACCGGAGTCAGAAATGGAAAGCCTCACCTGTTGGCTAATCAAAAGAATAAAAGCAAGACCGGTGCTACTCCACGTGAGTATCATGTGCAAAAATACAAATACACAACCACAAAAGACTAACTACGACGCACGGCTTCAACGAAAGCATTAAAACACATAGAAGCACGTTAAATAGTCATTCATATCACTTAGGTTCACATTCTAACAAATATATAAATTCAATAAGCAAATCAAGCTAGAATGCGATAAAAGTTCATAATCATGCATAAAGGTAACAAGGAAGTATGCATTCAATTTTCTGAAGAAACAGACAACATTTGAAAAATAGCCAAAAATGCCTAAACGAAAAACACGAAGAACGGGGCCCGAACGAAGTCGGAAAAATCCAAACTTCCTAAAATATACATTTCATGATTTATAGGAACTATAGGTGAAATCGGATCTCAAATCGGAGGTCAAACGAAGAAAGTCAACTTTTTTAATTGCCCTTTGACTCCCATTACCGAGAGCAACATTTTGAAAATGGAGAAATTTTGGTTAAGGCATACACACGGCCTTGGGGACGGGCGCGTGCACGGGCTTGAGCGTGTTCTCAAGCCAGTGCAAGCACTTGCACTGGCCTGCGTGTAACGCCCCGAAAATCCGAATTATAATCCGGTATGTCCGAATCGGGTATTTGCGCAATTTATTATTTTATTTGATATTTTTTATGAGATTTTAGAATAATTTTGTAAATGAATGAATTTCTAAATTTAAATTACGAATTGTCAATGTGCGTTTATGTAACGCCCCAAATTTTTGGTAAGCTAAAGCCGGTAAGAATTCTTAAGATAACGGGACAAGTTAGGAAAACTCGACCGGGATATATGTGTGTAACGACACGTCCCCAAATACGGTGCGACGTGACGTCCCACACCAAGTCACAATCCATAAC
This sequence comes from Verbena officinalis, assembly GCA_958496215.1. Classification (NCBI taxonomy): domain Eukaryota; kingdom Viridiplantae; phylum Streptophyta; class Magnoliopsida; order Lamiales; family Verbenaceae; genus Verbena; species Verbena officinalis. The sequence continues at coordinate 32,911,186 of OY292385.1, read as the reverse complement.
AAGAACTAAAGGTCCGGTTATGAACTACAACCTGGCGAACGGAAAATAATTACCAGGCGGATCTGCTTTAGAAAATAATAAGACAATGAACAATAATACAGCGGAAGCAAATTAACACAACCTATCCCACTCAGGGAGCTAGAACAACCATAATCCAAAACACAATTATAAAGCCCACCAAGGCTACTGAAAACATCAATATCACTATTCACACTAATTTACATCATTTACATATACAACATCTAGGGTTTTAAGTATTCATCCAGATACATAGGCGAAAATGAAATCACCTAAACAAAAGTAAATGACCCCAAGGACACGACCTGAATCCGCCTAGCAATAAAACCTGAAAAGACAACCACAGGGTAATGGGGTTAGTCAAAGCGACTAAGTGAGGGGGTTGTAATACGTATATATTATCGAAACAATAGAAAGATTCACCAGTTTGTAAATGAGAAGAAAGCAAAGGAAAATAAAGGTTTTCACAATTATTGGTGAATCGAATAATTTCGCAATAAAGTAAAAGCTCGGCGAGTCGAGCATCAACCACCTGTTTCATAATATCAGAAATATCAAATAAACCTCCCTTATTCCTCCTTGTGTAGTCAGGTAGCTAGCCCGCTACTATATAATCATGCAAGGACAAATATCCAATACATCTTCGGCTGAGGATATAGACTAGATCCCGTCCGGCGCAGGTACTGAAAAGGGTTGCCACTCCGGTCATACCCCCGAGCTCCCATCAATTTGGAGACTAGAGCATTGAGATCCACCGTAGACCCAACGTCTATCCGGCTTCACCCTGTACCTTGATGTCCGGGCCCAGTAGTATAATGTGGCTCAATGGCCAGGCCGAAAGGCCAAGATAATTCCTCGCATTCCAAATGCTTATATGGTCAAAGGGACCGATTGATAAATCAACTTTTAACCCTTTCGAGCTAAAGGAGCTTTTGAGGGGTTATATGTAATAATTTGATATCAAAGCGTTTTCCTTTAACTCATTAAAGTAATATGATTTTCAAGTAGCTACTACGTATAATATAAGTTTGGGGAAAGAAAACATAAAAGCATAAGACACAGACTTCGGGTATATATGGAATATTTACATATGTATAAGAAAACCGAATTCGGAAAAGAAACCCCACCTGGATAATACTGCGAAAAGGACAAAAGAAAGGTGACCAGGCTACTGCTTAGAAGAAGTACCACCTGAAATCAAATATGACACAACCACATAAGACGACAATACGATGCACGGCTATAACTTAAATCATATAATCATGTTGCAAATAAATAATTAAATGAGGTAATCCGACATAAGAACATAAAAAAAAAAACTAACAAGAATAAGACGAACAAGTCATACTTAAACTCTAATTTAAATAATCTGTCTAAATGTAACAAATTGAGTTATTAGTTCAATTAATTTTAAATCTTGCGTGGAAATATTAAATCAATCATGTTGATCACTGAATTCTCTTAATTAAGTCAAATATAATTTAAACATGCATGTCAGATTGCATAGTCAATGAACTCTTTTACAATGTAATTGGCCAATTTTAATTAACTTACGTTAATAAGGGAACATGGTAACTAGCTAAAGTTTCTACTTCATTTTGAATCCTTAATATTTTGGTTATCAACCTAACGGCTTCTAATAGACTTATCCCAAGTTCTCTGAAAATTTACACTGACATGAATAGAAAGATTTGTTAGGATCGAATATCAAGCTGGTGATCAATTCCTCTAGAAAACTAGTGAACAATTTCAAACTTATATAAAAAGAACCTAATCCAAACTGATTAGCACTTTATCTAATTTTCAACAATTCATGAGTTAGTTTAGAATTAGTTGAACTATTTTATCCTATTGCAAAACACAAGTTGAACTTATAAATTAAACGCATCGGAAAATAAGAAAATAGCTATATAGTCAAGCAATCACTTACAGAAAAACATGTATTCTCAACTTTAGATAAAATTCACGAGTTATACCCACACATGAAGGAAGAATAATATACCTGATTCGGAAATGCGGCAAGATAAAAAGAAATGGGTTCGGCCAATTTTTCCTTTTTCCACCTTTATTTCACAGTGTTGTTGTTCTCGTTCAAATGAAGTTTTAGTAGGTTGAACATAATTTAATTCTTTAAACGTTGTTTGTTTTTCTCAAAGAGACAACAAACATGTGACGTGTAATGTTAATAATGACTTGAAAACACCAAGCTAAACAACTAAATAGGTGGTGGCTTTACTTAAAAGAAAAACAAATCAATTGGATATTTTTATTGTAAATTGGAAAAGGACGAACGAACTTGTCGCAGCCCGGGCGCGGAGAGGAGAACCCTCACGACGGCACCCGTTGGACGCGCGGGTATAAGCTTCACCACCACTGAGCACAACCCTAAAGTTTGGCTTGAAACCACTTGCCAAAAGGTGATGCACCACATGGTAGTTGTGCTTGGAAGATCACTTATAAACCCTTCACATTACTTATGTTTTTCCTATGTGGGACAAATGCCCACATGGTACATATTTCTCAAGTTTGGGGTGTTACAGAACTAGTTGATTTAAGGAAAAGAAACACATTGTTACTTATATGAATCAACTCGAAAAATTGGTATTGTATTTAATAACCACTTATTGTTATAGTAGTTAACGAGATATCAGGGGAAAAATAGTTATTATCTTAATTTCTAATTAATTTATTCAAAAAAAATTGAACATGCTTCCACAGACTATATTCTGAAGTTATATACATTAGGTAAATAATATCACATAAGCACACATTTCCAGATCGAATTTTCTAAACTTGTCCCGTTATCTTAGGAATTCTTACCGGCATTAGTTTACCAAAAATTTGGGGCGTTACAGTCTCTCCCCTTATGAGAATCTGCCCTCAGATTCTATTCATTCGAAGCGAACAACTCAGGACAATGTTTCCTCATTTTCTCTTTTGTTTCCCAAGTAGGTTCTTCACTTTTCTGATTCCTCCAAAGGACTTTTATAAGTGGGATTTGACGATTACGGAGTTCTTGGAATTTACGGTCCAGAATACTAACCGGTTGGGAAACGAATGTCAGATTCGGCTCTAACTTAATATCTTCCACTGGAATAATCTCAGACTCGTCTGGATGATACTTACGAAGCTGCGAGACGTGGAAAACATTGTGAATACCGATAAGGGCTGGCGGTAAATCTAATATGTAGGCCATTTTCCCAATCCTCTCAAGAATCACATACGAACCCAAATATCTCGGGGCTAACTTCCCTCCCTCACCGATTCGGACAAATCCCTTTCTCGGAGAAGCTTTCAAAAATACCTGATCCCCAACTTCGAACTCCAAATCACATTGGCGTCTATCAGCATAACTCTTTTATCGATCCTGGGTAGCTTTCATTCTTTGTCGGATGACTTGCACCTTTTCGATAGCATCCTGAATCAATTTCGGAGCAATGCCACGATGAATACCATCTTTAGTCCATCTCCAATCCTCAATGTCCCAATATAGTGGCGATCGACACTTCCTTCCGTACAAAGCTTCGTATGGGGCCATCTGAATCGAGGACTGATAACTGTTATTATAAGCAAACTCGATCAATGGTAGCTGCTTATACCATGTAGTCTGAAAATCTAGGGCACAAGATCTCAGCATGTCTCCGAGGTATCTAATAGTCCTCTCTGATTGACCGTCTGTCTGGGGGTGAGCTGCGGTACTGAAGGTCAACTTCGTTCCCATACGATCCTGTAGGTTCTGCCACAGATGTGAAGTGAACCTAGTGTCTCTATCCGACACTATACTCTTTGGAACTCCGTGAAGTCTCACAATCTCCTCGTGATAAACCTCTGCTAATTTGTCAACTGTATAGGATGTACAAACGGGCAAGAAATGAGCGGACTTCGTCAATCTGTCAACGATTACCCAAATGCTATCATAACCACCTCTGACTTTCGGTAAACCCAAAACAAAGTCCATCGCTATCTCTTCCCATTTCCAAGATGGAACGGGGAGCGGCTGAAGTAAACCTCCGGGTTTCTGATGATCTGCCTTGACTTGTTGACACGTCGCACACTGTCTGACATAATCGGCCACATCTCTCTTCAAACCATTCCACCAGAAGAACTCTTTCAAATCTCGATACATCTTAGTGCCTCCCGGATGGATAGTATAGGCTGATTTGTGAGCTTCATCCAAAATCTCTCTCCTCAAACTCTCAGGAACACAAACTCTTGTCATATGTCTGAGAAGACCTGTGTCGTCGATACTGAACTGCGTGTCTGGCTCATCCTTCATTCGCATAGTCTGTCGCTGAATCCAATCATCCGTAGCTTGAGCTTCTTTAATTCTACGACCCAACTCTGACTGAATCGTAATATTAGAATTACGAGCATAAGAAATAATACGAGCTCTTTCTGCACCTAATATATCTGAACTCAGCTCTAGCTTGATACACTCGCTTTTCTGCTCAAGGCATCTGCAACCACATTCGCCTTCCCTGGATGGTACTGAATCTTACAATCGTAGTCTTCTAACAATTCCATCCAACGCCTCTGACGTTTATTCAACTCCTTCTGCGCGAAAAGATACTGAAGGCTCTTATGATCAGTGAAAATATCAAAAGTAACGCCGTAGAGATAGTGACGCCACTTGCCTAAAGCAAATACAACTGCTGCTAACTCAAGATCATGTGTAGGATAATTAATTTCAGCAGGTTTAAGCTTTCTCGAGGCATAAGCTATAACCTTTCCATTCTGCATTAACACACATCCTAAACCTTCTTTCGAAGCATCTGTAACGACCCAGAAATCCGAAAATTACTGTGAGTATTTTTACGTGTTAATTATCTTTCTTAATCCCTAAATTCTCGTTATATGTGAACTGTTATATATTATTTTAGTATAAGAACCAATGTGATAATATTAATTGCGAATTTAAATTACGTGTCTATATTGCGTTTGTTTAATATTTAATCGTTATATTTGATCGACGCGTATTTTATTGGATTTTCTAAAATTACTAAAATAACCCTTCGTATTTTTCGATATTTCGAAGATATTTGATAAAAGTATCAAAAATTCATTTCAAAACTTTATTTTAAATTTGAGAGAGAGAGAGAAGAAGAAAAAGAGAATTTTTCTCCCGAAGCCCTAATCGATCGTGCCGAGCTCGAATCTCCGTGGAATTTCGCGCCAATCGTTTTTAAACGATCCTTTTGTCGATACCTTTCTATAGGTACCAATTTCCCCAATTTCTTTTACGGATTTTCGAGGTTTTGAGATTATTTGATTATTTTGGGATTTTTAGGATATATTCTTAGATCGAGCCCGTTTCTTGATCAATTCATGATTTTATTGGATGTAAATGTGAATTAGATGATGATTAATGATTGTTATAATTTGTGAGTGTTGATTTGTGTTATAAATATGAGTTTTGATGATTTTTGGCTCGAATTTTTGAAAACCCGTAAGTTTCTGCTGGGTTCAGTTGAACCACACGGGCTAACGCACGGTCTTGCGCAAGACCGTGCAGGAGCCCGTGTGCAGCTCTTTTTGCCCGCACGGGCTGAAGCCCGTGTGTCCAAACCGTGCGTTTGGCCGTGTGTGCGTGCACGGTCTTGACACCGTGTTCAAGACCGTGCACTAGGCCGTGTGAAACACTTAGAGAATTTTTCCAACTTTTTCAAACTTTGCTCTCGGCAATTGAGTCCTCAAGTCAATATTTTCGGTTGACTTTTTGCATACGGACTCCAAAAATTACACCGTTTTCACCTATAGAACCCTTATATTTTGTAGATTTATATTTTGGAGTGTTTATTTAATTTCGTCCTTGTTCCGGCTGTGAATAGTGTAATTCTAATTATGTGTATTTCTGACAACTTGTCGGAATTGCGTGAAACTTACATGATAGCTTCTTTATATATTATAATTGGCATATGCATGATTGGGAACATGTTTGGTTAGCCGTTCGTCCAATAATTGCTTATTTGCGCTTTTATTGTTGTTGTAGTCGTTATTAATTTGTATAGGTCATGTCTTGTCTCCAGATCAGTCGGGAGTTGGAGACCAGTGTGTCTAGCAGCTAGGCTTTCTCTTTTTGATTCCAGGTGAGGATTTAAACTTTTAACTGGGCTTGAACATATATATATACAATTGCCAACTCCCTAATCCCTTATTAATGTATTATATATTTCGAGTTTATATTTTTATGTTTTATCCTCAAATCATTTAATATTAAAATTATACATTATTAAACCAAATTGATTTGTTTTCAAAAGGGCAAGAAAACTATTTATTTTACGTGACGGTTTGACTTAGGATTTAACCCCTTCGTCGTCACCTTGCCCAGAGTGTCGTTTGGCATTCAAATGTGTTTTTCAAAGCGAGCAAATCCGTGATTATTTTCAAGATGGCCCGGGAAGGTATCCAAAGGTTACATCTGGGGACGGGCGTCCAGGGTGTAATCCGTGGTGCTTCTCCCAAAGTTAAGCGTCAATCGTGGCCCGTCAGGAGATGATAGCCACGGTTGGGAGAATTGGTGGGTGTTGCATTCGTTGCACATTTTCCTAAAATTCACTATAGTCGAGCTTCAGGTTGCTCCTTGGCTTGACACCGGCGATGGAGAATTTTTATAATGAATCGTGGAGAAATAAGGAGGAACAGGCCCATTCTCGCTGGGATCGTATTTATTGCTTTATAGTGTTATTGACTTTAATTTTAATCGAATATCCAAGTCGAAGCATATTCCGGTTTCTTCATTATCGCATATGTATTTTCTATAAAAACCCGGAAGCATGACTCGACTTGTTCTCACATCTTCACTGAGTATTTTGACTCACCCTCTTTTAATTGGTTCTTGCCTCAGGTTTGAGAGAGACCGACATGTCTTACGTGTCGGATGGCCAACAGTGCATAGATAGGCTTTTTGGTTTTGCCGAGTCTTGTTGGTTGTCTTTTATACTCTAGTTATATATTCTTTTTAACCTGGATTGTAGATAATCTTGTTTTGATCCCCGTAACCTTTTATTTACTTGATGTTGCCCCTGAATGGGCTGTTGATATTTTGACTAGTTAATTGGCCCCGGAGTGGCATCTATATTAATATGAATTAACTGCTTCCGCTATATTTGCTCTATTTTATTTAGTCATTGTTATTTTGGGGATTCACTGTTGCCAAGTGTCGGGATTGACCCGTTATTTTGGGGTTGAGGCACTGTATTCGGCTTGGGAATCCTTGCAGGTTCGGGGGCTGTAGAGCGGGGCGCTACAATCTGGAGTGGTATCAGAGCCATAGGTTCTTTAGGTTCTGTTGTCTAGAAGTGTCGTGTCTAAGTCGTACGGCCATACTTATAGGTTTCGTGTTAATTCTCTACTTGCGCTTTTATATGATATTGTTACTTGATTAATTGGTCATATCATTAACCCACATGCATTTCAGCTTATCTTTTCAGGCCCAATGGTTAGACCTAGAGGCCGACAGGAACCGCCTCCACCACCAGAGGGTTTTCCACCGCCTAATGCCTTCTATGATGCTGTTAGATTGATTGTACAGCAGGCTCAGCAGGAGCAACAGCCGCCACGCCAACGAAGGCGATTCAGGCTGCCGGTCAGCCGAGAGTTCAGCCCAGAGTCTTTGCACTGGGAGGAGAGGAGCTTGAGCCCGATTCGCATGACGTGATTGGAGGTACCCTGCATATTCATGACATCCCTATTACTGCATGATATGATCCGGGTGCTACGCACTCGTTTATTGCGCTTGATATTGCTGCCAAGTTGTGCATGCCTGTGGAGAGTCTGCCTTATTTGTATCGAGTCAGTTCTCCTTTGGGGACTTCTTACGTTACGGATAGAATCTTCAAGGGTTGTCCTTTGAAGATAGGAGATCGTGTTTATCCCGCCGACTTGATTGAGTTGCCACTGCAGCGTTACGGGATTATTCTGGGAATGGACTGGCTTTATCAGCACAGAGTCAGTGTAGATTGTTTCAGGAAGACTATTCAGATTGGAACCGAGGCAACAATTGTGAAGGGTAGTCTTGAGGAGTCAATTTTGGCACCGAAGATTTCTTTCGTTGAGGCTTCTCGTTTGATCCGAGAGGGAGCTCAGGCCTTCATCGCTTATTTACTTAACCGACCGAAGGAACAAGGGAAGCTCGAGAATACGGAAGTGATTAAGGACTTCCCTGATGTCTTTCCCGAGAGTTTGAACTCTCTACCCCCTGATCGGGACATTGAGTTCGTAGTTGATCTTGCCCCGGGATCGGAGCCTTATTCGAAGACTCCGTACAGGATGGCTCCAGCCGAGTTGAAGGAACTGAAGATGCAACTTGAAGAGTTGCTTGAGAGTGGTTATATAAGACCGAGCATCTCTCCTTGGGGTGCACCGGTTTTGTTTGTTAAGAAGAAGGATGGTACACTGAGAATGTGCATCGACTACCGTGAGCTGAACCGGATGACAGTGAAGAACAAATACCCTCTACCCCACATAGAGGAGTTATTTGATTTATTGCAGGGCTCGAAGGTATATTCGAAGTTGGATCTTCGACAGGGGTACTATCAGCTTCGTATCCGAGAGCAGGATATACCTAAGACCGGGTTTAACACTCGGTACGGCCACTTCGAGTTTGTTGTGATGCCGTTTGGTTTGACGAATGCCCCTGCAGCTTTCATGGATATGATGCACAGGATTTTCCGACCTTACCTCGACAAGTTTGTGGTTATCTTCATCGATGACATTCTGGTTTTCTCCAAGACGGTCGAGGATCATGCCGAGCATCTTCGCATTGTGCTACAGACGCTTCGAGAGCATAGCTTATATGCTATGTAGCGCCCCCTGAAGGAGGACCGCCACATCCGCACCGAAATGGATTCCCGAGCTTCAGCGAGGGGCCTCAACTCAAAAACCCACTCCGGCGAACGGCACTCAAGCAATTAAGGTAAACAATTAGATTCTATAAAAGCCTACAAGGCTAACATAATAACAATTAAACATTTATAATCAAGATACAATAAAATAACAACACATGTTCATGAGCAGATAGTGCCATCCATGGCTCAACTAGTCTATCCTATGCAATCCTAGATATCGTCAACTATCCCACATCAGGGGCACATAAGTACGTAAAGTAAATAAATACAATAAATAAGACTCGACGGTTGTTGGGACCACTGACAAGACAAACCAGAAAGACTGAGCCTATCTAGACCTGCTGATGCCGACTGACAAGATAGGTGACGTCGCCACCTGTCTACCTGAAGCAAGAACCAAAACAGCAGGGATGAGTATAAAGGATACTCAGTAAGGGGTTTTGATCACAGTTCGTCATTTATCTTTTAAAACCAAAAGTGGTGAGTGTTGCCCGTTTTGAGAAAGAAAATAAATAAAGAAATATAAATTATAAAATAACACAAGGCAACGCTCAGGATCGGCTTATTTGAAAATACAAATAGTTGACGAACCGGATCTTTCAAAATATTTGCACGTAATATCAAGCCGATTGAAAGAATATTAGTTGAGTAATAAAGGAGGCTTAGGGTAGCAAGTACGAGTCACACTTCCGGGTTTTATATATATGTAGGGAAATACATCTGATTACTGAAGAAAAACCGGAATGTGCTTCGACTTGTTACGGAAGCCATAAAACAATTAGACAAGCACTAAATGCAGTAAATCATGCCATAATGTGTCCCGGCGAGAACGGGCCCTCTCCTTATAACTCCCCATTGAAAAACATGCAAGCTAGTACTCCATCACCAAAGTTCATGGACCACTCAGAATTTATGGAAACGCGTGTTAACAACGTCACCCTTAACAGAATTTTCTAGGAAGCGCGTAGCCTACAACGCCACCCTCGCACTAACTCAGGTTAGTCAGCCTCCTGGCTGACCTAAGCAGATACGGATTGGAATATCCATCGGGATCTGCCCTGGACGCACGTCCCCAGGCTCACCTCCTGAATACTCCGGGCCCAAAACATACACGGTCCAGTGCTCGCATTTGAAAACGATGATAGTTTAAGTGGCCAAAAGGGCCATTCGTAATTGGGGAATCGGGATGTGGAAGGCCAAAGGGGCCCCATTCGAGATAAGGTTATATTTGCGAGGTCGATGGACCAAAGTTCGCATTTAAAACAAAAGGGTTTTCCTTGTCTCTAGTCGAAATCATTTCAAATCATTTTGGTTTTGCTATTGAAAGGTTTGACTAAGCACATAAGGAATAGTAAAGGCAGTACAACAAGTAATAATAAAAGCTGGGAAATCATTTATTTCCCAAACCTATATAAGACTATGTTCTTACTCCAGTTGAAAGAAGTTTAAACCCTTACCTGGCTCGACAAGACAGTATGAAAGCAAGCGGTAGTCAAGTTTCTCCCTCGTTGGACCCACCTGTAATACACAGGGCCTAGAGGATGAAAACAAGACCGACAATACTAAAAGCAAGACACAAGACAACAGATGACGCACGGCAATTCATATAGAATCCAATCATGCAATAAACGCAATATGGGAAGTAAATCAATTAAACATGTAAATTACGGTACGACAATTAAAGAATATTAATGAAATGTTAAATAATGAAAGAACGTAAATAATAAATATTAAAGGCATGCTTAAACGCAATTAGGGCACGTAGACATGCTTAAAATAATATAAGGACGTTCTCTCGCGAATACAGGATTAAACGGATAAGAAACGGGAAAGGTGAAATAAATCCCTAAACGAGCAAGGTGTCAATTGACGGTCAATTAGGGTCGGGTAATTGTAAATTATGAAGAATATCAAATCCCAAGGCTCGAGGAAGCTATAGGTGAAATCGGATTGATATTCGGAGGTCGTATGAGAAAAGTCAACATTTAAATGAGTGGGGTTGACCAATTCCCGAAGTGTAAGAAAGGAAAAGGCTAGAAAATACACTAAGTATGTTGCACCGGCCAACGCACGGGCTTACGCACGGGCTTGGCAAGCCGGTGCAAGCACAAAAGGGGTTGCACGGCCTCCCGCACGGTCTTGAGCACGGTGCCAAGACCGTGCAGGTGCAAACGGCCATGCGCATGGGCCTGTGCACGGGCTCAAGCCCGTGCAGGCTGAAAAGTGAAGCGCACGGGCTCCTGCACGGTCTTGCTCAAGACCGTGCGTTCGCCCGTGTGGATCTACTAAGCAGCAGACTCAGCAGATCGCGAACCTCTCACGCGAATTCGAAATATAAATTCATATATCTCCTAATTTATACCATAAAACACCCTAATTTTCATATATAATCATATATATCATATAAGCTACATATAGACACAAGAATCACGTAAAATGGTCCAGTAAATCTTCCTAAACACGAAAATCCTAATATAACAAAATTCTATATATAAATCACGAAAAATTGCAAGAAAGAACGGACGGAATGAAATGAGGTAAAAGGATTACCGATAGAGAATGTAGTGAGGATCGTTTGGGTTTTCACGGCTCGTCGATCGGGCGAGAAACGGGCTCGGTAGGGCGTCGGGAAGATTTCTCTCCTTTCTCTTTTTCTTTCTTCTTTTCTTTCCTCTCTTTCTTCTTTCCTCCTCCTTTTGTGAAATGAGAGAATGAGAGAGATAGATAGATATTTATGAAAATATCTCGGGGGGGGGGGGGGGGGGTAAAATGGTCATTTAGGCTTTTAAGGGCATTTATGTAATTTAAGTAATTGAGGGTATTTAAAAGATAGGTTAAATCAATCTTTTCCACAAGATTAATTAATCCAATTGGATAGATCGAGAAATTAGGTAAGAAAGAATTCGCGTAATTATTAATAATATAATTAAAATATTCGGGTCGTTACATGCTAAGTTTAGCAAGTGCGAGTTTTGGATCAACGAGGTTTCATTCCTTGGTCATATCATCTCCGGGAATGGGATTGCTGTGGATCCATCAAAGATTGAGGCAGTGGCGAGTTGGAGTCAGCCTAAGACGCCAACAGAAGTTAGGAGTTTCCTTGGATTGGCTGGATATTACAGGCGATTCGTTAAGGATTTCTCTACACTAGCGGCCCCACTCACGAAGTTAACTTGTAAAGATGTGTCCTTTCAGTGGGATGACAAGTGTGAGGCCAGTTTCAAGGAGTTGAAGAAGAGATTGACCACTGCACCTATACTTGTTCTTCCAGACGGACACGAGGGATACGCGGTTTATACGGACGCGTCCAAGGAAGGTTTAGGGTGCGTGTTGATGCAAAATGGGAAAGTCGTTGCTTATGCTTCTAAAAAGCTAAAAGATGCCTAAAAGAACTATCCCATTCACGACTTGGAACTTGCAGCGGTGATATTTGCTTTGGGCAAATGGCGTCATTATCTGTATGGTGTCACTTTTGACATCTTTACGGACCACCAGATTTTGAAGTATTTGTTCACTCAGAAGGATCTCAACAGGAGACAGAGACGGTGGATGGAATTCTTGGAAGATTATGACTGCCGCATTCAGTATCACCCTGGGAAGGCGAACGTAGTCGCCGATGCATTGAGCCGAAGGGCTCACGTGGCACACCTAGAGGGGACATCTTCAGATACCTCTTTAGAGGACAGGACGACTCGATTTGAATCGTATCCTCGTCTTGCCAACCCTTCAGTCCAACCCGATTTAGTCCAACAGATCCGAGACGAGCAAAATTCAGATACCGGTATTCAGAAGATCAAGGCTAGAATGCAAAATGATCCTAACACCAAATTCAGGATCGATGGTACCGGATTGCTTCGCTTCGGGACCCGAGTTTGTGTTCCCACGAATCTGAAGCGTGGAATTCTCGACGAGGCACACAAGTCTGCCTACGCTGTTCACCCAGGAGGCAACAAGATGTATCGTGATCTCAGAACCCAGTATTGGTGGAATGGTATGAAAAGGGACGTGGCTACTTATGTGAAACATTGTCTAACATGTCAGAGAGTCAAGGCCGAGCATCAAAGGCCTGGAGGAACTCTTCAGCTGCTTCCTGTACCCACTTCCAAGTGGCAGGAGATCACTATGGACTTCGTGACTGGATTGCCTGCCGTTCGTGGAGGTTTCGACAGTATTTGGGTCATCGTCGATCGATTGACCAAGTCAGCTCATTTTCTGCCGGTTCGAAAAACAGCAAAGGTTAAGCAGCTTGTAGAATTGTATCAGAAGGAAATTATTAGGCTTCATGGTGTTCCGGAAAGCATCGTTTCCGACAGGGATCCTAAGTTCACAGCTCAGTTTTGGCAAGAACTTCATAAGAACTTGGGAACGACCCTAAAGTTTAGCTCTGCAGCACATCCTCAGACTGATGGACAATCCGAGAGGACGATCAGGTTTCTAAGTGATATGTTACGGGCATGTGCGCTCGATTTTCATACGAGTTGGATTTCACACTTGCCCTTGGTCGAGTTCGCTTACAACAACAGTTATCAAGCCTCGATTGGGATGCCGCCGTATGAGGCTCTTTATGGGAGGAAGTTGTAACGCCCCGAAAATCCGAATAATTAATTTGGTATGTCCGAATCGAATATTTGTGTAATTTAATATTTATTTGATATTTATTATGCAATTTTAGAATTTATTTCGTATATGATTGAAGTTATGTATTTAATTTACAAATCGTCAATGTGCGTTTAATAATATGAATTTTGACTGTAATTACATGTTATTTGGACATCGTGAGATTTCGAACTTATTTTGCAAAATTACTAAAATGCCCCTTCGATTTCTAAACCTTAGTCAAGATTTGACTAAGTCTCAATCTCTCTCTCACACTTGCCATTCACGCACAAACAAGCAAAGGAGAAGAAGGAAAGAAAGAAAAAGAGAAGGAAGAAGAAAGAGATTCCAACGATCGTTCCGACTCCGTTTCCCGACGGATTTTCGAGCCGTTTACGTCTACGAACTCCTCGCGATCTCATCTACGTGTATGCTCTCTCGAAATTTTTCATTTAATGCCTTCATTACTTCGATTTTTGGATTTTTGATTATAGTTGTATAATTTAGGTTTTATATGATTTTGATAGAAATTATGGTTGGATTTTCGTGTTTATTGATTCTACGTGTAGCTTATGTATTGTAGATCATTATATGTGAGAATTAGGGTTTGATTTGCATGTTTTAGTGATTAATTGTTGGATTAGGGGTTGATTTTCGCGTATGATTTTCTGTCTGCGAGTTTCTGCTCATTTTGATCGCACACGGGCTTGTGCACACGGCCTCGAGGCCGTGTGCATGATGCCGTGCGCGTGGAAGGATTGCGCACGGGCTCTACACACGGCCTTGAGGCCGTGTGCATGAGGCCGTGCGCGTTTCTTGAGTGTGCACGGCCTCGCCACACGGCCGTGCACAAGGCCGTGTGGAAGGCTCGAACAGTACCCTGACCTTCTGTAAGTCAGGGTACAAATTGGCCTACGGGTCCCGCTTCGGCTCGTCTTTTCCGAATTCTTTCTTCGCTCGTGTATTCGATATGTATGATATGGATAGGAATTACATGATTTGTGAATTTACGACATGTTCGGGTATGTGAATAGTGCATTTTAAGTTTTCGTTAAATTTTCTAACTTTTGCATGTGAAGTCCGATTTTTCCGAAATTCGAATGCATGCTTCTTTATGATATTCTAAGCATGTCCGTAAAGTTCCGTTGCATTTGGAATTGATTTACATTTTCAAATTTACGATTTACTCTGTTTTCGTTTGAGAATTTGAACCTAAGTGATTTATTTAATTATATAACGTGCTTCTATGTGTTTTAATTCTTTCGTATAAGCCGTGCGTCGTCTTTAGTCTTATTTGGTTGTGTCTTGGTATTTTGCAGACGATACTCCTGTGGAGTAGCGCCGGTTCTTGCTCTTTTTGCTCATCTTTTGCTTAGCCAGGTGAGGCTTTCCGTTTCTGTTTCCAGTAATACTACGTATATATATATAAATAAACCTCTCCCGATATAAGCCACGTTTATGTTTTGTTTTCACACCGTTTATATATATACTTAGTAGATATTTATGATTATTATGTTCATTTGATTTATCGAAAATTATTTGATATGAAAAAGTATTACGTATAGTCTTCGAAATGTTTACGGAAGAGACATGTAAAACCTTTTGTTTCTAAGGCGAACTTTGGCCTTCGGCCTCGCATATGACATGTCTCGAACGGTCTTTTGGCCAACCCGAAATGTTTGAAAAAGCGAGTTATGAAATGTTTGTATGATCGTTTGGGCCCGGAGTAAGAGCGATAGGACGAAGTCGGTGGACGTCGGGTCTACGGCGTAAATCCTATGGTTTCCTCCATTTGGGAGCTCGGGGTGAGGCCGGAGTGGCAGCCCTTTGAGTACCTGAGTTATTCTAGTAAGTTTCGCGTAGTTCGGATTTAGCGGTCCGTCTACATTGGAGGAATAAGGGTGGTTTCCGGTTTTTATGTTTGGTTATTGGAGTTCAGGGCTCGACTCGCCGAGTCATAAGATATGTTTTGTTTTATGTTAAATCACCACCCGATTACGAAAACCTTTCTTTTATGTTGATTTCTTTTAAGTTTAAAAATTGGTGATTTATTTCCCGTTTTGTTATATACACTATTATTCCCTCCTCACTTAGTCGTTTGACTAACCCCCCTCTGTTTTACCCCTGTACTGGTTTCAGGATACTAGGCGGGATCTGCGTCGTCGTCGTCGCGTCTTAGAGTTACATTCTTTTTGCTCATGTATAACTCTCATTCAGTATGGCTATGATTTATGTCTTTTGATTTTAGGATTTATTAGAATGTATTCGGGATTTTGTATTGAACCCGTTATTATATAATTATCGGGATATTGTACCGAACCCGTTTGTTATTTAATTAAGTGAATTTCGTTAGCCTTGGTGGGCTTTAATAATTGTGCAATTTATTATGCTTTAATGTTGATTTATTTCGCTTCCGCACTTCTGTCTCGTTGTTTATTTAAAACCCCCGCCTAGTAATTGAGTAAATGCTTGCCGTTCGCCGGGTTTCGATTCGGGTCGGATCCCATTCCGGCTTCGGGTCGGGGCTCGGTGCGGGGCGTGCGTTACCCGTTTGGGGCGCCCGCTACAGTTGGTATCAGAGCTCTTGGTCCAATGGCCGAAGCTCTGAATTGTCGTGTCCAGTTGTGTCTAGGTTGTACGGCTTAGGATTACGTATTTGTGGCTATGTAATTATTTGAATAAACTTCTCTACGTGTTACAGCTTTTCATAATCACTTATCGTCATGCATGTTTGGTATTGAATGTGCAGAATGCCTCCTCGTCGTGAACCGCCAGGTCCGCCTCCAGGTGTTCCTACTCCGGCACAGTTTATGGAAGCCTTAGGGCAATTCATGGTTCATACCAACAGAGCTACGCCACCACCTGCCCCCGAGAATGATATGGGAAGGTTTCTTAAGCTCAACCCTCCGCAGTTCGAGGGTGCACCTGATGATGTTATCGCCGAGGCTTGGATATCGGCGATGGAAAAGAGATTCCGCGTGATGGAATGTCCAGACCCTAAGAGGGTCGAGTTAGCAGCGTACCAGATGACTGGAGCTGCTCAGGACTGGTGGGCTCGTATAGAGCAAAGATGGCAGCGAGAGCATGTGGTCCCGTCTTGGGATCAGTTTTTGGTGGAGTTTCGGGCCAAGTAAATTCCTTTGGTGGTCCGACAGAGACGTGAGCGAGAGTTCCTGGCTCTCAAGCAGGGTACTTCTACCGTTGACCAGTACGAGGCTCATTTCTCCAGGCTTATTATTCACTGCTCGTATATGGTTGACGACGAGCAAAGGAAGACTCGACAGTTTATCGAGGGATTGTCGAAAGAAATTCGTATGCATATGCTCGGGAACAGACTTCAGTTCTATACAGATGCAGTCGAGACGGCCCTTTCTATAGAGTCCGATCTTCGACAGATGAGACCGACATTAGCACCTGCCCCTGCAGCCGCCAAGAGTTTTGCTTCTGGTTCGAAGAGGCCATTTATTCCTTCTGGGTCCTCTTCAGGGAAAAAGCCGTTCAGGAGCGCCATTCAGCCTGCTCCTCCCCGACCTCAGCTTGCTCCTCCTCGATCTCAGGGATTTCCACGACCTGTCTATGGATTTTGTCAGGGCCCACACTTAGAGGCCAAATGTTGGCGGAAGAACGGTCTTTGCTACGGATGCGGTAGCCCCGATCACAGAATTGGTGAATGTCCGAAGAGAAGACCGGTACAGCAGGGAGCCGCTCAGCCTCAGGCTCACGCTCGTGTTTACGCCTTGGAAGGCGATGCTGAGGATGCTGTTGCAGATCCGACAGATGTGGTGGAAGGTACTATATATATAAATGGCATCCCCATACATGCATTATACGACTCGGGTGCTTCACACTCATTTATTGCGCCTGCTGTTTCCTTATCTGTGCATGCGCCTGTTTCGTTGCTTGATTATGTGCTAGTGGTTGGTTCGCCGTTGGGTTCGAAGGTCGTTGCGAACCGAGCACTTAAACGTTGTCCGATTGTCATCGAGGATATCGAGTATCTAGCAGATTTGATCGAGCTGCCGATGAAGAAATATGGAGTTATTCTCGGAATGGATTGGTTGTACGAGCATCGGGCGAAGGTTGATTGTTTCGAGAAGAAGGTTATTCTGGGCTCTAATGAGGTTAAGGGTTTCCGATCAGGAGAAGGCCCGTATATCTCAATGATGGAAGCCAAGAAGCTCGTTCAGAAAGAAGAAGCGACGTGCTTTATAGCTTACATTCTCAACCGCCCGAAGGACCAGACAAAGATCGAAGAGACGCCCGTGGTCAATGAATTCGTCGACGTGTTTCCCGAGAATTTGGAATTCTTGCCACCGGATCGGGATATAGAGTTCGTGATTGATCTAGTTCCGGGAGCCGAGTCTTATTCGAAGTCGCCGTACCGAATGGCTCCTGCCGAGTTGAAAGAATTGAAGAATCAACTCGACGAACTTCTTTCTATTGGATATATCCGACCGAGTACCTCGCCTTGGGGTGCTCCAGTCTTGTTCATAAAGAAGAAGGACGGTACACTTCGCATGTGTATCGATTACCGAGAATTGAACAGGATGACGGTGAAGAACAAGTATCCTCTACCGCATATCGAGGAATTGTTCGATTTGCTACAAGGATCGAGGGTTTATTCCAAGCTCGATCTCAGACAGGGATATTACCAGCTCCGTATCCGATCAGACGATGTCCCGAAGACAGCTTTCAACACCCGATACGGACATTTCGAGTTTGTGGTCATGCCGTTTGGACTTACGAATGCTCCAGCAGCTTTTATGGACATGATGCACAGAATTTTCCGTCCGTACCTCGATAAGTTTGTCGTTATTTTCATCGACGACATCTTAGTGTTCTCGAAGTCCGAAGAAGAACACGCTGAACACCTCCGGATTGTGCTCCAAGCTTTGAGAGAGCACCAGTTGTTTGCTAAGTTCAGCAAATGCGAATTCTGGATTGACCGAGTGACCTTCCTAGGTCATGTCATATCCGGAACGGGAATCGAGGTAGATCCTTCGAAGATTGAGACAGTGCTGGATTGGGAGAGACCTAAGACTCCTACAGAGATCCGTAGTTTCTTGGGATTAGCAGGATACTACAGACGTTTTGTCAAGGATTTCTCTAAACTTGCAGGTCCGTTAACAGCATTGACGAAGAAGGAAGCTAAGTTTGAGTGGTCAGCCAAATGTGAAGCTAGTTTTCAGGAGCTCAAGAAGAGATTGACCACAGCCCCAGTACTGACCCTGCCAGAGGGTTCTGAAGGATTTGTCGTGTATGCAGATGCGTCACACGAAGGGTTAGGTTGTGTATTAATGCAGAATGGGAAAGTTATAGCTTATGCATCGAGGAAGCTAAAGCCAGCTGAAGAGAACTATCCCACACACGACCTTGAACTAGCCGTCGTGGTATTTGCATTATTGAAATGGCGTCATTACCTCTACGGCATCACATTTGACATCTTCACAGATCATAAGAGCCTTCAGTACTTGTTTACTCAGAAGGAATTGAACAAACGACAGCGCCGTTGGATGGAGTTATTTGAGGACTACGATTGCAAGATCCAGTACCATCCCGGGAAGGCGAATGTCGTAGCCGATGCATTGAGCCGGAAGGCAAGCATAGCCCAGCTAGAGGCTAAGTTAGAGGGAGTTCACATCAGTTCTCAGGCCCATGTTCACAGCATATCGATCCAGTCAGAATTGGGTCGAAAGATTCGAGATGTTCAGGCTACTGATGAGTGGACTCAGAGACAGATAGTTCACATTGCAGCTGATTCTGAGACTCAGTTTGTTGTGGACGACACAGGAATTCTCCGCTACAAGTCCCGAGTTTGTGTTCCGGAGAGTCTGAGGAAAGAGATTCTCGATGAGGGTCACAACACACCTTACACAGTTCATCCGGGAGGAAGTAAGATGTATCGGGATTTGAAGGAATTGTTCTGGTGGAGAGGTATGAAGAGAGACGTAGCTGATTACGTCAAGAGATGTTCGACTTGTCAACAAGTTAAAGCTGAACATCAGAGACCGGGAGGTTTGCTTGAGCCACTACCGATTCCTACATGGAATTGGGAGGGTATTGCCATGGACTTCGTGTCTAGTTTACCTAAAGTTAGAGGTGGCTACGATAGCATTTGGGTGATTATCGACCGATTATCCAAGAGTGCTCATTTCCTACCGATCAACATGTCGTACAAAGTGGATAGGTTGGCAGAGATTTATCACCGAGAGATTGTCAAGCTTCATGGAATTCCGTCTACGATAGTATCTGACAGAGATGCTCGATTTACTTCCCGTTTGTGGCAACAACTTCAAGAACAAATGGGAACGAAGCTGACTTTCAGTACGGCCGCACATCCGCAAACCGATGGTCAGTCAGAGAGGATGATCAGATATCTCTGTGATATGCTTCGAGCTTGTGCCCTGGATTTTCGTAACAATTGGCACGACCAGTTGCCTCTGATTGAGTTTGCCTACAACAACAGTCATCAGTCTACGATCGGAATGGCACCTTACGAAGCATTGTATGGCAGAAAGTGTAGATCCCCGTTGTTTTGGGATCTCGAAGATTGGCGATGGACGAAAGATGATCAGGAACGAGGAACTCCTCCAAAGTTTCTCCAAAATGCCATCGACCGAATTCAGATCATCCGGCAGAGAATGAAGGCAGCTCAGGATCGACAGAAGAGCTATGCCGACACCCGCCGCCGACCGTTAGAATTTGAGGTTGGTGACAGAGTATTCCTCAAAGCTTCTCCTCGAAAGGGTTTCACCCGAATTGGAAAAGGAGGAAAGTTAAGTCCGAGATTTTTGGGCCCCTATGAGATTCTGGAAAGAATTGGGAACGCAGCTTACAGGTTAGACTTGCCGCCGAGTCTGACAGGGATTCACAACGTCTTTCATATTTCCCAACTCCGAAAATACTTCCCGAATAAGTCTGAGATCCTTCCTGTTGAGGATGTTGAACTAGAGCCGGATTTGACCTTTGTTTCGAAGCCGGTGAAGATATTGGATAAGAAGACTCAAGCTCTGCGCAACCGAGAGATTTCTCTTGTCAAAGTCCTTTGGAGAAATCAGACAACCGAAGAAGCTACATGGGAGACCGAGGACAAAATGCGCAAGTTTCATCCGGAATTATTTCAGCCGGACGAGTAGAATCTGGGGGCCAGATTCTCATAAGGAGGGGTGATTGTAACGCCCCGAAAATCCGAATAATTAATTTGGTATGTCCGAATCGAATATTTGTGTAATTTAATATTTATTTGATATTTATTATGCAATTTTAGAATTTATTTCGTATATGATTGAAGTTATGTATTTAATTTACAAATCGTCAATGTGCGTTTAATAATATGAATTTTGACTGTAATTACATGTTATTTGGACATCGTGAGATTTCGAACTTATTTTGCAAAATTACTAAAATGCCCCTTCGATTTCTAAACCTTAGTCAAGATTTGACTAAGTCTCAATCTCTCTCTCACACTTGCCATTCACGCACAAACAAGCAAAGGAGAAGAAGGAAAGAAAGAAAAAGAGAAGGAAGAAGAAAGAGATTCCAACGATCGTTCCGACTCCGTTTCCCGACGGATTTTCGAGCCGTTTACGTCTACGAACTCCTCGCGATCTCATCTACGTGTATGCTCTCTCGAAATTTTTCATTTAATGCCTTCATTACTTCGATTTTTGGATTTTTGATTATAGTTGTATAATTTAGGTTTTATATGATTTTGATAGAAATTATGGTTGGATTTTCGTGTTTATTGATTCTACGTGTAGCTTATGTATTGTAGATCATTATATGTGAGAATTAGGGTTTGATTTGCATGTTTTAGTGATTAATTTTTGGATTAGGGGTTGATTTTCGCGTATGATTTTCTGTCTGCGAGTTTCTGCTCATTTTGATCGCACACGGGCTTGTGCACACGGCCTCGAGGCCGTGTGCATGATGCCGTGCGCGTGGAAGGATTGCGCACGGGCTCTACACACGGCCTTGAGGCCGTGTGCATGAGGCCGTGCGCGTTTCTTGAGTGTGCACGGCCTCGCCACACGGCCGTGCACAAGGCCGTGTGGAAGGCTCGAACAGTACCCTGACCTTCTGTAAGTCAGGGTACAAATTGGCCTACGGGTCCCGCTTTGGCTCGTCTTTTCCGAATTCTTTCTTCGCTCGTGTATTCGATATGTATGATATGGATAGGAATTACATGATTTGTGAATTTACGACATGTTCGGGTATGTGAATAGTGCATTTTAAGTTTTCGTTAAATTTTCTAACTTTTGCATGTGAAGTCCGATTTTTCCGAAATTCGAATGCATGCTTCTTTATGATATTCTAAGCATGTCCGTAAAGTTCCGTTGCATTTGGAATTGATTTACATTTTCAAATTTACGATTTACTCTGTTTTCGTTTGAGAATTTGAACCTAAGTGATTTATTTAATTATATAACGTGCTTCTATGTGTTTTAATTCTTTCGTATAAGCCGTGCGTCGTCTTTAGTCTTATTTGGTTGTGTCTTGGTATTTTGCAGACGATACTCCTGTGGAGTAGCGCCGGTTCTTGCTCTTTTTGCTCATCTTTTGCTTAGCCAGGTGAGGCTTTCCGTTTCTGTTTCCAGTAATACTACGTATATATATATAAATAAACCTCTCCCGATATAAGCCACGTTTATGTTTTGTTTTCACACCGTTTATATATATACTTAGTAGATATTTATGATTATTATGTTCATTTGATTTATCGAAAATTATTTGATATGAAAAAGTATTACGTATAGTCTTCGAAATGTTTACGGAAGAGACATGTAAAACCTTTTGTTTCTAAGGCGAACTTTGGCCTTCGGCCTCTCATATGACATGTCTCGAACGGTCTTTTGGCCAACCCGAAATGTTTGAAAAAGCGAGTTATGAAATGTTTGTATGATCGTTTGGGCCCGGAGTAAGAGCGATAGGACGAAGTCGGTGGACGTCGGGTCTACGGCGTAAATCCTATGGTTTCCTCCATTTGGGAGCTCGGGGTGAGGCCGGAGTGGCAGCCCTTTGAGTACCTGAGTTATTCTAGTAAGTTTCACGTAGTTCGGATTTAGCGGTCCGTCTACATTGGAGGAATAAGGGTGGTTTCCGGTTTTTATGTTTGGTTATTGGAGTTCAGGGCTCGACTCGCCGAGTCATAAGATATGTTTTGTTTTATGTTAAATCACCACCCGATTACGAAAACCTTTCTTTTATGTTGATTTCTTTTAAGTTTAAAAATTGGTGATTTATTTCCCGTTTTGTTATATACACTATTATTCCCTCCTCACTTAGTCGTTTGACTAACCCCCCTCTGTTTTACCCCTGTACTGGTTTCAGGATACTAGGCGGGATCTGCGTCGTCGTCGTCGCGTCTTAGAGTTACATTCTTTTTGCTCATGTATAACTCTCATTCAGTATGGCTATGATTTATGTCTTTTGATTTTAGGATTTATTAGAATGTATTCGGGATTTTGTATTGAACCCGTTATTATATAATTATCGGGATATTGTACCGAACCCGTTTGTTATTTAATTAAGTGAATTTCGTTAGCCTTGGTGGGCTTTAATAATTGTGCAATTTATTATGCTTTAATGTTGATTTATTTCGCTTCCGCACTTCTGTCTCGTTGTTTATTTAAAACCCCCGCCTAGTAATTGAGTAAATGCTTGCCGTTCGCCGGGTTTCGATTCGGGTCGGATCCCATTCCGGCTTCGGGTCGGGGCTCGGTGCGGGGCGTGCGTTACCCGTTTGGGGCGCCCGCTACAGAAGTGCAGATCTCCGATTTATTGGGAATTGGAGGATTGGAAGTGGTCAGCTAATGGCCACGAGAGAGCTACTCCACCGGATCACATTCAGGAAGCGATTGATAAAGTCCAGCTCATTCGGCAAAGAATGAAAGCAGCTCAAGATCGCCAGAAGAGCTATGCCGACAAGAGACGTCGACATTTGGAGTTCGAAGTGGGAGACCGAGTTTTTCTCAAGGCCTCCCCGAGGAAGGGATTCACGAGGATCGGTAGAGGTGGGAAGCTTACTCCGAGATACTTAGGTCCATTTGAGATCACAGAGCGAATCGGGAATACCGCATATCGTTTGGACCTACCACCTTATCTTACCGGGATCCACAATGTCTTCCATGTCTCACAGCTTCGCAAGTACTTCCCCGACGAGTCCCATATTCTCCAAGATGACGGAGTTCAACTTGAGCCGGATTTGACTATTGAGATGAAACCGGTTCAGATTCAAGATCGCAAGGTCCAGCAGCTTCGTCACAAGCAGATTTCATTAGTGAGAGTTCTCTGGAGGAACCGTTCGATCGAGCAGTCTACTTGGGAGACGGAGGCTAAGATGAGAGAAGTTTATCCCGAGCTTTTCTGATAAAGATGGAATCTGGGGACCAGATTCTCATAAGGGGGGAGTATTGTAACGACCCAGAAATCCGAAAATTACTATGAGTATTTTTACGCGTTAATTATCTTTCTTAATCCCTAAATTCTCGTTATATGTGAACTATTATATATTATTTTAGTATAAGAACCAATGTGATAATATTAATTGCGAATTTAAATTACGTGTCTATATTGCGTTTGTTTAATATTTAATCGTTATATTTGATCGACGCGTATTTTATTGGATTTTCTAAAATTACTAAAATAACCCTTCGTATTTTTCGATATTTCGAAGATATTTGATAAAAGTATCAAAAATTCATTTCAAAACTTTATTTTAAATTTGAGAGAGAGAGAGAAGAAGAAAAAGATAATTTTTCTCCCGAAGCCCTAATCGATCGTGCCGAGCTCGAATCTCCGTGGAATTTCACGCCAATCGTTTTTAAACGATCCTTTCGTCAATACCTTTCTATAGGTACCAATTTCCCCAATTTCTTTGACGGATTTTCGAGGTTTTGAGATTATTTGATTATTTCGGGATTTTTAGGATATATGCTTAGATCGAGCCCGTTTCTTGATCAATTCATGATTTTATTGGATGTAAATGTGAATTAGATGATGATTAATGATTGTTATAATTTGTGAGGGTTGATTTGTGTTATAAATATGAGTTTTGATGATTTTTTGCTCGAATTTTTGAAAACCCGTAAGTTTCTGCTGGGTTCAGTTGAACCACACAGGCTAACGCACGGTCTTGCGCAAGACCGTGCAGGAGCCCGTGTGCAGCTCTTTTTGCCCGCACGGGCTCAAGCTCGTGTGTCCAAACCGTGCGTTTGGCCGTGTGTGCGTGCACGGTCTTGACACCGTGTTCAAGACCGTGCACTAGGCCGTGTGAAACACTTAGAGAATTTTTCCAGCTTTTTCAAACTTTGCTCTCGGCAATTGAGTCCTCAAGTCAATATTTTCGGTTGACTTTTTGCATACGGACTCCAAAAATTACACCGTTTTCACCTATAGAACCCTTATATTTTGTAGATTTATATTTTCGAGTGTTTATTTAATTTCGCCCTCGTTCGGGCTGTGAATAGTGTAATTCTAATTATGTGTATTTTTGACAACTTGTCAGAATTGCGTGAAACTTACATGATAGCTTCTTTATATATTATAATTGGTATATGCATGATTGGGAACATGTTTGGTTAGCCGTTCGTCCAATAATTGCTTATTTGCGCTTTTATTGTTGTTGTAGTCGTTATTAATTTGTATAGGTCATGTCTTGTCTCCAGATCAGTCGGGCGTTGGAGACCACTGAGTCTAGCAGCTAGGCTTTCTCTTTTTGATTCCAGGTGAGGATTTAAACTTTTAACTGGGTTTGAACATATATATATACAATTGCCAACTCCCTAATCCCTTATTAATGTATTATATATTTCGAGTTTATATTTTTATGTTTTATCCTCAAATCATTTAATATTAAAATTATACATTATTAAACCAAATTGATTTGTTTTCAAAAGGGCAAGAAAACTATTTATTTTACGTGACGGTTTGACTTAGGATTTAACCCCTTCGTCGTCACCTTGCCCAGAGTGTCGTTTGGCATTCAAATGTGCTTTTCAAAGCGAGCAAATCCGTGATTATTTTCAAGATGGGCCCGGGAAGGTATCCAAAGGTTACATCTGGGGACGGGCGTCCAGGGTGTAATCCGAGGTGCTTCTCCCAAAATTAAGCGTCAATCGTGGCCCGTCAGGAGATGATAGCCACGGTTGGGAGCGATGGTGGGTGTTGCATTCGTTGCACATTTTCCTAAAATTCACTATAGTCGAGCTTCGGGTTGCTCCTTGGCTTGACACCGGCGATGGAGAATTTTTATAATGAATCGTGGAGAAATAAGGAGGAACAGGCCCATTCTCGCTGGGATCGTATTTATTGCTTTATAGTGTTATTGACTTTAATTTTAATCGAATATCCAAGTCGAAGCATATTCCGGTTTCTTCATTATCGCATATGTATTTTCTATAAAAACCCGGAAGCATGACTCGACTTGTTCTCACATCTTCACCGAGTATTTTGACTCACCCTCTTTTAATTGGTTCTTGCCTCAGGTTTGAGAGAGACCGACATGTCTTACGTGTCGGATGGCCAACAGTGCATAGATAGGCTTTTTGGTTTTGCCGAGTCTTGTTGGTTGTCTTTTATACTCTAGTTATATATTCTTTTTAACCTGGATTGTAGATAATCTTGTTTTGATCCCCGTAACCTTTTATTTACTTGATGTTGCCCCTGAATGGGCTGTTGATATTTTGACTAGTTAATTGGCCCCGGAGTGGCATCTATATTAATATGAATTAACTGCTTCCGCTATATTTGCTCTGTTTTATTTAGTCATTGTTATTTTGGGGATTCACTGTTGCCAAGTGTCGGGATTGACCCGTTAGCTTGCATGGGTTCTCGGGTTGAGGCACTGTATTCGGCTTGGGAATCCGTGCAGGTTCGGGGGCTGTAGAGCGGGGCGCTACAGCATCAGTATAAACCACGAATCCATCTGAACCTTCAGGCAAAGTAAGAATAGGAGCGGATGTTAACCTATTCTTTAGCTCTCGAAAACTGCTCTCACACTTATCAGTCCACACAAAGGCGACATTCTTCTTTGTTAACTCAGTAAGCGGGGCTGCAAGTTTAGAAAAATCCTTCACAAACCGTCTGTAATAACCTGCTAAACCCAGAAAACTACGAACCTCTGTCGGAGTCTTAGGCTGCTCCCAACTCAATACTGAATCAATCTTTGAAGGATCAACCTCAATACCTTTCTTAGATATAACATGACCCAGAAACGCCACTTTCTCAATCCAGAACTCACACTTACTGAACGTGGCATACAATTGATGTTCTTTCAAAGTTTGTAAAACGATCTTCAGATGCTCTGCATGCTCTTCCTCTGATTTGAGAAAACCAGTATGTCGTCGATGAAGATGACAACAAACTTTCAAGATAAGGTCGGAAGATTCTGTGCATCATATCCATAAATGCTTCAGGGGCGTTCGTCAAACCGAATGGCATAACCACAAACTCAAAGTGATCATATCGAATGTTGAAGGCTGTCTTTGGTATGTCCTCTGCCCTGATACGTAACTGATAATATCCCTGTCTCAGATCGAGTTTAGAATAGACCCTCGATCCCTGCAATAAATCAAACAACTCCTCAATGTGGGGAAGAGGATACTTGTTCTTCACAGTCATCCGGTTCAACTCTCTGTAATCAACACAAAGTCTAAGAGAACCATCTTTCTTCTTTACAAACAATACTGGTGCACCCCAGGGAGAAGTACTCGGCCGGATATAACCACTGGTTAGAAAATCATCTAACTGAATCTTCAACTCTTTTAACTCAGCTGGTGCCATTCTGTAAGATGTCTTCGAATAACGCTCAGATCCCGGATACAGATCAATAACAAACTCGATATCACGGTCTGGAGGTAACGATTCTAACTTCTCAGGAAACACATCAGGAAAATCTTTAACAATCTCAGTATTTTCAAACTTCGACTGTTCTTTTGGCCTGTTAAGAAGATAAGCAACAAAACCTGAAGCTCCTTCTCGGACGAGCTTCTTTGCCTCTATCATAGAAATAATCGGCCCATCTGGCAACTGAATACCCTGACTCGAATCGGATCCCAAACTAATCTTCTTCTCAAAACAATCAATCTTGGCCCTGTGCTCAAATAACCAATCCATACCCAAGATAACTCCGTACTTCTTTACTGACAACACTATCAAATCTGCGGGGTAAACTTTATCCTCAATAATAACGGGACAACGTCGGTACACACGGTCGGTAATCATACAAGATCCCAAAGGGGAACTCACAACAAAACAATAATCAGATAAGTCAACAGACGTATGTGCAGATAAGTCAATTTCAGGAGCAACAAAAGAATGCGTAGCACCCGGATCAAATAATGCATGTATGGGTATGTTATGTATATGTATAGTACCTTCCACCACGGTGGAAGCATCAGGCTCAATACTCTCACTATCGCCCTCCAGGGCGTACACACGAGCTGGAACAGAAGGCTTCGGCTTCGGCGGCATAGGCTGACTCGAGGGCTGCCTCCTGGGACAACTATCCTTCTGGTGGGTAGAGCTACCACAACTAGTACATAATCCCAACTTATACCAACACTTAAACTCTGGGTGATTCCCTCCACAATAACCACAAGTAACTGGACGATAACCTGACGGACGAGGGACTGAAGGAAACACAGTCGGGCGAGGTGTAGAAGAAAATCCGGTCGGACGAGGTGATGAAGAAAATCCCATAGGGCAAGGTATAGAAGGTCTGGGTCCCCCAAAAGGTCTCTTGCCTTTAGGCTGCATAGGAGCACTCGGAATGAAAGGCCTCTTGAAACCCGATGAAGAAGAAGTAGGGGTAGTACGACGAATAGCTCGGTCAATACTGGCATACTCAGCCTCAAGAGATAAGGCTGCATCTACAGCTGCAACATAGGTAGTGGGACGGGAAGCTGCAAGACCCTGTCGAAGAGGAATACTCAAGCCCTCTAGAAACTTCTTGGTCTTCCTGCGCTCATCTAAAGCAATATGGGGAGCATATACTGCAAGTCTGGTAAAATTGGCTTCATAGTTAGCCACAGTAGAAGTACCTTGAGATAGCTCCATAAACTCCTGCTCTCGGCGATCCTGAACTGTAGGGGGAACATACTTAGCTTGAAACTCCTCAAGAAATCTATCCCACGATGACTCAACTCCGGTGGCCCTCCATCTCTGCTCAGTCATCTTCCACCAGGCCTCTGCAGGTCCTCGAAGAAGATAGATAGCAAACTCAACCTTCTCTAGATCAGTAAGCTGATGAACTCAGTATATCCTCTCACGTGACTGAGGTGGGTGGAAATCGAGGAATCGGCGAAGTGACTGCTCACGGGCTCTATGCTCATCTATCTCAACATCCTTGTCTCTCTAATCCAGGTAATCCTTAAAGAGACCAAATATCTGCTGAGCATGAACCACTAGAGCCTGTGTGTAATGCCCCGCTATTTTTATAACGCTTCGGTAAGTTTACCGACTAATTGCTCTTGTGTGCATTGTTTGCAATTATGTGAATTATATGAATTAATGGGTGATTCTATATGTGAATAATATGAAGACTTCATATTAAGAATTTTTATATTTGAATTACCCTACACTATGTTTATACTTGAAGTGTTGTATTTGAAATTTTATGAAAATTGTGTCATTATATTTGAATCACATGATATTATATTTGAAATATATGCAATATATATATACAAACATATACAAATATATATGTATATATATATATAAATATCTATATAATTGCTAGCTAATTTTGACTTTTCAAAATAACTTATATTTATTTAATTATCTCATTTCTCTCCACATTTTTCTACACTATTCTCAAGCAACATTCTCTTCTTCTTCCTTTCATCTCTCGGCCCTCATTCCACCAGCCACCACCACCACTTTCAACCACCATCAAAGCACCAAAAATCATCCCCTCTCTTGCTACAAAAAGTTGCTCTTTCATCTAAGGAACAAGCCTCTACTTTCTATTTTTGCAAACAAGCTCTCTACATCTCCTTTCTCCTCCATTTTCTCCTTCAAGGTAAGGTTGCAAATCTCTTTAATCTTTGAGTTTCAATGTCTCATATGTTGATGAAGTGAAGAAGTAGGCTAGAATGAATGATTGATGAGTTTAGTTTGGTTGTTGATAGCATGTAGCATTACTTGTGATTTTTCATATAAATTTGATTATTATGCAATGTTGGATTGATGAATTTAGATGCTTAGATGCTCAAATGGATTGGTAATTCATGTTAGTTCATGATATTAAGCTAATTGGTGAAGTTTTGTGGAGTTTGGAGTTGAAAAATGAGAGTTTGGCAAAATATGTAGGGGCTGATGAATAGTGATTTTTGAGCATTTGGCTTCATTTTTCGATTCTTTTGGCATCAAAAATCCTTAAATGTATTAACTAAGTGATGCCGGAAGTTTCGGATTAATCGGAGTTATTTTGCTATGCAAAGTATTAAATGAGGGGTGGTTTGTGTAATATTCACAAACCTTTGACATTTATGTCCCAAGCTTCCATATTACTTGTATGCCTATTTAGCTTAATATCATGTGTATTTGATTGTGTTCAAATGTGTTTGAATGAGCTTAATTGTGTTTAAATGCATTTATGCATAATATGTTATTTTGAGCATGAAATGCATTTTATAGCCGTGCGTCTTATTTGGTTGGTTTGTTGAGTCGTGTCTTACCTCGAGGCCTGTGTATTACAGGTGGGACCTCGCGGGGCTGATTCTGAGTTATTTGGCTATCCTTTTTGTTAAGCCTACAGGTGAGGATGAAAAATGTTTTTAACTGAAGCTTGAACAAATATTTGCGAAAACCATATCCCTTATATTTCAATTATATATTGTCAATATTTGAAATAAAAAGGTTTTGATATAAAAATGATATATATGTATATCTTTTCCAAAATGGTTTTAAAATAGAGACAAGAGAACTATTTTGTTTTTAAACGTAACATTTGGTCTCGGGACTTGCGCGTATGCCTCGAGTTATTCGGCAACGTGTCGAGAAACCCTAGACGGTTACATACCTTGTCTCGAACGACCCTTTTGGTCAATCAAAACAATTATGAAGCGAGACTATATTTCCTTTAACCCTATTGAGGACGCTCTTAGGGGATATTTGGGCCCCGGATTATACTAGAGGTGGAACCCGGAGACGTGCGTCTAGGGGGAAACCCATGGTATAATCCAGATTATATATATGGATGGAGACCCAGTGACGATCATCCAATATATATAATCCAGATTATATATAGATGGAGACCCAATGACGATCATCTAATATATAATCAATGGGTGTTACTTGTAACTAGTCGGAGGTAGTCTAGTTCAAGTAATACTTGCACCGGCGCCATTAGTCGGGTATGGTGAAATCGAGGGTAGCTCCCTCGATAAGCCAAATGGTATTGAGGAGGAATTTCATTATATTTGATATGTTTTTGGGAGTTATAAGGAGATGGCCCGTTCTCGCCGGGAATAAAAATGTTTTCTAAAATGTTTTACTTTAATATTTAATTCACAAAGCTTTGATGAATTATAAAGAGAAAGTATCGGCACTAGATTCGTTTCTCTATTAACCAAAGCGTGAATTAAATATGTTTTATGTTTTAATTATTATATATATTCCCCTCCTCACTGAGTTCGTTTGACTCACATCCCATTTTGGTTCATGCTTCAGGTTAGCGGTCAGGTACTGGCAGCAGCGTTGTAGGCTTGTACAGTCCTTGAAGTCGGTCTTATGTATTTACTTTTGTGGATCGAACTTATGATGTTGAATTACATGAAAACTTGAAATGTTATGCTGATGTAGAATACTTGATGAGTTGATGTTATAACTTGTGATAGATAATGAACTTATAAATGTTTATTTTGGCCACGGATGGCAGTGTGAATATAAATATGATCTTTTGCTCATTGCTTCCGCTTGTTGGTGTTTTTGTTGTTGGTGGTGTTGGTACTGTTGTTGGGAGTCGCTGTTGCCAGGTTGTGGGAATCCCGTTGTCCGGGGCGGGTTTTCGAGTGGTGGTATTTAACTATCGATCGGGAGCTCGTTTCGGTCCGGGGGTTGTGGCGTGGGGGACGTCACAGCTTAATGTAACACCCCAAACTTGAGAAATATGTACCATGTGGGCATTTGTCCCACATAGGAAAAACATAAGTAATGTGAAGGGTTTATAAGTGATCTTCCAAGCACAACTACCATGTGGTGCATCACCTTTTGGCAAGTGGTTTCAAGCCAAACTTTAGGGTTGTGCTCAGTGGTGGTGAAGCTTATACCCGCGCGTCCAACGGGTGCCGTCGTGAGGGTTCTCCTCTCCGCGCCCGGGGCTGCGACAAATGGTATCAGAGCCAACCGTCAGCTATGGGAATGCATGTTCCACACATGACATGAGTCGTGAGTCACCGCTAAAGGGGCTCCGCTCGGCGTGTTGTGGGCAGCTTCTCCACTGGCGGGAAGCCACGATCCTATGTCACGGCGTAATGAGGACATTACGCTCTCAAGGAGGGGTGAATGTAACACCCCAAACTTGAGAAATATGTACCATGTGGGCATTTGTCCCACATAGGAAAAACATAAGTAATGTGAAGGGTTTATAAGTGATCTTCCAAGCACAACTACCATGTGGTGCATCACCTTTTGGCAAGTGGTTTCAAGCCAAACTTTAGGGTTGTGCTCAGTGGTGGTGAAGCTTATACCCGCGCGTCCAACGGGTGCCGTCGTGAGGGTTCTCCTCTCCGCGCCCGGGGCTGCGACACTGTGGTGGTGCTGCTGGAGGAGTACGATCACGACGAGGCGGCATCCTACAATTAAATATAGCAAGTAGGCATGTAGATTAGTTATAGATGCAAAGTTGTAACCACATAAGCACAAAAGCACAATTCCTAAGTCATAAGCCGTACGGACCTAGACTGACACAACTCACAGAGCTAAGGCCAATGAACCTCTAGCTCTGATACCAACTGTAACGGCACGTCCCCAAATACGGTGCGACGTGACGTCCCGCACCAAGTCACAATCCATAACAAGAACTAAAGCTCCGGTTATGAACTACAACCTGGCGAACGGAAAATAATTACCAGGCGGATCTGCTTTAGAAAATAATAAGACAATGAACAATAATACAACGGAAGAAAATTAACACAACCTATCCCACTCAGGGAGCTAGAACAACCATAATCCAAAACACAATTATAAAGCCCACCAAGGCCACTGAAAACATCAATATCACTATTCACACTAATTTACATCATTTACATCTACAACTTCTAGGGTTTTAAGTATTCATCCAGATACATAGGCGGAAATGAAATCACCTAAACAAAAGTAAATGACCCCAAGGACACGACCTGAATCCGCCTAGCTATAAAACCTGAAAAGACAACCACTGGGTAATGGGGTTAGTCAAAGCGACTAAGTGAGGGGGCTATAATACGTATATATTATCGAAACAACAGAAAGATTCACCAGTTTGTAAATGAGAAGAAAGCAAAGGAAAATAAAGGTTTTCACAATTATTGGTGAATCGAATAATTTCACAATAAAGTAAAAGCTCGGCGAGTCGAGCATCAACCACCTGTTTCATAATATCAGAAATATCAAATAAACCTCCCTTATTCCTCCTTGTGTAGTCAGGTAGCTAGCCCGCTACTATATAATCATGCAAGGACAAATATCCAGTACATCTTCGGCTGAGGATATAGACTAGATCCCGTCCGGCGCAGGTACTGAAAAGGGTTGCCACTCCAGTCATACCCCCGAGCTCCCATCAATTTGGAGACCAGAGCATTGAGATCCACCGTAGACCCAACGTCTATCCGGCTTCACCCTGTACCTTGATGTCCGGGCCCAGTAGTATAATGTGGCTCAATGGCCAGGCCGAAAGGCCAAGATAATTCCTCGCATTCCAAATGCTTATATGGTCAAAGGGACCGATTGATAAATCAACTTTTAACCCTTTCGAGCTAAAGGAGCTTTTGAGGGGTTATACGTAATAATTTGATATCAAAGCGTTTTCCTTTAACTCATTAAAGTAATATGATTTTCAAGTAGCTACTACGTATAATATAAGTTTGGGGAAAGAAAACATAAAAGCATAAGACACAGACTTCGGGTATATATGGAATATTTACATACGTATAAGAAAACCGAATTCGGAAAAGAAACCCCACTTGGATAATACTGCGAAAAGGACAAAAGAAAGGTGACCAGACTACTGCTTAGAAGAAGTACCACCTGAAATCAAATATGACACAACCACATAAGACGACAATACGACGCACGGCTATAACTTAAATCACATAATCATGTTGCAAATAAATAATTAAATGAGGTAATCCAACATAAGAACATAAAAAAAAAACTAACAAGAATAAGACGAACAAGTCATACTTAAACTCTAATTTAAATAATCTGTCTAAATGTAACAAATTGAGTAATTAGTTCAATTAATTTTAAATCTTGCGTGGAAATATTAAATCAATCAGGTTGATTACTGAATTCTCTTAATTAAGTCAAATATAATTTAAACATGCATGTCAGATTGCATAGTCAATGAACTCTTTTACAATGTAACTGGCCAATTTTAATTAACTTACGTTAATAAGGGAACATGGTAACTAGCTAAAGTTTCTACTTCATTTTGAATCCTTAATATTTTGGTTATCAACCTAACTGCTTCTAATAGACTTATCCCAAGTTCTCTGAAAATTTACACTGACATGAATAGAAAGATTTGTTAGGATCGAATATCAAGCTGGTGATCAATTCCTCTAGAAAACTAGTGAACAATTTCAAACTTATATAAAAAGAATCTAATCCAAACTGATTAGCACTTTATCTAATTTTCAACAATTCATGAGTTAGTTTAGAATTAGTTGAACTATTTTATCCTATTGCGAAACACAAGTTGAACTTATAAATTAAACGCATCAGAAAATAAGAAAATAGCTATATAGTCAAGCAATCACTTACAGAAAAACATGTATTCTCAACTTTAGATAAACTTCACGAGTTATACCCACACATGAAGGAAGAATAATATACCTGATTTGGAAATGCGACAAGATAAAAAGAAATGGGTTCAGCCAATTTTTCCTTTTTTCACCTTTATTTCACAGTATTGTTGTTCTCGTTCAAATGAAGTTTTAGTAGGTTGAACATAATTTAATTCTTTAAACGTTGTTTGTTTTTCTCAAAGAGACAACAAACATGTGACGTGTAATGTTAATAATGACTTGAAAACACCAAGCTAAACAATTAAATAGGTGGTGGCTTTACTTAAAAGAAAAAGAAATCAATTGGATATTTTTATTGTACAATTGGATAAGGACGAACGAACTAGTTGATTTAAGGAAAAGAAACACATTGTTACTTATATGAATCAACTCGAAAAATTGGTATTGTATTTAATAACCACTTATTGTTATAGTAGTTAACGAGATATCAGGGGAAAAATAGTTATTATCTTAATTTCTAATTAATTTATTCAAAAAAAATTGAACATGCTTCCACAAACTATATTCTGAAGTTATATACATTAGGCAAATAATATCACATAAGCACACATTTCCAGATCGAATTTTCTAAACTTGTCCCGTTATCTTAGGAATTCTTACCGGCATTAGTTTACCAAAAATTTGGGGCGTTACAATGTGCTTATGTGATATTTGTGTGTTTTATATGAATTTTCGTAAATGCAATAATTTGTGAATTTAAATTATTCTATGTCAATGTGCGTTTAAAATGATGAGTTTTGATTATAATATTGATATATTTCATTGATATGTCCTATTTATGAAGTTTCGCGAAATTACGAAAATGCCCTTTCAATTTTTCACTTAAACCTCAGGTTTTCTTTTTATTCTATTTTCCTTTCCTTTTTCTTAATTATACTTAAACCATAAACTTCATCAGCCGATGGAAAAAGAAAGAAAAAAAGAAAGAATTTCTCCAAACTTTCAATTCGATCTTTCGAGTTCGTTTCTTAACCAAATTTCGATCCGTAAGAACCTACGCGACCCATGTAACATTCTCTACAGGTATTATTCAGGTTCCATTCGATTCCATTGTCGTTTGAGTATGTTTTGGATAAATTGTTTCGAAGTTGGATTTTTCGGTAGTTTGATCGTTATACTCCGTAGTTTTCGATGATTCTTGATCCTATGTGTTACCATTGTGATCTTTGATGTTTGTAGCATGAAAATCTGATTGAAAATGGGGTTTTTGTGAAAACTTGATGAAATTCTGTTGCTTCTGTGCGAAGTTCTTCGCGTTCTGCTGAAAATTCGCGAAAACATGGGCACACGGCCTTGCAACATGCCGTGTAGCAAGACCGTGCGCCATTTTCCAACTCACACGGCCTTGCATCAGGCCGTGTGTGTAGCCCGTGCGTGTTCTCAAAAATACACACGGCCTTGCACAAGGCCGTGCAAGAGGCCGTGTGACCCAATTTCAGTTCAAAAGTCTCTGGAAGTCAAAAATTGTAAATTCTACTTTCTTCGTTTGATATTATTTTCAAAATCTGACTTCGCCATTAAGTCCGTAATGCTTTAAAACTTAATAATCCATAGAGTTTGAATTTTTCCAATACCATTTGATCGTAAAACGAACCAATTTCCATTTAGGGAATTATACGCTTTTCGCAATTCTTTACCGATTGCTTCGAAACTTGAATGTATGCTTCTTTATAGTAATTTAAGCATGTCTATGAAATCTAATTGTGTTTAATCATGATTTACAAGCTTGAAGTTTGATATTTCATTAGTTTCATTGAATAATCGTTCTAATTGCCCTTCTTAGATTTAATTAAATGCTTTATTGCATTAAGAATAAGTCGTGCGTCATATCGTCGTCTTACATGGTTGTGTCGTATTTGGTTTCAGGTGGTAGTTCTTCTGGGCAGTAGTTGACCTTCTTTCTTTTGGTCCTTTTTGCCGTATTATCCAGGTGGGGTTTCTTTTCCGAATTCGGCTTTCTTATATGTATGTAAATATTCCATATATACCCGAAGCCTGTGTTTTACGCTTTTATGTTTTCTTTCCCAAAACTTATATTATACGTAGTAGCTACTTGAAAATCATATTACTTTAATGAGTTTAAAGAAAAATGCTTTGATAAAAAATTATTACGTATAACCCCTCAAAAGCTCCTTTAGCTCGAAAGGGTTAAAAGTTGATTTATCAATCGGTCCCTTTGACCATATAAGCATTTGAAGTGCGAGGATTATCTTGGCCTTTCGGCCTGGCCATTGAGCCACATTATACTATTGGGCCCGGACATCAGGGTACGGGGTGAAGCCGGATAGACGTTGGGTCTACGGTGGATCTCAATGCTCTGGTCTCCAAACTGATGGGAGCTCGAGGGTATGACCGGAGTGGCAACCCTTTTGA
Source organism: Verbena officinalis (assembly GCA_958496215.1). Lineage (NCBI taxonomy): Eukaryota > Viridiplantae > Streptophyta > Magnoliopsida > Lamiales > Verbenaceae > Verbena > Verbena officinalis. The sequence goes on along the minus strand of OY292385.1, from coordinate 32,874,342 downwards.
GTACCTGCGCCGGACGGGATCTAGTCTATATCCTCAGTCGAAGATGTATTGGATATTTGTCCTTGCATATATAATTATATAGTAGCGGGCTAGCTACCTGACTACACAAGGAGGAATAAGGGAGGTTTATTTGATATTCTGATATTATGAAATAGGTGGTTGATGCTCGACTCGCCGAGCTTTTACTTTAATGCGAAATTATTCGATTCACCAATAATTGTCAAAACTTTTATTTTTCCTTTGCTTTCTTCTCATTTACAAACTGGTGAATCTTTCTGTTGTTTCGATAATATATACGTATTACAGCCCCCTCACTTAGTCGCTTTGACTAACCCCATTACTCTGTGGTTGTCTTTTCAGGTTTTGTTGCTAGGCGGATTCAGGTCGTGTCCTTAGAGTCATTTACTTTTGATTAGGTGATTTCATTTCCGCCTATGTATCTGGATAAATAATTAAAACCCTAGAGATTGTAGATGTAAATGATGTAAATTAGTGTGAATAGTGATATTGATGTTTTCAGTGGCCTTGGTGGGCTTTATAATTGTATTTTGGATTATGATTGTTCTAGCTCCTTGAGTGGGATAGGTTGTGTTAATTTGCTTCCACTGTATTATTGTTCATTGTCCTATTATTTTCTAAAGAAAATCCGCCTGGTATTTATTTTCCGTTCGCCAGGTTGTAGTTCATAACCGGACCTTTAGTTCTTGTTATGGATTGTGACTTGGTACCGTATTAGGAAACGTGCCGTTACAGTCTTGGTGCAATCCCACCACCTCTCACCTAGCGCCCGAATCATACCGCCATTGTCCCTCATCGTCGGCAGAGAACTGAAGAACGAGGCTTCGAAGGTGTCATCCACAATCAGCCTCGCTAGTTCAGGGAGATCCCTATACCAAGCATCTACAGCAGCTGGAACAGAACGAGGGTTTGAAGGCCCACCCTCCTGTGGATAGAACAACAATGGTTCAAAAACAGGGCAAAAATACGCTGCAAGTATAAGCCCATACCAAAAATCCCATTCAAAGGCCCAATAACACCCATTTTCTCGAAAGAAATCTCTTTCGGTCAACACTCTATCCAAACAGAGGATTCCTACAAGCCTCTAGCCCCAACAATCGCCAAAAGACTCACTCGAGCATTTTTTGGCATTAATATTATTCACAACAAACCCACTTCCCAAATATCACGTTTCCCCCCGATTGAAATGGGATTTTCTCCACAGATCTGAAGCATCTCAGGTCTAATTAGGTATCCCTACCAAAAGCCCCATCAGAAAGCGCCCAAAATAATGGAAAAACGGAAATATACTTCAGAAAGCATAAAAGGGTAAAGTAGGAAATTTACCCCAGATATGAAGTACTCCTAGTGAAAATGCGGAGTAGTCTCCCTCCTGAAGTCGAACTCCCCGTACTCTCGCCTCTCGCTCGGCGACCAGATGGGTATTCCACCCATTCCTGCAACAACAAGCTTGGTAGTCCCCTCGGATGCCTTGCCTCTCACCATGTTCAAGACAAGCATAAAACAGCTTTTTGGTGCTTCAGACTACTCAGAAATGCTAGAAACACAAAATCAAGTTTCGAGCTAAGAGAGCACACTAGAAAGAATGATGAAAATGAGCCCCAGGTTGGCTACTTAAAGCCAACCAGCACCCCAGCTGGCACCAGCCGGCCGGCTAGCGCGCCTTAGCCTAGAGAGCCGGCCGGCTGGTCCTGATCAGCCGGGCACATGGTTGACCAGTCAGGCGGTTCCCCGGCCCAGCTCTGTTCCTCTGTTTCTCCATTTCTCATGCCCAGAGACCCTGTAGGACATTCCAAGCCCCGTTCCAGGCCTCCGGACTACGTTCTACACTCAAAACGAGTCCCTACATGGAAGTTAACCCCTCAAACTGAGCTACATAAAAAGCTCTTATGGAAAAGACCCTCTATCTCCTCATCTAGTGGCACCTCAGAAGCCCGGAAAACCTACGCTAAGCTCTGGAAGCTTCTCGTCATCAAGCTTGTAACGACCCAGAAATCTGGGAATTACTGTGAGTAATTTTTACGCGTTAATTATCTTTCTTAATCTCTAAATTCTCGATTATATTTGAATTATAATATATTATGTCGTAAATGACCAATGTGATAATATTGTTTGCGTATTTAAATTACGTGTCTATATTGCGTTTATCAAATATTTAATCGTTATATGTGATCGACGCGTATTTAATTGGATTTTCTAAAATTACTAAAATAACCCTTCATATTTTTCGGTATTTCGAAGATATTTGATAAGTATCGAAATTCATTTCATTATTTTTATTTCGAGAGAGAGAGAGAGAGAGAAGAAGAAGAAAAGAGATATTTCTCCCGAATCCCTAATCGATCGTGCCGAGCTCGAATCTCCGTGGAATTTCGCGCCAATCGTTTTTAAACGATCAGTTCATCGATACCTTTCTTTAGGTACCAATTTCCCCAATTTCTTTTACGTTTTTTCGAGGTTTTGAGAATATTTGGTTATTTCGGGATTTTTAGGTTAAATGCTTAGATCGAGCCCGTTTTTTGGTCAATTCGTGATTTTATTGGATGTATATGTGAATTAGATGTTGATTATTGATTGTTATAAATAATGAGTGTTGATTTGCGTTAAAAATATGATTTTTGTGGAATTTTGGCTCGAAAATTTGAAAACCCGTAAGTTTCTGCTGGGTTCAGTTGAACCACACGGGCTAACGCACGGTCTTGCGCAAGACCGTGCAGGAGCCCGTGTGCAACTCCTTGTGCTTGCACGGGCTTGAGCCCGTGCACCAAGGCCGTGTGTTTGGCCGTGTGTGCGTGCACGGTCTTGACACCGTGTTCAAGACCGTGCACTAGGCCGTGTGAAACACTTAGTGAATTTTTTCAGCCTTTTCAAACTTTGCTCTCGGCAATTGAGTCTTCGGGTCACCATTTTTGGTTGACTTTTTGCATACGGACTCCAAAAATTACACCGTTTTCACCTATAGAACCCTTTTAATTTGTAGATTTATATTTTGGAATGTTTATTTAATTTCGCCCTCGTTCGGGCTATGAATAGTGTAATTCTAATTATGTGTATTTTTGACAACCTGTCGGAATTGCGTGAAATTTACATGATAGCTTCTTTACATATTATAATTGACATATGCATGATTGGAAACATGTTTGGTTAGCCGTTCGTCCAATAATTGCTTATTTGCGCTTTTATTGTTGTTGTAGTCGTTATTGATTTGTCTAGGTCTTGTCTTGTCTCCAGATCAGTCCGACGTGGGAGACCAGTGAGTCTAGCAGCTAGGCTTTCTCTTTTTGTTTCCAGGTGAGGATTTAAACTTTTAACTGGGCTTGAACATATATATATACAATTGCGAACCCCCTAATCCCTTATTAATGTATTATATATTTCGAGTTTATATTTTTTTTGTTTTATCCTCAAATCATTTAATATCAAAATTATACATTATTAAACCAAATTGATTTGTTTTCAAAAGGGCAAGAAAACTATTTATTTTACGTGACGGTTTGACTTAGGATTTAATCCTTTGTCGTCACCCTTGCTCAGAGTGTCGGTTGGCATTCAAATGGGTTATTTTAAAGCGAGCAAATACATGACTATTTTCAAGTTGGGCCCGGGAAGGTATCCGAAGGTTACATCTGGGGACGGGCGTCCAGGGTGTAATCCGAGGTGCTTCTCCCAAAACTAAGCGTCAATCGTGGCCCGTCAGGAGATGATAGCCACGGTTGGGAGCGATGGTGGGTGTTGCATTCGTTGCACATTTTCCTAAAATTCATTATGGTTGAGCTTCGGGTTGCTCCTTAGCTTGACACCGGCGATGGAGTATTTATACATGCACCGTGGAGATATAAGGAGGAACAGGCCCATTCTCGCTGGGATCGTATTTACTGCTTTATAGTGTTACTGACTTTAATTTTAATTGAATATCCAAGTCGAAGCATATTCCGGTTTCTTCATTATCGCATATGTATTTTCTATAAAAACCCGGAAGCATGACTCGACTTGTTCTCACATCTTCACTGAGTATTTTGACTCACCCTCTTTTAATTGGTTCTTGCCTCAGGTTTGAGAGAGACCGACATGTCTTACGTGTCGGATGGGCAACAGTGCATAGATAGGCTTTTTGGTTTTGCTGAGTCTCGTTAGTTGTCTTTTGATCTCTCGTTCATTATTCTTGTCAATCTGGATTGTAGATAATATTATATTGTTCCCCAATATTATTATTTAAATGATGTTGCCCTGAATGGGCTGTTGTTGATAATTGTTAATGTATTGGCCCCGGAGTGGCATTTTTGTTAATATGGATTTAAATGCTTCCGCTATATATTCTCTGATTTATTTAAATGTTTTATTTTGGGGATTCACTGTTGCCAAGTGTCGGGATTGACCCGTTAGCTTGCATGGGTTCTCGGGTTGAGGCACAGTATTCGGCTTGGGAATCCGTGCAGGTTCGGGGGCTGTAGAGCGGGGCGCTACAGTCTGGAGTGGTATCAGAGCCATAGGTTCCCTAGGTTCTGTTGTCTAGAGTGTCGTGTCTAAGTTGTACGGCTATATTTATAGGTTTCGTGTTATTTCTTTACTTGCGCTTTTATATGTTATTATTACTTGATTAATTGGTCATACCATTAACCCACATGCATTTCAGCTTATCTTTTCAGGCACAATGGTTAGACTTAGAGGCCCAGGTATATTGATAGGGTTCCTATTACTGCCGTTGCACCGATCACTTGTTCCTACTGCCACAGGCCGAACCACACTGCCGATTCCTGCCGGAGGCGATTGGGACAGTGTTTGATTTGTGCATCTTCTGATCACCTGATAGACTCTTGTCCGAACAAGAGAGCCCTTGCCACGCCACTGAAGGCGATTCAGGCTGCCGGTCAGCCGAGAGTTCAGCCCAGAGTCTTCGCACTGGGAGGAGAGGAGCTTGAGCCCGATTCGCATGATGTTATTGGAGGTACCCTGCATATTCATGACATCCCTATTACTGCATTATATGATCCGGGTGCTACACACTCGTTTATTGCGCTTGATATTGCTACTAAGTTGTGCATGCCCGTGGAGAGTCTGCCTTATTTGTATCGAGTCAGTTCTCCTTTGGGGACTTCTTACGTTACGGATAGAATCTTCAAGGGTTGTCCTTTGAAGATAGGAGATCGTGTTTATCCCGCAGATTTGATCGAGTTACCACTGCAGCGCTACGGGATTATTCTGGGAATGGACTGGCTTTATCAGCATAGAGTCAGTGTGGATTGTTTCAGGAAGACTATTCAGATTGGGACCGAGGCAACAATTGTGAAGGGTAGTCTTGAGGAGTCAGTTCTGGCACCGAAGATTTCTTTCGTTGAGGCTTCTCGTTTGATCCGAGAGGGAGCTCAGGCCTTCGTCGCTTATTTACTTAACCGACCGAAGGAACAAGGGAAGCTCGAGAATACGGAAGTGATTAAGGACTTCCCTGATGTCTTTCCCGAGAGTTTGAACTCTCTACCCCCTGATCGGGACATTGAGTTCGTAGTCGATCTTGCCCCGGGATCGGAGCCTTATTCGAAGACTCCGTATAGGATGGCTCCAGCCGAGTTGAAGGAACTGAAGATGCAACTGGAAGAGTTGCTTGAGAATGGTTACATAAGACCGAGCATCTCTCCTTGGGGTGCCCCGGTTTTGTTTGTAAAGAAGAAGGATGGTACGCTGAGAATGTGCATCGACTACCGGGAGTTGAACCGGATGACAGTGAAGAACAAATACCCTCTACCCCACATAGAGGAGTTATTCGACTTATTGCAGGGCTCAAAGGTATATTCGAAGTTGGATCTTCGTCAGGGATATTATCAGCTTCGTATCCGAGAGCAGGATATACCTAAGACCGGGTTTAACACTTGGTACGGCCACTTCGAGTTTGTTGTGATGCCGTTTGGTTTGACGAATGCCCTGCAGCTTTCATGGATATGATGCACAGGATTTTCCGACCTTACTTCGACAAGTTTGTGGTTATCTTCATCGACGACATTCTGGTTTTCTCCAAGACAGTCGAGGATCATGCCGAGCATCTTCGCATTGTTCTACAGACGCTACGAGAGCATAGTCTATATGCCAAGTTCAGCAAGTGCGAATTTTGGATCAACGAGGTTTCATTCCTTGGTCACATCATCTCCGGGAATGGGATTGCTGTGGATCCATCAAAGATTGAGGCAGTGACGAGTTGGAGTCAACCTAAGACGCCAACAGAAGTTAGGAGTTTCCTTGGATTGGCTGGATATTACAGGCGATTCGTTAAGGATTTCTCCACACTAGCGGCCCCACTCACGAAGTTGACTTGTAAAGATATATCTTTTCAGTGGGACGACAAGTGTGAGGCCAGTTTCAAAGAGTTGAAGAAGAGATTGACCACTGCACCTATACTTGTTCTTCCAGACGGACACGAGGGATACGCGGTTTATACTGACGCGTCCAAGGAAGGTTTAGGGTGCGTGTTGATGCAAAATGGGAAAGTCGTAGCTTATGCTTCTAAAAAGCTAAAAGATGCCGAAAAGAACTATCCCATTCACGACTTGGAACTTGCAGCGGTGATATTTGCCTTGGGCAAATGGCGTCATTATCTGTATGGTGTCACTTTTGACATCTTTACGGACCACCAGAGTTTGAAGTATCTATTCACTCAGAAGGATCTCAACAGGAGACAGAGACGGTGGATGGAATTCTTGGAAGATTATGACTGCCGCATTCAGTATCACCCTGGGAAGGCGAACGTAGTCGCCGATGCATTGAGCCGAAGGGCTCACGTGGCACACCTAGAGGGGACATCTTCAGATACCTCTTTAGAGGACAGAAGGACTCGATTTGAATCGTATCCTCATCTTGCCAACCTTTCAGTCCAACCCGATTTAGTCCAACAACTTCGAGACGAGCAAGATTCAGATGCCAGTATTCAGAAGATCAAAGCTAGAATGCTGAATGATCCTAACACCAAATTCAGGATCGATGGTACCGGATTGCTTCGCTTTGGGATCCGAGTTTGTGTTCCTACGAACCTGAAGCGTTGAATTCTCGACGAGGCACACAAGTCTGCTTATGCTGTTCACCCAGGAGGCAACAAGATGTATCGTGATCTCAGAACCCAGTATTGGTGGAATGGTATGAAAAGGGACGTGGCTACTTATGTGAAACATTGTCTAACATGTCAGAGAGTCAAGGCCGAGCATCAAAGGCCTGGAGGAACTCTTCAGCCGCTTCCTGTACCCACTTCCAAGTGGCAGGAGATCACTATGGACTTCGTGACTGGATTGCCTACCGTTCGTGGAGGTTTCGATAGTATTTGGGTCATCGTTGATCGATTGACCAAGTCAGCGCATTTTCTACCAGTTCGAAAAACAGCAAAGGTTAAACAGCTCGCAGAATTGTATCAGAAAGAAATTATTAGGCTTCATGGTGTTCCGGAAAGTATCGTTTCTGACAGGGATCCTAAGTTCACAGCTCAGTTGTGGCAAGAACTTCATAAGAACTTGGGAACGACCCTAAAGTTTAGCTCTGCAGCACATCCTCAGACTGATGGACAATCCGAGCGAACGATCAGGTTTCTAAATGATATGTTACGGGCATGTGCGCTCGATTTTCATACGAGTTGGATTTCACACTTGCCCTTGGTCGAGTTCGCTTACAACAACAGTTATCAAGCCTCGATTGGAATGCCACCGTATGAGGCTCTTTATGGGAGGAAGTGCAGATCTCCAATTTATTGGGAATTGGAGGATTGGAAATGGTCAGCTAATGGCCATGAGAGGGCTACTCCACCGGATCACATTCAGGAAGCAATTGATAAGGTTCAACTCATTCGGCAAAGAATGAAAGCAGCTCAAGATCGCCAGAAGAGCTACGCCGACAAGAGGCGTCGACATTTGGAGTTTGAAGTGGGAGACCGAGTTTTTCTCAAGGCCTCCCCGAGGAAGGGATTCACGAGGATCGGTAGAGGTGGGAAGCTTACTCCGAGATATTTAGGTCCATTTGAGATCACCGAGCGGATCGGGAATACCGCATATCGTCTGGACCTACCACCTTATCTTACCGGGATCCACAATGTCTTCCATGTCTCACAGCTTCGCAAGTACTTCCCCGACGAGTCCCATATTCTCCAGGATGACGGAGTTCAGCTTGAGCCGGATTTGACTATTGAGATGAAACCGGTTCAGATTCAGGATCGTAAGGTTCAGCAGCTTCGCCACAAGCAGATTTCATTAGTGAGAGTTCTCTGGAGGAACCGTTCGACCGAGCAGTCTACTTGGGAGACGGAGGCTAAGATGAGGGAAGCTTATCCCGAGCTTTTCTGATGAAGATGCAATCTGGGGACCAGATTCTCATAAGGGGGAGGTATTGTAACGACCCAGAAATCTGGGAATTACTGTGAGTAATTTTTACGCGTTAATTATCTTTCTTAATCTCTAAATTCTCGATTATATTTGAATTATAATATATTATGTCGTAAATGACCAATGTGATAATATTGTTTGCGTATTTAAATTACGTGTCTATATTGCGTTTATCAAATATTTAATCGTTATATGTGATCGACGCGTATTTAATTGGATTTTCTAAAATTACTAAAATAACCCTTCATATTTTTCGGTATTTCGAAGATATTTGATAAGTATCGAAATTCATTTCATTATTTTTATTTCGAGAGAGAGAGAGAGAGAGAAGAAGAAGAAAAGAGATATTTCTCCCGAATCCCTAATCGATCGTGCCGAGCTCGAATCTCCGTGGAATTTCGCGCCAATCGTTTTTAAACGATCAGTTCATCGATACCTTTCTTTAGGTACCAATTTCCCCAATTTCTTTTACGTTTTTTCGAGGTTTTGAGAATATTTGGTTATTTCGGGATTTTTAGGTTAAATGCTTAGATCGAGCCCGTTTTTTGGTCAATTCGTGATTTTATTGGATGTATATGTGAATTAGATGTTGATTATTGATTGTTATAAATAATGAGTGTTGATTTGCGTTAAAAATATGATTTTTGTGGAATTTTGGCTCGAAAATTTGAAAACCCGTAAGTTTCTGCTGGGTTCAGTTGAACCACACGGGCTAACGCACGGTCTTGCGCAAGACCGTGCAGGAGCCCGTGTGCAACTCCTTGTGCTTGCACGGGCTTGAGCCCGTGCACCAAGGCCGTGTGTTTGGCCGTGTGTGCGTGCACGGTCTTGACACCGTGTTCAAGACCGTGCACTAGGCCGTGTGAAACACTTAGTGAATTTTTTCAGCCTTTTCAAACTTTGCTCTCGGCAATTGAGTCTTCGGGTCACCATTTTTGGTTGACTTTTTGCATACGGACTCCAAAAATTACACCGTTTTCACCTATAGAACCCTTTTAATTTGTAGATTTATATTTTGGAATGTTTATTTAATTTCGCCCTCGTTCGGGCTATGAATAGTGTAATTCTAATTATGTGTATTTTTGACAACCTGTCGGAATTGCGTGAAATTTACATGATAGCTTCTTTACATATTATAATTGACATATGCATGATTGGAAACATGTTTGGTTAGCCGTTCGTCCAATAATTGCTTATTTGCGCTTTTATTGTTGTTGTAGTCGTTATTGATTTGTCTAGGTCTTGTCTTGTCTCCAGATCAGTCCGACGTGGGAGACCAGTGAGTCTAGCAGCTAGGCTTTCTCTTTTTGTTTCCAGGTGAGGATTTAAACTTTTAACTGGGCTTGAACATATATATATACAATTGCGAACCCCCTAATCCCTTATTAATGTATTATATATTTCGAGTTTATATTTTTTTTGTTTTATCCTCAAATCATTTAATATCAAAATTATACATTATTAAACCAAATTGATTTGTTTTCAAAAGGGCAAGAAAACTATTTATTTTACGTGACGGTTTGACTTAGGATTTAATCCTTTGTCGTCACCCTTGCTCAGAGTGTCGGTTGGCATTCAAATGGGTTATTTTAAAGCGAGCAAATACATGACTATTTTCAAGTTGGGCCCGGGAAGGTATCCGAAGGTTACATCTGGGGACGGGCGTCCAGGGTGTAATCCGAGGTGCTTCTCCCAAAACTAAGCGTCAATCGTGGCCCGTCAGGAGATGATAGCCACGGTTGGGAGCGATGGTGGGTGTTGCATTCGTTGCACATTTTCCTAAAATTCATTATGGTTGAGCTTCGGGTTGCTCCTTAGCTTGACACCGGCGATGGAGTATTTATACATGCACCGTGGAGATATAAGGAGGAACAGGCCCATTCTCGCTGGGATCGTATTTACTGCTTTATAGTGTTACTGACTTTAATTTTAATTGAATATCCAAGTCGAAGCATATTCCGGTTTCTTCATTATCGCATATGTATTTTCTATAAAAACCCGGAAGCATGACTCGACTTGTTCTCACATCTTCACTGAGTATTTTGACTCACCCTCTTTTAATTGGTTCTTGCCTCAGGTTTGAGAGAGACCGACATGTCTTACGTGTCGGATGGGCAACAGTGCATAGATAGGCTTTTTGGTTTTGCTGAGTCTCGTTAGTTGTCTTTTGATCTCTCGTTCATTATTCTTGTCAATCTGGATTGTAGATAATATTATATTGTTCCCCAATATTATTATTTAAATGATGTTGCCCTGAATGGGCTGTTGTTGATAATTGTTAATGTATTGGCCCCGGAGTGGCATTTTTGTTAATATGGATTTAAATGCTTCCGCTATATATTCTCTGATTTATTTAAATGTTTTATTTTGGGGATTCACTGTTGCCAAGTGTCGGGATTGACCCGTTAGCTTGCATGGGTTCTCGGGTTGAGGCACAGTATTCGGCTTGGGAATCCGTGCAGGTTCGGGGGCTGTAGAGCGGGGCGCTACAAAGCTCCTCGTCCGCAACATGTTGATCCATGAATCAACTGTAAGGCCCCGTATTTTTCGTAGTTGAATAATTATTTTAATAATATTTTGGTACTTATATTTCTTCCCTAAATACTGAAGAGAATGAAATTTCATTATTTAAAAATAACTAATTGTCAAAAATATAAATTTTTTTCAATGAAAATACCATATCACATACCACATGAAATTAACTTATTTTCTTTCTTTTATAATATTCCAACCCCGTATACCATTTCAGTTTTATATATATTAATCAAAATTTAACCAAATTTATTTCCTTGCCTTATCACACCAGCCGACTTACAGTATTTTCTTATTAACTTATCTTTTTTCATTTATATTTCCAAGGTGAAAGGCTTATGATGTATCTAAAATACAAAATATAGAATGGAGATAAAGCCCCATCTCTTCTCATATCTTCCACCACCACAGATTATGTGAACAATTGTGTGAAATGATTTCTTCTCATTTTCTATTGCAAAAACCCACCATATATCTCGCATAATAACTTGTTTTATTCTTCTCTATACTAATTAGTTCACTTAGTCCATCTTCTTGACCAAACTCTAGTTCGGGAGAAACAAACAAGTAGAATTCTAGTTAGCTTCATTCTTTTATTTCATTTAATATTAGATTATTGGAATTCGCCATTTAACTGGTGTAAGATTAGCCTACTTAATTAACTTTAATTCCCACGCCACTAACCGGTGATGAAACATGTTCTTTAAATTTAAAGGATTTCTCAAATTATTAGTTCATCCACAGGTAACGTGTAGCGCCCCAAATTTAAGAGGCTTGATTTCCGTCCCACATCGACAGATCAGTTCATATTGAAAGGGTTTATAAGTTAGAACCCATGTACAACCAATATGGATTAATCCCTTTTGGCAAGTGCTTCTTAAGCCAAACTTTAGGGTTGTGCACAGTGGATTCGAAGCTTATACCCGCGCGTCCAACAGGCGCCGTCGTGAGGGTTCTCCTCTCCGCGCCCGGGGGTCGTGACAAGTGGTATCAAAGCCAAAGTCAGTCGTGGGAATGCATGTTCCACGCACGTTAGTGTCACCTCTAAAAGGGGCTCCGCGTGTGTGGGGAGCCGCGCTCCACATTCTACACTGGCGGGGAGCAATGGGCCTATGTCGCGGCGTAATGAGGACATTACGCTCTGAAGGAGGGGCGAATTGTAGCGCCCCACATTTAAGAGGCTTGATTTCCGTCCCACATCGGAAGATCAGTTGATATTGAAAGGGTTTATAAGTTAGAACCCATGTACAACCAATATGGATTAATCCCTTTTGGCAAGTGCTTCTTAAGCCAAACTTTAGGGTTGTGCACAGTGGATTCGAAGCTTATACCCGCGCATCCAACGGGCGCCGTCGTGAGGGCTCTCCTCTCCGCGCCCGGGGGTCGTGACATAACGTTAGACGAAATAAAGATGTAAGAGCATTGATTGTTGTTGTTATGGCATTTCTTACTAAACCATGCATATATCTGTTTACCTGACACTTGTTGCTACTTAATATCATAAGTAAATGATGGACTCTGGGTGATTATTCTAAATGAATTGAAAACATTCACTAAATCAGTTAATAAATAAATTAATATTTAATCTTTAATTTATCCTACTTAATCACGTTATTTAATTGAGAGTTTAGATACAGTAAGTTTGATTTATAAAATCAAAGTAATCTTTCAATTGATTATATTTAAATGGATTACCTGATTCTTTGATAACTTATAACTATGTTAATGGAAGTATTAGATTTAAATACCCTTTTAAACAGAACATCGATTAGTTGATAATAGTACTTATATTCTCAGTTTCTTTGACTTTCACTATGTCTAATTGATTCGTTTAAATTACTTGTTCTTAAAGTGCTTACTTGATTTAAGTTATAGCTGTACACGTTAGTTGTGTCTTAATTGGTTTGTTGAGTCGAGTCTTACCTTTTTGTCATTTGTATAGCAGGTGATCTTACAGAGGAACCCTGATTGTGTTTGATCATTCTTTTTGCTATCTTTTGGGATGTTCAGGTGGGGTTTTTTTCCGAATTCGGCTTTCTTATACGTATGTAATTATTCCATATATACCCGAAGCCTGTGTTTTATGCTTTTATATTTTCTTTCCCCAAACTTATATTATACGTAGTAGCTACTTGGAAACCATATTATCTTAATGAATTTAAGGAAAATGCTTTGATATCAAATTATTACGTATTAACCCCTCAAAGGCTCCTTTAGCTCGAAAGGGTAAAAGTTGATTTGTCAATTGGTCCCTTTGACCACATCAGCATTTTGAAATGCGAGGAACTACGTTTGGCCTTTTGGCCTGGCCATTGAGCCACATGATATATATTGGGCCCAAGGAGACCAGGGTATAGGGTGAACCGGTTAGACGATGGATCTACGGTGGATCTCGGTGCCCTGACTCTAAACCCGTGACAGGAGCTCGGGGTGAGGCCGGAGTGGCAGCCCTTTGAGTACCTGTGACCGATGAGGTATATCCTATATCGAAGATGTGAGGGTGAAACTCCCTACATGATCATATAGTAGATTGGGTTCGCAACCTGACTACATAAGGAAGAATAAGGGAGGTTTATTTGATATTTCTGATATTGTGAAACAGGTGGTTGATGCTCGACTCGCCAAGCTTTCATTTATGTTACGTTGCGAAATCTTTCGATTCACCAGTGTTCGCTTAAAAACCTTTATTTTTCCATTTGCTTTCTTCTCATTTAAAAATGGTGAATCTTTATTATGTTTTATTAATATATATGTACTACAGCCCCCTCACTTAGTTGTTGTGACTAACCCCATCTACTTCTCTGGTTTTGTTTCACGTTTTGGTTACTAGGCGGAAGTCGAGTCTTAGGCAGGACGTATATTCTTTAGTCTTTGTAAATTTATTTCATTTAGGATTTCAGAAATGTTGTAGAATTATGTTTTGCTTGTTATTTATGATTATCTATTTTTCACTGGCCTCGGTGGGCTTTATACTTGCGCTTTGAATTTACTGTTTTAATAGCTCCCTGAGTGGGATAAGTTATATAACTGTTGCTCTGCGCTTTCGCTTTGTCGTTGGTTGTTGTCGTGTTGTTATTTTTACAAAAAATAAATCCGCCTAGTATTAATTGTCGTTCGCCAGGTTGCGACCCATTGCTAGACGTCTATTGTCGTTATGAGTTGTGGATTGGTGCGGGACGTCGCGTCGCACCATATTTGGGGACGTGCCGTTACATCAACACTCTTGAATGACAGGATTCCTCCTTTGAAGGGAATAGCAAAATCTTCAAGTTAGCCCTTCTAGCCCCGTCGAAGAGAAAAGCAAAATCTTCGACCAATTTCCCCTTGAAGAGAATAGCGAAATCTTCAAGTTAGCCCTTCTAGCCCCGTTGAAGAGAAGAGCAAAATCCTCGACCAATCCTCCTTGAAGAGAATAACAAAATCCTTAAGTTAGCCCTTCTAGCCCCGTCGAAGAGAAAAGCAAAATTTTAGACCAATCTCCTCTTGAAGAGAATAGCAAAATCTTCAAGATATCTCCTCTTACTTTCCCTCGAAGAGAATAGCAAAATCTTCGAGGCAGTCCCCGTTATCCACTCGAAGTAAATAGCAAAATCTTCGAGGTAATCTTTGTTATCCCCTTGAAGAAAATAGCAAAATCTTCGAGGCAGTCTCTCTTATCCCCTTGAAGAGAATAGCAAAATCTTCGGGAGGAGGGCTCTCAGAGGCATTGGTAACAGTAATTCCCCGCAGAGGAAGGCCCACAGAGGCATAAGTAATAGTAGTTCCCCACAGAGGAAGGCCCTCAGAGGCATAAGTATTAGTAAGTAGTCCTTGCAGAGGAAAGGCTCGCAGAGGCATGAGCATCCGCAGCATCTCGACCCGTCGCGTTCTGCACGTCTCTGTGCAAAATCAGGTCTTCATTGTACCATCGGTGTTCACCTCTCTCGAGCCTCCGCCCATGGGGAGATCTGTGAACACCTCGATTTTGCACCCAATCACACGACAATGTTTCGCAAAGTCGACAACACAGCCCCAATAAGCATGTGGTAGACTCCAAACGCTCAGACGATCCCGTAAGGTCAACTCTAGGGTTCTCAACCCTGCGACACGCACTATCAGCCCTGAAACTCTAGGGTAGAATTACCTAGGTTAAATTCCTTTTTTGACTCACCGGATACCTTGCGCAAGGTTTATAATCCCTCGATAGGTTTAACGAACCCGGACGGCTTCACAGCTGGGAATTAAACCCAAGGTCTCGTAAAAAATACAAACTTTCCATAAATAAAAAAACTTTCCTTTTTAGGAAACTTTTTCCAAAAAATAGGATCTTCTTAAGAAAAGACAGAATCCTCTGGTTAACCCGGCATGAGGGTCTAAAGTTTCGAGCTTAACTCCCACTCTACCCGTAAATACCCGAAAGGTTCCTCTTTTTGTAAGAAACATTCCAAAATCAACACGAAAGCCTTCTCTTAATGAAAGAATCTCCTTTTTGGTTAAATCTAGACATGAGGTTTCAGTGGTGAGTTTCTCTCAACCCCCCTTTATTCGAGATACACCCGAACGACAACTCTTTCCATAAGAGAACTTTCCTTTTATAACTCTTCTTTTATAAAACAAACAAATAAATCTTCAAAAATCGAGGCGTGACGATCCTCATATGTGTACTCCATACCCTACTCTCAGAAGTTCGGGGTACGAACTACATTGGCTCTAATTCCCAAGCTCCTTCGGATACGCAGGCAGCCGGTTCCTTCCGACACGAAGCCAAAGGGATCCTGTAACGACCCGAAATTCCAGAATATATTTTCGGAATAATTATTCGACATTTCATTGAATTTTTTATGAAAAGATTAGCTTCGTTAGCTAATTTAAGTTATTTAATTTAATTCCCTATCCTCAACCAATTATAATTACATTTTCCACCCCTCGAAATTCATCTAATCTCTAAACGAACCCACACCCCCTTGAAACACCTTTGCACCATCTTGAACACACCCACACTATCTTGAACACACTTACACCCTCTTGTGCACACTCTCTTCCACACTCTTGAACACACCCAAAAATCGAGAGAGAGAGAAGGAGAGAAGAGAAGGAGAAAGGGGGAAGAAGAAGGAGAGAAAGAGAAAATCCCGTTCTGAATCCGTCGTTCGATTAATCGAAATTCCGAGACCAAATCCACGATCCTCATTCAATTCTCTACCGGTAATCTTCTTTCCCCATTTGGATTCATCCCTTAAATCCTTCTATTTTCTAGTTTTTATATTGATATGAATAATTGATAAATTGATGAATTTATAGGTTAGAATTTACCATTTTTAGTGTAGTTCGGATCAAATGGTAGCTATTAATGTATCCTATGCATGAGTGTGAATTTTATATGTTGATTTTAGCTAGAGAATCCACCCTAGTTGATTTTAGGACGAAACCCTCGTGAGAAACCTTGAAATCGCGTTTATGCACCTGTTAGATAGAACCTTGGCAAGACCGTGCGCCAGACCGTGCGCCACCCTTTTGCCATGCACCGGCCTGCGCACGCCGGTGCACAAGCCCGTGTGTGCTTGTTTCAGCTTGCACGGTCTTGAGTGCGTGCTCAAGACCGTGCACAAGGCCGTGCGTTAGGCCGTGCGAATGCCTTAACCAAATTTTTAGCCTTTTTCCTTAGTTGCTCACGGTAATGGGGTCAATTAGCCAAAAATAAAAGTTGACTTTTTGCATACGACCCCCTAAAATCGAGCCGTTTTCACCTATAGCTTCCTTATGATTCAAGGATGAATATTTTGTAAAGTTTTCGAAATTATGACCTCGTTCGGACCTTGAATCGAGCCTTTTTCGTTTAGGGTTTTTTCCCCAAATTTTGAATGTCGTCCGAAAAATCCGAAAATCGCATGAGTGCTTCTTTATAATATTATAAGCATGAATGCGCAATTAGAACTTCAATTGAGCATATTTAGCATCGTTAATTGCATATTTCCATTTAATTGATTTAATTGCATTTTAATTATGAATTTAATTGATGCATGATGATTATTGGCTATTCATGTGTTGTAGTCTTCGTGAGTCGTTGTCGTGTCTTGTCTTAATTGGTTCTTGTCGTCTATTAGTTTCAGGCCGTCTTTTCAAGGCATAGCTTGGGTTGTCTTGTCATTTTCGTGCTTTCAGGTGAGGGTTTTAAAATGCTTTCAAACGGAGTAAGAATTCCTTTTAAATTATTGCGAACTACCCTTATGTGCTCATCTTGCTTTGATTTCCTTTCTCGTATATCTATTAGATATTTAATATGTATTTTATAACAAATATTTTGATATTATCTTGTACCTATAGATATATCTAAATCATTTCGTTTTAAAAGGGCAAGAAAACTCTTTTCTTTTCCGTGACGGTTTAACGTAGGATTTACTCCTTTGTCGTCATATACACTTGCCTAAATGCCCTTTTGGCCTTAACTTATAATGTTCTTCGAAAGCGAGCAAAGTATTGTTCTTTCAATGGGCCCGGGATGGTATCCGAAGGTTAGAACCGGGGACGAGCGTCCAGGGTGTAATCCGAGGTGCTTTTCCCAAAACTAAGCGTCAATCGTGGCCCGTCAGGAGTTGATAGCCACGGTTGGGAGTGATGGTGGACGTTGCATTCGTTGCACGTTTTCCAAAAATTCAATAGTCGCCCGGGGTAGCACCTTTGGGGTCAGACACCGGTGATGGAGTTACTGAACTTGAGGGGGTTATAAGGAGGAACAGGCCCATTCTCGCTGGGATATTACTTGCTTTCATTAATGCTTTATTATTATTGCTTATTATTGTTGTACATGCAAGTCGAAGCACGATCCGGATTTTCTTCATTATGCAAATGTAATTTATTATATATATATAATCCAAACCCGGAAACGTGGCTCGTACTTTTTCCCTCTTTACCCTCACTGAGTATCCTTTATACTCACCCCCACTATTTTGATTCTTACTTCAGGTTGACAGGTGGCGTTGTCACCTCTCATGTCGGTTGGCAACAGCGGGTCGTAGGTCTTGGTATTCGTGTCCTTTGGTAATTGTCAGTAATGTCCAACAACAGTCTGTCTTTTATTATTAAATTGTTTTGTCACTAGAAATGGATATATATTGATGATGATGTGATGGATATTTGTTGAGCATTGACTAGTCAATTATGTATTTGTTGGAATATTGATTTATGATAATTGTTGCCCCGTGTGGCTTTGCATGTTTAAATGATATATATATAATTTATAGCTTCCGCACTCTGTTATCATTGTTGGTTTTCGTTGTTGGACTAGGTACGTTGTTGCCGGTATAGATTGAGTGCTTGCCGTTCGCCGGGATGGATTTTTAAATGGGGTACATCTACCTCGTTTGGGAGTTCGTCTTGGTGCGGATGTGGTGTCCTTTCTCCGCCTACGGAAAGGGGCGCTATAGTCAGTGGTATCAGAGCCTAGGTTCCCGAAAAGGAACCGAAAGCTCTAGTATCTCGTCTGTCTTGTCTTTTGTCTCTTTTGAATTGTGTCAGTTCGTGTCGAGTTCGTGTTTTGACGAGTGTTCGTCTTATCTTGGTGCTTAAAATTGTAAACGATTACGGTTGGCTTAATTAACCGACTGGCAATCTTTTATGAATTTTTGTACTAAGGAAGATGCAACGCGAGTCGATCGTGGAACTCTTTGTGTGTTTTACTTGGTTCGGTCTGTCGTAGTGTGTGTCGGTAGGATTTTCATTGGGTGTTGAGCATGCTTTATGTGTTTACAAATTATTGGCATCATTTCTCACAAGACATGCACCTATTTTGCCAAATAGTTGTGAATGCAGGTATGCCGCGCAAGAAGGTCGATCAGATCCGTCACTGCCCCCACTCCGGACTACACCAGGATCATCATACCCGTATTCGACGGGAGAGATAGAGATAGCTCAGGGAGGAGAGAGCGTGACCGAATATGAGGCCAGATTTGCCTACATGACTAACTACTCTCCTAACCGGGAGCCAGACCAAAGGAACATAGCCGCAAGATTTATATCGGGATTGAGGCACGAAATCCGTCAAATACTTATAGGACTCGGCCACTGTTCTTATGCGGAGGATGTCGGCCGAGCTTTGCGAGCCGAAGCAGAATTTGAAATGAGAGCTAGGAGTGCTCAATTGATTACCTCAGAGAACCGGCCACATGAATCTGTGACTCCAGTGGTCGTCTGTACGACTGCTCACAATGAAGGAACCAGGACTAGCGGGTCCAGAGGGAGTATCATCCTCTGCACTCATTGCCGGAAGCCGAACCAGGTAGCTGAGAGATGCAGGAAGAGGCTTGGACTGTGCCTCATTTGTGGTGCTGCTAATCACCTCGTTGACCACTGCCCCAGCAAGAGAAAGGGTAATTGAAGGAGTCGAGGAACTACCGAGACCGAGGAATCGAATGATGAAAAAAAAAAGAAAAAAAAAAAAAAAAAAAAGATTTTGGCTAGATCGGACTTCGTCTCTCGGAATAAAGGTACCGTGCATATTCATAACATTCATAATTTCTCGTCTCTCAATTTATTAAGTGCGCGATATTATGTAATTATTGTTTGTTTGAACTCCGGATTAAATCCGGGGTGTTTTAGTAATTTCGCGCATTTTAATTCGATTCAGGGGTGCTTGCACGCCCCAACGCACGGTCTTGATCAAGACCGTGCGGCTCAGCTCAAGACCGTGCAAACCAATTCAGCGCTAAACCGCTGAACCGGCCGAACCGCCCCACACGGGCCAGTGCACGCCCGTGCGTCCGGCCGTGTGTACCCCTTCGCCCATTTAAACCTCTATTTCGCGAGCAGAAGCAACAGAACCTCACTTTTCTTTTTTTTCCCCCACTTCCAGCAACTCCAATACCCCAAATTTTTTCCCAAATTCATCCTCCCCACTTTGCAAGCCTATAACTTTCAATCCGTCCGGTGGATCTTCATAATATTTGGAAGGTACGTAGTAGGCATTGCAATCTTTCATTAGTTGGTTTTTGGAGACGATCCGCCGAGCCGATCATACACAAATTACCGCCCAAAATACACGCCCGCCAAGTATTCGACAAAATTCCCGAGTGAGGAATTTCACCCAATTCAACCCAACAATCCTCAAACAACCTTCTTTCATGGCCGCCGAAGGTTCCCGGAGAAGGAGGAGGCGAGATGACCCTCCATCCCCACTTCCATTTAATGTGGATATTTCAAATCCTTTCCAAGCCAAGATTTTTAGGTGGATGCACGAACGCCCGGTGTTCTCTACCAAGTTCCTCGACATAGAAGCATTGGGGAATTTGGGACTTGGCGACGGTATCGCCCGGTACATTGAAGACGTGGGATGGACCACGTTCTTGGATATGAGAAGGAATTCGTACCCCCGACTTGTATACGAATTCATTTCCACACTTCAAATAATTCCCCACGAAGACGACGCCGAGCTACCCTTCAAGATAGAGTTTCGAGCTTTCAACGAGGATTATGAGCTCACTCTCCGGCAATTAACGGTACATTTTGGGCTACCCATTCGGGGAATGATAAGCCGAGAAGTGGGTTGGTCCGAGGCCGAGGCTTGGAGAAATGTCTCCACTTCTAGGAGGCCCTTCCAACAAGGGAAATCCAAGGCAACCGATCTCCGTGATTCCGCCTTGAGGACTTTTCATAGATTCCTCTCATGCACCGTCTTTGCTAGAGGAGATAGCTACGGTTCAATCAACATTGAGGAACTCTATGTCTTGGATTGCGCGGTCCGAAGGCAAGCAGTCAATGGCATCATGTTCTTCCTTCGATATGTAGAGTACGTAGGCCCCCGGCCAAAGGGAGAAATCAGAGTTGGGTCCTACATCACCGCGATCCTCGAGTGTGCCAGTGTGACCGGCATGGATCGAATGGCCTCGGAAGGAGCCGAGGATTCGACAATTTCCTACAAACAACTCGCCCAGATGAAGCTTTGCAGGAAAGTTAGAGGGCGACACGGCAGATATGTACCGATGACGGCAGAGGAAGCCGCCGCTGGGAGTGATGATGATGTCGAAGAGGACATCCCTGCAGGAGGTCAAGCCGAAAGGGATCGACAAGAAATTGAGGAGCAGATGTTGGAACAACTCTATGGAGCAGGAGGCTTCGACCCTTAACAGGTGCCTTACGTACCTGACCCTCCTAGAACCGAAGAAGCTCACTTCCAGCCGAGCTTCGACGACTATCCGACTCAACACCAGGATGGATCCTCACAATGGGATAGGCTAAGTGAGGAGCAGTGGACTCAATACCAACAATCAGAGTCGGAGACCCGAAGCCGATGGGAGACCGATAGGTAGACGGTTTGGGGAAACCGCTTCACAAGCTTCGTGGAGCAAACTACAGAGCGACTGAACTAATAGTCGGCTGACCTGAGGGAGATCAGGCTCGAGGCTCAACGCAACCACACTGAAATCCGAGAGCAGATTTCCGACCTCGAGAGATCCATCACGGAGCAGCTAGCCAGCTATCTCAGTCGTCTTGGCATGCCGTCTAGTTCTGCAGCACCCGATTCGTAGTCGGCATCGATTTCCTTTATTTCTCGTCATTTTCGTTTAATTGTACTTGGATTTTTATTTGAACTATCATGTACGAACTATGTGTTAAATGTTTAATTGAATTTAACTGTTAATTGTTCGTTTAATTAATTGCCTGTGTATTAATTGCGCAATTTTGTTTGAATAATTTTTCAATGCCGTAATATACTCCCTTAATCAACCCCGAGGTTCGGAGAAGAATCTGAGGACAGATTCTTTTGAAGGGAGGAGTATTGTAACGACCCAAAATTCCAGAATATATTTTCGGAATAATTATTCGACATTTCGTTGAATTTTATATGAAAAGATTAGCTTCGTTAGCTAATTTAAGTTATTTAATTTAATTCCCTATCCTCAACCAATTATAATTACATTTTCCACCCCTCGAAATTCATCTAATCTCTAAACGAACCCACACCCCCTTGAAACACCTTTGCACCATCTTGAACACACCCACACTATCTTGAACACACTTACACCCTCTTGTGCACA
This sequence comes from Verbena officinalis, assembly GCA_958496215.1. Classification (NCBI taxonomy): domain Eukaryota; kingdom Viridiplantae; phylum Streptophyta; class Magnoliopsida; order Lamiales; family Verbenaceae; genus Verbena; species Verbena officinalis. The sequence goes on along the minus strand of OY292385.1, from coordinate 32,852,435 downwards.
CTCTCTTGCACACTCTTGAACACACCCAAAAATCGAGAGAGAGAGAAGGAGAGAAGAGAAGGAGAAAGGGGGAAGAAGAAGGAGAGAAAGAGAAAATCCCGTTCCGAATCCGTCGTTCGATCAATCGAAATTCCGAGACCAAATCCATGATCCTCATTCAATTCTCTACCGGTAATCTTCTTTCCCCATTTCGATTCATCCATTAAATCCTTCTATTTTCTAGTTTTTATATTGATATGAATAATTGATAAATTGATGAATTTATAGGTTAGAGTTTACCATTTTTAGTGTGTAACGCCCCGAAAATCCGAATTATAATCCGGTATGTCCGAATCGATTATTTGCGTAATTTATTATTTTATGTGATATTTAATATGTAATATGAGATTTTAGAATAATTTCGTAAATGAATGGATTTCTATATTTAAATTACGAATTGTCAATGTGCGTTTAATAATATGAATTTTGACTGTAATTATGTATTATTTGGACAACGTGAGTTTTTGAACTTATTTTGCGAAATTATGAATTTGCCCTTTCGATTTTAAACCCTAGTCAACTAATTGACTAAGTCTCTCTCTCACCTCACTCTCGCCCAATTCAGCAGCAGCAACAAAGGAGAAGAAAGAAAAACAAAGAAAAAGAGAAAAGGGAAGGAAGGAGCTTCAACAATCGTCCCGACTCCGTTTCCCAACGGATTTTCGAATCGTTTTCGTCTACGAACTCCTCATGATCTCTTCTACAAGTAAGCCTTTCACGATTCTTTTGTTTAATGTCCCCTATTGTAACGACCCGAAAATCCGATTTTCAATTCGGTATATTTTAATAGAGTAATTGTGCAAATTATTATTTTATTTAATATTTATTCTAAGATTTTAGGATAATTTCGTAAATGAGTGAATTTTATATTTAAATCACGAATTGTCAATGTGCGTTTAATTATGTGAATTTTAACTGTAATTACGTATTATTTGGACAACGTGAGTTTTTAAACTTATTTTGCGAAACGACGAATTTACCCCTTCGATTTTTAGACCTAGTCAACTTAATTGACTAAGTCAATCTCTAACCTCACACTCTCGTTCAACATCCGCAAGAAAGAAAGGGAGAAAAGAAAAGAGAAGGAAAAAGAGAAAGAGAAGGAAGAGATTTCAATCGATCGTCCCGACTTCGTTTCCCGACGAATTTTCGAATCGTTTACGCCTACGAATTCCTCGCGATCTTTTCTACGAGTAAGCTTCTAACGATTCTCTCGTTTAATGTCTTCTATACTTCATTTTTCTCGTTTTTGTGAATAGTTGTATAATTTAGGTTTTATATGATTTTGATAGTAATTGTGGATGGATTTTCGTGTTTATCGTTTCTATATGTAGATTACATGTTGTAGATGATTATATGTGAAAATTAGGGATTGATTTGCATGATTAATCGATTAAATGTTAGATTTTGGTTTGAATTCGTGTATGATTTTTGCTGTCTGATGTTTCTGCTCATTTTGGTCGCACACGGCCTTGAGGCCGTGTGCATGAGACCGTGCGTGTGTGGAGAATGGGCACGGGCTGTGCACACGGCCGTGCACAAGGCCGTGTGGCCTGGTCGAACAGTGCCTTGACCTTCTGTTAGTCAGGGCACATTTTACACTACGGGTCCCTCCGAGACTCGTCTTTTCCGAATTCTTTCTTCGCTCGTGTATTCGATATATATGAAATAGATATGAATTGCATGATTTATGAATTTACAACATGTTCGGGTATATGAATAGTGTGTTTTAAGTTTTCGTTAAATTTTCTAACTTTTGCATGTGAAGTCCGATTTTCCCGGAATTCGAATGCATACATCTTTATGATAATTTAAGCATGTCCGTAAAGTTTCGTTGCATTTGGACTTGATTTGTATTTTTAAATGCATGAATTACTCTGTTTTCGTTTGAGAATTTGAACTTAAGTGATTGATTTAATTGTGTAACGTGCTCCTATGTGTTTTAATATTCTCGTATAAGCCGTGCGTCGTCTTTAGTCTTATTTGGTTGTGTCCTGGTATTTTTGCAGACGATGCTCCCGTGGAGTAGCGCCGGTTCTTGATTTTGCTCTTATTTTGAATAGCCAACAGGTGAGGCTTTCCGTTTCTGTTTCCAGTATTATTATGTATATATATAAATAAGCCTCTCCCAATATAAGCCACATTTATGTTTTGTTTTCACACCGTTTCTATATATATACTTAGTAGATATTTATGCTTATTATGTTCATTTGATTTATCGAAAATGATTTGATATGAAAAAGTACTATGTATAGTCTTCGAAATGTTTACGAAAGAGACATGTAAAACCTTTTGTTTTCTAAGGCGAACTTTGGCCTTCGGCCTCGCATATGACATGTCTCTAACGGTCTTTTGGCCAACCCGAAATGATTTGAAAAGCGTGATTATGAACTGTATGCATGTTTGTTTGGGCCCGGAGTAAGAGCGATAGGACGAAGTCGGTAGACGTCGGGTCTAAGGCGTAAATCCTATGGTTTCCTCCATTTGGGAGCTCGGGGTGAGGCCGGAGTGGCAGCCCTTTGAGTACCTGAGTTATTACCGTATGTTATGAGTAGTTCGGGTTTGCAGTCCGGCTACATTGGAGGAATTAGGGAGGTTTTCGGTTTTATGTTTTGGATATTGGAGTTCAGGGCTCGACTCGCCGAGTCATATGATAAGTTATGTTTTATGTTAAATCACCACCCGATTACGAAAACCTTTCTTTTATGTTGATTTCTTTTAATTTTAAAATTGGTGATTTATTTTCCGTTTTATTATATACATTATTATTCCCTCCTCACTTAGTCGTTTGACTAACCCTCTCTGTCTCACCCTATATTGGTTTGAGGATACTAGGCGGGATTCGTCGTCGTCGTAGGGTTTTATTTATTTTATTCATGTATATCTCTCTTTTTTCCATTCGACTTTTATTTAAGTTTTACGATATTAGGATGTATTCGGGATTATGTATTTATTGAGCCCGTTATTATATTTATCGGGATACTGTATCGAACCCGTTTGATATTATGTAATTGAATTTCGTTAGCCTTGGTGGGCTTTAATAATTGTGTATTTATTATGTTCTATTGCTTTGATTATTTATATTGCTTCCGCGTCTCTGTTTTTTCGTTGTTTTGGAACCCCCGCCTAGTGATTGAGTAAATGCTTGTCGTTCGCCGGGTTTCGGTTCGGGTCGGATCCCATTTCGGCTCCGGGTCGGGGCTCGGTGCGGGGCGTGCATTACCCGTTTGGGGCGCCCGCTACAGTTGGTATCAGAGCTTCTTTGGTCCAACGGCCTAAGCTCTGAATCGTCGTGTTTTGTTGGTTTGGTCGGTCGTTGTGTGCCGGTGTAACTTAGGGAATTGCACTCACCAGTGTTCAAGAACGCTTAGTGTTTGAATTGTCACGGATCTTTGTTGGATGATCAACAACAAAAGATCTTTTACAATCAAAACACTGGGATGGGCTTGGATATAGGTGGATGTGAAACTCAAGGTTGTACTTGCCATGCCTGGTTGTCTGTCGTGTCCGGTTGTGTCTAGGTCGTACGGCTTAGGACTTCTGTGGATTTGTGCAAATGTGCTAAGTGCTTATGTGAACACTAAGTGAACATTACTTGCCTATGTGTTTACAGCTTTGCATGCTCACTTACCTGTCATGCATAACTGTTAATGGCTTTACAGGATGCCTCCACGTCGTTGTCCCTGTGGACAGTCTTCGTCATCTTCATTGACACCTCAGACCGATCCACCGATTCCAGCCGAAATTTTGGAAAAATTAAGACAGTTCATCGCTCCTGCCCCTAAAGGAAATGCTGAGCAGGAAGCGTGGGCTCAATTTCTCAGATTCGAACCACCGCAATTTGAAGGTGCCCCGGATGACGCTATTGCCGGGGTATGGATATCGGCTCTAGAAAAGACTTTTAGGATTATGGAATATCCGGACCCTCTAAGAGTCGGGTTTGCTATTTATTTGATGCTTGGAGCTGCATAGGAATGGTGGAAACAGATTGAACAACGATGGGAACGCGAGCATGTAGTCCCGACTTGGGATCAGTTCTTGACTGAGTTCCGGGCTGAATACATTACGAGGATTGTTCGTCAGCAACACGAAAGTAAATTTTAGGCCCCCGTTCAGCCTATTCCTCCCCAACCTCAGGGATATCAACGACCCGTATGTGGATTTTGTAAGGGCCAGCATTTAGAGGCTAAATGTTGGAAGAAGAATGGACAGTGCTACGGATGTGGCAGCACCGATCACAGATTGAATGTATGCCCGAAGAAGAGACCTGTACCGCGGGGTACAACAGGCAATACTGAGGATGCACATCCAGCGAGTTCTACGAGGCCACTTACACAATCAGGGTCTTCTTCCAGAAAGAAAACCTCATTGGTATATTCATCGAAACAGAATGTACTTCCGAAACCGCAAGGAACGCCAGTATGTGGCTTTTGCCAAAGAGATCATCAAGAGTCAGAATGCCGAAAGAAGCAGGGACGTTGCTTCTCATGTGGAAGTCCGTCTCATCTTCGTACAAATTGCACGAGGAAGAAAATGTCGAGACGAGCCAAAAGGATGAAGCTTGATTCTGTATGAACGATCTAGGTATATTGCATTGTCATGACATTCATCCTACATTAATTTAATTTCATATTATGTGAATTTAAAAATTATGTGCGTTAGGTTTATAATATTATACATGTGATTTCGATGTTATTATTCGTGTTTAAATTTTGTGAAGTTTGTGTGGTTTTAATCACACGAACTACCCCTGTATCCCTTGCACGGTTTCACCACACGCCGTGACGAGACCCTGTGCACTTATCTCACACGGCCTTGTTGCACCCTATGCGAGAGGCCGTGCGCATGAATACACACGGGCTCGTCACACGCCGTGACAAGAGCCCGTGCGTGTTTGTCCTCACGGGGTCGTCACACGCCGTGACGATACCCCGTGCGTGTTTCTCACACGGCCTCGTCACACGCCTTGACGAGAGGCCGTGCGCATTTCTTCCAGGTTTTAAAATTGTCAGTAGCTTCTCATTTCGCGCACAACCCTCATTCCTTTCTCCTTTTTCATGCGAGAAGTTCCCCATTTTTTTTTTCCCCAAATTCACCCCATCTTTGAGCTCGTTTAATTCTCGATCTAGCTGATGGATTTTCATGAGATTTTGAAGGTGTGTTGTCTGCAGCAAGTTCTTGGTATTGTTGAAAGTTGGGCTCGATCCGTTATACCGATCTCACACAATCTTCGCCCGAAGTAGCGCACGCCAAGTGTTCGGTAAAAGTCTCAAGTGAGAAATTTGCAACTTATTCCTTCAATTCACAACAACTCCAACTCTAATATGGAAGGTGCTCGTGAAGCTCGTGGTGGACGTCGGGCAAGGGAATTACTCGACATAGCGGCACCGGAAGGTTACCAAGTGGATTTGGGTAATGAAGACAATCAAGATGTCTTCAACCGGTTAATGGAACGACCGGTTAGAGCTACGCAATTTCTAGATATGGAGGCTATGTACCAATTGGGTCTTGGCGAAGGGATCTCTCATTACATCGACAACATTGGGTGGGCTAATTTTTGGAGTATTCAAAGGCCATCCTATCGCCGCCTCACTTGTGAATTTTTAAGCTCTCTTAAGGGCGCGGCATTTCCGGACGACATCGAGATGCCGATAGGAATCCACTTCAGAGCGTTCAACCGAGACTATACGCTTTCATACCGGCAGTTGACCGAGTATTTTCAATTGGATGTTACGACACCTAGGAGACGTGCCGATGGGTGGAATCAAGCCGAGGCTTGGAGACGTATCTCTACCTCCACCGAAATATTTAATTCCGGCGTATCCAAGGCCACAATGCTCATCACCACTCAATTGAGAATTTTGCATAGAGCCGTGTCTCGTTCGGTTCTAGCCAGAGGAGACAGTCCGGGTGCGGTAAACACCGAGGATTGTCTCATACTCGATCATATGGTGCGAGGGGTCAGGTTCAACCCCATCTCGTACATGATGGACCATATGATGTATATCTCCACTCGGTCGAGAGGAGAGATTCGAGTTGGCTCATACATCAACGCCATTCTGGAGTGTGCCCAGGTGGAGGGGCTCGATACCCAGGTTCCCGTTGGAGGTTCGACCTCAATTAGCTACGGCACTCTAGCTCAAATGGTGATCTGCACGAAGGGTCCAAGGCGGAACGACCCATATATTCTGGTAGATGGACTACCTTTATGGGAAGCTGACCAAGGGGATGCTCCCGAAGAAGGACCCTCAGACCCAGAGGTCCGAGAACAGGCTCAGCATATCTACTCCCAGCTGATGAGTCAGGATGCCTCTATTCCTGAGTCTTCACATGGCAGAAGAAGCACTCAGCATCAGGAGTCGATAGACCTGCAACAATTTTATTCAGAGTTTACTGACTACCGACGTGTGACTGATGAGAGATTTGCCCAGCAGGAGAGGCAGATCAATGAGGGCTTTGCAGCTCAGCAAGCTCACATTGATAGTCAGTACACAGCCTTGCAGGCAGAGCTTCAGAGATCCATATCAGAGATGCAGAGGTCACTATCTGAGCAGCTGGATCAGTATTTCCACCGTGGTCCTGACGAGCCTTGAGCTATCTATTTTATTTTCTTCTTTCCCGTTAACTTTGTTTAGGATTTGATGTAATTTTATATTTTGTATGACTCTGAATTTTAATTTGGAATATTAAGTGCTTTAAGTGTTTATTATTGAATTATGTTTTATTATGTGAATTAATTGCATTTGAATGTTCGATTTAATTCGAGTTATTAGAATTTCTGTTATGCTCATCTTAACTAACTCCGAGACCGGAAGAGAATCTGAGGAAAGATTCTTCTGAAGAGGGGAGTATTGTAACGACCCGAAAATCCGATTTTAGGATAATTTCTTAAATGAGTAATTGTGCAAATTATTATTTTATTTAATATTTATTCTAAGATTTTAGGATAATTTCTTAAATGAGTGAATTTTATATTTAAATCACGAATTGTCAATGTGCGTTTAATTATGTGAATTTTAACTGTAATTACGTATTATTTGGACAACGTGAGTTTTTAAACTTATTTTGCGAAACGACGAATTTACCCCTTCGATTTTTAGACCTAGTCAACTTAATTGACTAAGTCAATCTCTCACCTCACACTCTCGTTCAACATCCACAAGAAAGAAAGAGAGAAAAGAAAAGAGAAGGAAAAAGAGAAAGAGAAGGAAGAGATTTCAATCGATCGTCCCGACTTCGTTTCCCGACGGATTTTCGAATCGTTTACGCCTACGAATTCCCTGCGATCTTTTCTACGAGTAAGCTTCTAACGATTCTCTCGTTTAATGTCTTCTATACTTCGTTTTTCTCGTTTTTGTGAATAGTTGTATAATTTAGGTTTTATATGATTTTGATAGTAATTGTGGATGAATTTTCGTGTTTATCGTTTCTATATGTAGATTACATGTTGTAGATGATTATATGTGAAAATTAGGGATTGATTTGCATGATTAATCGATTAAATGTTAGATTTTGGTTTGAATTCGCGTATGATTTTTGCTGTCTGATGTTTCTGCTCATTTTGGTCGCACATGGCCTGGTGCACACGGCCTTGGGGCCGTGTGCATGAGACCGTGCGTGTGTGGAGAATGGGCACGGGCTGTGCACACGGCCTTGAGGCCGTGTGCATGAGGCCGTGCGCGTTGCTTGATTGTGCACGGCCTCGGCACACGTCCGTTCACAAGGCCGTGTGGCCTGGTCGAACAGTGCCCTGACCTTCTGTTAGTTAGGGCACATTTTACACTACGGGTCCCTCCAAGACTCGTCTTTTCTGAATTCTTTCTTCGCTCGTGTGTTCGATATATATGAAATAGATATGAATTGCATGATTTATGAATTTACAACATGTTCGGGTATATGAATAGTGTGCTTTAAGTTTTCGTTAAATTTTCTAACTTTTGCATGTGAAGTCCGATTTTCCCGGAATTTGAATGCATACCTCTTTATGATAATTTAAGCATGTCCGTAAAGTTTCGTTGCATTTGGACTTGATTTGTCTTTTTAAATGCATGAATTACTCTGTTTCCGTTTGAGAATTTGAACTTAAGTGATTGATTTAATTGTGTAACGTGCTCCTATGTGTTTTAATATTCTCGTATAAGTCGTGCGTCGTGTTTAGTCTTATTTGGTTGTGTCCTGGTATTTTTGCAGACGATGCTCCCGTGGAGTAGCGCCGGTTCTTGATTTTGCTCTTATTTTGAATAGCCAACAGGTGAGGCTTTCCGTTTCTGTTTCCAGTATTATTATGTGTATATATAAATAAGCCTCTCCCGATATAAGCCACGTTTATATTTTGTTTTCACACTGTTTCTATATATATACTTAGTAGATATTTATGCTTATTATGTTCATTTGATTTATCGAAAATGATTTGATATGAAAAAGTACTATGTATAGTCTTCGAAATGTTCACGAAAGAGACATGTAAAACCTTTTGTTTTCTAAGGCGAACTTTGGCCTTCGGCCTCGCATATGACATGTCTCGAACGGTCTTTTGGCCAACCCGAAATGATTTGAAAAGCGAGATTATGAACTGTATGCATGTTTGTTTGGGCCCGGAGTAAGAGCGATAGGACGAAGTCGGTAGACGTCGGGTCTACGGCGTAAATCCTATGATTTTCTCCATTTGGGAGCTCGGGGTGAGGCCGGAGTGGCAGCCCTTTGAGTACTTAAGTTATTACCGTATGTTATGAGTAGTTCGGGTTTGCAGTCCAGCTACATTGGAGGAATAAGGGAGGTTTCCGGTTTTATGTTTTGGATATTGGAGTTCAGGGCTCGACTCGCCGAGTCATATGATAAGTTATGTTTTATGTTAAATCACCACCCGATTACGAAAACGTTTCTTTTATGTTGATTTCTTTTAATTTTAAAATTTGTGATTTATTTTCCGTTTTATTATATACATTATTATTCCCTCCTCACTTAGTCGTTTGACTAACCCTCTCTGTCTCACCCTATATTGGTTTCAGGATACTAGGCGGGATTCGTCGTCGTCGTAGGGTTTTATTTATTTTATTCATGTATATCTCTCTTTTTCCCGTTCGACTTTTATTTAAGTTTTACGATATTAGGATGTATTCGGGATTATGTATTTATTGAGCCCGTTATTATATTTATCGGGATACTGTATCGAACCCGTTTGATATTATGTAATTGAATTTCGTTAGCCTTGGTGGGCTTTAATAATTGTGTATTTATTATGTTCTATTGCTTTGATTATTTATATTATTTCCGCGTCTCTGTCTTTTCGTTGTTTTTGAAACCCCGCCTAGTGATTGAGTAAATGCTTGCCGTTCGCCGGGTTTCGGTTCGGGTCGGATCCCATTTCGGCTCCGGGTCGGGGCTCGGTGCGGGGCGTGCGTTACCCGTTTGGGGCGCCCGCTACACCTATGCCTCGTATTTCTCATTTTTGGTTAATAGTTGAATATTTAGGTTTTATTCGATTTTGATAGTATTCGTGGATGGATTTTCGAGTTTATCGTTTCTATATGTAGATTATATGTTGTAGATGATTATATGTGAGAATTAGGGATTGATTTGCATTTTTAAATTTGCGGATTACTCTGTTTTCGTTTGAGAATTTGAACTTAAGTGATTGATTTATTTGTATAACGTGCTTCTATGTGTTCTAATGTTTTCGTATAACTCGTGCGTCGTCGTTAGTCTTATTTGGTTGTGTCTTTGTGTTTTGCAGATGATACTCCCGTGGAGTAGCGCATCTGGTCTTGCTTTTGTCTTATTTTGTATAGCCACAAGTGAGGCTTTCCGTTTCTGATTCCAGTACTATTATGTATATATATAAATAAGCATCTCCCGATATAAGCCAAGTTTACGTTTTGTTTTCACACCTTTTCTATATATATGCTTAGTAGATATTTATGCGTATTATGTTCATTTGATTTATCGAAAATGATTTGATATGAAAAGTACTACGTATAGTCTTTGAAATGTTTACGAAAGAGACATGTAAAACCTTTTGTTTCTAAGGCGAACTTTGGCCTTCGGCCTCGCATATGACATGTCTCGAACGGTCTTTTGGCCAACCCGAAATGATTTGAAAAGCGAGTTATTATATGTATGCATGTTTGTTTGGGCCCGGAGTAAGAGCGATAGGACGAAGTCGGTAGACGTCGGGTCTACGGCGTAAATCCTATGGTTTCCTCCATTTGGGAGCTCGGGGTGAGGCCGGAGTGGCAGCCCTTTGAGTACCTGAGTTACCGTATGATATGTTATGCATAGTTCGGATTTAGCGGTCCATATACATTGGAGGAATAAGGTGGGTTTCCCATTTTTATGTTTGGAAATTGGAGTTAAGGGCTCGACTCGCCGAGTCATATGATAAGTTATGTTTTATGTTAAATCACCACCCGATTACGAAAACCTTTCTTTTATGTTGATTTCTTTTAAGTTTAAAATTGGTGATTTATTTTCCATTTTATAAAATATATTATTATTCCCTCCTCACTTAGTCGTTTGACTAACCCCCTCTATTTTACCCTGTATTGGTTTCAGGATACTAGGCGGGATCGTCGTCGTCGTCGCGTCTTAGAGTTACATTTATTTTTGGCTCAAGTACAACTCTTTTCCCGTTTGGCTATTAATTATGCTTTATGATATTAGTAATTTTATTTAGTTAGAATTCGGGATTTATATGTTGAACCCGTATGTTTACATTGTCGGGATATTGTATCGAACCCGTTTATTAATTATGTAATTGAATTTCGTTGGCCTTGGTGGGCTTTAATACTTGTGCAATTATTATGTTTTATCGTTTGGTTTATTTTCGCTTCCGCACCTCTGTCATTTTCTTTCGTTTTTGAAATCCCCGCCTAGTCATTGAGTAAATGTGTGCCGTTTGCCGGGTTTCGATTCGGGTCGGATTCCATTTCGGTCCCGGGTCGGGGCTCGGTGCGGGGCGTGCGTTACCCGTTTGGGGCGCCCGCTACAGTTGGTATCAGAGCGTCTTTGGTCCAATCGCCTAGGCTCTGAAGCGTCGTGTTTTGTCGTGTCTGTTTAGGTCGTACGGCTTAGGATTACGTGATTGTGACAATGTGATTATGTGAATAAACTTCTCTACGTGTTACAGCTTTTCATAATCACTTATCATCATGCATGTTTGGTTTTGAATTTGCAGAATGCCTCCTCGCCATGAACCGCCAGGTCTGCCTCCAGGTGTTCCGACACCAGCTCAGTTTATGGAAGCCTTAGGGCAGTTTATGGTTAACACCAACCGAGCTAAGCCACCACCTGCCCCCGAGAATGATATGGGAAGGTTCCTAAAGCTTAACCCTCCACAGTTCGAGGGTGCACCGAATGATGTGATCGCCGAGGCTTGGATATCGGCGATGGAAAAGGGATTCCGAGTGATGGAGTGTCCGGACCCTAAGAGGGTCGAATTGGCAGTATATCAGATAACTGGAGCTGCACAGGACTGGTGGGCCCGTATCGAACATAGATGGCAGCGAGAGGATGTGGTCCCGACTTGGGATCATTCTTAGTTGAGTTTTGGGCCAAGTATATTCCGTTGGTGGTCCGACAGCGACGTAAGCGAGAGTTCCTGGCTCTCAAGAAGGGTACTTCTACCGTTGACCAGTACGAGGCTCACTTCTCCAGGCTTATCATTCACTGCTCGTATATGGTTGACGACGAGCAAAGGAAGACTCGACAGTTCATCGAGGGATTGTCGAATGAGATTCGAATGCATATGCTTGGGAACCGACTCCAGTACTACACCGATGCAGTCGAGACGGCACTTTCTATAGAGTCCGATCTCCGACAGATGAGACCGACATTTGCACCTGCCCCTGCAGCCGCCAAGAGTTTCGCTTCTGGTTTGAAGAGGCCATTTATTCCGTCTGGGTCCTCTTCTGGAAAGAAGCCGTTCAGGAGTGCTGTTCAGCCTGCTCCCCCCCGACCTCAGGGATTTCCACGACCTGTATGTGGATTTTGTCAGGGCCCGCACTTAGAGGCCAAATGTTGGAGGAAGAATGGTCTTTGCTACGGATGTGGTAGCGCCGATCACAGGATAGATGCATGCCCGAAGAGGAGACCGGTACAGCAGGGAGCCGCTCAGCCTCAGGCATATGCTCGTGTTTACGCCTTGGAAGGCGATGCAGAGGATGCTGTTGCAGATCCGACTGATGTGGTGGAAGGTACTATATATATAAATGGCATCCCCATACATGCATTGTACGACTCGGGTGCTTCCCACTCATTTATTGCGCCTGCTGTTTCCTTATCTGTGCATGCGCCTGTTTCCTTGCTTGATTATGTGTTAGTGGTTGGTTCGTCGTTGGGTTCGAAGGTTATTGCGAACCGAGCACTTAAGCATTGTCCGGTTATCATCGAGGGTATCGAGTACCCGGCTGATTTTGTTGAGTTGCCGATGAAGAAATATGGGGTTATTCTCGGAATGGATTGGTTGTACGAGCATCGAGCAAAGGTTGATTGTTTCGAGAAGAAGGTTATTCTGGGTTCTAATGAGGTTAAGGGTTTCCGATCAAGAGAAGGCCCGTATATCTCAATGATGGAAGCCAAGAAGCTCGTTCAGAAAGAAGAAGCGACGTGCTTTATAGCTTACCTTCTCAACCGCCCGAAGGACCAGACGAAGATCGAAGAAACATCCGTGGTCAATGAATTCGTCGACGTGTTTCCCGAGAATTTGGAATTCTTGCCACCGGATCGGGATATAGAGTTCGTGATTGATCTAGTTCCGGGAGCCGAGTCCTATTCGAAGTCGCCGTACCGAATGGCTCCTGCCGAGTTGAAAGAATTGAAGAACCAACTCGATGAACTTCTTTCTATTGGATATATCCGACTGAGTGCCTCGCCTTGGGGTGCTCCAGTCTTGTTCATGAAGAAGAAGGATGGTACACTTCGCATGTGTATCGATTACCGAGAATTGAACAGAATGACAGTGAAGAACAAGTATCATCTACCGCATATCGAGGAATTGTTTGATTTGCTACAAGGATCGAGGATTTATTCCAAGCTCGATCTCAGACAAGGATATTACCAGCTAAGTATCCGATCACAGGATATTCCGAAGACAGCTTTTAACACCCGATACGGACATTTCGAGTTTGTGGTCATGCCGTTTGGACTCATGAATGCTCCAGCAGCCTTTATGGACATGATGCACAGAATTTTCCGTCCGTACCTCGACAAGTTCGTCGTTATTTTCATTGACGACATCTTAGTGTTCTCGAAGTCCGAAGAAGAACACGCTGAACACCTCCGGATTGTGCTCCAAGCTTTGAGAGAGCACCAATTATTCGCTAAGTTCAGCAAATGCGAATTCTGGATTGACCGAGTGACCTTCCTAGGTCATGTCATATCCGGAACGGGAATCGAGGTAGATCCTTCGAAGATTGAGACAGTGCTGGATTGGGAGAGACCTATGACTCCTACGGAGATCCGTAGTTTCTTGGGTTTAGCAGGATACTACAGACGTTTCGTCAAGGATTTCTCTAAACTTGCAGGTCCGTTAACAGCGTTGACAAAGAAAGAAGCTAAGTTTGAGTGGTCAGCCAAATGTGAAGCTAGTTTTCAGGAGCTCAAGAAGAGATTGACCACAGCTCTAGTATTGACCCTACCCGAGGGTTCTGAAGGATTTGTCGTGTATGCAGATGCGTCACACGAAGGGTTAGGTTGTGTGTTAATGCAGAATGGGAAAGTTATAGCTTATGCATCGAGGAAGCTAAAGCCAGCTGAAGAGAACTATCCCACTCACGACCTTGAGCTAGCCGCCGTGGTATTTGCATTATTGAAATGGCGTCATTACCTCTACGGCATCACGTTCGACATCTTCACAGATCATAAGAGCCTTCAGTATTTGTTTACTCAGAAGGAATTGAACAAACGACAACGCCGTAGGATGGAGTTATTTGAGGATTACGATTGCAAGATCCAGTATCATCCCGGAAAGGCGAATGTTGTAGCCGATGCACTGAGCCGGAAGGCAGGCATAGCCCATCTAGAGGCTAAGTTAGAGGGAGTCATGTTCCCAGGCCCATGTTCACAGCATATCGATCCAGTCAGAGTTGGGTCGAAAGGTTCGAGATGTTCAGGCTACTGATGAGTTGACTCAGAGATAGATAGTTCACATCGCAGCTAATCCAGAGACTCAGTTTGGTGTGGACGACACAGGAATTCTCTACTACAAGTCCCGAGTTTGTGTTCCGGAGAGTCTGAGGAAAGAGATTCTCGATGAGGCTCATAACACACCTTACACCGTTCATCCAGGTGGAAGTAAGATGTATCGAGACCTAAAAGAATTATTCTGGTGGAGAGGTATGAAGAGAGACGTAGCTGATTACGTCGAGAGATGCTCGACTTGTCAGCAAGTTAAAGTTGAACATCAAAGACCGGGAGGTTTGCTTGAGCCACTACCGATTCCTACGTGGAACTGGGAGGGTATTACCATGGACTTCGTGTCTGGTTTGCCTAAAGTAAGAGGTGGCTACGGTAGCATTTGGGTGATTATCGACCGACTGTCCAAGAGTGCTCATTTTCTATTGATCAACATGTCGTACAAAGTGGATAGGTTGGCAGAGATTTATCACCGAGAGATTGTCAAGCTTCATGGGATTCCGTCTACGATAGTGTCTGACAGAGACGCTCGATTTACTTCTCGCTTATCGCAGCAACTTCAAGAGCGAATGGGAATGAAGCTGACCTTCAGTACAGCCGCACATCCACAGACAGATGGTCAGTCAGAGAGGATGATCAGATATCTCTGTGATATGCTTCGAGCTTGTGCCTTGGATTTTCGCAACAATTGGCACGACCAATTGCCTTTGATCGAGTTTGCCTACAACAACAGTTATCAGTCTATGATCGGAATGGCACCTTACGAAGCGTTGTATGGCAGAAAGTGTAGATCCCCGTTGTTTTGGGATCTCGAAGATTGGCGTTGGACGAAGGATGATAAGGAACGAGGAAATCCTCCAAAGTTTCTCCAAAATGCCATCGACCGTATCCAGATCATTCGGCAGAGAATGAAAGAAGCTCAGGATCGACAGAAGAGCTATGCCGACAACCGTCGCCGACCGTTGGAATTTGAGGTTGGTGACAAAGTATTCCTCAAAGCTTCTCCTCGAAACGGTTTCACCCGAATTGGAAAAGGATGAAAGTTGAGCCCGAGAATTTTGGGCCCCTATGAGATTCTGGAGAGGATTGGGAACACCGCTTACAGGTTAGACTTGCTGCCGAGTCTGACAGGGATTCACAATGTCTTTCATGTTTCCCAACTCCGAAAATACTTTCCGAATGTGTCCAAGATCCTTCCTGTTGAGGAAATTGAACTAGAACCGGATTTGACCTTTGTTTCGAAGCCGGTGAAGATATTGGATAAGAAGACTCAAGCTCTGCGCAACCGAGAGATTTCGCTTGTCAAAGTCCTTTGGAGAAATCAGACAACCGAAGAAGCTACATGGGAGACCGAGGACAAGATGCGCAAGTTTCATCCGGAATTATTTCAGTCGGACGAGTAGAATCTCGGGGCCAGATTCTTAGAAGGAGGGGTGATTGTAACGCCCCGAAAATCCGAATTATAATCCGGTATGTCCGAATCGAGTATTTGCGCAATTTATTATTTTATTTGATATTTAATATTTAATATGAGATTTTAGAATAATTTCGTAAGTGAATGGATTTCTATATTTAAATTACGAATTGTCAATGTGCGTTTAATAATATGAATTTTGACTGTAATTATGTATTATTTGGACAACGTGAGTTTTTGAACTTATTTTGCAATATTACGAATTTGCCCTTTCGATTTTAAACCCTAGTCAACGAATTGACTAAGTCTCTCTCTCACCTCACTCTCGCCCAATTCAGCAGCAGCAAAGGAGAAGAAAGAAAAAGAAAGAAAAAGAGAAAAGGGAAGGAAGGAGCTTCAACGATCGTCCCGACTCCGTTTCCCAACGGATTTTCGAATCGTTTTCATCTACGAACTCCTCGTGATCTCTTCTACGAGTAAGCCTTTCACAATTCTTTCGTTTAATGTCCCCTATGCCTCGTATTTCTCATTTTTGGTTAATAGTTGAATATTTAGGTTTTATTCGATTTTGATAGTATTCGTGGATGGATTTTCGTGTTTATCGTTTCTATATGTAGATTATACGTTGTAGATGATTATATGTGAGAATTAGGGATTGATTTGAATTTTTAAATTTGCTCTGTTTTCGTTTGAGAATTTGAACTTAAGTGATTGATTTATTTGTATAACGTGCTTCTATGTGTTCGAATATTTTCGTATAAGCCGTGCGTCGTCATTAGTCTTATTTGGTTCTGTCTTTGTGTTTTGCAGACGATACTCCCATGGAGTAGTGCATCCGGTCTTGCTTTTGTCTTATTTTGTATAGCCACAGGTGAGGCTTTCCGTTTCTGATTCCAGTACTATTATGTATATATATAAATAAGCCTCTCCCGATATAAGCCAAGTTTACGTTTTGTTTTCACACCGTTTCTATATATATGCTTAGTAGATATTTATGTGTATTATGTTCATTTGATTTATCAAAAATGATTTGATATGAAAAGTACTACGTATAGTCTTTGAAATGTTTACGAAAGAGACATGTAAAACCTTTTGTTTCTAAGGCGAACTTTGGCCTTCGGCCTCGCATATGACATGTCTCGAACGGTCTTTTGGCCAACCCGAAATGATTTGAAAAGCGAGTTATGATATGTATGCATGTTTGTTTGGGCCTGGAGTAAGAGCGATAGGACGAAGTCGGTAGACGTCGGGTCTACGGCGTAAATCCTATGGTTTCCTCCATTTGGGAGCTCGGGGTGAGGCCGGAGTGGCAGCCCTTTGAGTACCTGAGTTACCGTATGATATGTTATGCATAGTTCGGATTTAGCGGCCCGTCTACATTGGAGGAATAAGGTGGGTTTCCCGTTTTTATGTTTGGAAATTGGAGTTAAGGGCTCGACTCGCCGAGTCATATGATGTAGCGGGCGCCCCAAACGGGTAACGCACGCCTCGCACCGAGCCTCAATCCGCAGCTGAAACAGAAATCCGACCCTAAATTGAAACCCGGCGAACGGTAAACCGATTTCCTCAATCACTAGGCGGGGCTTTTTGTAAAACAACAGACGACAACAATGCGGAAGCGGAAGCAACAACCAAATTAAATCAAATTCCATATAACATCATTCAAAGCAGTAGCTCAATTGCACAAATAGTTAAAGCCCACCAAGGCTAGCAGAATTCAATTATTATAATATAATAAACGGGTTCGATACAATATCCCGGTAACATATACATAACGGGTTCAATCTATCAACCCCGATAACATATACATATAACCTAATCAAGAACTTAAAACTATCTAGAAAGGGACAATCACCGAAAAGAAAGAAAACCCGCGAAACAAGACTGATGATGCCCACCTAGTTACCACCTGAAACAGATAAGGTTAAAAGCAGGGAAGGTTAGTCAAATGACTAAGTGAGGGGAAAAATGGGAATACATACATAATAACATACAAGAATAAATCACCATTTTAACTTAAAAGAAAACAAACGTAAGAGAAGGATTTTCATAAACATTCGGTGATTTATCATAACATAACATAACGGGACATATCATATTGCTCGGCGAGACGAGCCCTCAACTCCTCATATCATATCATAACATACCTGAAAACCATACCAACCTTATTCCTCCCATGTAGCAGAAGGACTGCTAAATCAAACTGCTCTGTTGGCATAATAATAGCCTATCTCACGGCTGACACGAAGTCTCCGTCGCAGGAGCACAAAGGTTGCCACTCCGGCCTCACCCGTGCTCCTGGTAAACATGGAGCAAGCTACCGAATTCCACCGTAGACCCGCTGTCTATCCGGCTTCATCCGATCGCCATACTCCGGGGCCCACAAAGACATAACGGACACACATATCATATCTAGCATTTTTCATAACTATCATTTTCCTATTAAAATAGGAATCAAGACATTTCGGGGAGGGCCAAAAGGGCCGTTTGAGACAGGCGATGTAACGGTAGGAAACGCAACCGGGTGTTCCATCGTCCTGGGGGAGAAACCCGCCCTAACGACTTCACTCAACGAGAAGGTTTCCAAACCCAAAAATTACATTTAAATCGAAACATAGTTCGCTTGTCTCTTTTTGAAAACATTTCGAAATCATTTACATAATAGTCATTTGATATCAAATCCGTTGTTCTTAAACCTCATAAAAGTAATAAGAATAAAGTATTTACTAAATATAGTAATACGGGATGAAAACGTAAATTATACATGCGAGGCTTATTTAGTGAGGCTTAACAATACATATCTACATAATACGGAATAACAACGGAAACCTCACCTGGCGATAACCAAAAGAAAGCCCAAAACAGAAACGAGCAACCTAATCCACGAGGGTGGAACCTGCAACCGACAAATGACATAACCACGTAAGACATACGACGACGCACGGCTCATACGAAAGCATAGAAACACGTAAAAGCACGTTATACAATCACATAAAACACTTAGGTTCAATTATCAAACATAACGAAGTAATTCATGCATTTAAAAATGCAAATCAAATCCAAATGCAACGAAAATTTACGGACATGCTTAAATTATCATAAAGGAGTATGCATTCGAATTTCGGGAAAATCGGACTTCATATGCAAAAGTTAGAAAATTTAACGAAAACTTAAAACATACTATTCATAGACCCGAACATGCTATAAATTCATAAATCATACAATTCATATCTATTTCATATATATCGAATACACGAGCGAAGAAAGAATTCGGAAAAGACGAGCCAAAGCGGGACCCGTAGGTTAAAATTGGCCCTGACTTGCAGAAGGTCAAGGCCTGTTCAATCGGGCCACACGGGCTCATGCACACGGCCTTGAGGCCGTGTGCACCAAGACCGTGTGCACTGAAGGGACACGCACGGCCTCTCTACAGGCCGTGTAGAGAGCCCGTGTAGAACCAATACGCACGGCCTCTCTACAGGCCGTGTAGAGAGCCCGTCCACATGCACACGGGCTTGCAACACCCCGTGTGCATAGGCCGTGTGCGTGCGATAACAGCAGAAAATTCACAGAAACTCGAAACCTTCGCAAATTCAATCCTAAATCCAACATTTGACCGATTAATCATGCAAATCACTCCCTAATTTTCACATATAATCATCTACAACATATAATCTACATATAGAAACGATAAACACGAAAATCCGTCCATAAATTCATCCAAAATCATATAAACCCTATATTATTAAACTATAAACAAAATCGAGAAATACAAGGCATAGGAGACATTAAACGAGATGGACGTGAAAGGCTTACTCGTAGACGAGATCGCGAGGAGTTCGTAGACGTAAACGATTCGAAAATCCGTCGGGAAACGGAGTCGGGACGATCGATTGAAACTCCTTCTTCTTCTTTCTCCTTTTCTTTCTTCTCTTCTCTTTTCTTTTCTTTTTCTTGCTGAAGTGTTCGAGAGTGAGGTGAGAGAGAGAGATGTGAGACTTAGTCAAATAATTGTGTAACGACCCGAAAATCCGATTTTTCAATTCGGTATATTTTAATCGAGTAATTGTGCAAATTATTATTTTATTTAATATTTATTCTGAGATTTTTGATAATTTCGTAAATGAGTGAATTTAGATATTTAAATCACGAATTGTCAATGTGCGTTTAATTATATGAATTTTAACTGTAATTACGTATTATTTGGACAACGTGAGTTTTCAAACTTATTTTGCGAAATTACTAAAATGCCCCTTCGACTTTTAAACCCTAGTCCACTAATTTGACTAAGTCTCTCTCTCACCTCACTCTCGTTCAAACGTAACAAGGAAGAAGAAAGGAAAGAAAAGAGAACAAAAAGAGAAAGAGAAGGAAGAAGATTTCAACGATCGTTCCGACTTCGTTTCCCGACGGATTTTCGAATCGTTTACGCCTACGAATTCCTCGCGATCTTTTCTACGAGTAAGCTTCTAACGATTCTCTCGTTTAATGTCTTCTATACGTCGTTTTTCTCGTTTTTGTGAATAGTTGTATAATTTAGGTTTTATATGATTTTGATAGTAATTCTGGATGGATTTTCGTGTTTATCGTTTCTATATGTAGATTATATGTTGTAGATGATTATATGTGAAAATTAGGGATTGATTTGCATGATTAATCGATTAAATGTTAGATTTTAGTTTAAATTCGCGTATGATTTTTGCTGTCTGATGTTTCTGCTCAATTTGGTCGCACACGGCCTGGTGCACACGGCCTTGAGGCCGTGTGCATGAGACCGTGCGTGTTCGGAGAATGGTGCACGGGCTGTGCACACGGCCTTGAGGCCGTGTGCATGAGGCCGTGCGCGTTTCTTGATTGTGCACGGCCTCGGCACACGGCCGTGCACAAGGCCGTGTGGCCCGATCGCACAGTGCCCCGACCTTCTGTAAGTCAGGGCCCGTTTTGCACTACGGGTCCCTCCGAGACTCGTCTTTTCCGAATTCTTTCTTCACTCGTGTATTCAATATATATGAAATAGATATGAATTGCATGATTTATGAATTTACAACATGTTCGGGTATATGAATAGTGTGTTTTAAGTTTTGGTTAAATTTTCTATCTTTGGCATCTGAAGTCCGATTTTCCCGAAATTCGAATGCATACTTCTTTAAGATAATTTAAGCATGTCCGTAAAGTTTCGTTGCATTTGGACTTGATTTGTATTTTTAAATGCATGAATTACTCAATTTTCGTTTGAGAATTTGAACTTAAGTGATTGATTTGATTGTGTAACGTGCTCCTATGTGTTTCAATATTCTCGTATAAGCCGTGCGTCGTCTTTAGTCTTAATTGGTTGTGTCCTAGTATTTTTGCAGACGATACTCCTGTGGAGTAGCGCCGGTTCTAGCTTTTGCTCTTATTTTGCACGCGCTAGGTGAGGCTTTCCGTTTCTGTTTCCAGTATTATTATGTATATATATAAATAAGCCTCTCCCGATATAAGCCACGTTTATGTTTTGTTTTCACACCGTTTCTATATATATACTTAGTAGATATTTATGCTTATTATGTTCATTTGATTTATCGAAAATGATTTGATATGAAAAAGTACTATGTATAGTCTTCGAAATGTTTACGAAAGAGACATGTAAAACCTTTTGTTTTCTAAGGCGAACTTTGGCCTTCGGCCTCGCATATGACATGTCTCGAACGGTCCTTTGGCCAACCCGAAATGTTTGAAAAGCGAGTTATGAACTGTATGCATGATCGTTTGGGCCCGGAGTAAGAGCGATAGGACGAAGTCGGTAGGCGTCGGGTCTACGGCGTTAATCCTATGGTTTCCTCCATTTGGGAGCTCAGGGTGAGGCCGGAGTGGCAGCCCTTTGAGTACCTGAGTTATTCTAGTATGTTACGAGTAGTTCGGGTTTGCAGTCCGGCTACATTGGAGGAATAAGGGAGGTTTCCGGTTTTATGTTTTGGATATTGGAGTTCAGGGCTCGACTCGCCGAGTCATATGATAAGTCATATTGGTGATTTATTTCCCGTTTTATTATATACATTATTATTCCCTCCTCACTTAGTCGTTTGACTAACCCTCTCTGTCTCACCCTATATTGACAATTCGTAATTTAAATATAGAAATTCATTCATATTCGAAATTGTTATAAAATCATATAATAATTAATAAAATAAATAATGAATCGCGCAACAAAATTGATTCGGGTTCCCGGTTCTTAATACGAATTTTCGGGGCGTTACATATGATATGTTATGTTTTATGTTAAATCACCACCCGATTACGAAAACCTTTCTTTTATGTTGATTTCTTTTAAGTTTAAAATTGGTGATTTATTTTATGTTTTATAAAATACATTATTATTCCCTCCTCACTTAGTCGTTTGACTAAGCCCCTCTGTTTTACCCTGTATTGGTTTCAGTAGGCGGGATCGTCGTCGGATCGTGTCTTAGAGTTACATTTATTTTTGGCTCATGTACAACTCTTTTCCCGTTTGGCTATTAATTATGCCTTATGATATTAGTAATTTTATTTAGTTAGAATTCGGGATTTATATGTTGAACCCGTATATTTACATTGTCGGGATATTGTATCTAACCCGTTTATTAATTATGTAATTGAATTTTGTTGGCCTTGGTGGGCTTCAATACTTGTGCAATTATTATGTTTTATCGTTTGGTTTATTTTCGCTTCCGCACCTCTGTCATTTTCTTTCGTTTTTGAAATCCCCGCCTAGTCATTGAGTAAATGTGTGCCGTTCGCCGGGTTTCGATTCGGGTCGGATTCCATTTCGGTCCCGGGTCGGGGCTCGGTGCGGGGCGTGCGTTACCCGATTGGGGCGCCCGCTACAGTATTGTAGCACCCCGAATTTCCCGCAATAAATATATCACACGGGCTTGCGACACGCCGTGCAGTAGCCTGTGTGGAAGAGACACGCACAGCCTCCCCTCACGGGGTGTTGCAAGGCCGTGTGTGTCCATATTTGATCCCACATCGGAATTTCAGAATATGTTTGAAGGGTTTATAACCAAAAATCACCAAGTAACAACCACCTTGTGGTACCACCTTTTGGCAAGTATTTCCGGCCAAACTTTAGGGTTGTGCTCGGTGGTGATCGGAGGTTATGCCCGCGCGTCCAACGTGCGCCGCCGTGAGGATTCTCCTCTCCGCGCCTGGGGGGCCGCGACAAGTGGTATCAGAGCCGACCGCCGGTTGGGGACGCATGTTCACGGCTTGGATGTCTGCTCCGGGTCGAGCGCGTGGGCATGTGCCACGCGTATGGGTTACATGCGGTGGGAGTCCCACTATCGGGCGGTACTGGGAAAGCTTTGTTCTGGCGCAATGGGGACATTGCGATCTGAAGGAGGGGTGATTTTAGCACCCCGAATTTCCCGCAAGAAATATGTTCAGGGGGTCCACACGGGCTTGCGACACGCCGTGCAGCAGCCCGTGTGGAAGAGACATGCACGGCCTCCCCTCACGGGGTGTTGCAAGGCCGTGTGTGTCCATATTTGATCCCACATCGGAATTTCAGAATATGTTTGAAGGGTTTATAACCAAAAATCACCAAGTAACAACCACCTTATGGTACCACCTTTTGGCAAGTGTTTCCGGCCAAACTTTAGGGTTGTGCTCGGTGGTGATCGGAGGTTATGCCCGCGCGTCTAACGGGCGCCGTCGTGAGGGTTCTCCTCTCCGCGCCCGGGGGGCCGCGACAAGTGGTATCAGAGCAGACCGCCGGTTGGGGACGCATGTTCACGGCTTGGATGTCTGCTCCGGGTCGAGCGCGTGGGCATGTGCCACGCGTATGGGTTACATGCGGTGGGAGTCCCACTAGCGGGCGGTACTGGGAAAGCTTTGTTGTGGCGCAATGGGGACATTGCGATCTGAAGGAGGGGTGATTGTAGCACCCCGAATTTCCCGCAAGAAATATGTTAAGGGGGTCCACACGGGCTTGCGACACGCCGTGCAGCAGCCCGTGTGGAAGAGACATGCACGGCCTCCCCTCACGGGGTGTTGCAAGGCCGTGTGTGTCCATATTTGATCCCACATCGGAATTTCAGAATATGTTTGAAGGGTTTATAACCAAAAATTACCAAGTAACAACCACCTTGTGGTACCACCTTTTGGCAAGTGTTTCCGGCCAAACTTTAGGGTTGTGCTCAGTGGTGATCGGAGGTTATGCCTGTGCGTCGAACGGGCGCCGCCGTGAGGGTTCTCCTCTCCGCGCCCGGGGGGCCGCGACATAGTGTTGTTCGGATCAAATGGTAGCTATTAATGTATCCTATGCATGAGTGTGAATTTTATGTGTTGATTTTAGCTAGAGAATCCACCCTAGTTGATTTTAGGACGAAACCCTCGTGAGAAACCTTGAAATCGCGTTTCTGCACCTGTTAGATAGAACAACACGGTCCAACGCACGGTCTTGGCAAGACCGTGCGCCACCCTTTTGCCATGCACTGGCCTGCGCACGCCGGTGCACAAGCCCATGTGTGCTTGTTTCAGCTTGCACGGTCTTGAGTGCGTGCTCAAGACCGTGCACAAGGCCGTGCGAATGCCTTAACCAAATTTTCAGCCTTTTTCCTTAGTTGCTCACGGTAATGGGGTCAATTGGCCAAAAATAAAAGTTGACTTTTTGCATACGACCCCCTAAAATCGAGCCGTTTTCACCTATAGCTTCCTTATGATTCAAGGATGAATATTTTGTAAAGTTTTCGAAATTCCGACCTCGTTCGGACCTTGAATCGAGCCTTTTTCGTTTAGGGCTTTTTCCCCAAATTTTGAATGTCGTCCGAAAAATCCGAAAATCGCATGAGTGCTTCTTTATAATATTATAAGCATGAATGCGCAATTAGAACTTCAATTGAGCATGTTTAGCATCGTTAATTGCATATTTCCGTTTAATTGATTTAATTGCATTTTAATTATGAATTTAATTGATGCATGATGATTATTGGCTATTCATGTGTTGTAGTCTTCGTGAGTCGTTGTCGTGTCTTGTCTTAATTGGTTCTTGTCGTCTATTAGTTTCAGGCCGTCTTTTCAAGGCATAGCTTGGGTTGTCTTGTCGTTTTCGTGCTTCCAGGTGAGGGTTTTAAAATGCTTTCAAACGGAGTAAGAATTCCTTTTAAATTATTGCGAACTACCCTTATGTGCTCATCTTGCTTTGATTTCCTTTCTCGTATATCTATTAGATATTTAATATGTATTTTATAACAAATGTTTTGATATTAACTTGTACCTATAGATATATCTAAATCATTTCGTTTTAAAAGGGCAAGAAAACTCTTTTCTTTTCCGTGACAGTTTGACGTAGGATTTACTCCTTTGTCGTCATATACACTTGCCTAAATGCCCTTTTGGCCTTAACTTATAATGTTCTTCGAAAGCGAGCAAAGTATTGTTCTTTCAATGGGCCGGGATGGTATCCAGAGGTTACAACCGGGGACGAGCGTCCAGGCTGTAATCCGAGGTGCTTTTCCCAAAACTAAGCGGCAATCGTGGCCCGTCAGGAGTTGATAGCAACGGTTGGGAGTGATGGTGGACGTTGCATTCGTTGCACGTTTTCCTAAAATTCAATAGTCGCCCGGGGTAGCACCTTTGGGGTTAGACACCGGTGATGGAGTTACTGAACTTGAGGGGGTTATAAGGAGGAACAGGCCCATTCTCGCTGGGATATTACTTGCTTTCATTAATGCTTTATTATTATTGCTTATTATTGTTGTACATGCAAGTCGAAGCACGATCCGGATTTTCTTCATTATGCAAATGTAATTTATTATATATATATATAATCTAAACCCGGAAACGTGGCTCGTACTTGTTCCCTCTTTACCGTCACTGAGTATCCTTTATACTCACCCCCACTATTTTGATTCTTACTTCAGGTTGACAGGTGGCGTTGTCACCTCTCATATCGGTTGGCAACAGCGGGTCGTAGGTCTTGATATTCGTGTCCTTTGGTAATTGTCAGTAATGTCCAACAACAGTCTGTCTTTTATTATTAAATTGTTTTGTCATTAGAAATGGATATATATTCATGATGATGTGATGGATATTTGTTGAGCATTGACTAGTCAATTATGTATTTGTTGGAATATTGATTTATGGTAATTGTTGCCCCGTGTGGCTTTGCATGTTTAAATGATATATATATATAATTTATAGCTTCCGCACTCTATCATCATTGTTGGTTTTCGTTGTTGGACTAGGTACGTTGTTGCCGGTATAGATTGAGTGCTTGCCGTTCGCCGGGATGGATTTTTAAATGGGGTACATCTACCTCGTTTGGGAGTTCGTCTCGGTGCGGATGTGGTGCCCTTTCTCCGCCTACGGAAAGGGCCCTACAGATCCAATCCCTATATTGTGTGTGTATATATATATATATATATATATATTGCTTGCTTGCTTGATTATCTACAAATTTGGGGAATACTTTGGTGATTTGGTATCGGTGAGAAGACCTGAAAGGCGCGGAGGGGGGGTGATAGGTTGCTGCAACCCCTTCTTTGTAACGCCCCAAAAATTCAAATCATGAACCGGGAACCCGAACCGATTTTCTTACATGATTTATGATTTATTTTATTAACTATTATGTGATTTATATAATATTTTCATAAATGAATGAATTTCTGTGTTTAAACCACGACGTGTCAATGTGCGTATACTTTCATGAGTTTTAACTGTAATATTATTTTATTTGGAAAACTTGTATTTTTTAGTAAGTTTTATAAATTACGAAAATGCCATTTCGTTTCTGAGCCAAGTCAAACTTTTGACTTAACCCATCTCTATCTCTCTCTCATCTCACACTTCACGCATAGAAGAGAAAAGAGAAGAAGAAAGACGAGAAAAAGAGAAGGAAGAAGAGGAAAGCTTGGATTGATCATTCCGACCCCGTTTCTCGACCAAATTACGAGCCGTGAAAACCTACGAACTCCTCACGATCTCTTCTTTGAGTAAGCTTCTCACACCTTTTGTGTTTAATGCTTCCTATGCTTCAATTTTCTAATTTTTGTGAATAGTTGAACATTTAGGATATATGTTGCGTTTGAATGATTTTATGGATGGATTTACGTGATTGTTGGTTCTATAGGTAGATTAGATGTTGTAGATCAATATATGTGAGTATTAGCTTGGGATTTGCATGATTGATGGGTTAAATATCGATTTTTAGTTCATTCCCGTGAGGGTTTTTCGTTTCTGCGATTTTCTGTTGTTCTGATAATCCGCACGGTCTTACGCACGGTCTTGAGACCATGCGCCAAGACTGTGCGTCCATTTTAGCCTTTGCACGGCCTTGTGCACCCCTGTGCGCACGCCGGTGCGCAGGCCAGTGCGGGTGTTTACAACGGCTTGAGAATGCGCTCAAGCCCATGTGCGCGCCCGTCCCCAAGGCCGTGTGTATGCCTTAACCAAAATTTCTCCATTTTCAACTTGTTGCTCTCGGCAATGGTGGTCAAAGGGCAATTATAAAAGTTGACTTTCTTTGTTTGACCTCCGATTTGAGATCCGATTTCACCTATAGTTCCTATAAATCATGAAATGCATATTTTAGGAAGTTTGGACTTTTCTGACTTCGTTCTGGCCCCGTTCTTTGTGTTTTTTCGTTTAGCCTTTTTCGGCTATTTTTCAAATGTTGTCCGTTTTTCTCGAAACTTGAATGCATGCTTCCTTGTTTCCTTTTATGCATATTTATGAGCTTTTATCGCACTCTAACTTGGTTTGATTATTGAATTTCTATGTTTTGTTATAATATGAACCTAAGTGATATTTTGTGTTTTAATGCTTTCATACGAGCCGTGCGTTATCGTATGTCTTATGTGGTTATGTTGTTTGTCAGTTGCAGGTTCCATTCTCGTGGATTAGGTTGTTCGCTTTCACTTTCTGGCTGTCTTTTTGTTGTCGCCAGGTGAGGTTTCCTTTGTTAATTTTATACGATAATACGTACGATAATTTTGTGCTATTTTATGTGCTTATGTGATATTATTGCCTAATGTGTGCCTAATTGATATTTTTAAGATTTGTCAAACACTTTGAATTACGTGAATTTCGAGTCAACTGTTACGTGGTAAAATTTATAATTTCGTGTATAAATGTCTACGTGTTTATTAAATTGTGACACGTATATTTTTAATTTTTAAATGCCAATAAGAACAAGAATTCCCTTATTCAAGATATCTATTTGAATAAAATAAATATATATATTACCTGGATAGATGAAAAGGATAAATACGTTATTAATCATCTTATATACACACATATATATATATGTGCCGATAATAATTATAACAAAAGGAAAAGAAATACTTTCAATAAGTAAGCAGATTACCTTGGGATTTGTACGGTAAAATTCCATCATATTCTAGTATATGTTATATATGTTAACTAATAGACATAAAGCTTTTCTCTCATTCTTCACCTCGCTCATCTGCTTCGAAATCACGCCAGCTTTTTACTTCGTCCGTCTTCTTCTCTTCGTCTTTTCTTCGATCAATAGCCCAACGAAAACAGGTAGATACCTTAGTCTTTTTTACATTCCTTTTCATTCCACTTAATTTGTGCAGTCACTATCTCAGCATCTTATAAGCAAATAATTATTGAGAATAATGGATTTACATATGTTCCTTTGATGAGTTGGCCATTTAAGTTTTATTCTACCTAATTACTATTTGTTGTATTTCGACTATGCATGAGAGAACTAGGCTAAACTTGAATAAAGAAAAGCTCATGAATAAACTAGAAGGTGGCCAACATATATATAAATTGTTCTTAGTTGGTGTGTCTGTAATGTAATTATAATTACATTTTGTTAATACAAAGTAGAACCAAATAAGATATAAGGGTATGTGTATATCTATAGTTAATGGCATGATAATTCTTGCAAAATACTTTCATGATTAATGAGTTAATTCGATGTGCAGAGAAATAATGATTACAGATAATTATATATGAATTACCCTACTTCATTTTATTTTGGGAAAATGATTTCTCATCTCATATCAAACTTTTGACTAGTTAACTAATTAATTTAAATCAATAATTACCTGTTCTCCGAATCGAATTCAGAACACTACCATAGCCAATTATATTGAATTTATTCACTATCGGTATTAACTACAATGTTGTAATATTTAATTCTTATAATTTCTTATACCTTATTAACCGGATTGACTGTTTATTTGTTATGTGATTAACTTAAGTGTTGTATACCATTAAGCATAAGTCGTGCGTCGTAATATCGTCTTACGTGGTTGTGTCATATTTGGTTTCAGGTGGTACTTCTTCTAAGAAGTAGACTGGTTTTCTTTCCTTTTGTCCTTTTGCAGTATTATTCAGGTGGGGTTTCTTTTCTGAATTCGGCTTTCTTATACGTATGTAAATATCCATATATACCCAAAACCTGTGTTTTATGCTTTTATGATTTCTTCCCCAAAACTTATATTATATGTAGTAGCTATTTGAAAATCATATTATTTTAATGAGTTTAATGAAAATGCTTTGATATCAAATTATTACATATTAACCCCTCGAAGGCTCCATTAGCTCGAAAGGGTTAAAAATGGGTTTGAAATCAGTCCCTTTAACCACATAAGCATTTTGAAATGCGAGGAATTATCTTGGCCTTTCGGCGTGGCCAATGAGCCACATTATACATATTGAGCCCCAGGAGACCAGGGTATGGGGTGAAGCTGGCTAGACGATGGTCTATGGTAGATCTTGGTGCTTTGACTCTAAACCCGTGACGGGAGCTAGGGGTGAGGCCGGAGTGGCAGCCCTTTGAGTACCTGTGACCGATGAGGTATATCGTATATCGAAGATGTGAGGGTGAAACTCTCCGCATGATTATCTAGTAGTTCGGGCTAGCTACCTGACTACATAAGGTGGAATAAGGGTGGTTTACTTGATATTTCTGATATTGTGAAACAGGTGGTTGATGCTCGACTCGCCGAGCTTTTATTATCTTGCGTAATTATTCGATTCACCAATAATTGTGAAAACCTTTATTTTTCCTTTGCTTTCTTCTCATTTAAAAACTGGTGAATCTTTCTGTTGTTTCGATAATATATACGTATTAGAGCCCCCTCACTTAGTCGCTTTGACTAACCCCATTACTCTACTTGTTGTCTTTTCATGTTTTTGTTGCTAGGCGGATTCAGGTTTTGTCCTTGGAGTCATTTACTTTTGTTTAGGTGATTTCATTTCCGCCTGTGTATCTGGATAAATACTTAAAACCCTAGAAGTTGTAGATGTAAATGATGTAAATTAGTTTGAATATTGATATTGTTGTTTTCAGTGGCCTTGGTGGACTTTATACTTGTGTTTTGGAATTATTGTTTTTCTAGCTCCCTGAGTGGGATAGGTTGTATTGATTTGCTTCCGCTGTATTATGGTTTGTTATCCTGTTATTTTCTAAAGCAGATCGGCCTGGAATTTATTTTTCGTTCGCCAGGTTATAGTTTATAACCGGATCTCAGTTCTTGTGATGGATTGTGACTTGGTGCGGGATGTCACGTCGCACCGTATTTGGGGACGTGTCGTTACAATTGGTATCAGAGCTAGAGGTTCATTGGCCTTAGCTCTGTGAGTCATTTTAGTCTAGGTCCGTACGGCTTATGACTTAGGAATTTGTGTTTCCATGCGTATGTGTTTACAGTTTTGCATTCATAATTAATCTTCATGTATATTTGTTATATTTAATTGTAGGATGCCGCCTCGTCGTGATCCTACTCCTCCGGCAGCACCACCACAGGCACCAGTGGTTGATGCTCAGCAGATATTTGGTCTTTTTTGGGATTATCTGGATCAAAGAGACAGGAATGTAGAGGTAGATGAGCATAGAGCCCATGAGCAGTCATTGCGTAGATTTCTCGACTTTCACCCACCTCAGTTTGCTGGTACTACAGATGATATTGTGGCCGAAAGTTGGGTTTCATCTCTTGAGAGGATATACCGAGTTCATCTGCCTACTGATTTAGAGAAGGTTGAGTTTGCTATTTATCTTCTTTGAGAACCTGCAGAGGCCTGGTGGAAGATGACTGAGCAGAGATGGAGGGCCACCGGAGTTGAGTCATCATGGGATAGGTTCCTTGAGGAGTTTCGAGCTAAATACGTTCCCCCTACTGTTCGGGATCGCAGGGAGCAGGAATTTATGGAGTTATCTCAGGGCACTTCTACTGTGGCTGACTATGAGGCCAATTTTACCAGACTTACAGTATATGCTCCCCATATTGCTTTAGACGAGCGCAGGAAGACCAAGAAGTTTCTGGAGGGCTTGAGTATTCCTCTTCGACAGGGTCTTCCAGCTTCCCGCCCCACTACCTATGTTGTAGCTATAGATGCAGCCTTATCTCTTGAGGCTGAGTATGCCAGTATCGACCGAGCTATTCGTCGCACTACCCTCGCTTCTTCATCGCGTTCCAAGAGGCCTTTCATTCTGAATACTCCTATGCAGCTTAGAGGCAAGAGACCTTTTAGTGGACTCAGTCCCCCTGTACCTCGTCCGATCGGATTTTCTTCTGCACCTCGCCCGTCTGGTTTTTCTTTAGCGCCTCGTCCGTCAGGTTACCCTCCAGTTATTTGTGGCTATTGTAGGAAGAATCACCCAGAGTCTAAATGTTGGTATAAGTTGGGGTTATGTACTAGTTGTGGTGGCTCTGACCACAAGAGAGATAGTTGTCTGAGGAGGCAGCCCCTGAGTCAGCCTATGCCGTCGAAGCCTTCCATTCCAGCTCGTGTGTACGCCCTGGAGGGCGATAGTGAGGGTACTGAGCCAGATGCTTCCACCGTGGTGGAAGGTACTATACATATACATAACATACCCATACATGCATTATTTGATCCGGGTGCTACGCATTCTTTTGTTGCTCCTGAAATTGACTTATCTGCGCATGCGTCTGTTGACTTGTCTGATTATTGTTTTGTTGTGAGTTCCCCTTTGGGATCTTGTATTATTACCGATCGCATATACCGGAGTTGTCCCGTCGTTACCGAGGATAAGGTTTACCCCGCAGATTTGATAGTGTTGTCTGTGAAGAAGTACGGAGTTATTTTGGGTATGGATTGGTTATTTGAGCACAGGGCCAAGATTGATTGTTTTGAGAAGAATATTAGTTTGGGATCTGATCCGAGTCAGGGTATTCAGTTGACAGATGGGCCGATTATTTCTATGACAAAGGCAAAGAAGCTCGTTCGAGAAGGAGCTTCAGGTTTTGTTGCTTATCTTCTTAACAGGCCGAAGGAACAATCGAA
Source organism: Verbena officinalis (assembly GCA_958496215.1). Classification (NCBI taxonomy): domain Eukaryota; kingdom Viridiplantae; phylum Streptophyta; class Magnoliopsida; order Lamiales; family Verbenaceae; genus Verbena; species Verbena officinalis. The sequence goes on along the minus strand of OY292385.1, from coordinate 32,820,607 downwards.
GTTTGAAAATACTGAGATAGTTAAGGATTTCCCAGATGTGTTTCCTGAGAAGTTAGAATTGTTACCTCTAGACCGTGATATCGAGTTTGTAATTGATTTGTATCTGGGATCTGAGCTTTATTCGAAGACACCTTACAGAATGGCACCAGCTGAATTAAAGGAGTTGAAGACTCAGTTAGATGATTTGCTAGCCAGTGGTTATATTAGGCCGAGTACCTCTCCCTGGGGTGCACCGGTATTGTTTGTGAAGAAGAAGGACGGTTCTCTCCAGCTTTGTGTTGAGTACAGAGAGTTGAACCGGATGACTGTAAAGAACAAATATCCTCTTCCCCACATTGAGGAGTTATTTGACATATTGCAGGGATCGAGGGTCTATTCTAAACTCGATCTGAGACAGGGATATTATCAGTTACGTATCAGGGCAGAGGACATACCGAAGACAGCCTTTAACATTCGATATGGTCATTTTGAGTTTGTGGTTATGCCATTCGGTTTGACGAACGCTCCTGCAACATTTATGGATATGATGCACATAATCTTCCGACCTTATCTTGATAAGTTTGTTGTCATCTTCATTGACGATATACTGGTTTTCTCAAAGTCCGAGGAAGAGCATGCAGAGCATCTAAAGATCGTGTTACAAACTTTGAAAAAACATCAGTTGTATGCCAAGTACAGTAAGTGTGAATTCTGGATTGAGAAAGTGGCATTTCTGGGTCATGTTATATCCAAGAAAGGTATGGAGGTTGATCCTTCAAAGATTGATTCAGTATTGAGTTGGGAGCAGCCCAAGACTCCGATAGAGGTCCGTAGTTTTCTGGGTTTGGCAGGTTATTATAGACGGTTTGTGAAGGATTTCTCTAAACTTGCAGCCCCGCTTACTGAGTTAACAAAGAAGAATGTTGCTTTTGTGTGGACTGATAAGTGTGAGACCAGTTTTCGGGAGTTAAAGAACAGATTGACATCCGCTCCTATTCTTACTTTGCCTGAAGGTTCAGATGGATTCGTAGCTTATACTGATGCTTCGGAAGAAGGTTTAGGATGTGTGTTGATGTAGAATGGAAAGGTTATAGCTTACGCTTCCAGAAAGCTTAAACCTGCTGAAGAAAATTATCCTACACACGATCTTGAGTTAGCAGCAGTCGTATTTGCTTTGGGCAAGTGGTGTCACTATCTCTACGGCGTCACTTTTGATATTTTTACTGATCATAAGCCTTCAGTATCTTTTCACGCAGAAGGAGTTGAATAAACGTCAGAGGCGTTGGATGGAGTTGTTAGAAGACTATGATTGTAAGATTCGGTACCATCCGGGAAGGCGAACGTAGTTGCAGATGCCTTGAGCAGAAAAGCGAGTGTATCACAACTAGAGCTGAGTTCAGATATATCAGGTGTAGAGAGAGTTCGTATTATTTCTTATGCTCGTATTTCTAATATTACGATTCAGTCTGAGTTGGGTCGTAGAATTAAAGAAGCTCAAGCTACTGATGATGGGATTCAGCGACAGATTATCCGAATGAAGGATGAGCCAGAAACGTAGTTCAGTATCGATGACACAGGTCTTCTCAGACATAAGACGAGAGTTTGTGTTCCAGAGAGTTTGAGGAGAGAGATTTTGGATGAAGCTCACAAATCAGCCTATACTATCCATCCAGAAGGCACTAAGATGTATCGAGATTTGAAAGAGTTCTTCCGGTGGAACTGTTTGAAGAGAGATGTGGCCAACTATATCAGACAGTGTGTGACGTGTCAACAAGTCAAGGCAGATCATCAGAAACCTGGAAGTTTACTTCAGCCACTTCCCGTACCATCTTGGAAATGGGAAGAGATAGCGATGGATTTTATTTCAGGTTTACCGAAAGTCAGAGGTGGTTATGATAGCATTTGGGTAATAGTTGACAGATTGATGAAGACCGCTCATTTCTTACCCGTTTGTACATCCTATACGGTTGACAAGTTGGCAGAGGTTATCATGAGGAGATTGTGAGACTTCACGGAGTTCCGATGAGTATAGTGTCGGACAGAGACACTAGGTTCACGTCACGTTTGTGGCAGAACCTACAGGATCGTATGGGAACAAAGTTGACCTTCAGTACTGCAGCTCACCCCCAGACAGATGGTCAATCCGAGAGGACTATTAGATACCTCGGAGACATGCTGAGATCTTGTGCGCTAGATTTTCAGACTACGTGGTATAAACAGCTTCCATTGATCGAGTTTGCTTATAATAACAGCTATCAGTCCTCGATTAAAATGGCACCGTATGAGGCTTTATATGGTAGAAAGTGTTGATTACCGCTTTATTGGGATATAGAAGACTCGAGATGGACTAAAGATGGTATTCATCGTGGTATTGCTCCAAAATTGATTCAGAATGCTATCGAAAAAGTGCAAGTTATCCGACAAAGAATGAAAGATGCCCAGGATCGACAAAAGAGTTATGCTGATAAACGCCAACGTGATTTAGAGTTCGAAGTTGGGGATCAGGTATTTTTAAAAGCTTCTCCTAGAAAGGGATTCGTTCGAATCGCTAAAGGAGGAAAGTTAGCCCCGAGATATTTGGGTCCGTATGTGATTCTCGAGAGGATTGGGAAGATGGCCTACAGATTAGATTTACCGCCAGCTCTTACAGGTATTCATAATGTTTTCAACGTCTCGCAGCTTCGTAAGTATTATCCGGATGAGTCTGAGATTATTTCAGTGGAGGATATAAAGTTAGAGCCGAATTTGACGTTCATTTCCCAACCGGTTAGTATTTTGGACCATAAATTCCAAGAACTCCGTAATCGTCAAATCCCCCTCGTAAAAGTCCTTTGGAGGAATCAGAAAAGCGAAGAAGCTACTTGGGAAATAGAAGAGAAAATGAGAAAACATTATCCTGAGTTGTTCGCTTCAAATGAATAGAATCTGAGGACAGATTCTCATTAGGGGGAGAGATTGTAACAACATGATTTTTTATGAGATGAGTTTGGTAACGCTTCGCGTCTTACATTTCTCACTTCTTTCCTCATTTCTCGAATTTTGTGCTATTTTATGTGCTTATGTGATATTATTGCCTAATGTGTGCCTAATTGATATTTTTAAGATTTCTCGAACACTTTGAATTACGTGAATTTCGAGTCAATTGTTACGTGGTAAAATTTATAATTTCGTGTACAAATGTCTACGTGGTTTTATTAAATTGTGAAAAGTATATTTTTAATTTTTAAATACCAATAAGAACAAGAATTTCCTAATTCAAGATATCTATTTGAACAAAATAAATATATATATTACCTGGATAGATGAAAGGGATAAATACTTTATTAATCATATTATATACACATATATATATGTGCCGATATTAATTATAACAAAAGGAAAAGAAATAATTTCAATAAGTAAGCAGATTACCTTGGGATTTGTACGGAAAAATTCAATCATATTCTAGTATATGTTATATATGTTAACTAATAGACATAAAGCTTTTCTCTCATTCTTCGCCTCGCTCATCTGCTTCGAAATCACGCCAGCTTTTTACTTTGTCCGTCTTCTTATCTTCGACTTTTCTTCGATCAATAGCCCAACGAAAACATGTAGATACCTTAGTTTTTTTTACTTTCCTTTTCATTTCACTTAATTTCTGCAGTCACTATCTCAGCATCTTATAAGCAAATAATTATTGAGAATAAAGGATTTACATATGTTCCTTTGATGAGTTGGCCATTTAAGTTTTATTCTACTTAATTACTATTTGTTGTATTTCGACTATGCATGAGAGAACTGGGCTAAACTTGAATAAAGAAAAGCTCATGAATAAACTAGAAGGTGGCCGACATATATGTTAATTGTTCTTAGTTGGTGTCTCTGTAATGTAATTATAATTACATTTTGTTAATACAAAGTAGAACCAAATAAGATATAGGGGTATGTGCATATCTGTAGTTAATGGCATGATAATTCTTGCAAAATACTTTCATGATTAATGAGTTAATTTGATGGGCAGAGAAGTAATGATTACAGATAATTATATATGAAATTCCCTACATCATTTTGTTTTGGGAAAATGATTTCTTATCTAATATCAAACTTTTCTAGTTAACTAATTAATTTAAATTAATAATTACCTGTTCTCCGAATCGAATTTAGAACATTACCATGGCCAATTAGATTGAATTTATTCACTATCGGTACCAACTACAATGTTGTAATATTTAATTCTTATAATTTCTTATACCTGATTAACCGGATTGACTGTTTAATTGTTATGTGATTAACTTAATTGTTGTATACCATTAAGCATACGCCGTGCGTCGTAATATCGTCTTTCGTGGTTGTGTCATATTTGGTTTCAGGTGGTACTTCCTCTAAACAGTAGACTGGTTTTCTTTCCTTTTGTCCTTTTGCAGTATTATTCAGGTGGGGTTTCTTTTCCGAATTCGGCTTTCTTATACGTATGTAAATATTCCATATATACCCGAAACCTGTGTTTTATGCTTTTATGATTTCTTACCCAAAACTTATATTATACGTAGTAGCTATTTGAAAATCATATTATTTTAATGAGTTTAATGAAAATGCTTCGCGTCTTACATTTCTCACTTCTTTCCTCATTTCTCGAATTTTGTGCTATTTTATGTGCTTATGTGATATTATTGCCTAATGTGTGCCTAATTGATATTTTTAAGATTTCTCGAACACTTTGAATTACGTGAATTTCGAGTCAATTGTTACGTGGTAAAATTTATAATTTCGTGTATAAATGTCTTCGTGGTTTTATTAAATTGTGAAAAGTATATTTTTAATTTTTAAATACCAATAAGAACAAGAATTTCCTAATTCAAGATATCTATTTGAACAAAATGAATATATATATTACCTGGATAGATGAAAGGGATAAATACTTTATTAATCATATTATATACACATATATATATGTGCCGATATTAATTATAACAAAAGGAAAAGAAATAATTTCAATAAGTAAGCAGATTACCTTGGGATTTGTACGGCAAAATTCCATCATATTCTAGTATATGTTATATATGTTAACTAATAGACATAAAGCTTTTCTCTCATTCTTCGCCTCGCTCATCTGCTTCGAAATCACGCCAGCTTTTTACTTTGTCCGTCTTCTTATCTTCGACTTTTCTTCGATCAATAGCCCAACGAAAACATGTAGATACCTTAGTTTTTTTTACTTTGCTTTTCATTTCACTTAATTTCTGCAGTCACTATCTCAGCATCTTATAAGCAAATAATTATTGAGAATAAAGGATTTACATATGTTCCTTTGATGAGTTGGCCATTTAAGTTTTATTCTACTTAATTACTATTTGTTGTATTTCGACTATGCATGAGAGAACTGGGCTAAACTTGAATAAAGAAAAGCTCATGAATAAACTAGAAGGTGGCCGACATATATGTTAATTGTTCTTAGTTGGTGTCTCTGTAATGTAATTATAATTACATTTTGTTAATACAAAGTAGAACCAAATAAGATATAGGGGTATGTGCATATCTGTAGTTAATGGCATGATAATTCTTGCAAAATACTTTCATGATTAATGAGTTAATTTGATGGGCAGAGAAGTAATGATTACAGATAATTATATATGAAATACCCTACATCATTTTGTTTTGGGAAAATGATTTCTTATCTAATATCAAACTTTTCTAGTTAACTAATTAATTTAAATTAATAATTACCTGTTCTCCGAATCGAATTCAGAACATTACCATGGCCAATTAGATTGAATTTATTCACTATCGGTACCAACTACAATGTTGTAATATTTAATTCTTATAATTTCTTATACCTGATTAACCGGATTGACTGTTTAATTGTTATGTGATTAACTTAATTGTTGTATACCATTAAGCATACGCCGTGCGTCGTAATATCGTCTTACGTGGTTGTGTCATATTTGGTTTCAGGTGGTACTTCTTCTAAACAGTAGACTGGTTTTCTTTCCTTTTGTCCTTTTGCAGTATTATTCAGGTGGGGTTTCTTTTCCGAATTCGGCTTTCTTATACGTATGTAAATATTCCATATATACCCGAAACCTGTGTTTTATGCTTTTATGATTTCTTACCCAAAACTTATATTATACGTAGTAGCTAATTGAAAATCATATTATTTTAATGAGTTTAATGAAAATGCTTCGCGTCTTACATTTCTCACTTCTTTCCTCATTTCTCGAATTTTGTGCTATTTTATGTGCTTATGTGATATTATTGCCTAATGTGTGCCTAATTGATATTTTTAAGATTTCTCGAACACTTTGAATTACGTGAATTTCGAGTCAATTGTTACGTGGTAAAATTTATAATTTCGTGTATAAATGTCTTCGTGGTTTTATTAAATTGTGAAAAGTATATTTTTAATTTTTAAATACCAATAAGAACAAGAATTTCCTAATTCAAGATATCTATTTGAACAAAATGAATATATATATTACCTGGATAGATGAAAGGGATAAATACTTTATTAATCATATTATATACACATATATATATGTGCCGATATTAATTATAACAAAAGGAAAAGAAATAATTTCAATAAGTAAGCAGATTACCTTGGGATTTGTACGGCAAAATTCCATCATATTCTAGTATATGTTATATATGTTAACTAATAGACATAAAGCTTTTCTCTCATTCTTCGCCTCGCTCATCTGCTTCGAAATCACGCCAGCTTTTTACTTTGTCCGTCTTCTTATCTTCGACTTTTCTTCGATCAATAGCCCAACGAAAACATGTAGATACCTTAGTTTTTTTTACTTTCCTTTTCATTTCACTTAATTTCTGCAGTCACTATCTCAGCATCTTATAAGCAAATAATTATTGAGAATAAAGGATTTACATATGTTCCTTTGATGAGTTGGCCATTTAAGTTTTATTCTACTTAATTACTATTTGTTGTATTTCGACTATGCATGAGAGAACTGGGCTAAACTTGAATAAAGAAAAGCTCATGAATAAACTAGAAGGTGGCCGACATATATGTTAATTGTTCTTAGTTGGTGTCTCTGTAATGTAATTATAATTACATTTTGTTAATACAAAGTAGAACCAAATAAGATATAGGGGTATGTGCATATCTGTAGTTAATGGCATGATAATTCTTGCAAAATACTTTCATGATTAATGAGTTAATTTGATGGGCAGAGAAGTAATGATTACAGATAATTATATATGAAATACCCTACATCATTTTGTTTTGGGAAAATGATTTCTTATCTAATATCAAACTTTTCTAGTTAACTAATTAATTTAAATTAATAATTACCTGTTCTCCGAATCGAATTCAGAACATTACCATGGCCAATTAGATTGAATTTATTCACTATCGGTACCAACTACAATGTTGTAATATTTAATTCTTATAATTTCTTATACCTGATTAACCGGATTGACTGTTTAATTGTTATGTGATTAACTTAATTGTTGTATACCATTAAGCATACGCCGTGCGTCGTAATATCGTCTTACGTGGTTGTGTCATATTTGGTTTCAGGTGGTACTTCTTCTAAACAGTAGACTGGTTTTCTTTCCTTTTGTCCTTTTGCAGTATTATTCAGGTGGGGTTTCTTTTCCGAATTCGGCTTTCTTATACGTATGTAAATATTCCATATATACCCGAAACCTGTGTTTTATGCTTTTATGATTTCTTACCCAAAACTTATATTATACGTAGTAGCTAATTGAAAATCATATTATTTTAATGAGTTTAATGAAAATGCTTCGCGTCTTACATTTCTCACTTCTTTCCTCATTTCTCGAATTTTGTGCTATTTTATGTGCTTATGTGATATTATTGCCTAATGTGTGCCTAATTGATATTTTTAAGATTTCTCGAACACTTTGAATTACGTGAATTTCGAGTCAATTGTTACGTGGTAAAATTTATAATTTCGTGTATAAATGTCTTCGTGGTTTTATTAAATTGTGAAAAGTATATTTTTAATTTTTAAATACCAATAAGAACAAGAATTTCCTAATTCAAGATATCTATTTGAACAAAATGAATATATATATTACCTGGATAGATGAAAGGGATAAATACTTTATTAATCATATTATATACACATATATATATGTGCCGATATTAATTATAACAAAAGGAAAAGAAATAATTTCAATAAGTAAGCAGATTACCTTGGGATTTGTACGGCAAAATTCCATCATATTCTAGTATATGTTATATATGTTAACTAATAGACATAAAGCTTTTCTCTCATTCTTCGCCTCGCTCATCTGCTTCGAAATCACGCCAGCTTTTTACTTTGTCCGTCTTCTTATCTTCGACTTTTCTTCGATCAATAGCCCAACGAAAACATGTAGATACCTTAGTTTTTTTTACTTTCCTTTTCATTTCACTTAATTTCTGCAGTCACTATCTCAGCATCTTATAAGCAAATAATTATTGAGAATAAAGGATTTACATATGTTCCTTTGATGAGTTGGCCATTTAAGTTTTATTCTACTTAATTACTATTTGTTGTATTTCGACTATGCATGAGAGAACTGGGCTAAACTTGAATAAAGAAAAGCTCATGAATAAACTAGAAGGTGGCCGACATATATGTTAATTGTTCTTAGTTGGTGTCTCTGTAATGTAATTATAATTACATTTTGTTAATACAAAGTAGAACCAAATAAGATATAGGGGTATGTGCATATCTGTAGTTAATGGCATGATAATTCTTGCAAAATACTTTCATGATTAATGAGTTAATTTGATGGGCAGAGAAGTAATGATTACAGATAATTATATATGAAATACCCTACATCATTTTGTTTTGGGAAAATGATTTCTTATCTAATATCAAACTTTTCTAGTTAACTAATTAATTTAAATTAATAATTACCTGTTCTCCGAATCGAATTCAGAACATTACCATGGCCAATTAGATTGAATTTATTCACTATCGGTACCAACTACAATGTTGTAATATTTAATTCTTATAATTTCTTATACCTGATTAACCGGATTGACTGTTTAATTGTTATGTGATTAACTTAATTGTTGTATACCATTAAGCATACGCCGTGCGTCGTAATATCGTCTTACGTGGTTGTGTCATATTTGGTTTCAGGTGGTACTTCTTCTAAACAGTAGACTGGTTTTCTTTCCTTTTGTCCTTTTGCAGTATTATTCAGGTGGGGTTTCTTTTCCGAATTCGGCTTTCTTATACGTATGTAAATATTCCATATATACCCGAAACCTGTGTTTTATGCTTTTATGATTTCTTACCCAAAACTTATATTATACGTAGTAGCTAATTGAAAATCATATTATTTTAATGAGTTTAATGAAAATGCTTCGCGTCTTACATTTCTCACTTCTTTCCTCATTTCTCGAATTTTGTGCTATTTTATGTGCTTAAGTGATATTATTGCCTAATGTGTGCCTAATTGATATTTTTAAGATTTCTCGAACACTTTGAATTACGTGAATTTCGAGTCAATTGTTACGTGGTAAAATTTATAATTTCGTGTATAAATGTCTACGTGGTTTTATTAAATTGTGAAAAGTATATTTTTAATTTTAAAATACCAATAAGAACAAGAATTTCCTAATTCAAGATATCTATTTGTACAAAATAAATATATATATTACCTGGATAGATGAAAGGGATAAATACTTTATTAATCATATTATATACACATATATATATGTGCCGATATTAATTATAACAAAAGGAAAAGAAATAATTTCAATAAGTAAGCAGATTACCTTGGGATTTGTACGGCAAAATTCCATCATATTCTAGTATATGTTATATATGTTAACTAATAGACATAAAGCTTTTCTCTCATTCTTCGCCTCGCTCATCTGCTTCGAAATCACGCCAGCTTTTTACTTTGTCCGTCTTCTTATCTTCGACTTTTCTTCGATCAATAGCCCAACGAAAACATGTAGATACCTTAGTTTTTTTTACTTTCCTTTTCATTTCACTTAATTTCTGCAGTCACTATCTCAGCATCTTATAAGCAAATAATTATTGAGAATAAAGGATTTACATATGTTCCTTTGATGAGTTGGCCATTTAAGTTTTATTCTACTTAATTACTATTTGTTGTATTTCGACTATGCATGAGAGAACTGGGCTAAACTTGAATAAAGAAAAGCTCATGAATAAACTAGAAGGTGGCCGACATATATGTTAATTGTTCTTAGTTGGTGTCTCTGTAATGTAATTATAATTACATTTTGTTAATACAAAGTAGAACCAAATAAGATATAGGGGCATGTGCATATCTGTAGTTAATGGCATGATAATTCTTGCAAAATACTTTCATGATTAATGAGTTAATTTGTTGTGCAGAGAAGTAATGATTACAGATAATTATATATGAATTACCCTACTTCATTTTGTTTTGGGAAAATGATTTCTTATCTAATATCAAACTTTTCTAGTTAACTAATTAATTTAAATTAATAATTACCTGTTCTCCGAATCGAATTCAGAACATTACCATAGCCAATTAGATTGAATTTATTCACTATCGGTATTAACTACAACGTTGTAATATTTAATTCTTATAATTTCTTATACCTGATTAACCGGATTGACTGTTTAATTGTTATGTGATTAACTTAAGTGCTGTATACCATTAAGCATACGCCGTGCGTCGTAATATCGTCTTACGTGGTTGTGTCATATTTGGTTTCAGGTGGTACTTCTTCTAAACAATAGACTGGTTTTCTTTCCTTTTGTCCTTTTGCAGTATTATTCAGGTGGGGTTTCTTTTCCGAATTCGGCTTTCTTATACGTATGTAAATATTCCATATATACCCGAAACCTGTGTTTTATGTTTTTATGATTTCTTTCCCAAAACTTATATTATACGTAGTAGTTATTTGAAAATCATATTATTTTAATGAGTTTAATGAAAATGCTTTGATATCAAATTATTACATATTAACCCCTCGAAGGCTCCATTAGCTCGAAAGGGTTAAAAATGGGTTTGAAATTAGTCCCTTTGACCACATAAGTATTTTGAAATGCGAGGAATTATCTTGGCCTTTCGGCCTGGCCAATGAGCCACATTATACATATTGGGCCCCAGGAGACCAGGGTATGGGGTGAAGCCGGCTAGACGATAGGTCTACGGTGGATCTCGATGGTCTGACTCTAAACCCGTGACGGGAACTCGGGGTGAGGCCGGAGTGGCAGCCCTTTGAGTACCTGTGACCGATGAGGTATATCCTATATCGAAGATGTGAGGGTGAAACTCCCCGCATTATTATCTAGTAGTTCGGGCTAGCTACCTGACTACATAAGGAGGAATAATGGTGGTTTACTTGATATTTCTGATATTATGAAACAGGTGGTTGATGCTCGACTCGCCGAGCTTTTATTATCTTGAGTAATTATTCGATTCACCAATAATTATGAAAACCTTTATTTTTCCTTTGCTTTCTTATCATTTAAAAACTGGTGAATCTTTCTGTTGTTTCGATAATATATACGTATTACAGCCCCCTCACTTAGTAGCTTTGACTAACCCCATTACTCTACTTGTTGTCTTTTTAGGTTTTTGTTGCTAGGCGGATTCAGGTTTTGTCCTTGGAGTAATTTACTTTTGTTTAGGTGATTTCATTTCCGGCTGTGTATCTGGATAAATACTTAAAACCCTAGAAGTTGTAGATGTAAATGATGTAAATTAGTTTGAATTTTGATATTGTTGTTTTCAGTGGCCTTGGTGGGCTTTATACTTGTGTTTTGGAATTATTGTTTTTCTAGCTCCCTGAGTGGGATAGGTTGTATTGATTTGCTTCCGCTATATTATGGTTCGTTATCCTGTTATTTTCTAAAGCAGATCCGCCTGGTATTTATTTTCCGTTCGCCAGGTTATAGTTCATAACCGGACCTCAGTTCTTGTTATGGATTGTGACTTGGTGCGGGACATCACGTCGCACCGTATTTGGGGACGTGCCGTTACACCGTATTACTATATTTATGAAATATTTTATGCTTACTACTTTTATGAAGTTTAAGAACAATGAATTTGATATGAAACGAGTACTATGTATATGATTTCGAAAGGTTTTCAAAAAGAGACAATCGAACTTTGTTTCGATTTAAATGTAATTTTGGGTTTGGAAACCTTCTCGTTGAGTGAAGTCATTTGGGTAGATTCCCCCCCCCCCCCCCCCCCCGACGATGGAATACCCGGTTGTGTTTCCTGCCATTACACCACCTATCTCGAACGGCCCCTTTGGCCCCCTAAATGTCTTGATTCCTATTCTAATGGAAAAATGTCCGTTTTGTCTTTGTGGGCCCCAGAGTATGGTGATCAGATGAAGCCCGATAGACAGCGGGTCTACGGTGGAACTCCGTGGCTTACTCCACGTTTACCGGGAGCACGGGGTGAGGCCGGAGTGGCAACCTTTGAGCTTCTACGGCGGTTGACTTCGTGTCAACTGAGACATAGGTTGTTATACCTATACATGGTGCAGTTTGGATTTAGCAGTCCTTCTGCTATGTGGGGGGGATAAGGATGGTATGTTTTCAGGTATGTTATGTTATGATATGATATGAAGAGTTGTGGGCTCGACTCGCCGAGCAATATGAAATGTTATGTTATGATAAATCACAAAAGGTTTATAAAAACTCTTCTTTTACGTTTGTTTTCTTTTAAGTTAAAATGGTGATTTATTCTATGTATGCTATTATGTATGTACTCCCCTTTCCCCCTCACTTAGAATTTTGACTAACCCTCTCTACTTGAACCCTCATTTGTTTCAGGTGGTTACTAGGTGGGCATCGTCGGTCTTGCATTGCGGAATTATATTCTTTTGTGCGTTGTTCATTCCTAGATTGTTTTAGGTACTTATGATCACGTTATGTGTATCCTGTGGATTATGAATTTGTGTTCGGGATTATTTAATGTTGAACCCGATTAAGATTTGATTAAGTTTCTGTAAGTGAATTCCGCTAGCCTTGGAGGGCTTTATCTATTTGCGCAATTGGTTTACTACTTTATTTGTCCTTAAGTAGAACTAGGTTTTGTTGTTGTTGCTTCAGCTTCCGCATTGTTGTCGTCGGTTGTTTTTAGAAAAAGCCCCGCCTAGTGATTGAGTAAATGAGTTTGCCATTCGCTGGGTCTCGGTTTGGGGCCGGATTTCTGTTTCGGCTGCGGATCGAGACTCGGTGTGGGGCGTGCGTTACCCGTTTGGGGCGCCCGCTATATTCTTCCATCGTAAATTGGCTCCCGAACCCTTCACACGAATATCTGGTACACATAAATGGACCTACAAACCAACGGGTTTCCCCCTCAACCCTGTCAAAGTAAACTGAGTGGGTGGTGACTCTAAACTTCAAATGGCGAACAGGGAAGGACACCATACAAAGGTAAAATCGACCCTTATGCCCGATACACATTCCCATCAACCGAAACACACCCTACAAACAAACAACAACCCGCCAAACACACGAAACACACCACCCCGCTAGGCAGCCAGCCCACACTAGGGATTTTCCTTGACCAGCCCCAGTGTGGGTAAGGGAAACCTAGACTCTTGGATCGCCTTAGTCCGTCTAAGGACTTTGAGAGTTGGTTGAACTGACAACTGGTGCCGTCTTGACACCATCTCGGATCTCCTTAGGGAAATACATGTGACGCCCCTTCCTCTAGGGAGTGACGTGTATCTACACCGACTAGCCTAAGCCAACTAAAGGTACCTCTTTCCCTGTATGAGTATTTCCTTGGGTGCCGTTCACGGTAGGTTAGCAAAGTGAGGTTGAAGGCTTGATAGAAAGGCTAGGGTGATTAACGTGGGTAGGTAAAAGTAAGAGCTTAGCGCATGCGGCTTTCAGAACTTTGTTTAGTCCGTTTTTGGCTCACTTTTCCTCACCTTTTTCTTTCTTTTTTTTTTCTCTCTTTTTGTTTTTTGTCCCTTCTTATTTTGGGGATCTTTTGATAAAGGTACCTCTTTCCGTGTATGAATATTTCCTTGGATGCCGTTCAAGGTAGGTCAGCAAAGTGAGGTTGAAGGCTTGATAGAAAGGCTAGGGTGATTAACGTGGGTAGGTAAAAGTAAGAGCTTAGCGCGTGCGGCTTTCAGAACTTTGTTTAGTCCGTTTTTGGCTCACTTTTCCTCACCTTTTTCTTTATTTTTTTTTTGTTCTCTTTTTTTGTTTTTTGTCCCTTCTTGTTTTGGGGATCTTTTGATCGATTTTTTTTAATTTTATTTTGTCCTTTTTTGTCTTTTCTTTTTGGGGTCTTTTTTCTCATTCTTGTTTTTGTGAGCTCTCGGACTTTTATGTGTGAAAGTCATTTTGCACTCAGAGGTGCTTTTCGGGCTCTTAGAAAGGCTAAGAAAGAAAGGGGGTATGAAGGAATTGTGGTAAGGTCCCGTCACTTGGCTTAGATTGACTAAGGGAAAGATAAATTATATTGAAAATTATAGATGAACTTGAAGTAACTTCTCGAGCTATCTATGTACCTCCATTTTTCCTCACAAAATTTTAGAAACTACGACCTTTGTCTAGTGAGGTCGGTTTTTGCCTAAGGCGTGGGTCTTTATAGTTTAAGACTTGACCTTTTACAAGCATTTTCACTCAAGATACTACTCTCATGGAGGATCAAGCTACACGTAGTTCTTGTTACATGTGTAATAGAAGAATGGTGGTAGCTAGAGAAAGAAGGGGGTTTAGGAACGACATCTGTTAGACTTGTGCCCCGGAAAGCCGAACTGCTTCAGGCATTTCCTCTGAAATTCTAAGAGTGGAACGATCTAATGATCAATAATAGAAAGACGTTAGTAGTCGTCTATCTCTACTATGGCCAAAATTCATCATATTTCATTTATATTTAATTGCATATTATTTATTCTTGTGTATGGATGAAACCCCAAGATCACAATAAACTAAGGGACTTGGTTTCACCATTTGATGGGGGCTATGAAATAAGTACCCAATGGTGTGATCTAAACTACTCCAAGTCAAACAGTTTGAAAGGCACAAGGGATGTCGAACAGACTCACTTGAGACTTGCTTGTATGTCATAGCTTTATGAAAGTGTGTCTCATTTCATGGGACTCGTGTTTTGACACTTCTATGCATATGAGGTGCTTAATGGATATTAGGTTCACTGAGGATCCCGCCGGGAATTCGTAAATGGGGTAAGAATCATATAAGAGTCTTAGAGATTAGGAAGGTTTCCCTAGCCATGATCGTGTCTAACTAATCCTTAGACTTGAGACTTCATGGTTGCCTTGTGTATGACTGGGGCATAATTTGATGTACTTCTGAATCTCTAAGTTTCACATAAGTTGTACGTTGGGTATGTTCGAGTCATGCATGGAGGCTGTGAGCGTTAATACAAGATCTATCACTTGTTATAAGAACAAGAGAATTCCTATGAATTTTATTATAGTATATTCCACTATTAAATCCTTGCGCATGGTCTTCACTAGGAAAGAGTTCCTAGAGTTTAAGATCAATGGAATTACTATGGGAATGTTATTCATAGCATTGCAGACTACTGGGTTCCATCTCCCGTACCCTAGGTCTCAATCGGGAATTGGATGATAGAAGGATCGTATCTCACGGAGATCATGAGGCTGAAAGGTTCGTACCACTTCATCGATGGATGGGTGGCCACAAACATGTTGCTAGACGTTATCCATGGTCTATAGAAATGCATTTGTGAAGTCAATAAGATGATTCACAAATAGTCTTTAATTAAATAAGTTTAATTAAAGTCACAATTATGACATTAAGAATGTATTCCTACTGCTGTCCTATTGGTGAACCTAAGGGGTCACACAATGACTTCCAAAGACGAACACATTTATCCATATCAATAGAGTTTGATAACAGTCAACTTGATTGACAAATGAATTAATTAGAATTAATTCATTAATAAGAGATCAAGATGTTAATTAAGTCTAATTAATGTATAAGAGTTAATTAAGAATAATTAACAAGTATTTAATGTGATTAAATTTGAGAGACTTGTTATTTGATAACATATTGCCTAAATTATATTTGAGAATTAATTGGGAATTAATTCAAGTCTAAAATAATTAAGAGCGAGTCTTGAAATTTATGTTGGAATAAATTTGAGACTACTTAATTTATGTAGGAGATAGCTTTATCAATTAAAGTGTTAATTCGAAGTTTAAGACTTGAGAGTTAATTGATATTAATTCAAGTCAAAATAATTAATTGAGAAACTTATAATTTATTCATAATAAATCAAGTACAATTAATAGAAGGAAAAATCTATAGCAATTAAATGTTAATTGGGCTTATTGGACTAGAGATTTAATATGGAATTAATTTTAGCCTAAGTTGATTAATAATGGGCTTGGAATTTATTTGGAATAAATTAAAGCCCACTTTAATAATAAATTAGACTTGCTTAATTAATCAGGATTAATTAAATTGGGCCTAAAATATTTAATCTGGTATTAAATTGAAAGGGCCTTGAAAAGGCCCAAGAATGCTAGCCCAATAGCAGCAATGGCCGAAAATTCCAGCCCATCTAGGACTGGAATTTTTGTCCAGTGCAGGGTTATTAATAACCCTGCACTCAATTCTATTCTGGTAGAGATCTTACGTAACAGAATTCCAAGCGTTGGATTTTTCCTAACCCTAGTTTTCTCTCTCTCCCTTTCTGCGTCTCTCTCTCTCTCTCTCTCTCTCTCTCTCTCTCTCTTCACATAGTTTCATGTGGACACGTTTTTGGGCTATCCCCTTCTTGATTCTCTTATCCTACAATAGGTAAAAACTGGTCTTAAATCTCTAGCAGGATTTAAGAGATTCAGAGTTCGTCTGCGAGAAGCCGTGGATCAACCTCAGAAGGTTTTGTTTAAAGATCGAAGCCTTGGTGGAATCGAGAAGCCTACATGATCAAGGAGTGGATCGAAGCTTTGGAAAGCTTTCATACCTTAATGACTACAAAAGGAGTGCGTAAAGGTGTGCAATATTGTAGATATATAAATGTTTCAATGTTCTTGAATTCATTGGATGAAAATTCATGTTAATTCGATTAAGGCCCCGGGATAAATTTTTTGAAATCCGTTACTTCCGCTGCGCCTGGGCATGCGTGAATCCCAATAGTGGTATCAGAGCCATGCTTTGATTACGTTTATATATATACTTCCACCTTTTTATTTGGATTAAATTGGTGTTAGATGCGTTTTTGTGTTTATGTGCATATAAGAAGTTGTTGGGAGTTTTGATAAATTGAAAGGAATATCTTGAATATGGTTTTATCAAAAAGGAATCTAGAAATTTAAAGATAAATATTTTTGAAATATTGGTGTATTTTCGAAATACATGAAAACCGAATTTTGGTTGGTCAAAAACGAATTTTTGCATTGAGTTGTGTTGCTGAAAATTGTGTTGCAGTAGTTGAGTCCGGCGACGTCTAGAAAACTGAGTCGGAAACCCTTCCTACTGATATCGAATGACTTGCATGTCTTCTGAGCAAATATTCTAGACATGTTGGGTTCGACTCTAGGCTTTTTAATTGGTTCAAAACCTTTATTTTTCAATTTTATATGGATTTTTGAAACTGTAGTCGAAAATCATTTATGAAACAGGGGCTGTGTTATCACGTTTTAGAAAACGAGTCGGAAAAGGTTCCTACGGACCTCCAATGGATTTTCCTATTTCTGAAAGAACTCAAGTTAACACAATGGGGTTGAAGTTATAGTTTTTTTTCCAACAGAAACATATTATAACATAGCCCAAGAAGGAACAAAGTACAAGAGTTCACAAGGGAAAGCCTAAAAAGGCCAGCCTACAAATAGGCCCAACAAAGCCTACACAAACCAAGAAAATATGCACCTAAATACAAAGAAAACGAGCAGCTCCTAACACCAGCAGCCAGCAACAAGTAACATTAGCAAAGGAAAGGCCAATCAACAGCTTCAGCGAAATTCCCATCAGCAGCAAGCTTCTTCTTAACCAACCTCAGATCAGCCATCATCCAATCCCCAACAAGAGCAAAGAAATACATCACCTGGAACCAGACAAAAACTCAGCACCAACAGAACACCCACTCCAGCCAGCAGCAAACATCACAAGATCGCAAGGCAGCACAACACCCAGCCAGGAAGCACAAGGAACACAACACCTAACTCTGAGGCTCTAAATTATAAGTGAGGGTAATGTTTGGATTCACTTGTTTTTTACCACTCATCTCTCCGGTACGTAATGATCATAGCCTCACCACACTCAGAAACATAAGAAATAAGCAACCATCCCCTAACTCAGAGGCTCTAAATATGACGTGAGGGTACTGTTTGGATTCACTCATTTTTTACCACTCAACTCTCCGGCACGTAATGAACACAACTCACCACACTCAATCATCACAAAGCAGCAGAAACCTCTAACTCTGAGGCTCTAAATATGAAGTGAGGGCACTGTTTAGATTCACTCGTTTTTTACCACTCAACTCTACGGCATGTAATGATCACACCCTGTCACACTCAAAAGCCAAATAATTGTGATAAACAAGTCAATCTGTAACAAAGCCTCCACCACACTATGCTTAACATCCCTCCGAACCTCAGGGAGCCTTCACAGATAAGGGAGAGAATGCTAAGACTTCAAAGAAGGACCACAACACAGCCACATATTCAATTCTCATAACCCAGTCCCTCATAAAACTGAATCCTCGCAGGCTGTCTAAGCAACTAACAAGGATTCTTATGCCTTAAGTATGGAAGCTGCCACTTATCCATTTTAAGGCCACCAGAAATTTGTCTATGCATATTAGAACTATCAAAGACAGCAGGAGCCAAACCCACACATCCCAAATTAGCATAAAAATTTGCAATCTGGTTACCCTCCCTATAAATGTGAGTCACCACCACTTCCAGTGTAGAACACAGCTGTTCAATTTTAAGCAAAAGATGAAACAACTCCCAAGAAACCTGGAGAGGGTGTTTAAGAAGTGACAAGACAACAGCAACATCTGTCTGAATCTAAACTTTAGACAACCTTTCTCCTGAAAAAGTTTCAAACCATACCACACAGCAAACACATCAGCATACACAATAGTTTTGAACCCCAAGGGGTATGAAAAAGCCCACAAAAGAAAGCCAGTAGAATCTCTAATGACTCCCGCAGCACCAGCACAACCAGGATTGCCATTAGAAGCCCAATCAATATTACATTTCACCCAACCCTCACTTGGTTTCAACCATCTCACCACCAAGACTCTACCAATCTTCTCATTCCCAAAATCCCAACCCACTTATGAGCTAAGCCTAAATCCCCAAGCCAATGTTTCTTAGTTAACACCCTGCCCTTCATCAAGAGACCAACATAATGTCAAACATTCCAAACAATATGTGTAGCAAGAAAATGCTTACCATTATGTTTAGCATTATTTCTTTCAAGCAAACTAAACCACAAGACTAACAGAGGAACAAGCATTCTCACATGGCCACTGAAGGGGTGCTTTATATAAATCTTCCAAAAATTCAACAATTTTTCTACACATAACTAACTTGAGGAACAGTCATTCCAAAGACAGAACCAAAGTACTCCCAAACATATCTAACTCTATCATTATCCAGAAAGATATGATTAAAAGTTTCCAAATGCTAACAGCAATAACATTTAGACACCACAACAAACCCCTTTTGGATGAGTTTCTCATAAGTAGGCAACCACTGCCTAAAAACTCTTAACAGAAAGACAGAAATTGTGGGCCTAATTGACTTATTCCAAATGATCCTAAACCAATCAGTCTTGGCTTTTTGTCTAATTTGCTCCCATGCAGTCAAAGTTGAAAAATGAGAAGTCTTATGGAATTTCCACAACAACTTATCTCAATAATTGGAATCTCAGAAATTGTATCAACTAAGGCCCTAGGAAGAACCTCAGACAACTGGCCCACATCCCAAGCTCCATTAGACCAAAACTCCCCAACCTTATCTGCCCTACAAAAAGGAATTCCCAGAAAATCCTTCAAACACACATCACCCCACCAAATATCAAACCAAAAAAAGATAATTACCATTACCCAACTGCCAAAAGAGGAATTTTTCCACTTTCTCCCTAACATTACACAACCTCTTCCAAACAGGAGAATGGGAGAGCTTAACAGGAGCGAAAACAGGAAGCAAATGTTTAGCATACTTATAGTGCATATAATAGGCCCATAAGGAGTTCTGCTGCTTGAAATTCCACCAAAGTTTCCAGGAAAAGGATTCAACCAAATCCCCTAATCTTCTGACTCCAATACCCCCCTCCTAAGTTGGAAATGCAAGCCTTGCCCAAAAAGCCCAATGTAAATGTTTCTGAGAACAAAAATCACCCCAAAAGAACTTGTTCAATAGCTTTTCCAGTTTATCAAAAGACCCTTTAGTTGGTTGAAGTACCAGAAACAAAAAAAGAGGAAGTGAACACAAAAACACTCTGTATAAGGCACAATCTCCCCCATGAGACAAAGAAGCCCTTTTCCATCCACACATGAGAGCCCTAACTTTATCCAAGATAGGATCATAATGCAAGTCCCTTTTTTTTCCCACATGCAAAGGAGCCCCTAAGTATCTAATAGGCAAATGAGACAAAGTAAAACCAGAAATCAACCTAACATAGCCAAGATAAGGGATAGAACAGTACTTAGACACTATCAACTCACTCTTACCACTACAAATGGACTGTCCAGAAACTAGTTCATAACTATGCAAAACATCCATCAGAGCATAAATATTGTCCCCTAAAGAGCAAGCAAAGATAATAATGTAGCATATGCTAAGTGGGAGATACATACCTGATTAAATGCATCAAACCTGAGAGAAGGAACTCTCAGATACAAATTATCCAAACTCTTGGATAGCTATTCCGCAGCAAGAATGTAGCGGGCGCCCCAAACGGGTAACGCACGCCCCGCACCGAGACCCGACCCGAAGCCGGAATGGGATCCGACCCGAATCGAAACCCGGCGAACGGCAAGCATTTACTCAATTACTAGGCGGGGGTTTTAAATCAACAACGAGACAGAAGTGCGGAAGCGAAATAATCAAACATTAAAGCATGATAAATTGCACAATTATTAAAGCCCACCAAGGCTAACGAAATTCACCTAATTAAATAACAAATGGGTTCGGTACAATATCTCGATAATTATATAATAACGGGTTCAATAAAAAATCCCGAATACATTCTAATAAATCCTAAAATCAAAAGACATAAATCATAGCCATACTGAATGAGAGTTATACATGAGCAAAAAGAATGTAACTCTAAGACGCGACGACGACGACGCAGATCCCGCCTAGTATCCTGAAACCAGTACAGGGGTAAAACAGAGGGGGTTAGTCAAACGACTAAGTGAGGAGGGAATAATAGTGTATATAACAAAACGGGAAAAAATCACCAATTTTTAAACTTAAAAGAAATCAACATGAATGAAAGGTTTTCGTAATCGGGTGGTGATTTAATCATAAAACAAAACATGTCTTATGACTCGGCGAGTCGAGCCCTGAACTCCAATAACCAAACATAAAAACCGGAAACCACCCTTATTCCTCCAATGTAGACGGACCGCTAAATCCGAACTACGCGAAACTTACTAGAATAACTCAGGTACTCAAAGGGCTGCCACTCCGGCCTCACCCCGAGCTCCCAAATGGAGGAAACCATAGGATTTACGCCGTAGACCCGACGTCTACCGACTTCGTCCTATCGCTCTTACTCCGGGCCCAAACGATCATACAAACATTTCGTAACTCGCTTTTCAAACAATTCAGGTTGGCCAAAAGACCGTTCGAGACATGTCATATGCGAGGCCGAAGGCCAAAGTTCGCCTTAGAAAACAAAAGGTTTTACATGTCTCTTCCGTAAACATTTCGAAAACTATACATAGTACTTTTTCATATCAAATCATTTTCGATAAATCAAATGAACATAATAATCATAAGTATTTAGTAAGTATATATATAAACGGTGTGAAAACCAAAACATAAACGAGGCTTATATGGGGAGAGGCTTATTTATATATATATATATGCGTAGTAATACTGGAATCAGAAAAGGAAAGCCTCACCTGGCTATGCAAAAGAACAAAAGAGCAAGAACCGGCGCTACTCCACAGGAGTATCGTCTGCAAAAATACCAAGACACAACCAAATAAGACTAACGACGATGTACGGCTTATACGAAAGAATTAGAACACATAGAAGCACGTTATACAATTAAATCAATCACTTAGGTTCAATTTCTCAAACGAAAACAGAGTAAATCGCAAATTTAAAAATGTAAATCAACTCCAAATGCAACGAAACTTTACGGACATGCTTAGAATATCATAAAGAAGCATGCATTCGAATTTCGGGAAAATCGGACTTCACATGCAAAAGTTAGGAAATTTAACGAAAACTTAAAATGCACTATTCACATACCCGAACATGTCGTAAATTCATAAATCATGCAATTCCTATCTATAACATACATATCGAATACACGAGCGAAGAAAGAATTCGGAAAAGACGAGCCGAAGCGGGACCCGTAGGCCAATTTGTACCCTGACTTACAGAAGGTCAGGGCACTGTTCGAGCCATCCACACGGCCTCGTGCACGGCCGTGTGGCGAGGCCGTGCACAAACATGCAACACGCACGGCCTCATGCACACGGCCTCAAGGCCGTGTGCTCAGCCCGTGTGAAATTCAACCACGCGCACGGCCTCATGCACACGGCCTCGAGGCCGTGTGCACAAGCCCGTGTGCGATCAAAATGAGCAGAAACTTTTCGCAGAAACAAAACCTTCGCGAAATGAAACCTTAATCCAACGATTAAACACTAAAACATGCAAATCAAACCCTAATTCTCACATATAATCATCTACAACATATAAGCTTCACATAGAAACGATAAACACAAAAATCCATCCACGTTTTCTATCAAAACCATATAAAAAAAAACCTAAATTATTCAACTATTATCAAAAATCCAAAAATCGAAGAAATGAAGGCATTAAATGAAAATTTTCGAGAGAGCATACTCGTAGATGAGATCGTGAGGAGTTCGTAGACGTAAACGGCTCGAAAATCCGTCGGGAAACGGAGTCGGAACGATCGTTGGAATCTCTTTCTTCTTCCTTCTCTTTTTCTTTCTTTCCTTCTTCTCCTTTGCTTGTTTGTGCGTGAATGGCAAGTGTGAGAGAGAGATTGAGACTTAGTCAAATCTTGACTAAGGTTTAGAAATCGAAGGGGCATTTTAGTAATTTTGCAAAATAAGTTCGAAATCTCACGATGTCCAAATAACATGTAATTACAGTCAAAATTCATATTATTAAACGCACATTGACGATTTGTAAATTAAATACATAACTTCAATCATATACGAAATAAATTCTAAAATTGCATAATAAATATCAAATAAATATTAAATTACACAAATATTCGATTCGGACATACCAAATTAATT
Organism: Verbena officinalis; assembly: GCA_958496215.1. Lineage (NCBI taxonomy): Eukaryota > Viridiplantae > Streptophyta > Magnoliopsida > Lamiales > Verbenaceae > Verbena > Verbena officinalis. Next base: position 32,797,216 of record OY292385.1, on the reverse strand, counting down.
ATTCGGATTTTCGGGGCGTTACAATCACCCCTCCTTATGAGAATCTGGCCCCCAGATTCTACTCGTCCGGCTGAAATAATTCCGGATGAAACTTGCGCATTTTGTCCTCGGTCTCCCATGTAGCTTCTTCGGTTGTCTGATTCCTCCAAAGGACCTTGACAAGAGAAATCTCCCGGTTGCGCAGAGCTTGAGTCTTCTTATCTAATATCTTCACCGGCTTTGAAACAAAGGTCAAATCCGGCTCTAGCTCAATTTCCTCAACAGGAAGGATCTCGGACTCATTTGGGAAGTATTTCCGGAGTTGGGAAACATGAAAGACGTTGTGAATCCCAGTCAGACTCGGCGGCAAGTCTAACCTGTAAGCTGCATTCCCAATCCTTTCCAGAATCTCATAGGGGCCCAAAAATCTCGGACTTAACTTTCCTCCTTTTCCAATTCGGGTGAAACCCTTTCGAGGAGAAGCTTTGAGGAATACTCTGTCACCAACCTCAAATTCCAACGGTCGGCGGCGGGTGTCGGCATAGCTCTTTTGTCGATCCTGAGCTGCCTTCATTCTCTGCCGGATGATCTGAATACGGTCGATGGCATTTTGGAGAAACTTTGGAGGAGTTCCTCGTTCCTTATCATCCTTCGTCCAACGCCAATCTTCGAGATCCCAAAACAACGGGGACCTACACTTTCTGCCATACAATGCTTCGTAAGGTGCCATTCCGATCGTAGACTGATGACTGTTGTTGTAAGCAAACTCGATCAGAGGCAACTGGTCGTGCCAATTGTTACGAAAATCCAGGGCACAAGCTCGAAGCATATCACAGAGATATCTGATCATCCTCTCTGACTGACCATCTGTTTGCGGATGTGCGGCTGTACTGAAAGTCAGCTTCGTTCCCATTCGTTCTTGAAGTTGTTGCCACAAACGGGAAGTAAATCGAGCATCTCTGTCAGATACTATCGTAGACGGAATTCCATGAAGCTTGACAATCTCTCGGTGATAAATCTCTGCCAACCTATCCACTTTGTACGACATGTTGATCGGTAGGAAATGAGCACTCTTGGATAATCGGTCGATAATCACCCAAATGCTATCGTAGCCACCTCTAACTTTAGGTAAACCAGACACGAAGTCCATGGCAATACCCTCCCAATTCCATGTAGGAATCGGTAGTGGCTCAAGCAAACCTCCCGGTCTCTGATGTTCAGCTTTAACTTGTTGACAAGTCGAACATCTCTTGACGTAATCAGCTACGTCTCTCTTCATACCTCTCCACCAGAACAATTCCTTCAAATCCCGATACATCTTACTTCCTCCCGGATGAACTGTGTAAGGTGTGTTGTGAGCCTCATCGAGAATCTCTTTCCTCAGACACTCCGGAACACAAACTCGGGACTTGTAGCGGAGAATTCCTGTGTCGTCCACACCGAACTGAGTCTCAGAATCAGCTGCGATGTGAACTATCTGTCTCTGAGTCCACTCATCAGTAGTCTGAATATCTCGAATCTTTCGACCCAATTCTGACTGGATCGATATGCTGTGAACATGGGCCTGAGAACTGATGTGAACTCCCTCTAACTTAGCCCCTAGCTGGGCTATGCTTGCCTTCCGGCTCAATGCATCGGCTACGACATTCGCCTTCCCGGGATGGTACTGGATCTTGCAGTCGTAGTCCTCAAATAATTCCATCCAACGGCGCTGTCGTTTGTTCAATTCTTTCTGAGTAAACAAGTACTGAAGGCTCTTATGATCTGTGAAGATGTCGAATGTGATGCCGTAGAGGTAATGACGCCATTTCAATAATGCAAATACCACGGCGGCTAGTTCAAGGTCGTGAGTGGGATAGTTCTCTTCAGCTGGCTTTAGCTTCCTCGATGCATAAGCTATAACTTTCCCATTCTGCATTAATACACAACCTAACCCTTCGTGTGACGCATCTGCATACACGACAAATCCTTCAGAACCCTCTGGCAGGGTCAGTACTGGGGCTGTGGTCAATCTCTTCTTGAGCTCCTGAAAACTAGCTTCACATTTGGCTGACCACTCAAACTTAGCTTCCTTCTTTGTCAATGCTGTTAACGGACCTGCAAGTTTAGAGAAATCCTTGACAAAGCGTCTATAGTATCCCGCTAATCCCAAGAAACTACGGATCTCTGTAGGAGTCTTAGGTCTCTCCCAATCCAGCACTGTCTCAATCTTCGAAGGATCTACCTCGATTCCCGTTCCAGATATGACATGACCTAGGAAGGTCACTCGGTCAATCCAGAATTCGCATTTGCTGAACTTAGCGAATAATTGGTGCTCTCTCAAAGCTTGGAGCACGATCCGGAGGTGTTCAGCGTGTTCTTCTTCGGACTTCGAGAACACTAAGATGTCGTCGATGAAAATAACGACAAACTTATCGAGGTACGGACGGAAAATTCTGTGCATCATGTCCATAAAAGCTGCTGGAGCATTCGTAAGTCCAAACGGCATGACCACAAACTCGAAATGTCCGTATCGGGTGTTGAAAGCTGTCTTCGGGACATCGTCTGATCGGATACGGAGCTGGTAATATCCTTGTCTGAGATCGAGCTTGGAATAAACCCTCGATCCTTGTAGCAAATCGAACAATTCCTCGATATGCGGTAGAGGATACTTGTTCTTCACCGTCATCCTGTTCAACTCTCGATAATCGATACACATGCGAAGGGTACCGTCCTTCTTCTTTACGAACAAGACTGGAGCACCCCAAGGCGAGGTACTCGGTCGGATATATCCAATAGAAAGAAGTTCGTCGAGTTGATTCTTCAATTCTTTCAACTCGGCAGGAGCCATTCGGTACGGCGACTTCGAATAAGACTCGGCTCCCGGAACTAGATCAATCACGAACTCTATATCCCGATCCGGTGGCAAGAATTCCAAATTCTCGGGAAACACGTCGACGAATTCATTGACCACGAGCGTCTCTTCGATCTTTGCCTGGTCCTTCGGGCGGTTGAGAATGTAAGCTATAAAGCACGTCGCTTCTTCTTTCTGAACGAGCTTCTTGGCTTCCATCATTGAGATATACGGGCCTTCTCCTGATCGGAAACCCTTAACCTCATTAGAGCCCAGAATAACCTTCTTCTCGAAACAATCAACCTTCGCCCGATGCTCGTACAACCAATCCATTCCGAGAATAACTCCATATTTCTTCATCGGCAGCTCGATCAAATCTGCTAGATACTCGATATCCTCGACGACGATCGGACAACGTTTAAGTGCTCGGTTCGCAACGACCTTCGAACCCAACGGCGAACCAACCACTAGCACATAATCAAGCAACGAAACAGGCGCATGCACAGATAAGGAAACAGCAGGCGCAATAAATGAGTGTGAAGCACCCGAGTCGTATAATGCATGTATGGGGATGCCATTAATATATATAGTACCTTCCACCACGTCATTCGGATCTGCAACAGTATCCTCTGCATCGCCTTCCAGGGCATAAACACGAGCATATGCCTGAGGCTGAGCGGCTCCCTGTTGTACCGGTCTTCTCTTCGGACATTCACCAATTCTGTGATCGGGGCTACCACATCCGTAGCAAAGACCGTTCTTCCTCCAACATTTGGCCTCTAAGTGCGGGCCCTGACAAAATCCACATACTGGCCGTGGAAATCCCTGAGATCGAGGAGGAGCAAGCTGGGGTCGGGGAGGAGCAGGCTGAATGGTGCTCCTGAACGGCTTCTTCCCCGAAGAGGACCCAGACGGAATAAATGGCCTCTTCGAGCCAGAAGCGAAACTCTTGGCGGCTGCAGGGGCAGGTGCAAATGTCGGTCTCATCTGTCGAAGATCGGACTCTATAGAAAGTGCCGTCTCGACTGCATCGGTGTAGAACTGGAGTCTGTTCCCGAGCATATGCATACGAATCTCGTTCGACAATCCCTCGATGAACTGTCGAGTCTTCCTTTGCTCGTCGTCAACCATATACGAGCAGTGAATAATAAGCCTGGAGAAATGAGCCTCGTACTGGTCAACTGTAGAAGTACCCTGCTTGAGAGCCAGGAACTCTCGCTCACGTCTCTGTCGGACCACCAAAGGAATATACTTAGCCCGAAACTCCATCACGAACTGATCCCAAGTCGGGACCACATGCTCACGCTGCCACCTCTGTTCAATACGAGCCCACCAATCCTGAGCAGCTCCGGTCATCTGATACACTGCTAACTCGACCCTCTTAGGGTCCGGGCACCCTAGTACTCGGAATATCTTTTCCATTGCCGATATCCAAGCTTCGGCGACAACATCATCAGGTGCACCCTCGAACTGTGGAGGGTGGAGCTTCAGAAATCTTCCCAGATCATTCTCCGGGGCAGGTGGTGGCGTAGCTCTGTTGGTATGAACCATGAATTGCCCTAAGGCTTCCATAAACTGTGCCGGAGTAGGAACACCTGGAGGCGGACCTGGCGGTTCACGACGAGGAGGCATTCTGCACATTCAATACCAACCATGCATGACGATAAGTGATTATGAAAAGCTGTAACACGTAGAGAAGTTTATCCAAATAATTACATAGCCACAAACACGTAATCCTAAGCCGTACAACCTAGACACAACTGGACACGACAATTCAGAGCTTCGGCCATTGGACCAAGAGCTCTGATACCAACTGTAGCGGGCGCCCCAAACGGGTAACGCACGCCCCGCACCGAGACCCGACCCGAAGCCGGAATGGGATCCGACCCGAATCGAAACCCGGCGAACGGCAAGCATTTACTCAATTACTAGGCGGGGGTTTTAAATCAACAACGAGACAGAAGTGCGGAAGCGAAATAATCAAACATTAAAGCATGATAAATTGCACAATTATTAAAGCCCACCAAGGCTAACGAAATTCACCTAATTAAATAACAAATGGGTTCGGTACAATATCTCGATAATTATATAATAACGGGTTCAATAAAAAATCCCGAATACATTCTAATAAATCCTAAAATCAAAAGACATAAATCATAGCCATACTGAATGAGAGTTATACATGAGCAAAAAGAATGTAACTCTAAGACGCGACGACGACGACGCAGATCCCGCCTAGTATCCTGAAACCAGTACAGGGGTAAAACAGAGGGGGTTAGTCAAACGACTAAGTGAGGAGGGAATAATAGTGTATATAACAAAACGGGAAAAAATCACCAATTTTTAAACTTAAAAGAAATCAACATGAATGAAAGGTTTTCGTAATCGGGTGGTGATTTAATCATAAAACAAAACATGTCTTATGACTCGGCGAGTCGAGCCCTGAACTCCAATAACCAAACATAAAAACCGGAAACCACCCTTATTCCTCCAATGTAGACGGACCGCTAAATCCGAACTACGCGAAACTTACTAGAATAACTCAGGTACTCAAAGGGCTGCCACTCCGGCCTCACCCCGAGCTCCCAAATGGAGGAAACCATAGGATTTACGCCGTAGACCCGACGTCTACCGACTTCGTCCTATCGCTCTTACTCCGGGCCCAAACGATCATACAAACATTTCGTAACTCGCTTTTCAAACAATTCAGGTTGGCCAAAAGACCGTTCGAGACATGTCATATGCGAGGCCGAAGGCCAAAGTTCGCCTTAGAAAACAAAAGGTTTTACATGTCTCTTCCGTAAACATTTCGAAAACTATACATAGTACTTTTTCATATCAAATCATTTTCGATAAATCAAATGAACATAATAATCATAAGTATTTAGTAAGTATATATATAAACGGTGTGAAAACCAAAACATAAACGAGGCTTATATGGGGAGAGGCTTATTTATATATATATATATGCGTAGTAATACTGGAATCAGAAAAGGAAAGCCTCACCTGGCTATGCAAAAGAACAAAAGAGCAAGAACCGGCGCTACTCCACAGGAGTATCGTCTGCAAAAATACCAAGACACAACCAAATAAGACTAACGACGATGTACGGCTTATACGAAAGAATTAGAACACATAGAAGCACGTTATACAATTAAATCAATCACTTAGGTTCAATTTCTCAAACGAAAACAGAGTAAATCGCAAATTTAAAAATGTAAATCAACTCCAAATGCAACGAAACTTTACGGACATGCTTAGAATATCATAAAGAAGCATGCATTCGAATTTCGGGAAAATCGGACTTCACATGCAAAAGTTAGGAAATTTAACGAAAACTTAAAATGCACTATTCACATACCCGAACATGTCGTAAATTCATAAATCATGCAATTCCTATCTATAACATACATATCGAATACACGAGCGAAGAAAGAATTCGGAAAAGACGAGCCGAAGCGGGACCCGTAGGCCAATTTGTACCCTGACTTACAGAAGGTCAGGGCACTGTTCGAGCCATCCACACGGCCTCGTGCACGGCCGTGTGGCGAGGCCGTGCACAAACATGCAACACGCACGGCCTCATGCACACGGCCTCAAGGCCGTGTGCTCAGCCCGTGTGAAATTCAACCACGCGCACGGCCTCATGCACACGGCCTCGAGGCCGTGTGCACAAGCCCGTGTGCGATCAAAATGAGCAGAAACTTTTCGCAGAAACAAAACCTTCGCGAAATGAAACCTTAATCCAACGATTAAACACTAAAACATGCAAATCAAACCCTAATTCTCACATATAATCATCTACAACATATAAGCTTCACATAGAAACGATAAACACAAAAATCCATCCACGTTTTCTATCAAAACCATATAAAAAAAAACCTAAATTATTCAACTATTATCAAAAATCCAAAAATCGAAGAAATGAAGGCATTAAATGAAAATTTTCGAGAGAGCATACTCGTAGATGAGATCGTGAGGAGTTCGTAGACGTAAACGGCTCGAAAATCCGTCGGGAAACGGAGTCGGAACGATCGTTGGAATCTCTTTCTTCTTCCTTCTCTTTTTCTTTCTTTCCTTCTTCTCCTTTGCTTGTTTGTGCGTGAATGGCAAGTGTGAGAGAGAGATTGAGACTTAGTCAAATCTTGACTAAGGTTTAGAAATCGAAGGGGCATTTTAGTAATTTTGCAAAATAAGTTCGAAATCTCACGATGTCCAAATAACATGTAATTACAGTCAAAATTCATATTATTAAACGCACATTGACGATTTGTAAATTAAATACATAACTTCAATCATATACGAAATAAATTCTAAAATTGCATAATAAATATCAAATAAATATTAAATTACACAAATATTCGATTCGGACATACCAAATTAATTATTCGGATTTTCGGGGCGTTACAAAGAATGAATAATGCAGGAGATAAAGCATCACCCTGCCCAAGACCTCTAAAGGACTGGAAAAAGCCATAAGGAACTCCATTAACAAAAATAGCAAAATGACAACCCTCCACACACCTTTTAATCAAACTCATCCACCTTTCAGAAAAACCAATGGCACCAAGAACTTGATACAGGAATGGCCACTTAACCTTATCATAGGCTTTAGCCATGTCCAATTTAAAGATAAGTTTTTGCCTTTTTCCGTTTTGGTTCAGATTATATACTAATTCTTGAGCAAGTAAGATATTATCTTGTATACCCCTACTATCTACAAAACCACTCAAAGAGGGGGCAATCAACCTAGGTAAAACAGAAGACAGCCTTCCCAACACCAATGTACTGATGATTTTATTAGTGGTATTGCACAGACTAATAGATCTAAACTGGGCCCAAGACAATGGAGTAGTTATCTTTGGAATAAGGGATATTGTGGTTGATTTAAATCCTAAGGGCATCTCAGAACCTTTAAAGAAATCCTGGACAGCTAAGACTACATCCTCCCCCACAATCTCCCAATAAAATTGAAAAACTTTGGCATTAAACCATCAGGCCTAGCCACCCCATCAGAGTTGATAGAAAAAACCACATTCCTAACTTCCTCAGCAGAGGGCTCTCTACACAAATCATCAGAGTCAGCAGGGGAAAGCAAAGTAGGAATACACAAACACTCATCAGGAAGAAAGTCAAAATCATAAACCATTTTATTTTCAAAGGCAAGTAAAACTCTTTCATTTCAAATGTGGCATTTTGACTTTGGTTGGGTCTATAAGGGAAGTCGTTAGGGGAGTCCGTCAGCACACCCCGACACGTATGAAACTTATGGTCACCCCCTTTGTCGTCACCCACTTGCCTAAATGCCTGTTTGGCACTCAACTTATAAATGTTTCTTGAAATGCGACCAAATTCATGGACTTTTCTTGGGGCCCGGGAGGGTATGTAGAGGTCTCACCTGGGGACGACCATCCAGGGTGTTTCCCGAGGTACTACTCCCAAAACTAAGCGTCAATCGTGGTCTGTCAGGAGTTGGTAATCATGGTTGGGAGCCATGGTGGGTGATGCATTCCTTGCACACTTTCCTGAAATTAGATTTCGTCGCCCATGGTCGCGCTATGGGGTATGACACTGGTGATGGAGTGTAGCACCCCCTGAAGAAGGACCGCCACATCCGCACCGAAATGGACTCCCGAGCTTCAGCGAGGAGCCTCAACTCAAAAATCCACTCCGGCGAACGGCACTCAAACAATAACCCTCGGCAACAGCGACAACCATCCCAACAACAACCACAATAAAACAGAGATATGCGGAAGCGATTTAAAAGATAATCAAATAAAACCATAAACGCCTACGAGGCTAACATAATATCAATTAAACATGTGAAATTCGAAATACAATAAAATAACAACACGTAGTGCCATCCATGGCTCAACTAGTCTATCCTGTACAATCCTAGATATCGTCAACTATCCCACATCAGGGGCACATAAGTACGTAAAGTAAATAAATACAATAAACAAGACTCGACGGTTGTTGGGACCACTGTCAAGATAAACCAGAAAGACTGAGCCTATCTAGACCTGCTGATGCCGACTGACAAGATAGGTGACGTCGCCACCTGTCTACCTGAAGCAAGAACCAAAATAGCAGGGGTGAGTATAAATGATACTCAATAAGGGGGTTTTGATCACAGTTCGTCGTTTATCTTTTTAAAAACTAAAAGTGGTGAGTGTTGCCCGTTTTGAGAAAGAATACAAATAGCGAAATATAAGTTGTAAAATGACACAAAGCAACACTCGGGTTCGGCTTATTTGAAAGCACAAAAGGTTGACGAACCGGATCTTTTAAAACATTTGCACGTAATATTAAGCCGATAAAATGAAAGGATATTAGTTGAGTCACGACGTCGTTATAAGTTCGAAAAGCACGATATAAATAAGTTGGAATCGATAAATAAACACGGCTCGTAATTCAACTAATTAATTGAATAATAAAGGAGGCTTACAGTGGCAAGCACGAGTCACACTTCCGGGTTTTATATATATATATATAGGGAAATACATATAAAAAAATGAAGAGAATCGGAATGTGCTTCGACTTGTAACGAAAGCCGTAAAATAATTAGACAAGCAACAAATGCAATAAATCATGCAAATAATGTGTCCCGGCGAGAACGGGCCCTCTCCTTATAACTCCCAATTGAAAAATCATGTAAGCATATAGTCAAGTACTCCACCACCAACAATACAATACAGGATTTAAGGAGACGCTGTTAGCACCACCATCAGAATTTAAGGAGACGCGATTAGCACCACCGTATAAGAATTTAAGGAGATGCGATTAGCACCACCGTTCGCATCGACTTAGGCTAGCCAACCTCCTAGCCGACCCAAGTCAACACGCTAGAAGTATACATCAGGATTTGCCCTAGACGCACTGTCGCAGCCCCGGGCGCGGAGAGGAGAACCCTCACGACGGCACCCGTTGGACGCGCGGGTATAAGCTTCACCACCACTGAGCACAACCCTAAAGTTTGGCTTGAAACCACTTGCCAAAAGGTGATGCACCACATGGTAGTTGTCCTTGGAAGATCACTTATAAACCCTTCACATTACTTATGTTTTTCCTATGTGGGACAATGCCCACATGGTACATATTTCTCAAGTTTGGGGTGTTACATTCACCCCTCCTTGAGAGCGTAATGTCCTCATTACGCCGTGACATAGGATCGTGGCTTCCCGCCAGTGGAGAAGCTGCCCACAACACGCCGAGCGGAGCCCCTTTAGCGGTGACTCACGACTCATGTCATGTGTGGAACATGCATTCCCATAGCTGACGGTTGGCTCTGATACCATTTGTCGCAGCCCCGGGCGCGGAGAGGAGAACCCTCACGACGGCACCCATTGGACGCGCGGGTATAAGCTTCACCACCACTGAGCACAACCCTAAAGTTTGGCTTGAAACCACTTGCCAAAAGGTGATGCACCACATGGTAGTTGTCCTTGGAAGATCACTTATAAACCCTTCACATTACTTATGTTTTTCCTATGTGGGACAATGCCCACATGGTACATATTTCTCAAGTTTGGGGTGTTACACGCACGTCCCCAGGCTCACCTCCTGTATACTCCGGGCCCAAGTTATTAAACAATCTATGGCTCGCTTTTGAAATCAATGATAGTTTGGGTCGCCAAATGGGCCGTTCAAAAATATGATGGAAGCAGTTAAGTATGAATGGCCAAAGGGGCTTTTGAGACAAGTTGATGTAACGATCTAGGAAATACTCATAAGCGCCGTACGCTTCGGGAGCATGCTGAAGGATGTCCTTAACGACATTACTTATAAGTGCCTCAGAGATCAAATAGTTACTTTTAAAACAAATAAGTTACTTTTCTCTAGTTGAAAGCATTTCAAATCATTTGGTTTTGCTATCAAAATGTTTGACTAAGCAGATAGAGAAATAAGAAAGGCAATACAACAAGTAATAAGAAAGCGGGATAGTGGTTTATTTCGCAAACCTAAGTAACTATGTTCTTACTCCAGTTGAAAACAATTTAAAACCCTTACCTGGCTTGACACGACAGTATGAAAGCAGGCGGTAGTCAGGTTTCTCCCTCGTTGGTCCCACCTGTAATACACAGGGCCTAGAGGAGGAAAACGAGACCGACAATACTAAAAGCAGGACACAAGACAACAGATGACGCACGGCAATTCATATAAACTCCACTCATGCTACAGGTGCAATATGGAAAGTCAGATAATTAAACATGTAAGGATATATAAATTATGGAACAATATTTAAAGGGATATTTAAAACAATTATAATGATGGAAGAACATTAATAGTAAATATGGAAAGCATGCTAAAATGTAGTTAGGGCACGTAGACATGCTTAAAATAATACAAGGACGTTCTCTCGCGAATACGGGATCAAACGGATAAGGAACGGGAAAGGTGGGATAAAATCCATAAACAAGTAAGGCGTCAATTGACGATCAAATAGGGTCGGATAATTGTAAATTATGAAGAATATCAAATCCCGAGGCTCGAGGAAGCTATAGGTGAAATCGGATTGATATTCGGAGGTCGTATGTGAAAAGTCAACATTTAAATGAGTGGGGTTGACCCAATTCCCGAAGTGCAAGAAAGGAAAAGACTGGAAAATGCACTAAGTATGTTGCACCGGCTAACGCACGGGCTTGGCAAGCCGGTGCAAGCACAAATAGAGGTGCACGGCCTCACGCACGGTTTTGAGCACGTTGCCAAGACCGTGCAAGTGCAAACGGGCCTGTGCACGGGCCTGTGCACGGGCTTAAGCCCGTGCAGGTTGAAAAGGGAAGCGCACGGGCTCCTGCATGGTCTTGATCAAGACCGTGCGTTCGCCCGTGTGGATCTACTAAGCAGCAGACTCAGCAGATCGCCAAACCTCACACGCGAAACCAACATTTAAATTCATACATCTCCTAATTTACACCATAAATCGTCCTAATTTTCACATATAATCATATATATCATATAAGCTACACATAGGCACAAGAATCACGTAAAATGGTCAAGTAAATCTTCCTAAACACGGAAATCCTAAAACTATAAAATTCTATATAAAACTCACGAAAATCGCAACGAAGAGGGAATGAAATGAAATGGGGTAAAAGGATTACCGGTAGAGAATGTAGTGAGGATCGTTTGGGTTTTCACGGCTCATCGATCGGGCGAGAAACGGGCTCGGTAGGGCATCGGGAAGTTTCCCTCCTTTCTTCTCCTTCTCTTCTCCTTCATTTCTTCTTTTTCCTTCTTTGTATGTAATGAGAGAATGAGAGAGATAGGTAGATATTTAGGAAAATATCTCGGGGAGGTAAAATGGTCATTTAGGCTTTTAAGGGCATTTAGGTAATTTAAGTAATTGAGGGCATTTAAAAGATAGGTTAAATCAATATTTCCATAAGATTAATTAATCCAATTGGGTAGATCGAGAAATTAGGCAAGAAAGAATTCGCGTAATACTTAATAATATAATTAAAATATTCGGGTCGTTACAATACTCCCCTCTTCAAGAGAATCTGTCCTCAGATTCTCCTCCGGACTTCGGGGTTAGTTAAGAGGAGTATAATCTATAAAAATTCTGATAACGCAAATTAAAAACGAACATTTAAGAGCAATTAAAATACATTATAAAACATCATTCACAACAAAAATAGAATCCAAAGTCATGCGAAAAACGGGATTACAAAAACCCTAAACAAAGCTAACGACGAAGAAGAAAATAAAGGTAAATAGCTCGTGGCTCATCCAAGACACACATTCTCGTCCATAATGACCAAGAATCAGAAAATCCCAATGTAAGGTCCATCATCACTTTCATTATCTATTTCGTTATTCCGACTGATTCTTGCACTCTTCGTATCCTCAATGACAATTGTCACATCCTCCTCCTGTTTCTTGATTAGAGTTCCTCGTACAGGAAGTAACGCCATCATCATTTCTCCCATTGTACTCCTCGTCCTTCTCACAACCTGTTTCTTCAAGATCACACTCTTTCTTATTCTTTCTACAAAGTGTTTTCTCATCTTCAATGGTATTAGATGATTTCTCCTCTCCGCCTTCCATTAAACCATCATTTTCATCATTTCTTCACTCGACTTCATACGAAACATCAGGATCGTCATTATCAGAAGCCGATGTCGGCTCGTCTCCCATATAATCATCATCGTCAGATAACACATTATCCTCTTCACTAGTTGATTCATCTTCAGACATACCTTCAGAAGTATACTCCTTCAGACTCGATTTGTCAACGTCGGTGCTATCCAGAACCGCATAACGTACTCCCAACAGAATCGATCCTAGTCGGCCAAGAACTCCTTGTCCTTAGCACTTTCTAATAGCGTATAACGAATTTATCGAATTCCACGCTATCCACACAGAGGTCACATAAATCTTAGCATCTAATCATTCAATCAGTGCAAGTGTGAATTTTGAAAGCAGTTAAAGCACGTAAGTTACAAAAAACACTTAACACATATTTAAAGCAGTTACCATTCGAAACAGAATATTATGAGTGAATGCAATGATAATGCAATGTACCTCTGCGAGTCGGTATCAGGGTCGAGATCCCCTTTTTCTTCCCCGAGGGTTGCTTGAGTCAGGGCAGTCTTGAATTCGATGCTTGCTACTCCCACATCTGAGGCAACGCCCCAGTTTCCTCCTACACTTTGCAGTCTTGTGATTCGTCTTTCCACAGTGCTCACAGGGAATGGGGTCCTCGTTCACTTCTGGTCTGGTAGGTTCCGGCATATCGTAGTATGGTTCCCATGTCTGAAAAGTGCTCGGTCCGGCTGGTCTCTTCTTGCTATCTTGTTGAAAGAGGATCCTTTCTTGTGAGGGATACCTCATCTCATCTCTTGAAGATCGGACTCCACTCTCATAGCCCGGTTAACTGCATCATGATAAACACGAATGTCCAATCCTACTAATCTTTCCAAGATCTCCGGTTAAAGTCCCTTGATGAATTTCCGCGCTCTCCTTCGATCGTCAGATGCAATGTGAGGAGCATAGACGATGAGGCAGCTGAAAAGTGCCTCGTATTGTGCAACAGGGAGAGCTCCTTGGGTGAGGGACATGAACTCTCTTTCTCGGCTGTCATGTACCACTTGCGGCACGTACATCTCTCGGAAGTCAGATAGGAACCGTGACCAAGTGTACGGAATTCCCTCAGCGATCCATCTCTGTTCTATGTAGCGCCACCAATCCTCAGCTGGTCCTCTCATGAGAAAGATTGCATACTCGACCCTCTCGGGGTCACCGCAGCGTATTACTCGAAAGATTCGCTCCAAATCGGCTATCCAAGCCTCGGCCTTAAAATCATCTGGTTCACCCGCGAAGCAGGGTGGGTTGTAGTGCAGAAATGTGTCGAGGGATTAGCCCTCGGCTTGTCTCGCAGCTACATGTTGTTGTTGTCGTTGTCTCTCTTGATGTACTTGTTCAGCAATCTGCCTCATAGCTGTCACTAAGTCTCTTGCAATCGAATTCGGAGATAAGGGAGCTATAGGGGGTCTTCGATGAGACATTACGTACCTGCGCTCAATAAACTAGGAAAAGATGCATGCTCGATTAATGGAATGATCACATAAGGCATATAAAATTCAAACAGAGCATACATTTACGATTCGAATAGCGTGTAATCAATTAAAGTATGAAATAAATCACATAACAAGCAAAACTCGATCCTATAGCCGTACGACCTAGACACGACAAGACCCAAGCAGAACACGACAAGACGACAAGACAAGACAGACGCTACCTCGAGTTCCACATCAACTTGCATTCAATCCCAACTCAGTACTACAATTGTAAGAGATCAAACGGTTGGTTGGCCATTCCAAAAGAAGATCAATCACAATTTCAATACTAAGGAGTTCTCAAGCACCGGTGACTGGAAACTCTAAGTCTCATTGACACGAAACGGGCAGACACAAGAGACAAGACATGACGCGATTACAAAGCTTCGGTTCCTTTTGGGAACCTAGGCACTGATACCACTGACTGTAGCGCCCCCTGAAGAAGGACCGCCACATCCGCACCGAAATGGACTCCCGAGCTTCAGCGAGGAGCCTCAACTCAAAAATCCACTCCGGCGAACGGCACTCAAACAATAACCCTCGGCAACAGCGACAACCATCCCAACAACAACCACAATAAAACAGAGATATGCGGAAGCGATTTAAAAGATAATCAAATAAAACCATAAACGCCTACGAGGCTAACATAATATCAATTAAACATGTGAAATTCGAAATACAATAAAATAACAACACGTAGTGCCATCCATGGCTCAACTAGTCTATCCTGTACAATCCTAGATATCGTCAACTATCCCATATCAGGGGCACATAAGTACGTAAAGTAAATAAATACAATAAACAAGACTCGACGGTTGTTGGGACCACTGTCAAGATAAACCAGAAAGACTGAGCCTATCTAGACCTGCTGATGCCGACTGACAAGATAGGTGACGTCGCCACCTGTCTACCTGAAGCAAGAACCAAAATAGCAGGGGTGAGTATAAATGATACTCAATAAGGGGGTTTTGATCACAGTTCGTCGTTTATCTTTTTAAAAACTAAAAGTGGTGAGTGTTGCCCGTTTTGAGAAAGAATACAAATAGCGAAATATAAGTTGTAAAATGACACAAAGCAACACTCGGGTTCGGCTTATTTGAAAGCACAAAAGGTTGACGAACCGGATCTTTTAAAACATTTGCACGTAATATTAAGCCGATAAAATGAAAGGATATTAGTTGAGTCACGACGTCGTTATAAGTTCGAAAAGCACGATATAAATAAGTTGGAATCGATAAATAAACATGGCTCGTAATTCAACTAATTAATTGAATAATAAAGGAGGCTTACGGTGGCAAGCACGAGTCACACTTCCGGGTTTTATATATTGTAGCGGGCGCCCCAAACGGGTAACGCACGCCCTGCACCGAGCCCCGATCCGGAGCCGAAATGGGATCCGACCCGAACCGAAACCCGGCGAACGGCAAGCATTTACTCAATTACTAGGCGGGGTTTCAAAAATAATGAAAAGACAGAGACGCGGAAGCAATATAACGAAATATTTAAAACATAAATAATTACACAAGTAGTAAAGCCCACCAAGGCTAATGAAATTCCATAATTAAATAACAAACGGGTTCGATACAATATCCCGAATACAAACTAATTAAATCCTAATATCATACAACATAAATCATAGCCATACTAAAAGAGAGTTATACATGAACAAAAGAATATAACTCTAAGACGCGACGACGACGACGAAGATCCCGCCTAGTATCCTGAAACCAATATAGGGTGAGACAGAGAGGGTTAGTCAAACGACTAAGTGAGGAGGGAATAATAATGTATATAATAAAACGGGAAATAAATCACCAATTTTTAAACTTAAAAGAAATCAACATAAAAGAAAGGTTTTCGTAATCGCGTGGTGATTTAACATAAAACATAACTTATCATATGACTCGGCGAGTCGAGCCCTGAACTCCAATATCCAAAACATAAAACCAGAAACCACCCTTATTCCTCCAATGTAGCCGGAATGCAAACCCGAACTACTCTTAACTAACGGGAATAACTCAGGTACTCAAAGGGCTGCCACTCCGGCCTCACCCCGAGCTCCCAAATGGAGGAAACCATAGGATTTACGCCGTAGACCCGACGTCTACCGACTTCGTCCTATCGCTCTTACTCCGGGCCCAAACGATCATGCATACAGTTCATAACTCGCTTTTCAAACATTTCGGGTTGGCCAAAAGACCGTTCGAGACATGACATATGCGAGGCCGAAGGCCAAAGTTCGCCTTAGAAAACAAAAGGTTTTACATGTCTCTTTCGTAAACATTTCGAAGTCTATATGTAGTACTTTTCATATCAAATCATTTTCGATAAATCGAATAAACATAATAATCATAAATATTTATTAGATATATATATAAACGATGTGAAAACAAAACATAAACGTGGCTTATATCGGGAGAGGCTTATTTATATATATATACGTAGTAATACTGGAATCAGAAAAGGAAAGCCTCACCAGGATGCTATGCCAAATAAGAGCAAAAGCTAGAACCGGCGCTACTCCACGGGAGTATCGTCTGCAAAAGTACCAGGACACAACCAAATAAGACTAAAGACGACGCACGGCTTATACGAGAATATTAAAACACATAGGAGCACGTTATACAATTAAATCAATCACTTAAGTTCAAATTCTCAAACGAAAATAGAGTAATTCATGCATTTAAAAATACAAATCAAGTCCAAATGCAACGAAACTTTACGGACATGCTTAAGATATCATAAAGGAGTATGCATTCGAATTTCGGAAAAATCGGACTTCACATGCAAAAGTTAGAAAATTTAACGAAAACTTAAAACACACTATTCATATACCCGAACATGTTGTAAATTCATAAATCATGTAATTCATATCTATTTCATATATATCGAATACACGAGCGAAGAAAGAATTCAGAAAAGACGGGCCGGAGCGGGACCCGTAGGCCAAATTGTGCCCTGACTAACAGAAGGTCAGGGCACTGTTCGACCAGGCCACACGGCCTTGTGCACGGCCGTGTGCCGAGGCCGTGCACAATCAAACAACGCGCACGGCCTCATGCACACGGCCTCAAGGCCGTGTGCACAGCCCGTGCACCATCCCCAAACACGCACGGCCGTGCAAGAGGCCGTGTACTCCCACACGGGCTTGACACACCCCGTGTGCATGGCCCGTGTGCGTAAAAATTGAGCAGAACATGCAGAACATCAAACCCAATACGCGAAAATCAATCCTAACTCAACATTAAATCGATTAATCATGTAAATCAATCCCTAATTTTCACATATAATCATCTATAACATGTAATGTACATATAGAAACGATAAACACGAAAATCCATCCACAATTTCTATAAAAATCATATAAAACCTAAATAATACAACTATTCACAAAAATGAGAAAAATGAAGTATAGAAGACATTAAACGAGAGAATCGTTAGAAGCTTACTCGTAGAAGAGATCGCGAGGAATTCGTAGGCGTAAACGATTCGAAAATCCGTCGGGAAACGAAGTCGGAACGATCGTTGAAATCTTCTTCCTTCTCTTTCTCTTTTTCTTCTCTTTTCTTTCCTTTCTTCTTCCTTGTTGGTTTGAACGAGAGTGAGGTGAGAGAGAGAATTAGTCAAATTAGTTGACTAGGGTTTAAAAGTCGAAGGGGTATTTTAGTAATTTCGCAAAATAAGTTTAAAACTCACGTTGTCCAAATAATACGTAATTACAGTCAAAATTCATATAATTAAACGCACATTGACAATTAGTGATTTAAATATCAAAATTCACTCATTTACGAAATTATCCTAAAATCTTAGAATAAATATTAAATAAATAATAATTTGCATAATTACTCGATTAAAATATACCGAATTGAAAAATCGGATTTTTGGGTCGTTACATATATATATATATATATAGGGAAATACATATAAAAAAATGAAGAGAATCGGAATGTGCTTCGACTTGTAACGGAAGCCGTAAAATAATTAGACAAGCAACAAATGCAATAAATCATGCAAATAATGTGTCCCGGCGAGAACGGGCCCTCTCCTTATAACTCCCAATTGAAAAATCATGTAAGCATATAGTCAAGTACTCCACCACCAACAATACTATACAGGATTTAAGGAGACGCTGTTAGCACCACCATCAGAATTTAAGGAGACGCGATTAGCACCACCGTATCAGAATTTAAGGAGACGCGATTAGCACCACCGTTCGCATCGACTTAGGCTAGCCAACCTCCTAGCCGACCCAAGTCAACACGCTAGAAGTATACATCGGGATTCGCCCTAGACGCACGTCCCCAGGCTCACCTCCTGTATACTCCGGGCCTAAGTTATTAAACAATCTATGGCTCGCTTTTGAAATCAATGATAGTTTGGGTGGCCAAATGGGCCGTTCGAAAATATGATGCAAGCAGTTAAGTATGAATGGCCAAAGGGGCTTTTGAGACAAGTTGATGTAACGATCTAGGAAATACTCATAAGCGTCGTACGCTTCGGGAGCATGCTGAAGGATGTCCCTAACGACATTACTTATAAGTGCCTCAGAGATCAAATAGTTACTTTTAAAACAAATAAGTTACTTGTCTCTAGTTGAAAGCATTTCAAATCATTTGGTTTTGCTATCAAAATGTTTGACTAAGCAGATAGAATAAAGGCAATACAACAAGTAATAAGAAAGCAGGATAGTGGTTTATTTCGCAAACCTAAGTAACTATGTTCTTACTCCAGTTGAAAACAATTTAAAACCCTTACCTGGCTCGACACGACAGTATGAAAGCAGGCGGTAGTCAGGTTTCTCCCTCGTTGGTCCCACCTATAATACACAGGGCCTAGAGGATGAAAACGAGACCGACAATACTAAAAGCAAGACACAAGACAACAGATGACGCACGGCAATTCATAGAAACTCCACTCATGCTACAGGTGCAATATGGAAAGTCAGATAATTAAACATGTAAGGATATATAAATTATGGAACAATATTTAAAGGGATATTTAAAATACTTAATAATATAATTAAAATATTCGGGTCGTTACAATACTCCCCTCTTCAAGAGAATCTGTCCTCAGATTCTCCTCCGGACTTCGGGGTTAGTTAAGAGGAGTATAATCTATAAAAATTCTGATAACGCGAATTAAAAACGAACATTTAAGAGCAATTAAAATACATTATAAAACATCATTCACAACAAAAATAGAATCCAAAGTCATGCGAAAAACGGGATTACAAAAACCCTAAACAAAGCTAACGACGAAGAAGAAAATAAAGGTAAATAGCTCGTGGCTCATCCAAGACACACATTCTCGTCCATAACGACCAAGAATCAGAAAATCCCAATGTAAGGTCCATCATCACTGTCATTATCTATTTCGTTCTTCCGACTGATTCTTGCACTCTTCGTATCCTCAATGACAATTGTCACATCCTCCTCCTGTTTCTTGATTAGAGTTCCTCTTACAGGAAGTAACGCCATCATCATTTCTCCCATTGTACTCCTCGTCCTTCTCACAACCTGTTTCTTCAAGATCACACTCTTTCTTATTCTTTCTACAAAGTGTTTTCTCATCTTCAATGGTATTGGATGATTTCTCCTCTCCGCCTTCCATTAAACCATCATTTTCATCATTTCTTCGCTCGACTCATACGAAACATCAGGATCGTCATTATCAGAAGCCGATGTCGGCTCGTCTCCCATATAATCATCATCGTCAGATAACACATTATCCTCTTCACTAGTTGATTCATCTTCAGACATACCTTCAGAAGTATACTCCTTCCGACTCGATTTGTCAACGTCGGTGCTATCCAGAACCGCATAACGTACTCCCAACAGAATCGATCCTAGTCGGCCAAGAACTCCTTGTCCTTAGCATTTTCTAATAGCGTATAACGAATTTATCGAATTCCACGCTATCCACACAGAGGTCACATAAATCTTAGCATCTAATCATTCAGTCAGTGCAAGTGTGAATTTTGAAAGCAGTTAAAGCATGTAAGTTACAAAAAACACTTAACACATATTTAAAGCAATTACCATTCAAAACAGAATATTATGAGTGAATGCAATGATAATGCAATGTACCTCTGCGAGTCAGTATCAGGGTCGAGATCCCCTTTTTCTTCCCCGAGGGTTGCTTGAGTCAGGGCAGTCTTGAATTCGATGCTTGCTACTCCCACATCTGAGGCAACGCCCCAGTTTCCTCCTACACTTTGCAGTCTTGTGATTCATCTTTCCACAGTGCTCACAGGGAATGGGGTCCTCGTTCACTTCTGGTCTGGTAGGTTCCGGCATATCGTAGTATGGTTCCCATGTCTGAAAAGTGCTAGGTCCGGCTGGATCTCTTCTTGCTATCTTGTTGAAAGAGGATCCTTTCTTGATCAAGACCGTGCGTTCGCCCGTGTGGATCTACTAAGCAGCAGACTCAGCAGATCGCGAAACCTCACATGCGAAACCAACATTTAAATTCATACATCTCCTAATTTACACCATAAATCATCCTAATTTTCACATATAATCATATATATCATATAAGCTACACATAGGCACAAGAATCACGTAAAATGGTCAAGTAAATCTTCCTAAACACAGAAATCCTAAAACTATAAAATTCTATATAAAACTCATGAAAATCGCAACGAAGAGGGAATGAAATGAAATGGGGTAAAAGGATTACTGGTAGAGAATGTAGTGAGGATCGTTTGGGTTTTCACGGCTCATCGATCGGGCGAGAAACGGGCTCGGTAGGGGGTCGGGAAGTTTCCCTCCTTTCTTCTCCTTCTCTTCTCCTTCATTTCTTCTTTTTCCTTCTTTGTATGTAATGAGAGAATGAGAGAGATAGGTAGATATTTAGGACAATATCTCGGGGGGGTAAAATGGTCATTTAGGCTTTTAAGGGCATTTAGGTAATTTAAGTAATTGAGGGCATTTAAAAGATAGGTTAAATCAATCTTTCCATAAGATTAATTAATCCAATTGGATAGATCGAGAAATTAGGCAAGAAAGAATTCGCGTAATACTTAATAATATAATTAAAATATTCGGGTCGTTACAATACTCCCCTCTTCAAGAGAATCTGTCCTCAGATTCTCCTCCGGACTTCGGGGTTAGTTAAGAGGAGTATAATCTATAAAAATTCTGATAACGCGAATTAAAAACGAACATTTAAGAGCAATTAAAATACATTATAAAACATCATTCACAACAAAAATAGAATCCAAAGTCATGCGAAAAACGGGATTACAAAAACCCTAAACAAAGCTAACGACAAAGAAGAAAATAAAGGTAAATAGCTCGTGGCTCATCCAAGACACACATTCTCGTCCATAACGACCAAGAATCAGAAAATCCCAATGTAAGGTCCATCATCACTGTCATTATCTATTTCGTTCTTCCGACTGATTGGGGGTGTGTGTGCAAGAGTGTGCAAGTGTGTTCAAGGGTGCGCATAAGGGGGTGCAAGTGAGGCCAGGAGGGTGCAAGGTGTACTCAAGAGGTTGTGGGGTTCGAATGATATTAAAGAGAATTTGAGGAGTGAAAAAGGTAATTATGAGAGGTTAAGAATTTGAGAATAAAAATAAAATTAGCTAACAAAGCTAATCTTTTCATTTAAAATACAACGAGGTGTCGAATAATTATTCCGAAAGTATATTCTGAAATTTTGGGTCGTTACAAACTCGGTGATCTACACAGAAGCTGAATTTTTGCGTACGACCTCAGATTTGAAATCCGACTTCTGTAACGACCCGAAAATCCGATTTATAATCCGGTATGTTTGAATCGAGTTATTTCGCAAATTATTATTTTAATTTGATATTTATTCTAAGATATTAGGATAATTTCGTAAATGAGTGAATTTTGATATTTAAATCACTAATTGTCAATGTGCGTTTAATTATATGAATTTTGACTGTAATTACGTATTATTTGGACAACGTGAGTTTTCAAACTTATTTTACAAAATTACGAATTTACCACTTCGATTTTAAAACCTAGTCAATGATTGACTAAGTCTCTCTCTCTCACCTCACCCTCGTTCAAAAATCAACAAGGAAGAAAAAGAAAAGAAAAGAGAAGGAAAAAGATAAGAGAAGGAAGAGATTTCAATCGATCGTCCCGACTTTGTTTCCCGACGGATTTTCGAATCGTTTACGCCTACGAATTCCTCGTGATCTTTTCTACGAGTAAGCTTCTAACGATTCTCTCGTTTAATGTCTTCTATACTTCGTTTTTCTCATTTTTGTGAATAGTAGGTATTATTAGGTTTTATGTGATTTTTATAGAATTGGTGGATGGAATTTTGTGTTTATCGTTTCTATATGTAGATTATATGTTGTAGATGATTATATGTGAAAATCAGGGATTAATTCGCATGTCTAATTAGCTAAATGTTGAATTAGGATTGATTTTCGCGTATTGGGTTTGATGTTCTGCATGTTCTGCTCAATTTTTACGCACACAGGCCATGCACACGGGGTGTGGCAAGCCCGTGTGCGTGTACACGGCCTCGGCACACGGCCGTGCACAAGGCCGTGTGGCCTGGTCGAACAGTGCCCTAACCTTTTGTAAGTCAGGGCCCATTTTACACTTCGGGTCCCTTCGAGAATCGTCTTTTCCGAATTCTTTCTTCGCTCGTGTATTCGATATATATGAAATAGATGTGAATTGCATGATTTACGAATTTATAACAAGTTCGAGTCTGTGAATAGTGCGTTTTAAGTTTTCGTTAAATTTTCTAACTTTTGCATGTGAAGTCCGATTTTCCCGAAATTCAAATGCATACTCCTTTATGATAATTTAAGCATGTCCGTAAAGTTTCGTTGCATTTGGATTTGATTTGCATTTTTAAATGCATGAATTACTCTGTTTTCGTTTGAGAATTTGAACTTACGTGCTTTGTTTGATTGTGTAACGTGCTTCTATGTGTTTTAATATTTTCGTATAAGCCGTCCGTCGTCGTTAGTCTTATTTGGTTGTGTCCTGGTATTTTTGCAGACGATACTCTCGTGGAGTAGCGCCGGTTCTTGCTTTTTGCTCTTATTTTGCATAGCCAGGTGGGGCTTTCCTTTTCTGATTCCAGTATTACTATGTATGTATATAAATAAGCCTCTCTCCCGATATAAGCCACGTTTATGTATTGTTTTCACACCGTTTATATATATATACTTAATAGATATTTATGATTATTACGTTTATGTGATTTATCGAAAATGATTTGATATGAAAAAGTACTACGTATAGTCTTTGAAATGTTTACGAAAGAGACATGTAAAACCTTTTGTTTTCTAAGGCGAACTGTGGCCTTCGGCCTCGCATATGACATGTCTCGAACGGTCTTTTGGCCAACCCGAAATGATTTGAAAAGCGAGTTATGATATGTATGCATGTTTGTTTGGGCCCGGAGTAAGAGCGATAGGACGAAGTCGGTAGACGTCGGGTCTACGGCGTAAATCCTATGGTTTCCTCCATTTGGGAGCTCGGGGTGAGGCCGGAGTGGCAGCCCTTTGAGTACCTGAGTTACCGTATGATATGTTATGAATAGTTCGGGTTTGCAGTCCGACTATATTGGAGGAATAAGGGAGGTTTCCGGTTTTATGTTTTGGAAATTGGAGTTCAGGGCTCGACTCGCCGAGTCATATGATAAGTTATGTTTTATGCTAAATCACCACCCGATTACGAAAACCTTTCTTTTATGTTGATTTCTTTTAAGTTTAAAATTGGTGATTTACTTCCGTTTTATTATATACATTATTATTCCCTCCTCACTTAGTCGTTTGACTAACCCCCTCTGTTTTACCCCTGTATTGGTTTCAGGATACTAGGCGGGATTCGTCGTCGTCGTCGTAGAGTTGTATTTATTTTGCTCATGTATATCTCTTTTCCCCGTTTGGATATTATTTAAGTTTCATGATTTTAGGAAATTATTTATTTTAGGCTGTATTCGGGATATTGTATCGAACCCGTTTATGAATTATGTAATTGAATTTCGTTAGCCTTGGTGGGCTTTAATACTTGTGCAAATATTTATGTTTTAATGTTCGGTTTATTTTTGCTTCCGCGTCTCTGTCGTTTTATTTTTTTGATTTTGAAACCCCGCCTAGTGATTGAGTAAATGTGTGCCGTTCGCCGGGTTTTGGTTCGGGCCGGATCCCATGTCGGCTCCGGGTCGGGGCTCGGTGCGGGGCGTGCGTTACCCGTTTGGGGCGCCCGCTACAGTTGGTATCAGAGCTTCTTTGGTCCAATGGCCTAAGCTCTGAATCGTCGTGTTTTGTTTGTTTTGTCGGTCATTGTGTGCCGGTGTAACTTAGGGAATTGCACTCAGCAGTGTTCAAGAACGCTTAGTGTTTGAATTGTCACGGATCTTTGTTGGATGATCAACAACAAAAGATCTTTTACAATCGAAACACTGGGATAGGCTTGGATATAGGTGGATGTGAAACTCAAGGTTGTACTTGCCATGCCTGGTTGTCTGTCGTGTCCGGTTGTGTCTAGGTCGTACGGCTTAGGACTTCTGTGGAATTGTGCAAATGTGTTAAGTGCTTATGTGAACTCTATTTGAACATTACTTGCCTAGGTGTTTACAGCTTTGCATGCTCACTTACCTGTCATGCATAACTGCTAATGGCTTTACAGGATGCCTCCACGTAGTTGTCGTTGTAGACAGCCCTTATCATCTCTGTTGACACCTCAGACCGATACACCGATCCCAGCCAAAATTGCGGAAATGTTAAGACAGTTCATCGCTCATGCCCCTAAAGGAAATGCTGAGCAGGAAGCATGGGCTCAATTTCTCAGATTCGAACCGCCACAATTTGAAGGTGCCCTGGATGACACTATTGCCGAGGCATGGATATCAGCACTAGAAAAGATTTATAGGATTATGGAATATCCGGACCCTCTAAGAGTCGAATTTTCTATATATCTGATGATTGGAGCTGCACAGGATTGGTGGAAACAGATTGAGCAAAGATGGAAACGCAAGCATGTAGTCCCGACTTGGGATCAATTCTTGACAGAGTTCCGGACTGATTACATTCTGAGGATTGTTCGTCAGCAACACGAAAGTAAATTTCAGGCCCCCGTTCAGCCTAATCCTCCCCAACCTCAGGGATATCCACGACCAGTATATGGATTTTGTAAGGGCCCGCATGTAGAGGCTAAATGTTGGAGGAAGAATGGACTGTGCTTTGGATGCGGTAGCCCCGATCACAGAGTGAATGTATGCCCGAAGAAGAGACCGGTACCGCGGGGAACAGCTCAGCCTCTGACCTACGCTAGTATTGACGCCTTGGAAGGCGATACTGAGGATGCACATCCTGCGAGTTCTACTAGGCCACTTACACATTCAGGACCCTCTTCCGGAAAGAAGACCTTCTCGGTATCTTCATCGAAGCAGAGTGTACCTCCTCAACCGCAGGGAGCACCAGTATGTGGCTTTTGCCAAAGAGATCATCAAGAGTCCGAATGTCGAAAGAAGAAGGGACGTTGCTTCTCATGTGGATGTCCGTTTCATCTCCGTACAAATTGCACGAGGAAGAGAATGTCGAAACGAGTCAACAAGACGATGCTTGATTTCGTATGAACGATCCAGGTATATTGCATTGTCATGACATTCATCCTAAATTTATTTAATTCCATATTATGTGGTTTTATTTTAAAAATTATGTGCATTAGATGTAGACTATTATATATGTGATTTCAGTGTTATATACTCGTGTTTGAATTTTGTGAAGTTTGTGTGTTTTAAAACACATGAACTGCCCCTGCATGCCTTGCACGGTCTCGCCACACGCCGTGACGAGACCCTGTGCACCTTTTTTACACGGCCTTGTCGTACCCGGTGTGAGAGACCGTGCGCATGAATACACATGGGCTCGTCACACGCCGTGACGAGAGCCCGTGCGTGTTTTTCCTCACGGGGTCGTCACATGCCGTGACGATACCCCATGCGTGTTTTCCACACGGCCTCGTGACATGCCATGACGAGAGGCCGTGCGCATTTCTTCCAGGTTTTAAAATGGTCAGTAGCTTCTCATTTTCGCGCAACCCTCACTTTTTCTCCTTTTTCATGCGAAAATATCCCCCTTGTTTTTCCCCAATTTTCATACCAACTTTGAGCTCGATTAATTTTCGATCTAGCCGACGGATTTTCGTGAGATTTTGAAGGTGTGTTGTATGCAGCAAGTTCTTGGTATTGTTGAAATTTGGGCTCGATCCGTTATACCGATCTCACACAATCTTCGCCCGAAGTAGCGCACACCAAGTGTTCGGTAAAAGTCTCAAGTGAAAAAATTACAACTTATCTCCTTCAACCCACATCAATTTAAACTCTACTATGGAAGGTGATCGTGAAACCCTTAGCGGACGTCGGGCAAGGGAATTACCTGACATAGCGGCACCGGAAGGTTACCAAGTGAATTTGGGTAATGAAGACGATCAAGATGTCTTCAACCGGTTAATGGAACGACCGGTTAGAGCTACGCAATTTCTCGACATGGAAGCTATGTACCAATTGGGCCTTGGCGAAGGGATCTCTCATTACATCGACAACATAGGGTGGGCTAATTTTTGGAGTATCCACAGGCCATCCTACCGCCGGCTCACTTGCAAATTTTTAAGCTCTCTCAAGGGCGCCGCATTTCCGGACGACATCGAGATGCCGATCGGAATCCACTTCCGAGCGTTCAACCGAGACTATACGCTTTCATATCGGCAGTTGTCCGAGTATTTTCAGTTGGATGTTACGGCACCTAGAAGACGTGCCGACGGATGGAATCAAGCCGAGGCTTGGAGACGTATCTCTACCTCCACCGAAATATTTAACTCAGGCGTATCCAAAGCCACAACGCTCATCACCACTTAATTGAGAATTTTGCATAGATCCGTTTCGCGATCGGTTCTAGCTAGAGGAGATAGTCCGGGTGTGGTGAACACCGAAGATTGTCTAATACTCGATCATATGGTGCGAGGGGTCAGGTTCAACCCCATCTCTTACATGATGGACCATATGATGTATATCTCCACTCGGTCGAGAGGAGAGATTCGAGTTGGCTCCTACATCACCGCCATTCTGGAGTGTGCCCAAGTGGAAGGGCTCGATACCCAGGTTCCCGTTGGAGGTTCGACCTCGATTAGCTATGGCACTCTAGCCCAAATGGCGATCTGCACGAAGGGTCCAAGACGGAACGACCCGTATGTTCTAGTAGATGGACTACCCTTATGGGAAGCTGACCAAGAGGATGCTCCCGAAGAAGGACCCTCAGACCCAGAGGTCCGCGAGCAGGCTCAGCACATCTACTCACAGCTGTTGAGACAGGATTCTTCTATACCCGAGTCCTCACATGGCAGAAGAAGCACTCAGAACCAGGAGTCGATAGACCTGCAACAATTTTATTCGGAGTTCACTGACTACCGACGTGTGACTGATGAGAGATTTTCCCAGCAGGAGAGGTAGATCAATGAGGGCTTTGCAGCTCAGCGTGATCACATTGATAGTCAGTACATAGCCTTACAGGCAGAGCTTCAGAGGTCTATCTTAGAGATGCAGAGGTCACTATCAGAGCAGCTGGATCAGTATTTCCGTCGTGGTCCCGACGAGCCTTGAGCTATCTATTTTATTTTCTTCTTTCCGTTAGCTTTGTTTAGGATTTGATGTAATTTTGTATTTTGTATGACTCTGAATTTTATTTGGAATATTAAGTGTTTTAAGTGGTTATTATGAATGACGTATTATTATGTGATTTAATTGCATTTGAATGTTCGATTTAATTCGAGTTATTAGAATTTATGTTATGCTCCTCTTAACTAACTCCGAGACCGGAAGAGAATCTGAGGACAGATTCTTCTGAAGAGGGGAGTATTGTAACGACCCGAAAATCCGATTTATAATCCGGTATGTTTGAATCGAGTTATTTCGCAAATTATTATTTTAATTTGATATTTATTCTAAGATATTAGGATAATTTCATAAATGAGTGAATTTTGATATTTAAATCACTAATTGTCAATGTGCGTTTAATTATATGAATTTTGACTGTAATTACGTATTATTTGGACAACGTGAGTTTTCAAACTTATTTTACAAAATTACGAATTTACCCCTTCGATTTTAAAACCTAGTCAATGATTGACTAAGTCTCTCTCTCTCACCTCACCCTCGTTCAAAAATCAACAAGGAAGAAAAAGAAAAGAAAAGAGAAGGAAAAAGAGAAAGAGAAGGAAGAGATTTCAATCGATCGTCCCGACTTCGTTTCCCGACGGATTTTCGAATCGTTTACGCCTACGAATTCCTCGCGATCTTTTCTACGAGTAAGCTTCTAAGATTCTCTCATTTAATGTCTTCTATACTTCGTTTTTCTCATTTTTGTGAATAGTAGGTATTATTAGGCTTTATGTGATTTTTATAGAATTGGTGGATGGAATTTTGTGTTTATCGTTTCTATATGTAGATTATATGTTGTAGATGATTATATGTGAAAATCAGGGATAAATTCGCATGTTTAATTAGTTAAATGTTGAATTAGGATTGATTTTCGCGTATTGGGTTTGATGTTCTGCATGTTCTGCTCAATTTTTACGCACACGAGCCATGCACACGGGGTGTGGCAAGCCCGTGTGGGTGTACACGGCCTCTTGCATGGCCGTGCAAGAGACCGTGCGTGTTTGGGATGGTGCACGGGCTGTGCACACGGCCTTGAGGCCGTGTGCATGAGGCCGTGCGTGTTCGTCCGATTGTGCACGGCCTCGGCCACGGCCGTGCACAAGGCCGTGTGGCCTGGTCGAACAGTGCCCTGACCTTCTGTAAGTCAGGGCCCATTTTACACTTCGGGTCCCTCCGAGAATCGTCTTTTCCGAATTCTTTCTTCGCTCGTGTATTCGATATATATGAAATAGATGTGAATTGCATGATTTACGAATTTATAACATGTTCGGGTCTATGAATAGTGCGTTTTATGTTTTCGTTAAATTTTTTAACTTTTGCATGTGAAGTCCGATTTTCCCGAAATTCAAATGCATACTCCTTTATGATAATTTAAGCATGTCCGTAAAGTTTTGTTGCATTTGGATTTGATTTGCATTTTTAAATGCATGAATTACTCTGTTTTCGTTTGAGAATTTGAACTTACGTGCTTTGTTTGATTGTGTAACGTGCTTCTATGTGTTTTAATATTTTCGTATAAGCCGTGCGTCGTCGTTAGTCTTATTTGGTTGTGTCCTGGTATTTTTGCAGACGATACTCTCGTGGAGTAGCGCCGGTTCTTGCTTTTTGCTCTTATTTTGCATAGCCAGGTGGGGCTTTCCTTTTCTGATTCCAGTATTACTATGTATGTATATAAATAAGCCTCTCTCCCGATATAAGCCACGTTTATGTTTTGTTTTCACACCGTTTATATATATATACTTAATAGATATTTATGATTCTTACGTTTATGTGATTTATCGAAAATGATTTGATATGAAAAAGTACTACGTATAGTCTTTGAAATGTTTACGAAAGAGACATGTAAAACCTTTTGTTTTCTAAGGCGAACTGTGGCCTTCGGCCTCGCATATGACATGTCTCGAACGGTCTTTTGGCCAACCTGAAATGATTTGAAAAGCGAGTTATGATATGTATGCATGTTTGTTTGGGCCCGGAGTAAGAGCGATAGGACGAAGTCGGTAGACGTCGGGTCTACGGCGTAAATCCTATGGTTTCCTCCATTTGGGAGCTCGGGGTGAGGCCGGAGTGGCAGCCCTTTGAGTACCTGAGTTACCGTATGATATGTTATGAATAGTTCGGGTTTGCAGTCCGACTATATTGGAGGAATAAGGGAGGTTTCCGGTTTTATGTTTTGGAAATTGGAGTTCAGGGCTCGACTCGCCGAGTCATATGATAAGTTATGTTTTATGCTAAATCACCACCCGATTACGAAAACCTTTCTTTTATGTTGATTTCTTTTAAGTTTAAAATTGGTGATTTACTTCCGTTTTATTATATACATTATTATTCCCTCCTCACTTAGTCGTTTGACTAACCCCCTCTGTTTTACCCCTGTATTGGTTTCAGGATACTAGGCGGGATTCGTCGTCGTCGTCGTAGAGTTGTATTTATTTTGCTCATGTATATCTCTTTTCCCCGTTTGGATATTATTTAAGTTTCATGATTTTAGGAAATTATTTATTTTAGGCTGTATTCGGGATATTGTATCGAACCCGTTTATGAATTATGTAATTGAATTTCGTTAGCCTTGGTGGGCTTTAATACTTGTGCAAATATTTATGTTTTAATGTTTGGTTTATTTTTGCTTCCGCGTCTCTGTCGTTTTATTTCGTTGATTTTGAAACCCCGCCTAGTGATTGAGTAAATGCGTGCCGTTCGCCGGGTTTCGGTTCGGGCCGGATCCCATGTCGGCTCCGGGTCGGGGCTCGGTGCGGGGCGTGCGTTACCCGTTTGGGGCGCCCGCTACAACTTCACTTATAGCTTCGTGCGGTTCTAAAACTTAATATTTTATAAAGTTTAGGATTTTCCGACTTCGTTCGGCCTGTGAATAGTGCAATTCTAGCTTAGGGTTTTTAGCCTATTGTGATACCCCGGAAATTCGAGTTCTGAACCGAGAACCCGAACCGATTTTCTTACACGATTTATGATTTATTTTATTAATTATTATGTGATTTATATAATATTTTCGTAAATGAATGAATTTCGATGTTTAAACCACGACGTGTCAATGTGCGTTTAATATCATGAGTTTAACTGTAATATTGTTTTATTTGGAAAACTTGTATTTTGGGTAAGTTTTACAAATTATAAGAATGCCCCTTCATTTCTAGTCAAACATTTTGACTTAACCCATCTCTCTCGCTCATCTCACACTTCACGCTAGAAAGAAAAAAAGAAAGGAAGAGAGAAAGAAGAGAGAAAGAAGAAGAGGAAAAGAAGAGGAAAGCTTCAATCGATCGTGCCGGACTCGTTTCTCAACGGATTTTCGAACCGTTAACACCTACGTGAGCCTCTCGATCTCCTCTACTGGTAACTCTCTAATGCCAATCCGTTTTTATGCACTCTATATCTCATTTTTCTGAATTTTCTCCAAAATGTGCAAATATTGTGTATGTGTCGATTTTGGATGATTTTGTGGATGGAATTTCGTGCTTCTTGATTCCATAGGTAGATGATGAGTAGGAGAACATTATATATGATAATTAGCATGAGTGATTGACATTTGGATGCTGAAATGTTGGATTTTGGTTTGAAATCGCGAAGGGTTTGCTGTCTGCGAATTTTCTGCTGTTTCGCAATCGTCACGGGCTATGCAAACGGGGTGTCGCAACCCCGTGTGCGCATGCACGGGCTTCTCTCACGGCCTGTTGAGAGGCCGTGCATGTGTGTCTCACATGGCCTCTGGTCACGACCTCTACCCCGTGACTAGACCCCGTGTGGAACCATTTTTGCCCCAAAACCCCCTGTAATCTATAGTGCTACTTTGCACTATAGGTACCACCGAGAATCGCCTTTTCCGAATTCTTTCATTGCTCATATATTCTATAACTATGAAATGGATGAGAATTGAATGATTTATGAATTTATTGCATGTTCGGAATTGTGAATAGTGCATTCGATGTTTTCGACAAATTTTCCAACTTTTGCATATGAAGTCCGTTTATTCCGAAACATGAATGTATGCTTCCTTATCATGTAATAAGAATGTTTAGGAACTTTCATTGTATTTTAACATGATTTTCATATCTAAATTTGAGAATTACTTAATTTATTGAGAATTTGAACTTAAGTGATATATGTGGTTGTTTAAAAGTGCTTTTACGTGTTTCTATGCTTTCGTTGAGTCGTGCGTCATTGTATGTCTTACGTGGTTGTCTCGTTTTTCAGTTGTAGGTTCCACTCACGTGGATTAGGTTGTTCGCTTCCGTTTTGGGCTTTCTTTTGGTTGTCGCCAGGTGAGGTTTCCTTTGTTAATGTTATACGATAATACGTACGTAGTACCAACCCTAATACCGAATAAGCCTCGCATGCAAAATTTATATTTTCATCCCGTATTACTATATTTAGTAAATACTTTATGCTTACTACTTTTATGAAGTTTAAGAACAATGAATTTGATATCAAAAGAGTACTATGTATATGATTTCGAAAGGTTTTCAAGAAGAGACAAGCGAACTATGTTTCGATTTAAATGTAATTTTGGGTTTGGAAACCTTTCTCGTTGAGTGAAGTCGTTAGGGTGGATTTCCCCCCCTAACGATGGAATACACGGTTGTGTTTCCTGTCGTTACACTGCCTTTCTCGAACGGCCCTTTTGGCCCCCTAAATGTCTTAATTCCTATTCTAATAGGAAAATGATAGTTATGAAAATGCGAGATATGATATGTGTGTCCGTTTTGTCATTGTGTGCCCCGAAGTATGGTGATCGGATGAAGCCGGATAGACAACGGGTCTACGGTGGAATTCAGTGGCTTGCTCCATGTTTACCGGGAGCACGGGGTGAGGCCGGACTGGCAACCTTTGAGCTCCTGTGGCTGTTGACTTCGTGTCAACTGAGACATAGGTTGTTATGCCTATACACGGTGCAGCTTGGATTTAGCGGTCCCTCTGCAATATGGGAGGAATAAGGATGGTTATGTTTTCAGGTACGTTATGATATGATATGAAGAGTTGAGGGCTCGACTCGCCCAGCAATATGAAATGTTATGTTATGATAAATCACCAAATGTTTATGAAAACTCTTCTTTTACGTTTGTTTTCTTTTAAGTTAAAATGGTGATATTCTATGTACGCTATTATGTATGTACTCCCCTTTCCCCCTCACTTAGTCTTTTTACTAACCCTCTCTGCTTGAACCCTTATTTGTTTCAGGTGGTTACTAGGTGCGCATCGTCGGTCTTGTATTGCGGGGTTATATTCTTTTGTGCGTTATTCATTCCTAGATTATTTTAGGTACTTATGATCATATTATTTGTATCCTGTGGATTATGAATTTGTGTTCGGGATTATTTAATGTTGAACCCATTAAGATTTGATTAAGTTTCTGTAAGTGAATTCCGCTAGCCTTGGAGGGCTTTAACTATTTGCGCAATTGGTTTACTGCTTTATCTGTCCTTAAGTAGAACTAGGTTTTGTTGTTGTTGCTTCCTCTTCCGCATTGTTGTCGTCGGTTGTTTTTAGAAAAAGCCCCGCCTAGTGATTGAGTAAATGAGTTTGTCGTTCGCTGGGTTTCGATTTGGGGCCGGATTTCTATTTCAGCTTCGGATCGAGACTCGGTGCGGGGCGTGCGTTACCCGCTTGGGGCGCCCGCTACAGTTGGTATCAGAGCTCTTTGGGTCCAATGGCCTAAGCTCTGAATCGTCATGTTTTGTTTGCTTTGTCAATTGTTGTGTGCCGATGTAACTTAGGGAATTGCACTCACTAGTGTTCAAGAATGCTTAGTGTTTGAATTTTGACGGATCTCGGTTGGATGATCAACAACAATAGATCCTTTACAATTAAAACACTGGGATAGACTTGGACATAGGTGGATGTGAAACTCAAGCTTGCACTTGTCGTGCATGGTTGTCTGTCGTGTCCGGTTGTGTCTAGGT
Organism: Verbena officinalis; assembly: GCA_958496215.1. NCBI lineage: Eukaryota > Viridiplantae > Streptophyta > Magnoliopsida > Lamiales > Verbenaceae > Verbena > Verbena officinalis. Next base: position 32,763,266 of record OY292385.1, on the reverse strand, counting down.
CGTACGGCTTAAGACTTCTGTGGAATTTGCGCAAATGTGCTATGTGATTATGTGAACTTTATCTGAACTTTACTTGCCTATTTCTTTACGGATTTTCATACTCACTTACCTGTCATGCGTATTTGCTATTGGCCTTACAGGATATCTTCTCGTCATCATGCACGTAAACCGCTCCCATCACCTCCGATGGCACCTCAAGCCGATACATGGACTCCGGCCGAAATTGCGGAAACCTTAAGACAGTTCATTGCTCATGCCCCTCAGGGAAATGCTGAGCATGAAGCATGGGTCCGATTTCTCAGAGTCGAACCACCACAGTTTGAAGGTGCCCCGGATGACACTATTGCCGAGGCATGGATATCAGCTCTGGAAAAGATTTATAGGATCATGGAATATCCGGACTGTCAAAGAGTCAAGTATGCGATCTATCTGATGATTGGAGCCGCACAGGATTGGTGGAAACAGATTGAGCAAAGATGGAAACGTGAGCATGTAGCCCCGACTTGGGATCAGTTCTTGACCGAGTTCTGGGCTAAGTACATTTCGTTGGTTGTTTGTCAGCAACGCGAGAGGGAGTTTCTGGCTCTCAAGAAGAACACATCTTCAGTTGATCAGTATGAGGCACACTTCTCCTGCCTTGTTACGCATTGCCCGTATATGGTAGCTAACGAGCAGAGGAAGACTCTCCAGTTTGTAGAGGGATTGACTTACGAGATCAGAAAGGCTGTGATGCAGTGGAAATGACTTTGCATATTGAGTCTGAACTCGACCTAATGGGACTCAGTGCTGTTCTTGCCACTACCACCGTTCAGTAACTTCCAGCGAGTTCCAAGAGGCCATCTACACCTTCAGGGCCCTCTTCCGGGAAGAAGACCTCCCAAGTGTCTTCATCGAAGAAGAATGCACCTCCCTAACCACAGGGAACCCTACGACCAGTATGTAGCTTTTGCCAAAGAGACCATCAAGAGTCAGAATGCCGAAAGAAAGCTGGACATTACTTCTCATGTGGAAGCCCCTTCCATCTCTCCGCAAATTACACGAGGAAGAAAAGATCGAGACAGTCGAGGAGAACTTAGATCCGAATGCTTCGGTGCAAGGTACAAAATATTAATTGTTATTCCATACATGCATTTTATAATTCGAGTGGTTTACACTCACTTGTTGCACTTCTCATTCCTGTACTTGTGCATGTGCTTGTTTGATTCTTTGCGTGTTTCTCTTTCTATTTTTCATTGCCGGATTGGAGGACATTTGCAATTCGTGCGCGTGCCACCGTTTATCATCGAGGGAACCGTTGCCCAGCAGATTTGACCAAGTTGCCAGCAAAGGATTATTTTGGACTTGACTAAGTCGGAGATTTTTGAATGGACGAGGCTTATACACCACGTTAGTGGAGGCCGAGAAGCTTATCCGAAAGGGAGAAACTATTGCCTTATCCCCTACCGTCTCAACCGCCTGAAGGTCCGAGTGAAGTTTAGAAAATCAAGTTGATCATAGAGTTCACAGACGTATTCCCCAAGAATCTGAGAGCTCTTATGAGTACATTGGAATAGAGGGTCTGTGATAGATCCAGTTCTAGAACTCGAACCGTGATCGAAGTCGCCAAACCGAATAGATTCTGCCGTTCTGACATAATCGAATAATCGATTTGATGAACTTCTTTCCCTTGAACGCGCCCAATCAAGTACCTTGATCTGGGGTACTCCAACACTGCTTATAGAGAAGAAGTCAGTACCCTTCCTATGCGTATTGTTCACCGAGAATTGCACAGAATATTAACAAAGATAAGTATCCTCTACCATCGTTGAAGAATTGTCCGATATGCTTGGAGATCGAGGATTTTGTCTGAATGGCCTTTGATTAGGGTATCATCAACTCTGTGTTCGAGCTAAATATGTTCTGAAGACAACCTTCAGTGCCTGATGTGAAGGTCTTGAATTCGTAAGTCCGCCTGTAGAACTGACAAGTACTTTGGGACTTGATGGACCTCCATCCATATCACAGTGAGTCAGTCGTTGCCTTCTAAGGAGTCACCTTGATGTTCTCGAGATTCGAGGAAGAATGCAGAGCACCTCCGTATGGTGCTCTAGACCTCAAGAGGGCACCCGCTAGTTGCCCAACCTAGCAAATGTGAAATATGGATCGACTGAGTGACCTTTTATGTCAATTCAAATCCAGAACAAGCACCGATGTAGAATCTTTGGAGACTTGAACAGTACAGGTATAGAAACAAACCAATACTTCAAATGGAACTTCTCTAAGCTCGCAACCCTATTACTTGAGTCGACAAGGAAGAAACTGGGTTCGAATGGACAATCTCTGTAAGACCTGTTCTTAGGAGCCGAAAAGAGATTAACTACAACTCCAATATTAACCCTGCTCAAGGGATTATGAAGAAATCGTCGTGAGTAAGAATGCATCACGCGAAAGATTGAACTAGTGGATGGTACGAATGAAGAAACCATAGCTTATGCTTCGAAAAGCTAAAGTCAACCAAAAGTTATCCCCCCCCCCCCCCCTCCCCTTTTGACATTGAACTAGCTGTTGTAGTAAAGGATTGGCAGAATCGCCGTCACCATCCTATAGAATCAGTTGACATCTCCACAGATTATGAGAGTTTCAACACGTGTTTACTCAGAAGGAGTTGAACCAACCCCAACGTCGTCGATGGAAAATGTTTGAGGGCTACGATTGCAAGAATCAGTGTTCCTTAGGAAAAGCGAATATCGTAGTTGGCACTTTGAACCAAATCACGAGCGTGTCACAAGTTGAGGCCAAACCGAATTGGACTTGAACCGTTTTGAATAATTTCATTCATAGCCTTACGACCCAGTCAGAATTGGGTTGAAGAATCTAAAATGCCAAGATTGCAAATGTAACGACCCAGAAATCCGAGAATTACTGAGTAATTTTTACGCGTTAATTATCTTTCTTAATCTCTAAATTCTCGTTATATGTGAATTATTATATATTATGTCGTATATGACCAATGTGATAATATTGTTTGCGTACTTAAATTACGTGTCTATATTGCGTTTGTTTAATATTTAATCGTTATATTTGATCGACGCGTGTTTAATTGGATTTTCTAAAATTACTAAAATAACCCTTCGTATTTTTCGATATTTCGAAGATATTTGATAAAAGTATCAAAATTCATTTCATAAAACTATTATTTCAAATTGAGAGAGAGAGAGAGAGAAGAATAAAAGAAATTTTTCTCCCGAAGCCCAAATCGATCGTGCCGAGCTCGAATCTCCGTGGAATTTCGCGCCAATCATTTTTAAACGATCCTTTCTTCGATACCTTTCTATAGGTACCAATTTCCCCAATTTCTTTTACGGATTTTCGAGGTTTTGAGATTATTTGATTATTTCGGGATTTTTAGGATATATGCTTAGATCGAGCCCGTTTCTTGATCAATTCATGATTTTATTGGATGTAAATGTGAATTAGTTGATGATTAATGATTGTTATAATTTGTGAGTGTTAATTTGCGTTATAAATATGTCTTTTGATGATTTTTGGCTCGAAAATTTGAATTCCCGTAAGTTTCTGCTGGGTTCAGTTGAACCACACGGGCTAACGCACGGTCTTGCGCAAGACCGTGCAGGAGCCCGTGTGCAGCTCATTTCTCTTGGCCCGTGCACCAAGCCAGTGTGTTTGGCCGTGTGTGCGTGCACGATCTTGACACCGTGTTCAAGACCGTGCACCAGGCCGTGTCAAACACTTAGAGAATTTTTCCAGCTTTTTCAAATTTTGCTCTTGGCAATTGAGTCCTCAAGTCAATATTTTCGGTTGACTTTTTGCATACGGACTCCAAAAATTACACCGTTTTCACCTATAGAACCCTTTTAAATTTTAGATTTATATTTTGGAGTGTTTATTTAATTTCGCCCTCGTTCGGGCTGTGAATAGTGTAATTCTAATTATTTATATTTTTGACAACTTGTCGGAATTGCGTGAAACTTACATGATAGCTTCTTTACATATTATAATTGGCATATGCATGATTGGAAACATGTTTGGTTAGCCGTTCGTCCAACAATTGCTTATTTGCGCTTTTAGTGTTGTTGTCGTTATTGATTTGTCTAGGTCTTGTCTTATATCCAGATCAGTCGAGCGTTGGAGATCAGTGAGTCTAGCAGCTAGGATTTCTCTTTTTGATTTCAGGTGAAGATTTAAACTTTTAACTGGGCTTGAACATATATATATACAATTGCGAACCCCCTGATCCCTTATTAATGTATTATATATTTCGAGTTTATATTTTTATGTTTTATCCTCAAATCATTTAATATCAAAATTATACATTATTAAACCAAATTGATTTGTTTTCAAAAGGGCAAGAAAACTATTTATTTTACGTGACGGTTTGACTTAGGATTTAATCCTTTGTCGTCACCCTTGCTCAGAGTGTCGTTTGGCATTCAAATGTGTTTTTAAAGCGAGCAAATACATGATTATTTTCAAGATGGGCCCGGGAAGGTATCCGAAGGTTACATCTGGGGACGGGCGTCCAGGGTGTAATCTGAGGTGCTTCTCCCAAAAATAAGCGTTAATCGTGGCCCGTCAGGAGATGATAGCCACGGTTGGGAGCGATGGTGGGTGTTACATTTTCCTAAAATTCACTATGGTTGAGCTTCGGGTTGCTCCTTAGCTTGACACCGGCGATGGAGAATTTTTACATGAACCGTGGAGAAATAAGGAGGAACAGGCCCATTCTCGCTGGGATCGTATTTATTGCTTTATAGTGTTATTGACTTTAATTTTTTTAATTGAATATCCAAGTCAAAGCATATTCTGGTTCCTTCATTATCGCATATGTATTTTCTATAAAAATCCGGAAGCATGACTCGACTTGTTCTCACATCTTCACTGAGTATTTTGACTCACCCTCTTTTAATTGGTTCTTGCCTCAGGTTTGAGAGAGACCGACATGTCTTACGTGTCGGATGGGCAACAGTGCATAGATAGGCTTTTTGGTTTTGCCGAGTCTCGTTGGTTGTCTTTTATTCTCTCGTTCATTATTCTTTTCAACCTGGATTGTAGATAATATTATATTGATCCCCGTAACTTTTTATTTAAATTATGTTGCCCTTGAATGGGCTGTTGTTGATAATGGTTAATGAATTGGCCCCGGAGTGGCATTTTTTTTTGTTAATATGAATTTAAATGCTTCCGCTATATATTCTCTGATTTATTTAAATGTTTTAATTTTGCGGATTCACTGTTGCCAAGTGTCGGGATTGACCCGTTAGCTTGCATGGGTTCTCGGGTTGAGGCACTGTATTCGGCTTGGGAGACCGTGCAGGTTCGGGGGCTGTAGAGCGGGGCGCTACAGCAAAAGAATGGATCCCGAGTCAGACAATTCGAGCGAAGAATAATCCAGAGTTTCAGCTTTGCGTTGGTAACCCCAATACTTCCCAATATAAGCCTCGGACCCATGTTTCGAAGAGTCCAAAGAAAGAGACTTACTCGATTAAGACAAGAGATACTTGACTTGTCAGCAGATCAAAGCCGAGCATCAAAGATTAAGGGGTTAGCTACGACTACTACTTATCCCTATGTGGGATTGGGAATGAATTTATCATGGACTTCGTGTCCGTACTACTGAAGGTCTAAGATGGTAATTACCGTTACACATTTATCTGGGATTTCTCCAAGGTGTTGTCGATCGAATTCAGCCCTTTCGACAATAAATGGAGATAGCTCAAGTTCTACTAAAATGCTACTTAAAAGAACCCCGAACAAGCTTGAAGTTGTGCAATCCGCGAGATACCTCCTATAAGTTCCTTCAAGGATCAGACAATCGAAGAAGCTCCGTGAGAGATCCGAATGAAGACGCGTAAGTTTCACCCATAACTCTAATCAGTAGAATCTGGGGACCAGACTCTTATAAGGAGGGGTGATTCTAACGACCCGGAAATTCGAGCTATGAACCGAGAACCCGAACCGATTTTCTTACACGATTTATGATTTATTTTATTAATTATTATGTGATTTATATAATATTTTCGTAAATGAATGAATTTTGGTGTTTAAACCACGACGTGTCAATTTGCGTTTAATTTCATGAGTTTACCTGTAATATTATTTTATTTGGAAAACTTGTATTTTGAGTAAGTTTTACAAATTACGAGAATGCCCCTTCATTTCTAGTCAAACATTTTGACTTAACCCATCTCTCTCCCTCATCTCACACTTCACGCTAGAAAGGAAAAAAGAAAGGAAGAGAGAAAGAAGAGAGAAAGAAGAAGAGGAAAAGAAGAGAAAAGCTTCAATCGATCGTGCCGGACTCGTTTCTCGACGGATTTTCGAACCGTTAACACCAACGCGACCCTCTCGATCTCCTCTACTGGTAACTATCTAATGCCAATCCATTTTTATGCACTCTATATCTTGTTTTTCTGAATTTTCTCCAAAATGTGCAAATATTGTGTATGTGTCGATTTTGGATGATTTTGTGGATGGAATTTCGTGCTTCTTGATTCTATAGGTAGATGATGAGTAGGAAAACATTATATGTCATAATTAGCATGAGTAATTAACATTTGGATGTTGAAATGCTGGATTTTGGTTTGAAATCGCAAAGAGTTTGCTGTCAGCGAATTTTCTGCTGTTTCGCAATCGTCACGGGCTATGCACATGGGTGTCGCAACCCCGTGTGTGCATGCACGGGCTTCTCTCACAGCCTGTTGAGAGGCCGTTCCTGTGTGTCTCACACAGCCTCTGGTCACGGCCTCTACCCCGTGACTAGACCCCGTGTGGAACAATTTCTGCCCCAAAAACCCCCTGTAATCTACAGTGCTACTTTGCACTGTAGGTACCAACGAGACTCGCCTTTTCCGAATTCTTTCTTTGATCATATATTATATAACTATGAAATGGATGAGAATTGAATGAGTTATAAATTTGTTGCATGTTCGTGATTGTGAATAGTGCATTCTATATTTTCGGCAAATTTTCCAACTTTTGCATATGAAGTCCGTTTCTTCCGAAACTTGAATGTATGCTTCCTTATTATGTAATAAGCATGTTTAGGAACTTCTGTTACATTTGAACATGATTTGCATATCTAAATTCGAGAATTGCTTCATTTATTGATAATTTGAACTTAAATGATATATGTGGTTATTTAAACGTGCTTTTACGTGTTTCTATGCTTTCGTTGAGCCGTGCGTCATTGTATGTCTTACGTGGTTGTGTCGTTTGTCAGTTGCAGGTTCCACTCACATGGATTAGGTTGTTTGCTTCCGTTTTGGGCTTTTTTTGGTTGTCGCTAGGTGAGGTTTCCTTTGTTAATGTTATACGATAATACGTACGTAGTACCAACCCGAATACCGAATAAGCCTCGCATGAGAAATTTATATTTTCATCCCGTATTACTATATTTAGTAAATACTTTATGCTTACTACTCCTATGAAGTTTAAGAACAATGAATTTGATATCAAAAGAGTACTATGTATATGATTTCTAAAGGTTTTCAAAAAGAGACAAGCGAACTATGTTTCGATTTAAATGTAATTTTGGGTTTGGAAACCTTTCTCGTCGAGCGAAGTCGTTAGGGCGGATTTCCCCCCCTGACGATGGAATACCCGGTTGTGTTTCCTATCGTTACATCGCCTGTCTCGAACAGCCCCTTTGGCCCCCTAAATGTCTTGATTCATATTCTAATAGGAAAAGGATAGTTATGAAAATGCGAGATATGAAGCTGTCTATCCGGATTCATCCGATCACCATATTCTGGGGCCCACAATGACAAAACAGACACACATATCATAACTCGCATTTTCATAACTATCATTTTCCTATTAGAATAGGAATCAAGACATTTAGGGGGCCAAAGGGGCCGTTCGAGACAGGTGGTGTAACGACACGAAACACAATCGGGTATTCCATCGTCAGGGGGGAATCCGCCCTAACGACTTCACTCAACGAGAAGGTTTCCAACCCAAAATTACATTTAAATCGAAACATAGTTCGCTTGTCTCTTTTTGAAAACCTTTCGAAATCATATACATAATACTCTTTTGATATCAAATTCATTGTTCTTAAACTTCATAAAAGTAGTACGCATAAAGTATTTACTAAATATAGTAATACGGGATCAAAATATAAATTTCGCATGCGAGGCTTATTCGGTATTAGGGTTGGCACTACATACATATTATCGTATAAAATTAACAAAGGAAACCTCACCTGGCAACAACCAAAAGAAAGCCAGAAAGAGAAAGCGGACACCCTAATCCACGAGTGTGGAACCTGTAACTGACAAATGACATAACCACGTAAGACATACGATGACGCATGACTCATACGAAAGCATTAAAACACATAGAAACACATTAAACATTCATATCACTTAGGTTCACATTCCAACAAAATATAGAAATTCAATAAGCGAATCAAGTTAGAATGCGATAAAAGCTCATAAATATGCATAAAAGGCAATAAGGGAGCATGCATTCAAGTTTCGGAAGAAACGGACAACATTTGAAAAATATCCAAAAATACCTAAACAAAAAAAAAGAGGAACGGGGCCCGAACGAAGTCAGAAAGTCTAAATTTCATAAAATATGTGTTTCATGATTTATAGGAGCTATGGGTGAAATCGGATCTCAAATCGGAGGTCAAATGAAGAAAGTCAACTTTTATTTATGGCCAATTGACCAAAATAACTTGAGTAATTAAGGAAAGAGGGCTGAAAATTGGCTAAGGTATACGCACTGCCTTGCGCACGGTCTTGAGGACGTTCTTAAGACGGTGCAGGGCTGCGCATCGGCCTGCGCACTGGCCTGCGCACCGGCTTGCGCACAAGGCTACGCACCGGCCTGCATACTGGCTTGCGCACCGGCTTGCGCACACCGTGCACAAGCCCGTGCGGTTTGAAAAGTTTCAACAGAAAACGCGATTTAACAGCAAAACCCTCGAAAATCAACCAAAAATTCAACATTTAACCAACCAATCATGCAAATCTTAAGCTAATACTCACATATTATGTTCTCCTAATCATTCTCGACATTTAGGCACAAGAAACACACAAAATGATCCACTAAATCATACAAACCCATCAAAATTTCATCAATGAAAACCTAAGCTCAAAACTGAAAAACAAATTGAAGCATAGAGTGGACGAAATCAAATGGAGTTAAAATATTACCAGAAGAATAAGTCGAGAGGATCGCGTAGGACTTAACGGTATCTTAATCCGACGAGAAACGATGTCGGTAGAGCAATCCAAAGCTTTCTTCCTCTTCTTTCTCCTTTTTCTCTTTATTTCTTCCTTCTCTTTTCTTTTGTTGCGTGAAGTGTGAAATAAGGGAGAGAGAGATAGGTTAAGTCAAAATGTTTGACTCGGCTTAGAAACAAAAGGGCATTTTCGTAGTTTATAAAAATTACTCAAAAATACAAGTTTTCCAATTAAAACATAATTACAGTCAAAGTTCACAAAATTAAATGCACATTGACATGTCGGGGTTTAAAAACAAAAATTCAGTCATTTACAAAAATGTTATATAACTTACATAATAATAATAAAATAAATTATAAATCGCGTAAGAAAATCGATTCGGGTTCTGGTTCATAACTCGAATTTTCGGGGCGTTACAATCACCACTCCTTATGAGAATCTGGTCCCCAGATTCTACTGATTAGAGTTAAACAACTCTGGGTGAAACTTACGCGTCTTCATTTGGATCTCTCACAAAGCTTCTTCGATTGTCCGATCTGTGAAGGAACTAATAGGAGGTATCTCGCGGATTGCACAACTTCAAGCTTGTTCGGGGTTCTTGTAAGTAGCATTTCAGTAGAACTTGAGCTATCTCCATTTATTATTGAAATGCCTGAATTCGATCGACAGCACCTTGGAGAAATCCCAGATAAATGTGTAACGGTAATTACCATCTTAGACCTTCAGTAGTCCGGACACGAAGTCCATGGTGAATTCATTCCCAATCCCACATAGGGATAAGTAGTAGTCGTAGCTAACCCCTCAATCTTTGATGCTCGGCTTTGATCTGCTGACAAGTCAAGTATCTGTTGACTTAATCGAGTAAGTCTCTTTCTTTCGACTCTTCGAAACATGGGTCCGAGGCTTATACTGGGAAGTTTTAGGGTTACCAACACAGAGCTGAAACTCTGGATTATTTTTTGCTCGAACTGTCTGAGTCGGGATCCATTCTTCTGCAATCTTGGCATTTCAGATTCTTCAACCCAATTCTGACTGGGTTGCAAAGCTATGAATGAAATTACTCAAAACGGTGCAAGTCCAATTCGGTTTAGCCTCAACTTGTGATACGCTCGTGATTTTGTTCAAAGTGCCAACTACGATTGTCACGACCCGCAATCTCTATGTTCAAGATTAGCGCATTTATTGGAATTCGGACCGTTTATGGTCCCGACATCTTTCACACTTGCACGTTTTCCAACTCTTGCATTTAAAGATTTTTATAAATCATCGATTTGGTATTTAAAATCCAAGGCATTAATTAGAAATTGATTTGCATCATTTTGTCACTAACTAGGGTCAACTGGGTAAATTACATTTTTGGCTCGTTTAACTGAATTTAGTAATTTAACGGTGTACATTGGACAAGGGTTCAATGTTTTAATAATGCATATTTTATTGAGGTTCCAAATACTTTCATGAAATTCTAAATATTATTCATTAAGTCATATTTTAAAGAAAATTGCATTTTAGCCTAATATTATTTACACTTTAGCCCAACCCAGAATTGACTTTTTGTAAACTCATGAATTTTAAGAAAACGAACCTTGATTCTTACTAAGCATTTAATTTCGGTCATTTTGACACTAAGTATGCTTAATTCCGACACTTTACACAATTTGCACATTTCTCGAGGATAGGGTATATTATGTGATTATTGGAAGTCTTGGGGCCAAAATGAAAAATGGGAGAACACACACACAGCACGCGACGCGAGATCCATTTCTCCAAATTGGGGATTTTGTAATTCTTCACCAATTGAAGCAAGTGATATATGGAAATCGATCATCTCGAAGAGAGGAACACATTAGTACCATTATTTCGAGCATTTGGACGACGGTGGAGGCGCTATGGCAGCGAGAAGGTGGCACAACATTGAGCTTCTCTTTGGAGGCTTTTCCGGCCATGGTGAGGCCTGGGCTTGGTCGGAAATGAAAGCTCTCGTCGAGGAGAGTCTTTTGGCGGTGGTCTGCAGACCTGGTTTGGCCGGACGATGGCGAATCGACGAAGAGAAGGCACGGAAGTTTTGGGCATTTTCTGGTGGCATGCCGCACCGTCTTAATGGTGCACCACTATGGCTGAAATGGCCTTGAAGAGACGAAGTGAATGGCGGTGGTCTCAGGCTCCAACTCGACAGGACGACAGAGCACCGGCGGCGTGTGGGCGACGCGTGGCTGAGGTAGTGTCGGAGCTACCTCCGGCTATCATTTTCAATGGGTTTTACATGGGTTTCAACCTTCTAGACATGGGTAAGCCGATTTCGAAGTCAATTTCGTAATTCGTTGAGCGGATTTTCGATAATTTCAATTCTTGGATTCTAGGGTTTTGGAGCTTCGGAGTGGAATTAAATTATGATGGATGATCCGATTGAGAAACGGTTTTGGGGGAAGTGACGGGCTCATCAAGAGGAACATTTTGGTATAAGGGTTCGACCATCGGAGGTAGTCCGGCGGCGGTCCCGGATGGCAGGCGGTTTCCGGCATTTTTGGCACTGTTCCGGTGATGTTCTGGCAGGAATCCGGTGATGGTGTCTTTGGACAGATCGTTCCCCTCGACGCAGTGGTTCTAATGGCACTGGTATTACTTGAATCTGACTTTTCGTTTGTCTTTTATCATATTTTTCGTATTATTGTGTTAATTTGGTAGCTTTTTGATATAACTTTTATCTTTTAGCTTTTGAGCATGAATTAATTGTACTCTAGCTTGTTTTAATTGTTGAATATTATTGTTGTATGATTCTGTAGTCGAACGGATGGGTTTCGGTTCGATTAGGCTAGAGATAGGATCGATCTTAGCTTGTTAGCTTTTGAGCTTTTGGGAAAAGCTATAAGTTGCGAAGTTGTATTCAATTTGTTCATTTAATGAAATATACTTGTTGGTGTTGAATTACAATCTTACCCTGCTAAGCTTATATGTTTAGATGTTTGGTAATTAATTTAGTGTTTCTCGTTTATTTAATTATTGCATGCTTTTGGATATAAATTGACCATATTGCCCCTACTTTCTTTCTCATGTTTAAATGTTGAATGAGTGTCCTTAAGCATGTTTGTATTTTGATAGCCGAGCGTCAGTGTCTATTTTCTTGTTCGTGTCAGTCATTCATCCTCTAGACCCCGTGTTTTCAGGTAGGATCTCTGAGGGAGAATCATATCTGTTGCTTGCTTGCTTTTCTCGTTTATCGAGCTACAGGTAAGGGTTTAAAATGCTTTCAACTGGGGCAAGGACATAGTTACTTAGGTTTGCGAAATAACTTACTCTCCCGCTTTTCTTATTGCTTGTTGTTCTGCCTTTACTGTTTCCTTATGTGTTTAGTCAAACGTTTTGATAGCAAAACTTATGCATCTACCAAAATGATTTAAAATGCTTTCAACTAGAGACAAGTAACTTATTTGTTTTAAAAAGTAACCACTTGATCTCAGAGGCACTTATAAGTAATGTTGTTAGGGACATCCCTCAGCATGCTCCCGAAGCGTACGGCGCTTATGAGTATTTCTTAGATCGTTACATCAACTGGTCTCAAAAGCCCATTTGGCCATTCATACTTAACTACTTGCATCATCTTTTCGAATGGCCCCTTTGGCCGCACAAACTGTTCTTGTTTTCAAAAGCGAGCCATGGACTGAATCATGACCTTGGGCTCGAAGTATACAGGAGGTGAGCCTGGAGACGAGCGTTGTAACGACCAAAAATTCCAGAATATATTCTCGGAATAATTATTCGACATTTCGTTGAATTTTATATGAAAAGATTAGCTTTGTTAGCTAATTTTAAGTTATTTTAATTTAATTCCCTATCCTCAACCATTTATAATTACCTTTTCCACCCCTCGAATTTAATCTAATCTCTAAACGAACCCACACCCCCTTGAAACACCTCTGCACCATATTGGACACACCCACACTACCTTGAACACACTTACACCCCCTTGTGCACACTCTCTTGCACACTCTTGAACACAACTCAAAATCGAGAGAGAGAAGGAGAGAAGAGAAGGAGAAAGGAAGAAGAGGAAGGAGAGAAAGAGAAATCCCGTTCCGAATCCGTCGCTCGATCAATCGAAATTCCGAGACCAACTATACGATCCTCGTTCCATTCTGTATCGGTAACCTTCTTTCTCCAATTCATTTCATCCATTAAATCCTTCGATTTTCTATCTTTTAAATTGAAGTGAATATTTGATAATTTGATGGATTTGTAGGTTAGAGTTTACCATTTTTAGTGTAGTTTGGATCCAATGGTAGCTATTAATGTGTACGATGCATGAGTGCGAATTTTATATGTTGATTTTAGCTATCAAATCCACCCTAGTTGATTTTAGGACGAAACCCTCGTGAGAAACCTTAAAATCGCATTTTCTGCACCTGAAAGACGAACCACACGGTCCAACGCACGATCTTGGCAAGACCGTGCACCAGACCGTGTGCACCACCTTGAGCCTGCACCGGCCAGCACACCCCAGTGCGCAAGCCAGTGCACACTTGTTTTAGCTTGCACGGTCTTGAGTGCATGCTCAAGACCGTGCACAAGGCCGTGCGTTAGCCCGTGCGAATGCCTTAACCAAATTTCCAGTCTTTTTCCTTAGTTGCTCACGGTAATGGGGTCAAATGGCCAAAAATAAAAGTTGACTTTTTGCATACGACCCCCTAAAATCGAGCCGTTTGCACCTATAGCTTCCATATGGTTCAAGGATGAATATTTCGTAAAGTTTTTAAAATTCCGACCTCGTTCGGACCTTGAATCGAGCCTTTTTCGTTTAGGGCTTTTTCCCCAATTTTTGAATGTCGTCCGAAAAATCCAAAAATTGCATGAGTGCTTCTTTATAATATTATATGCATGAATGTGCAATTAGAATTTCAATTGAGCATGTTTAGCATTGTTAATTTCGTACTTTTCGTTTAATCTATTTAATTGCATTTTAATTGTAAATTTAATTGCTACATGACGTTTATTGGTTTTTCATATGTTGTAGTCTTCGTGAGTCGTTGTCGTGTCTTGTCTTATTTGGTTCTTTTCGTCTATTAGTTTCAGGCCATCTTTTCAAGGCATAGCTTGGGTTGTTGTGTCGTTCCCGTGCTTCCAGGTGAGGGTATTAAAATGCTTTGAAACGGAGTAAGAATTTCTTTTAAATTATTGCGAACTACCCTTATGTGCTCATCTTTCTTTGATTTCCCTTCTCGTATATCTATTAGATATTTAACCTATATTTTCATGATTTTATAATATGTTTTTATATTAACTTGTACCTATAAGTATCTCTAAATCATTTTGTTTTCATGAGGCAAGTAAAGCTCTTTCTTTTAAGCATGACGTTTTGACCTCGGTTGGGTCTGTGAGGGAAGTCGTTAGGGGAAGACGTTAGTGTTGCCCGACACGTATGAAACTTGAAGTCACCCCCTTTGTCATCACACACACTTGCCTAAATGCCCTTTTGGCCTTAACTTATAATGATCTTCAAACGCGAGCAAAAGATAATGTATTGCTCTTTTAATGAGGGCCCGGGAGGGTATTCGAGGGTCTCACTTGGGGACGAGCGTCCAGGGTGTTGCTTGAGGTACTTTTCCCAAAATTAAGCGTCAATCGTGGCCCGTCAGGAGTTGATAGCCATGGTTGGGAGCGATGGTGGGCGTTGCATTCGTTGCACGTTTTCTTGAAATTCAACAGTCGCCCGGGGTCGCGCTTCGGGGTTAGACACCGGTGATGGAGCTATTATAATTGAAGGGGTTATAAGGAGGAACAGGCGCATACTCGCTGGGATATTAATTGCTTGTATTCATCGCTTTAATTCTTTAACGTACTGTTAATTATTGTCGTGTATGCAAGTCGAAGCACGATCCGGATTTTCTTCAATTATGCAAATGTATTTTCCTATATATATAATCCAAACCCGGAAACGTGGCTCGTACTTGTTCCCTCTTTACCATCACTGAGTATCTTTTATACTCACCCCCACTATTTTGATTCTTACTTCAGGTCGACAGGTGGCGTTGTCACCTATCTTGTCAGTCGGCAGCAACAGGTCTAGGTTGGCTCGTATGTCTTGTCTTGTCAGTGTCCCAACAGCAGCCGTGTCCTTATTTATGAATTGATTTAATTTATGTATTTCGTATTATGTTTTATTTCCCGTACTTACGTGCCCCTGTTGTGGGATAGATTAGACGAGCCATGGATGACATTTATTAAATGATTATTGAGAATGATGTATGAATTATGTTGCCATGAATGGCTTATATGACTAATTGTAAAATTTGATTTAGCTTCCGCAACTCTGTTATTCTTTTATTGCTGTTGTTGTTGGGGTGTCGTAATGCTGTTGCTGGTATTTGATTGATTGATTGCCGTTCGCGGGGATGGATTATTAAGTGGGGTACATTTACCTCGTTTAGGAGTTCGTCTCGGTGCGGATGTGGTGCCCTTTCTCCGCCCACGGAAAGGGGCGCTACAGTCAGTGGTATCAGAGCCTAGGTTCCCGAAAAGGAACCGAAAGCTCTAGTATCTCGTCTGTCTTGTCTTTTGTGTCTTTTGAATTGTGTCAGTCCATGTCGAGTTCGTGTTTTGACGAGTGTTCATCTTATCTTGGTGCTTAAAATTGTAGACGATTACGGTTGGCTTCATTAATCAACTGGCAATCTTTTATAAATTTTTGTACTAAGGAAGATGTAACGCGAGTTGATCGTGGAACTCTTTGTGCCAATTACTTGGTTTTGTCTGTCGTAGTGTGTGTCGGTAGGATTTTGTTGAGTGTCGAGCATGCTTATGTGTTTATGAATTGTTGGCATCATTTCTCACAAGACATGCACCTATTTTGCCAAATAGTCGTTAACGCAGGTATGCCGCGCAAGAAAGCTCGATCAGATTCGCCACTACCCCCACTCCAGACTACGCCAGGATCATCGTACCCGTACCCGACGGGAGAGATAGAAATAGCGCAGGGAGGAGAGAGCGTGACAGAATACGAGGCCAGATTTGCCTACATGACTAACTACTCTCCTAACCGGGAGCCAGACCAAAGGTACAGAGCCGCAAGATTTATATGCGGGTTGAGGCACGAAATCCGCCAAGTGCTCATAGTACTCAGCTGTTGTTCTTATGCGGAGGCCGTCGGCTGAGCTTTGCGGGCTGAAGCGGAGTTTGAGATAAGGACTAGTGATGCCCGACTAATCACCTTGCAGAACCAGTGTTATGAATCGAGAACTCCAGCGATTGTCCGTGCAACTTCTCACAGAAAAGCGGCGACGACTAGTGGACCCAGTGAGAGCACCATCCTTTGCTCATTTTGCCACAAGTCGAACCACCTCGCCGAGTACTACCGGAAACGACTGGGATAGTGTTTACTATGTGGTTCCTCCGACCACCTCCTCGACAATTGCCCCAATAAGAAGAAACCTAAGGAAGGGGATGGTGGATGCTGATCCTGAAGATTCAGGGTCTTTATTACAGAGAGGGAGGCCACCAGAGAATAAATCATGAAGGGACAGTGTTAGGGACGTACAATAAAGGAAAAGCTACCGGAATCGAGGGACTTGAGCTAAGACACAGAATAAAAGAAAAAGGGAGACTAGACCGGACTTCGTCACTCGGAATAAAGGTACCGTGCATGTTCATAACATTCATATTTCTCGTATTTAATTTATTAAGTGCGCGATATTATGTAATTATTGTTTGGTTGAACTCCGGATTAAATCCGGAGTATTTTAGTAATTTTTGCGCATTTTATTCGACTCAGGGGCGCTTGCACGCCCCAACGCAAGGTCTTGGTCAAGACCGTGCGGCCCAGTTCAAGACCGTGCAGACCAGTTCAGCGTTTAAACCACTGAACCGGTCGAACCGGCGTGCACGGCCCTGCACACGCCCGTGCGTGAGACCGTGCAGGGCCCCTCGCCCATTTAAATCTCTCTTTCACAAACAGAAGCAGCAACAACCCCATTTCTTCCTTTTTCTCTTGTTTCCAGCAATAGAAACATCCCAAAATTTTCCCAATTTTTCCTCCCAATTTCACAAGCTTGTAACTTTCAATTCTGTGAAGTTTCCCTAGCCTGACTAGCGTCCTTCATCCATGATTTTAACATCTGCCCGGGCCCGGCCTTATCGAAGGAAGAGAGAGAGCTCTCCTATATCATTAAGAACCGGACCTAGCAGCACTGGGTGCTTTGGTTCTCGCATCCAATAGTTGTGGGGTGCTTATGCCGAAGTAGTTGGTGAAGCGCCCTACCACCTGCTTTCCTAATATCGATCTTCGTTCATACTACAAGGTTTGATGGAATTACTTACTTAAAAAACAAAAGTCTATAGACCAAAGTTCGAATAAAAGTTCGTCAATAAGTGGCACCCCCCCCAGCAGCACACCTGCTTCACCAAAGAAAGGTCTTGCTGATGTGGTCCAAGATGAGAATGCGCCTCACCTTAAAATAAAAGGCTAGCCCCTTGCTTTTCACAATTTATATTGCGGAGAGGTTGAAACTCACTTCCAGAGGGACCGGTGGCTAAAGCCCTCATCAAGACTATTGCATGCGCATGAGAGAGGAATAGCGACCAGAGTTCTAGCTACTTTTTTTAGAGTCAAATCTAATTCTCAAGCCCATGTTAGGAGTGGATAATTAGCCAAATCCCATGTTTTCGAACTTCTTTGTCCCGGCCACCCCGAAGGAATAAAAGACTATTCAATTGACTTGACGAACTAGCCTTTCTTCTCCGCTGCACCCGACTCTGACCTTGCTTACTGACCTGTTCAACTCAGTTTCTTGTTGAATCCAATTTGGCATCACTTGGCATTTGAATCTCAATAATTGGTCCTTAAATGACCACTCTTTCACAAAGTGCTTGCTGTCTAGACTTGCCTGAGTTGCCAATTCCACCAGTTCTGATTCTGGGTAATTCAACAGAACATTTGTATACAAATAAGACACATCACTGTATATGTCAGCTCCTGGCACTATAACTGTTGCCGGAAGGGGCTCCGGAACTCTTTGTGAAATTACATTGTTCATCGAGTTCAGCACATAATCAAGTAAACCAGTATCACCGCATCCGAGCTACATCTCTCACATGTTGCCGGGTCATCCCTCCCTGACTGAACTTGGCTGCCTTGTTTTCTTTCAGTGCATCCAAAATAACCTCTGCCGCATATTCCATTCAAGTTTTCTTGCTCTCGACTCGGTAAAGGAAAGGGATTCCACCATTACCAGCCAAGCGATTACATATGACAGCACCAAACGTGGGATACTTTGACTTTTTTTTATAGGCTTACTCTCTAACTAAGAATTTTTTAACAAAAGATAGATCACTTGGGTAAAAAGTATTCCACCTCATTATGGTAACAACATTCCCTTCCTGTGGTTGCTAAACCCCTAGTTTGCTACTGGTTCACTCCGCGCAGCCTTGGACAACTGGAACAGATACTTGCTTTCAAGCGCTTTCGCTTAGCCTCACTACAGCGATAGACGAATTAGCTCGATCTCCTACTAATGAAATGAATAAGAATTGGATAGCAAGAGAGCTTTTCTGTCTCACAACTTAGTATTTGATTTCTTTCTAATTCGTGGACTCTCCAAAGTATAAACGAAATTCTCTGTCAACGCGCGTTCATGTCTTACTCCTTCTACGTTTTCTTCTCTCTAGCGGAGCGAGCGAACCACTAGATGATCCATACTTCGCATTAAACCGTGATCAACATGTCCTGCCCGAAGGCACAACTATGAGACCAACCTGGTTGCGATGTCATTGATCAACAACTATATCGAAGACTTCTCCGACTAAGCGATGCGGAAATGCGAACACACCTCTTACAATAGGATCTCCCTTCACTTCAGGAGTTAGAAAGGATCAAATCAAGCCTACGACTTAAAGAAACTATCGGGAATGGGAACACAACCACATAAGCCACTTCCCAGACTGCCAATCCTTACAACAAGAATTTCAATTGTAAATTGAAAAGGCTCTTTCGACACCGCTCATCCAGGGAAGAAAGAAAAGTCAGCACTTGCTTCTTTTTCTGGTACAACAACTAAAGCAAGAATCAAATGTTTTAGAGCCTTCTTGACACACAAGAGTGAGTCACTTCATTCGGAAAAGAAGAAAGAAGAAAGAAGGAGGGAAAGCTTTTTTTCTAACCAAAGAAAATGCCCCAAAGGCTAGGGGATGGCTTGGAGTATCAGTTGGAGGACCTCTTAACTCGAAATGAAAATCTCGTAAGAGAAGAAAGTGGATCTAGTACGGCGGTGGATCCCCCTTTCTTCGCGCTGGTTCTGCAAAAAAACTGTGTAAAGTGAGATGTGTGATAGCAGGCATGGGACTGTTTACCAGCTGCTAATTGTTCATCTTTTTCCCATGCTTTTTCTTGGTCAAGAACCAAGCACCTTTCCCATCCCACTTTTTTCTAAGTCCCCCCCGGGGGGGAGCGGAGCTGAAAAACATTGAATCAAAGCAATGGACTTTCTCATTTCGGAATACATAACATCTCTAGGGTTAACCCTGTCTATCGCCCTTCTTGTGGCTTTTAGGGCTGGACGGGCCATAAATATTAATGGAATTAATATGGAGAATAAGCTCGATCAGTTGACTATAGATACACTCAAAGAAAGAATCGTATCCAAAGTAGAAATGCTTGTACAAGTTTATAAAGCAACGACTCCGGGTTTGCACTTTGAGCAGCCTCCCATAGAGCCGATTGCTCAGCAGATCCTTTTTACAGAGGAAAGTATTCCCCATCTGAATTCAATATATACCAGTCTCATTGAGAACGGGACCCAAGGGGAATACTTTCTCCAAGTTATACCATTTCTTGTAGGGTAGTCTTTCTTTTTGTGATGGTTCCTGACGTTTGAGTTATAACATTTGAATTTTTCTTACATTCTACGTTCCCGACACGGATCCTATTAAATATTTTACATTTTCTATGATCATCTGTATTTCAGGTATTCGGGGAATCCTCCTTAATAGACGAAATATTCCTATTATGTCAATGCCAATTGAATCAATGTTATTAGCTGTGAATTCGAAATTTTTGGTATTTTTCGTTTCTTCGGATGATATGATGGGTCAATCATTTGCTTCATTGGTTTCAACGGTGGCAGCTGCGGAATCTGCTATTGGGTTAGCCATTTTCGTTATTACTTTCCGAGTCCGAGGGACTATTGCTGTAGAATCTATTAATAGCATTCAAGGTTAAACATGACTCCTAGAGAGTTACCAAAATACGAAGTTATCTTCTCCTTTCGTTTTCTTCTTTCTTTTTCTTGGTTGGCAGGGTTAGGGCCTTTCTCGCTGGGCGAGCACATCCGATTCTAAAGTCCTTTCCTAAACCACTTCCCGTTCAGTTGCTGAAAGATAGAGATAAGGTTTTCTAAATGAGATTAAGTTCCACGAATATGTAGGCTAGAAAGATGCTATTTGCTGCTATTCTATCTATTTGTGCATCAAGTTCGAAGAAGATCTCAATCTATAATGAAGAAATGATAGTAGCTCGTTGTTTTATAGGCTTTATCATATTCAGTCGGAAGAGTTTCGGAAATACTTTCAAAATGACTCTCGACGGGAGAATCCAGGCTATTCAGGAAGAATCGCAGCAATTCCTCAATCCTAACGAAGTAGTTCCTCCGGAATCCAATGAACAACAACAATTACTTAGGATCAGCTTGCGAATTTGTGGCACCGTAGTAGAATCATTACCAATGGCACGCTGTGCGCCTAAGTGCGAAAAGACAGTGCAAGCTTTCTTATGCCGAAACCTAAATGTTAAGTCAGCAACACTTCCAAATGCCACTTCTTCCCGTCGCATCCGTCTTCAGGACGATCTGGTCACAGGTTTTCACTTCTCAGTGAGTGAAAGATTTGTCCCCGGGTCTACGTTGAAAGTTTCTATAGTAGAACTCATTCGAGAGGGCTTGGGGGTTTTAAAAATGGTTCGGGTGGGGGGTTCTCTTAAGAATAAAGAAGACGAATAGAATCTAATTCATGTTCATAGAAGAGCGGATCCAATACCAAGACGACTTCTTTCTCAGGAAGTGCAGCAAGTACTTGAGAAATTCTGGAATATCATGCCCCACGACAGATATACTATACTTACCGACAAGATCAATGGCAGAAGAAGGAAGGGAATGCACTGGTGCCTTGGGGCAGAAGCTTCGGTTTGCTTTGGTTTAAGGAAAATACATCTCATGGGGATTTGGAAACAACCTTGATATGGCACTCCACCCTCACCCGAATAAAATGAATTAGATCCTTCGGATCCGGAAGTGACTTCCTAGGCACAGGTCGTAGACTGCTACGACTTCTGCCCTTAAGGTAGCCAGCTCCAAGAGATTCAACAGTTGAGATTGTGTCTTCAAGAGCGGACGAATGTGCAGCTTATTCTTTCACGGTAAAGTCCATTTCAATTTGTTAGGATTCTAAACCTTCCTCAAGCTAAGCTTTTCTTTCCGGTTGTTAAATCGGATTCAGAATCAAATAGAAGAGTTGGGGGAGAAAAGCTGTGAACGAATCTGATGCGCAGTTGGAGGAAGGGTACTATTAAGGGCCCGCAGTCACTTCAGGGTTAGCTCTGCAGATGTTGAAGGAATGGAATAAGGGCAGCTTGAGTTTCTAGTACAGTCAGCTTTGGTTATCGCTATACCCTCTCTAGACAAAGGATTTGATTCAAGCCACTCCGCTTCTAGTACAGTACACCCTGCCTTAATAATACTTTCGCATAGGCATCCGGGAACCCTACTCAGTAAAGATGAGGACTCCCTAAACATGATTGCTAGCTGGTTATCGAAGGACTAGCTTTGCTTGCTTCCTAGTCAAATATGCCCTATCCGTCTTACCTTAATATGAATGGTAAAAGACAAAAATAAAGAAAAAATAAACTTCCTGCAGATTGCTCGAACCACGTAACCTAATCAATGTGCCTATTCCCCTAAATCAAGACAAAAGATTCAACGGCTCAAGGGACTTTTTAGCCCAAAAGGGACCTCAGAAAAGAAAAATTTTCAATCAACTGATAATCCACTTTCAATCAATCGACGGCTGCTCCCCGGGCCCCCTAACAACAGAACTCCTAGGTTAGCTACAACCGTTCTGGCATCAGCTTCTCGTGGAAAAGACCGTCCTTTCTCATTCGAAAGTAGCTGGCATTCGTTCCTCTCCTTTTAGTCGAGCTGCTACGCGCCTCTCCTGAGTGGCTTTCGCTCCTGGCTCCTGGAGTCCCTGTTGAAGTTGGAATTGACCTCTCTTTTTCTTTTTTTTTTATAGACAGCCTATACCAATCACCCAGACTAGTCAATATGCCTTGGTGGAAGCTTACTTTAAAGAATTAGACAAAATCTCAAATTCGAAAGAGCCAGCGAGTGATTCAGTTTCCGTTTTTAGTAGCTTTCTCTTTGTAATGCCTTTCTTCTCCCCTTGTGGGGAGCCATTAGCTATGCACCTGCAATGGTTAGGAGGCAGATTGGATCAAAACAATTCATCACTTCTGGTGGAGGCCTGCGAGCAACTATCTCTTCCTGCCTACCTATACACAAGGCCTTTACGCAAGATTCAACCCTTGATCTTTATATAGAATTCCGGGATTTCAGCTTAAATTCAAGCATAGAGGACAAATATGAAGACTATGGAGTATGCTGAATTCAGGCGACAAGACAGGAGCAGACATAAGAAAGATCAGATCAAGGAATAAAAGCCCTTTTTCTTTGTGCTTTGGCCTCCAAACAAAAGTTTGCGTCTTGACGGGAAAAGGATTGACATCGAGTTCTAACTTTTGAGATCAAAGGCTGGAGCCGGCCCGGCAGACTACGCAACTCTTTGAGGTTACGAGGTGACGACATAGATTCACAAAGGCTTTCACCTTAGCAGGATCAGCCTCAATTCCTCTCTCACTCACGATGAAAGCTAAGAGCTTGCTCGAAGACAGCCTTTACTTTTTAGTTGTAATCTATCCTATCCTTTAGGCGTCAAGGCTTTGGGTCGGCATGGGAATCCGCTATCGAATGGGTTTCACTCATAGCTGTAGGAGTGAAAAACCCTCCGTTCCTTGGGACAAATCTTTCTGCGGGATGTTCCTTTCCTCGATCAGTCTTTCTTTCTTCTGTTTTCTCTTCTTTCTCCTTTTTGACATGCCACTTACAGGGAAATGCTACTTGCTAGTTTTCCCAGAGGAAGGGGAACTATCGGCCGATCGATACCGTATGGAAAGAGGAACAAGAGAAGAACGAAGCCCTACATCGGTGTCTGCCGGTGAGAATGTGGTATTGCTTTTACGCGGTCTCAGTAGGAAAAAAACAACCTTGCTTCGATATGAGTGAGAAGCCCTCTCCTATCTAGGACTCTTTCCACTCTTCTCTCAAAAGCAGAGCTTAGGGCTTGGCGATAATGTCAAATGAATGAATAACGGGTTATATTAAACAAGCGAGAAAAGCCCCGCCCCTTACCGCTCCGTGGGGCCGCCGGTATATGATAAAAGTCTGTGGTTTTAATCATAGGTGAATTATCCAAACTCGATTTTTTGTAGATCGTGAGCGGGTCTGTTTAGCAGGTCGGTACGCTTTCCTCGATTCCTGACGTGAACGGACGCTTTTTCAAAGGAAGAAGAGAAGGGATAGAAGAAAAGAAAGAATTCCTTCCTATCACAGCTCCTTCTTAGCTTCATACTAGATCTAGCGCTCAAGCCATGCCAACCAATAAGACCTATATGTTCTGCCTTTCGGCTCACTTAACTACAGGGATTTCTATCCATATTCAAGCAGGTGTGAACTCCGACCTTCCCCTCTAGCCTAGCCAACTGTATGTAATGGTTTGAGCCAGCTGCCTCATCTTCCTCCATAGACAAGATCCTTTTGGGGAGAGGGGAGGATACCATAGAGGAAACCTTCTAAAGTAGCTTTCTTTCATTCACCGGGCCCAAAGCGTAGATCTCGATTGAGCTCGCCAAGTCAACTTTAGCAGACAAGCGTCATTAAGATCCAGCATTTTGCGCAAACCAAGGCCAGCAAGAAAACGGCTTTCGCTTTTTCTCTTCAACCAGGTTTAGAATCTTCTTCTTTCCCAGCCCCCTCTACCTTACATGCTATTTGGTCGGCGGTAGTATGAATCGCCGACAGTGTTTAGGCGGGTTGCTCCAATTTAATGAGCCGCCTGTATACACAAAGAAAAGAAAACATCCACACCGTCCCAGTGACGTTCGAAAACGGGGTCCTCCACAGACGAACGAGGAAATCCGACATGAAAGAAAGACGTTTAGAAGGGACTGAATCCCTACACAGGCTCCTGGCAGAAGCCAACCTTCGAATGCCTTCTGTACAATCTTTTAAATATATATTTACCATAGAGGCAAGCTCGACTACTAAAGCTCTATCACTAATCTCAGTCTAATGGGACCTAGAGGTAGACTAGACTCTACATATTGCCTCCCCACCTCCCTTGACTTTCGAGCTACCTGCATCGGGTATTGTCATTCTAGCTGTTCATATTCCTTCAACCCGGTGGACGGTTATTTGAACTAGCGCTGAAAGCATGCCATGAAGAGTCGATTCAAGAAGAGCAATTCTTGGTCCCTGCTATACCACACTAATTCCGTATATTGATATTGGGACGAACTCATAACTCATTTTATTTTTGACAACAGCTGCGGATTCAATAGCGGCTGCCGACTCTGATCGTTCCAGGAACGTAGTAGTGATACCGGGAGAGAGAAAGCACTTTACAGTAAAATAGGGCGGGGTTCCCACCAACTTACGAAGAAGCATTTGATCTTCCTTAGCTACCAGAGAGAGAAGCCCAGTTTCTTTAGCTGCCCGCTTCGACCTTTAAGCAAGAAAAATTCCCTATCTTTTTAAGTAAAAACCTGCTTCAGAGGATCTCGAAATTAGATTATTTTAAATTGCTCCGCAAGAAGAAAGAATGTAGTGCCATTGGCATTGGTTTGATGGGATGTTGTTTGTTTTCCCTGAAAAGCTACTTTTGGCTTTTCGAACTCTAACAAGAACCCTGACTCTATAGGAGATGTCTGCAAATCGCCTTTCAGTTGGAGTTGAAGTGAAATCTGAACTCTTTTAGTTATTAGTTGTCACGTTGAGGCTCAAACTAAAACAGAGAAAAGCCCTCAATCAAAGAGCGTCGCCCGCGTGCTGACTTCCTATTTATTCCAGGAGTTGATTCAAAGAAGAAAAGATATTCAATAGATTAGAATAGAATAATAGAGGCTAGTGCCACTTCCACCGCTGGGATCTTTTCATCTAGTTGATTCTTCTTCTCTACCTGAGCACATTAACCCTAACTACAATCGACATTGGTCCCCCCGCCCTATGACTATGAAGCTGAGCTGAGCTAGAATTTATGGATGGATTTCCCCTCTTCTTGTGAGCATGAAAGCAGGAGACTCTTTCTTATTCTTAGTGAAGCTTGCCCCTTAGGGATCATGCACGTGCTTTTTTGAATCAGAAAGAGCCATTTACCCTTGATCCGGGATCCACATCCAATACCTTAGCCTTAGAATATAGGCCCGAATTCGCAGTTGATTCAACAAGAGCAATCACCCTTTCTGAAAGACGACTTGGGAGCTGGTCTTTCTTCTTACCCTTTAGCTATTCTATTCTTCCCCATCGATCGAAGATGGCACGTGGGAAGTCGTTCAAAGGACTTTCTGCTTTAACTTTCAATCACATGTTGATGAAAAAAGATTTTCCCATGACCTATTCAATTCAATAAACGGGTATTCACTCGATTGAAAGTAGGGGATAGTCTTTTTATACTTCTGCTTAGCGAATGGCTTCTTGGGCACTCTCTACTATAAAGGTCTTGGCTTGGCCACTCCTTTGTTGGTTGCTTTCCTATCTCTCAAACTAGGAATTTTATCCTTCCTCTCCTCTCCCGTTGTTATCGGCCCGGTTATAATAAGGAGATAGTGAGTGCGCACTGAACAAAAACACATGTCATATCGGATTTGAAAAAGCTCCCACTCCTGAACTCTTGAACTAAAGGAATGCTACCAGCAATTAGTAAAGTTCAAAATGAATGGGATATCTTGAATATGGATCGAACTTACTTTATAGTAGACAACCCCCCCGGCCCTATGGTTGGTTGAGCCTGCCCTCTTTCATCTATCAGGACGTCAAGTAGCGCTTCCTAAGTTCAAGGTCGAATTCCTTCATTTTTGTCTATCAGATTCGGGAAAGAGCGCAGACCACGTGGGTGAAGGACTTCAACGCACAGCGAGAGATGGACCGAGATAGGAGCCAGAAAGGGTAATAGGCAGGCTTCCCCTCTTGTAGTAAGACAGATATGCATGCGGTAGAACTGTTGACAGAGTGGTCCAGCTCCGACCTTTAGTTAGGGCTGAGTAGCGCCTTTCAAGGTCCTATTTCTGCACGAGAGAACAATATGATGTGACGAATAGAGCCCAACTATCAAATCAATACCGCTTCTTGCCCCTTGTTTCGGTGATCAACGACCCTGTAACGGCGAGAGGAGGTCCGGAATAGTTGCTAACAACTTTGATCGTCCGGTTGTCTATCCGCTTTTTAAATGAAATAATATGTTAGGTCACATAAAAAAAACTAGAATATATCGGGGTCCCTTCCTAATCGATAACTTGAGGGGTCAATTTTGCTAATGGATCCTTCTATATAAAGATATGTTTTTTGTACGCGCGCCTTCCCCAGACCTTTTGAATAAGCTACTGCTGCGGGTGCTACGGACTTGGATGTGGAGGCGGACGTGGACCCGGCTTTTGAATGATCAGATTGCTTGATGTGAAACCTTATCTGCAGAGGGCGGTCTACGAAGACAAATAAATAATACGAATACTATTTGGGAGATGGAAGCGGGGAAGAGTTTAGCAGCAGGAAACTCGGGCTATCTCGGGATTTATAGCAGCGGAGCAGCAAGAACAAAGGGAAGAGAAGGGAGTGCCTGCTTTGGTCACATCTGGTCGCGAAGGTGAATCTCTTTCTCACTTACTCCGCATCCTTGCTCTTTGCTTTCTTGTTGGATGGGGAAGAATAAGGGTAGACTGTCTCTAGGCAGCGAAACCTACGATTAAGGTATTTAGGTTTAGGAGCATAGAAGATGAAAAGAGAGTCTAATTCTGTAAAGAAAGGTCTACCCCGGAACCAGCTCTTGAAAGAGCTAGCAGAACAGCCAATCTCTCTTATTCGGGAATTACTTCAGATGAGACTAATGGTAAAGGCGCTTCAACTCATTCAACTCAATGGACCGAGACCAAGGTAAGGCCTCCTTTAGTAAGTTCCAGAAAGAAGCAAAGGATTTAGCGAAACCTATCCCATTAATCAGATGTCACTGTCCGTCATGATAGTCAATCCTCTCTCTTGCCAGCCAGTCGTGTAGCGAGCCAGATGCTTCTTTTTCCTCTTATGAGACCTTTTATGACATGACAAAAGAGCATCCATTTTGGCCCCAGTTGAACATCTGGCATTTGAGGACCATTTTTCTTACAATTTCGACGCATTTGAAACAAAGGTAGCAACATTTTTTGTAGTTGTAGACATTGAGAATGAAGTTTCTTTTTTTGTGTCTATCTACCATGGATCAGGAATTCCTACGATCTTTCCTTCAGCCGGGCTAAGTCAAGGATTCTAAACGACCTTTTGGAGAGGTCGGAAAAAGGTATTATGGAGGCCCCTGTGATATGCCTATCGTCATCACAAGTCTACTTTTCACTCTCTTTCTAGCTTGCTAGAAGAGATAGATACGGTACAGAGAAGAGAGTTCAGGTCAAATCCTGTCGATCAAAAATTCCTGCTTATAGATCGTGGGGGAAGGGGGAATTGGAGAGAAAGGTGGAGCTTCACCAGGCCTTTAGTGATTATTTTGAAGTCTTGTCTAAGCCCCAGCCAATCGGGTAAGCGAACTGTCTTACAACAAGAAGTAGTAATGGGAAGGGTTATCCGTACAATTTAGAATCGGTAGTAGCCGGGGTTCGGGCATTACAAAGGACTGGCAGTAAAGGGCCAAGCAGGGGCTTCATTTAGTATCCCAAAAAGCAGGGAAGAAGTTTATTCGTGAAAAGATGGGACGGGAGTTGACCGAATCAAATACGAAACAACATATTTTGAGATTATTAGCGCTTTGAAACTGAACTTCTACGCGGGGATCTGATTGGACCGGTCTAGAAAAGGTCAGTGCTGAGCAAAGCTGCTAAGGTCCCCATTCGGGGATTTCCCCGTAAAAGCTAAGTCTTTACTTTACACAGAGTGAAGCTTCCAGCAATGCTTCAACAAGAGCCCAAGCTACCCATGCCTTATTAAATTAAAGGGCCTAAAGAACCGTAATATCGTGCTAAGTCTATCAAGCCAGGGTTGAGGGAAGGAATACAAGCATTTAAAAAGGGGACGGGGCTATTCTCGCCTCACTTGAGCAGGTAGGAGCTGGTACCAAGCAATCGCCTTTCCTCTGCTGTCTCTCCTACCTACCACGAGAGAAGAGGTTGAAGCAACGAATTCTTTCTTTTTTGATTTGTTTCTTTCTAGGTGGGACAAGACAATGCCCTTCCTTTCTGATCGAATCCGATCAATAATTTGAATTTGTTATCACGCAGTGCAAGAGGCAAGAAATGAAATCGAAGAATTGTATGCCCCTTCTCTTTCAATTGAATTGAGCTTATCGCCTCGCTTCGCTAGTTAGAGTTGTGCTCTTCCTGAGCTGATTACGTGGGCCTAGAGCTGTGTTGACAGAGCTACTTCTTTCTGTATGCCCGGTGCCCACCAAAGCACAGACTCTACTCACCCACTACTTTTTTGCTACGAAACTAGGCTATTCAAACCAATCCACCCAAGGCAAGAAAGTAGCAATCGGCTTTTACTATGGCTTTCCCCTAGTAGCTAGCGTAAGACAGTAGCAGATAGGGCGTTAGCCGAAGTGTCTTTCAAGGGATGCTTGAAGTCTGTCAGAGCCTTGTCTTGAAAGCGCAAGTTCAGTGCCCCCTTAAGTAGGAGAACTGAAGTCACCCGTTAGGGCGTAGGGTCACTGAATTGGGTGAACGACTGGGATGGTTAGATAGTTTCTGGCTTTCAAGGCATTCTTAAGCCCGGGATGGGGGAAAGCCAAGCTGCGGAGTCTTCTTCTTTTTCTTTGAGACGAATGAATTCCTCTTCATCCGCTGCTATTGATTTCATCCGCATCTCTTGGAGGCAGGGCTATGGCATTCAAGTTAAGTCGTCAAAGCCTGATCAATCAAATGTCTAGATTGGGTAGCTGTCTGCGTAAGACCAATCTTTGCCGATCTGGGTGAGAGAGAGGTTGATAGCTCGTTCTCCCTCAATTGGGTACGACCCTAGTGTGAATCTCTCATCCCATCATAGTGGAAACCTTACCAACGAGCTGAGACTTAACCTGTTCTATAGTGGAAACCACCAATTGAGAAAGATGGATATGTGGCATCCGATTTCACTTATAGTTGTGGGAAAGAAGGCCAATAGAGAAGAAAGACTGTTGAAATGAGAGTTGCATTTAGTAGTGCCTGCGCCTCATCCAAATGAGACTTGGAAAGCGAGATAGGGCCTAACTGGGAGGCAGGAAGAAGACTACACGAGTGGTTCGGGAAGGAATCTCTTTGACTTTCTGGTGCCATAGCTTCGACTCCACCCCAGTAATAGGAGGGAGCTGCTACTTCACCCTATTTTCTGGGAGATTGGGATGAGCCAAAAGGGGGCTTTATTAAAGTCCCCTGGGTCGTCCACTAAGTGAGTGAAAGAGGTATCATTGGGAGAATTGGGAAGAGAGAAGGCCAGCCTCCCACTATGTGAAAGAAGAGCTTTTTCTCTCATATTCACTTCTATAGAATATATAGAAGTAGTTCGCTTAGCCGCAGCTGAAGCCATAGATCTTGCCCCGGAATGCTCCCAACGGTAGGACTCCTCATTGGAAAAAGAATGGCTAAAGGGTGGTCTACGATCAGGGCTTTCTTCAAAGGGAGGGAAGGGCCATTTTGACTGGAGCCATGGACATAAAGTGAGTCTTTTTGCTCTTTCTTCAAGGTACCTAGCTACGTCGGAATCTTTCACTGCAGCACCTGTGCTATAAACCTGCTTAGATCTCGACATCGGTGGAATGGTTCTCACTTTCTTTGGCTACGTCAGAGAGAAGAGGTCCTTACCTCATTCCCAGCATGCTTCACATACTGGCCTTGTGCTTCTAGAGATTAACTAAGCGAACTAGTACTTTAGCCCCTTTAATATAATAAGGCATCTCGGCACCGCTGCAACTGGGGCATAGCATCCTCCCCTCTTGCCTGCTAGACCCAATGGAATGGAAAGGAGTGATTCAAGGCATTGCCCCTTTCCGTTTTTCTTTTTGTCCTTCTGGAAAGACGAATAGCTTCGAAGCATCCTCGGGGTGATAACAGAAGAGAATCTTGGCTACTCACCTCCTAGCCTCCCTTCTTCCTAGTGGACTACGAGAACCCTAGGACTTAGGACTCTTAGAAAGAAGAATTACTGGCCTACTGCTGCCTTACCACTAGCTTAACACTAGCAGCACAGGCTTACCTATTAATCACAGACCCGGGTTCGTAGTGTTCACGTGATCGAAATGCATTGGATGTCTGCCCGTGTACGAGACTGTTTCTCACCACATATTCACCTCGGAGTTGTTTTACGATCAATTCCGAGTCTAGTGAGGAGTTCTAAAGTTCCCCCCTTTTCTCGTAATTCGACTTATCTGACTCTTATACTTGCATCAGAGCCATTGAGGAGTGGCAAGGATCGATCACAGGGGGATCTTCTAATTTCATGCCGAAAGTAAATAGAACTCCCCGGGAAATGAGCAAGAGCCACATTATCATGGATACTTATACCAGAAATAATCGACTGCGACTATAGGGTATATGCGCTAGTGCTGAGGCAAACTGGCCTGACTAAAGAAAGGGTAGATCCTTTGAGAGTTGCCTTTATTCGTGAGTCTTCTCTGCATCTGTAAAACCCAATGTCTTTCCCTTCTCCCCAGCATGTGGGTCAACTAGGTAAACTTGCTAGCTAGCTTTCACCTTTAGAAGCTTAGAGCCGCCCCGAATGAAAGAAACTCCAACAGACAATGCCTATAAGGTAAGGGCTAAATCCGTAATGTACCAACGAGGGAAAGAAAGCTTCATTAAAAGTATGTACTTCCGGTTTGGGAAGATTGAGTATTTTGAGACATTCATTAAAAAATCTCCCAAAGGGCAGGAATTTGCTTCAAAGAAATAGGTGGCCATCCGGTGGAGCACCCATAAAGCTTGGGAAATACCTTTTCTGAGCCGCCTACCTATCCGCTACTCTTATTGATTCTCTCATAAGGTGATCAGACAGGCAAGTCTAGCTCACAAGCAGCTGTGGAACGTCTTCCCCGATCTCTGCTGGTGTGTAATGCCGGTCAAGGTATAGAACTATCGAGATGGCGAATCATAATCATTCAGTAGTGGACTAGCCCTAGCGGCGAAAGCAGTTCAGCAGCTCTAGGCGGCGCACTCAATCAGCGAAGGAAGAACACGTAACTAAAGCGCTCCAACCAAAGGGGCGACCCATCCATGACAGCCAGTAAGAGACATGACAGAAGAGAGAAAGCACAGATAGGGTAGGGGCCCGCCCCCAAAAGGAAGAATAAGGTCTCCTAGGCGAAGAAAGCGATTAGTGAAAGGGGAAGTCATCTAGTAATCTACTTACTAACTATATGGCTGTGTCAAATTGACTATGTGGCTGTCGTTGACAACTCATTGAATAAAGATCCATATCTTGGTTCCATATCTTAGTTGGTCATGTTGACTTCTTGAGCCAATCAGGGACTTTTGATCAGCCTAGCAGCTTCTTCAGCCAAAACCCCTCTAGATTCGTCGAGATATCATAAGGTACACACACGGCTATATCCGAATTAGAGCTCTAAACACGTGTGACGTAAACTTCCCGTTCTTGTAAAGCTGTCTCAAGTTCAAGAAAGCGTTTTCCTGAGCTTCTATGAGCTCTTCTATTGATGATGATAGGGAGCCCCTCAAAAGGGTTCCGCAAGCGGGTGTGGAAGCTTCAAAGTTGTCTTTCTGAAGGTTCTTTTCGTCAGATTAAAAAAGATCATATCCCTTATTCCTGATGGGTAAAGCCAAGCTAAGAACATGCTACCCAGCGAAGACATTTTTTCACGTTTTTGTTTAATGAAAGTGCTCTTGTCCTTGATCCAGCAGTGGGATCCATTTTTTAAGGGAAAAGCGGTATGGAGTCAAAGGAATTGCACCTCTACCCACTGGTACCAAAAAGCGATTCTGTCCAACTTGGCTATACCCCAAGGAAGTGGTTCTGGGACGATGAAATTGGAGACCCACGTTCTAATTATCTCATCTCTGTGCACTCTGTTTACGCCTCACTAAGCCTACCACCCCCCTCTCTTCACCTGATACAAGGCAGTCGAAGTATCCGCCGCCCTTTCGATCTAGTCCCACCAAGGAGAAGTTGAGCTGAATTGGCATCCGCCTGAGATGGGTTCTTTTAAGATTCATGTTGATGCGGCTCTCTAACCAGGTTATCACAAAGAAAAGATTGGAGTGGTGGGTATAGTATAGATCTGACTGGGCTACTCATAACTGGAATGGGGTCTATTTACGCCCTTTTTTCGGTGGACATGGCGGAGGCTCATGCACTTACACTTAGGAAAGGTTCTGACCTGGCTTTTTCTCTACAGCTATCTTCTCTTTGTATGTATGAAAACAAATTCATCTCAGGTCTTGAAAGCTTTTCATAGTCAAAAGTCGTCTACAGATCGCAGTCTGAGGCCTACTGTTAGCGATGTGCGGCAACTCCTGATGTCCTACCACAGCTGGTTGGTATAAAGGGTGAACAGATTAGCCAATGCTGCGGCCGATTGGGTGGGGAATCCTGACTGACTGTGTCGACCTTACTGGGTGCAGAGTCCTCCACCAGCTATTCTTGTTATTTTAAGAGAAGATCATCATTGGTCTGACTTAGGCCTTGATGTCTTTTGATTTCAGCTTTCAATGCCCGGAATAGGAAATGAGATGATTCGATAGTGGGAACTCATAAGCACTCATCCATTCTATGCCGGTAATCGAGGAGGCTATGCGATTGCATCCATAAGCCTTCTATAAAGCAGGCTACGGTGGATCCCCTGGTTCGGAGGTCTCGTTTGCGAGTGGAATCAGATGAATCCTATAATAGTTTAAGAAGGTACGAATGGGATTGAAGATGATATTCCTTTTATTTGGTAGCAAGGCCGCTTTCGGTAATTAGTCTGTCTGTCAGTCATACTAGTTGATTCTTTTTTTCTATTGAAAGGTGGACTTCATTAGAATGGATTTCTTCCGGAGGTGAGATGGAGACGGCCGGCCCTTATGGGTCAACCTCAATGAAGCCAGGAGCGCATTATCAACCAAAGGTTTTCGTGAGTGACTCTAAGAGAAGGGAATCGTAGATGGGCTTATGACCTCGAAGCTCCGTTTAGAACTAATAAAAAAAGGAACATTGGCATAGCTCTTATCTCTTATGAAGAGTCTCTTTCCCTATCTCTCCCTTATCCCTTAATAGTAGCTATAACTCCTCCAACAGCTAGAACTCATTCATTCGGATTCGGAAGTGAACTAGTTCCTTAGGGTAGCTATTCTATTCACTCAGCTCTTAAAAACTCTAACTCGGGAAGAAAACAACTATTTTCAAACTGAACTGCGTCTGCGAAAACCCGCTCAACCCCTCTATCTATCGCCTGCCCCTTCCACACGGACTTCGAGATCCTAAAGTCGTACTTCTCGATCTTCCTTCGTCTTGGTAGTTCTCAATAAATTCGTACGGAGATCTTTCTTCTTTCGCATTCGCTTCCTCAAGCCAGCTACTGACTAGCAGAAAGATCGACGGGGAGAGGAGGATGAATGCAATTCACTACGTAAGTTGTTAACAAATCGACTAAGACTGGCTATTGTATTTATCCATTAGGGCTACCCTACCTATGCTCTCTACAGAAACCATCAACATTGGGTACTTGCTTGCCCGAGTAGAGCTTCTATACCTGGACCCTATCCTTTCAAGCGAGAGGGACAACAACCGGGATGATGTTGATGCTGGACCAGCTTATTCACCCGATGATCAAAAGAGATTCCCAGAAAACCAGGACCTGAGAGAGTCTGCCTAAGACGAGCTCTTCGTCTCGAGGCCTCGTCAGTCTATTTCAAGAGATTGTTCTAATTCGCAGCCCTAGTCTTTTCCTCCGAAGTTGATAAAGACGGCGCTAACAAGCCCTTCAAGGGTGAAAAAGTCCTTCCTTATGCAATTTAATAAAGAATGTGAGGAAAAGCAAGGCAATGAAATTGTTAATCTAAGAGCAGGGGACAGGACATAGTATTAGGCTCTTTGCATTGAATAGGTTGTTCTGAACCTGACTTAGCTCTAGAAAGCAGATTCCTTCTTTACTTTTAAATATTAAATAGTTGGTCGGGCATTTCGTTGTGGCATAAGCTTTGGATTCAGAGTTCATCTGGAACTGAGTAAGGAAAGGAAGGAAAAGATTAGATAAGAAGAAAGAGAGATAGAGATCGGTGTTTTCGCTGCTTCTTCTGTTTGCAGTGGTATTGAATGAGCTCAATTAGTTGAAGGAGCTATCAGCCGAGCACATCCAGGCTCTACCTTTGCCAACTAGTTTGCCCAAAGGCTGTATTTGATTAAAGGTCGCGCCCTAAAGTAAAGGGAAGTTGGCGCTATCTTCCTAAACAGGATTTCTGTTCTATGAGGTACATGCCCGGCCGCACGAAGCAAGAGGAAATAGGTATAGGCTGGAAAAAGAAAGATAACGAAAGTGTACAAGATTCCAATTGGGCTGGCTCAGAAGGAATGTAGGGATTGTTGTCTTTGGTAGTGATACTGCTATTAAAGAAGGAGATCTTGTCGAGCGCACTGGATCTATTGTGGATGTTCCTGCGGAAGTCTCTACTCATTACGGAATCTTAGGTGTCAAAGTGTGGATTTCATATAGTCAAAAAATGACAATGAGACTCAATCATTTCCTCAATAAAATTTATTGGACAGTAGCAAGCGCCCTCTACATTTCTCTCCTTTTTTTGAAGCAAAGGGTCCTTCGACTTTTCCCCGGCTCTCGCCCTATGTACAGGACCTCTCTTTTTCTTTTTTTCTTTTTTTTTTCTATATAGGACTTCGACTCGGCTATCAATTCATGGATGAGCTCCAAGAAGCTGTAGCTCCATT
The DNA here is from genome assembly GCA_958496215.1 of Verbena officinalis. Lineage (NCBI taxonomy): Eukaryota > Viridiplantae > Streptophyta > Magnoliopsida > Lamiales > Verbenaceae > Verbena > Verbena officinalis. The sequence goes on along the minus strand of OY292385.1, from coordinate 32,727,883 downwards.
GCTTCATGGAGGGGTGTCTGGGTCTGGGGGGTGCTTGGGTGGGAGCAGTGGAGGCTCCGGCTTTAGGTCCTTCGATTTGGCTGTATTGGATGATGATCAGGACGAAGAGGTCATACAGCCAAACTTCCAAAACGCGGGACCTAACCCGCTGGAGGCCGACCTTCCAGAACCTACTATTGAGTCGGTGAAATCTTCCCTCAGAGCTAGACTGACGATTCATCGTCTAGGTCAGAAGAGGAGGTCCACGGTTTCTGATTCAGAAATCGAGCGCATTTTCGATCTGTAAAACAGGGTTTTTCATCGTATGTTGCAGTTGGACGGAAACCCCCTCTGCACTCGGCATAGGAACCGTCTCATTAGAGACTTCTTGCAACCGAGTAAGGGCGGGGAGTCTCTAATTCCTACTCTGGAGGGGAAGTTAGCCTATATCTTAGGGGAAAATCCCACCGGCTCACAGTTCTACAGAGAACTAATCCAACTCAGGGACTCCTTCTTTCGTAATGAGAAATTACGGGGTCCGGTAGGGGACTAGTCTCTTAGTTTGCGATGCGAACAGGCCTTTTGTCCTGATCCTGTTAGTACAAAGGCTCAGGAAAAAAATTATTTACTAATATGATGGCCGGTCGAAGTTCGATTTTTCCTTTGAATTTCTCATATATATCTTATGAATTTCATTTCGCACTGGAAACTATTCTAGGAGAAGTTCGAATCCGTTCCGTTCGGATATTGATTGGTCTTGGTTTGACATGGTTTATATCTCTATTAGCTAAACCCTTTCTTACCCTGCCTTTTGACTCGTATTTTGTTCGTACACAATCAACGGAGGCCTTCCCGACATATGTTGCAACGTCTTCAATAGCATGCTCTTACTTCGTTTTTCCCTTAATAAGTCATCAAATTTGGTGCTTTTTGATCCCCAGTTGCTATGGGGAACAAAGGAGGAAATACAATCGATTCCTCCATTTAAGTGGTTCTCGCTTCTCCTTGTTCCTGTTCCTAACTCTTCCCCGGGTAGTTCCCAATGTTTGGCACTTTCCATACTTCATGGGTGAAACATCAACAAATTCGCTCATGATCAAGTTACAACCTAAGATCTATGACCATATTATGTTAACTGTTCGTATTTCGTTCATTCCATCGGTATGCTCCCAGGTACCTGTAATTGTGATCCGTTTGCTAGAACCAAGGGGTCTTTCTGTAGAAACTTCCACGAACAATCGTTGTTTTTTGATGGTTTTTCCGCTTCTCACAGCTGCTCTTTCCACACCTCCGGATATCTGGTGCCAAATTGTCGCCCGTTTCCTTATTTCTTTGATAATAGAGTTGGCTATCTTTGTGGCATCGATTGTACAAGTTCGTGAAGAGGGCTGGACGAGTGGAATCAGGGAGAGCGGCTCGATCGACAAAAAAGAAGAGTAGCCCCCTAGAACCTGGCAAAGTCATTATCAATGAATTCCAGAGCAATTCTCAACCAACATATGCGATTCATCCACACTTCCATTCCTTGTAGAGGAAGGCTAACTGCTTGCTGGCTCGGAGCTGTATGAGCGGTAACGTCCACGTACGGCTCCGTGAGAAGGGCGGTGGACAGAAATGGCCTTGTTGTACCTCACTCTCGTCTTCAATGGGGTCTGCTCTTTTTTTTTTGGGAGAGTATGCCAATATGATCTTAATGAGGTGTGGGGCTTTGCATCTGACATTCGTTGGGCTTCCCTTTTCGGGAGCCTGCGTCCCGGCGTTTTTGTGCAATAAACCCCTCCGGCCGAAGACTAGTGGTAGGTGGTCCCGCGGAGCTTTCGGAAAAGGGTAGCCTAGTGTGTAAGCATAGCAATGAACCGCAGCGAACCCTCAGACGACCTATCTAAGATTAGGGGGGAGATCCTTAGTAGTGGTGACGCTTTCACTCTTCCACGGACTGATACATGTACCGAATGCTCATACGGGAAAGTTGACTCCTGGGTCTGGTTGCTCCGAGAAATCCTTTCTTTCTCATCCACTCAGGGGGGTGCGGACACACCTGCGCGGATTACAGGTGACAGTTACAAGAATGGCGGGGAAGTTAACAGTACCCGACGACATTCAGGGATGGATGTAGACCCATCGGGCAGGGATAATCATTCCGGTCCTGGGAGGTGGTGACCATTCTCAAGAACCAAAAGGACTGAGCTGAGGGAAACCCTATGAGTCACTGAAACGACGGCAGGAGGGCCCTTGATCTATCAATAGAGGGAGAAAAAAACGGGCTTTGCTCCCCTTTACAATATGAAGAAAGAAATAAGGATCGAAGTTTAGACCGCTCAGAGGAGTTCTACCTATAGAAAGGATCATGAAAGAGGCGATCAGAATGGTACTCGAATCCATTTACGATCCCGAGTTTCCAGACACATCGCACTTCCGCTCGGGTCGAGGCTGCCACTCGGTCCTAAGACGGATCAAAGAAGAGTGGGGAACCTCTCGCTGGTTTTTGGAATTCGACATCAGGAAGTCTTTTCACACCATCGACCGACATCGACTCATCTCAATCTTTAAGGAAGAGATCGACGATCCAAAGTTCTTTTACTCCATTCAAAAAGTATTTTCCGCCGGACGACTCGTAGGAGGTGAGAAGGGCCCTTACTCCGTCCCACATAGTGTATTACTATCGGCCCTACCAGGCAACATCTACCTACACAAGCTTGATCAGGACATAGGGAGGATCCGACAGAAGTACGAAATTCCGATTGTTCAGAGAATTAGATCGGTTCTATGTTGGACAGGTCGTATTGATGACCAAGAAAACTCTGGAGAAGAAGCAAGCTTCAACGCTCCCCAAGACAACAGAGCCATCATTGTGGGGAGGGTAAAGAGCATCCAACGCAAAGCGGCCTTTCATTCCCTTGTTTCGTCGTGGCACACACCCCCCCCCACAAGCACCCCCCGGCTCAGGGGGGACCAGAAAAGGCCTTTCGTTTTCCCCCCTTCGTCGGCCCTTGCCGCCTTCCTTAACAAACCCCCGAGCCTCCTTTGCGCCGCCTTTCTCATAGAAGCCGCCGGGTTGGCCCCGAAGGCCGAATTCTATGTTAGAGAACGCTGTAATAATAATTGGGCCATGAGAGACTTTTTTAAGTCTTGCAAAATAAAGGGCCTACTGATAGAGCTGGGCGGGGAGGCGATACTAGTTATCAGGTCAGAGAGAGGCCTGGCCCGTAAGCTGGCCCCCTTAAAAACCCATTACAACATAAGGATTTACTACTGGGAATCGTGGGTGCCGTAGAGCTTCTCATAGAAATACAAAAACGTATCAACTACTTCCTACAATCCGGCCTGAACCTTTGGGTAGACTCTACAGGATCAACAACAATAGCTGCACGGAGTACGGTAGAATTCCTCGGTACGGTCATTCGGGAAGTCCCTCCGAGGACGACTCCCATACAATTCTTGCGAGAGCTGGAGAAGAGTCCGGTGGGTCTTTCAGTCTTAATTGACTGACACTAGAAGCAGTCACCTTTCAGATGTTCCCGGCCTTAGCCGCCGTTTATTAGGATCCAACGAAGGTAAGAACGTTAAAGGCAAAGAATCGTTAGATTCTATTAGTTTTAGCCAGAGTCCAAAGAAGATGTGGGGATTAACGAATGAATGAAGCTATGATCGTACCCGGATAGAGATTATCAGCCCAGGTATTAATTACACGGTACCCTTTTTAGCGAAGAAACAGCTTTGATTAGGACTTTGCCCCGGGAAGAGCTCATCGGAGAAGAACTCAAAAAATAAATTTCCCGGGAAGATAGAAGCAAGACAAGAACCCCTTTACCAGTTCTAAGGCCAGGCTAGAGTTTAAGAATATTGCATTTAGAAAGACTAGCAGCATGAAATGCCAAATCGGCTAATAGTGCTTTAGAAGCTGAAAGAAATACAAAAGAAAGAAGAAAAGAGAAAGACAGCTCTTAGTCTAGATACCGATCTCGCCTAATAGAGTAAGGAACCCCTCTTTCTCTTCCATGCACCGGGCCAAACCTCCCTTCTCTTGGGCAATCCTCTGCTTTGGCTACCTCTTTTAGGCTAACTCTACTCTATGAGATTTGCATGGGAAAGCCTGTCAATGGCTAAATCTCTCTTCTTAGCCAGGTTTCTTTTGATTCTTGGCTTCTTCCGCTTATTCATCTTCTTTAGCGGATACATATATAGAGTTGGCATGGCAAGAAATCCAGTCAGAACTATAAGCAAATTCCCAATATAACTCCTTCAATTCAAAGAGTTGCAGTCAACTAATGAGGAACTAGCCAAAAAAGGCTGATTAGCCCCAGTAAATACATGCACTTGAGCCTATTGTAATGTAAAGGCGCGTTAGCCCAGTCCCGAAAAGAGCTTTCGTCACGAACTAGCAATTCTCCAAGAAAGAGAAAAGGGTACCCGAAAGAAAAGTAGGGGCCCCGAAGTACTACTTAGCTAACTTAGCTAAACGAATAGGTACCTCGTAGTTTCAACTGGTCGCAGGATAAGCTGCTGCCAACGGGGCTAAAGAGATGATTTGAAAACAACCCAAATGAAAAGTCTTTCTTTGTCCTACTGTTGTTACCAAAGTAGTAGTATGTATGAATGTAGCTAATGATGGGTTAGCAGCATGCTACTGGGAAGGCAAAGGCAGGATAATCGGGGTAGCTAAGTCACGCAATGTGCAGCTAATTGAAGGTTGCTCCTGTCTTTTCTACTTTCACGAGTCATTCCTATAGCGTGGATGAATGGCGATCTTGAAATGCCCTAGTAAGGGCCGGGGATTCACTCCACTTCAGGGACTACAATACAAAACTTTCTTTCTTCCAAGACCTAGCCCCTTTCTTATGATGAAAGTTGGGATCTCCAGTCTAGTCTGTCTTCCTTCCATCTCTCTATCTATTGAAAACCTTCCTTTGCTTATGCCACCGTTTGGCTGATGTGCCAGGCGTCCACTTACTTTTTTACGGACCTTACCGCAGAGTGTTCAAGCTCTTCCTATGCCAAATTCAATATAGGACCTAGCCTCATGGGTGGTGACCGGCTTCTCGTGAAAGGGCTGGATTCAGGCCTATTTAAAGAAGAGGTACCAAAGATCGTATTTGAAATTGAAGGAACTCCTTCTTTATGAAGAGAGGAAAATTGGGCAACAACCAGAAGGGAGTCGTCCACTCTGATGATGAAAGCAGGGAATCGTCTTCCTCATTCAATAGAGTTCTCTACGTTGACCTCTTTCTATTTAATAAAGGCTGCCTTCTAGCCCCAAGAATTGGATTTCATTGAAGTTCTTTTAAGCACTCACTACTTCTTTCGCCATTAGGTATCGGAGAGGTTTAGAATCCTAAACAACGACAGGCTACGGGCATTGATTCTTTCCTATTTTACACGTTTCCCAAGTGGCACGCTGTTCATATGTTGCATATTTCTGTAGGTTTGCCCCTTTGCCTGCTTCCAAACCAAAGCGTTGGCATTCCAATTCAAGGCCTTTAGTTAGTCTGGTGAGGTGTTCCAGTCCGCTCCAAGCTGGGGAAGATGAAAACATGTTATCCCTTTGCCCATAAGCCATTCTAGCACCAATAAATATCTTGATTCTAGCGTAAATCGTTCATTCGAGACATCATTCCTTCTTACTTCATTCTTTAGAAGAAAAGCCCTTGACTTCAGCCTATTTTCTACGGCTCCCGAGAAATCAGTCTCATTTGAACATGCCTCTGCCCCTCCACCTGGATACAGCATGTCAGCATCTTTTCCTATGTCTCTATAGATAGCTCTCCAACGACCAGAATATCTCTTCCGGGTGCAACTTCTTTCTCTTTCTAAGGTATCCATCTCCTGAAGCCAACCTATTCGTCTATGGTATTCTATCTCTGTTCACTCTTTAGCCAAGCCGGAAGTTTTCATTTATTAGAATTCGCTTCATCCGAGGAGTCAGTCTTGCTCTTGTCTACGGGGCAGAGACCTCTTTAGATTGGTCAGATCTAGGCCACTAATTCGATTTGTCATCTCTTAAGATATTTCGTTTCGTAACGGGCTCTCCTTTACACCTACCTATTCGAAACTATCACCCATCCGATCCCGAGATCGTTAGATGTGCGGGTGCCTTAGATTTCCAATCCTCAACTACATTATAAAATAAAAGGGGTCTTGGCAATCTGCCCAATATCGTATAAAGCTGCTGCTACTTCGTCCCCTTCCTTGCCTGCTTCAATCAATCGTATTTCTTTCGTGAAAAGGGAAAGGTACTTTATTAAGGATGATGCCTGTGCCCTGCCGAGTGAAGGAGAGATTGTCGTACTTTGGATCCCCATAAGAGCTTCAGAGGGAAGGTACGATCCATCAAATTGATTCATGAGAGGGAGGTTGAATCTTTCCTGTAGTAGTTGGAGTTGAAGGTGTGGCACACCAGCTTGGTCTTTCTGTATAAATGTATTTGCCGGTTGGCTGGTCAACGGTTGAGCTGTCTGGCCAGTTCTTATTTCAAAAAATATATGCCGGTCTGAGCTCTCTTGCCTGGGGTCCGGTAAATCCGTTTACCAAATCAATATCTCCACTACGGTACACTTCTCCCCAATATGAGATAGATTGCAGCTATAGTCAGAACTCCAACTGGGCCAATGGCGTAATGTTGACCTGAGGTAGCGAACGAAACAGCAAATGGATGGAAATTCTCCACCCAACGACAGCCTTTTTTTGTATCTTTTCGTGTCCACCGTTTGCAGATTTTCTGCCATCACCTACGCAATTTCAAAGTTGCATTTTGAATGAAATAATACATGTTCCATCTCGAGTTTCATTGCTCGATGGAGGAGTCGTGAATTAGTTGTGGTATCCTGTACTGTAACCGGTACTTGATCATTGGGTAGTGCCCGACCTGAGTAAAGTTGTAGTGATCCTTCCTACCGAAAAGGTTGGAAAGTCTCTGAGGCTAAAAGCCGAGGATGGGAATATGGTTGACCCAGAATTGACATAATAAAGACGGCCCAACTTCATCACCAAAGGAAGGAAGAGCTTTGCCCATTCGAATTATCAAGATCCGGCTACCCAAGTAAGAAAGATTTCTAATAACAAAAAAAAGCGAGGAGTGCGGTCTACAAGAGTAAGCGAATGGTTAATTCACTCAAGTCTTTCTTGGAAGTGGAAAACCAAGCTATGCTGCCTACCAAAGAACGCATGGATAAGTGGGCGAGCAAGCGAAGCCCCAGATTCGGAAAGAATAGTAGGTACCGGAGTAGTAGATACCAGAATGATTCTTGAGCAGCGCTGGGAGAAGTGAAGAAAAGGCAAATCTTTGAGAAGGAAGAGCGCTATCCTAGTCAAGAAGAGAAGTTCTCGAAATATCTATGGTGAACCAATGTTGCTTAGGGCGGGTGACCATCTTATGATTGAAGATAAGCACCGAAAGTCAGAGAAGTGAGGCGTTCGGAACCTATTCTAGTAGAGGAACCAACCCCCAGAAAACCTGACCAAAAGATAGCTATAGCTACGTTCCCGTCACTAACCTTACTTCGGAGTATGTGGCTGATCCGCTGAGAAAAGACGGGAAGGCAAAGGTGGGCTAGCTCTACTTCTGAGCCTACTCAGGATGCTTCTTAGATAGAGGGAGAACATGAAATGAAAGTCAAGTGGAGTAGGGTCAGGTGAAGAGGCAACTAGCTCCAACTGCTAGATGAAGAAAGATTATTGAATTCAAAGTATGAGCTAGTCAGAGCTTTGATCATCTCTCTTTCTAACTCTAATAGAACATCCGAAACTAAGAAGCTTCCTTTTGTTAGGGAAAAGTCAATAGCTCAATAACTAGCCACCAGAAAGGGGAAGAAAGCCTAGAAGGCAGAAGCTCTAGTAAGAACTTGTTAGTCTTAATATCGTAGCGTAGTGTGAAAGTATAAATCCTGGGCTGATTGAATCAATAGTTCTAGCTCCAGCTGGCTACAAGTGAACTCTAAGTAGATAGAAAGGAGGGTGGTCGCCTTACGACTTTTTTCCCCTACCAAACGAAGAAAGACGCCTGGGCCTCACTATGGCCCAAGTCATCTACGAAATCATTCTCCGTAAGGTTCTTCGACAGAGGATAGATATGATTCCCTCTACTCAATGGCTTGTACACCCGACCTGGATGTCGTCCTTAACTTAAAGTAGGTTTCTTACCAAAGAGAAAAGAAGTTATTAAAGACAATTGGCACACTCATCCCCCTATCCAATGAAGTTAGCCGATGCAGATGTGCAAATAAAATAAAGAGAAGCATCATTCTCTTGCAGCAGTTGTTCATATTGTTGGAATCAAAGTTTCGGAATTAGGATTAAACCGTAGTTGCGTGTCACTGCGCCCAAGGGCAAAGCAATTATGCAAAGGATAAAAAAAGAAGATATAGAATAAATAGCGCACTCATACACCTAACTAAAAACAGAGGGGGAGCTTCCCAGGCTCGAAGACCTGTGAGTGGTATCCCTATATCCCTGTGTCAGAGTAGTACTATATGGAGTACCAAGTTGGGCGTAGTATACCTACCAAGATTTTTTTGTATCACCCTACTATCCCGGTTAGTGTGCTATCTCTTCCAAATTTGAGTGTATATACCAGATACACCAACTATCCTGATGGTTGTGGTATACTAGTCACTTTATGGGTAGATATAGTCTCACCTTATGGCAAGATGAAGTACAGGGAGTTTGTTTTTCTTTTTGAGAATGGGATTTCGACCTCAGACGACCAATCGATCCCTATGATGCCATCAGAAGAGAGGCTATGAAATAGGTGAAGAAGTTCGGAAAGTTGAATATTAAGCAAACAACTCCTGATACGAAGAAGGCCCCTAAAGGCCTGGTTTCCTTTTCGTCCCAAAAAGTCACAGAAAGCATGGTGAGCCAGCCCTTATGTTATGCCAATTCAAGATGAGAGTTCCACTTCGCTTTAAAGGATAGGGGGGATATCTGAGTCGATAGGGCCTGTAGCGGGCGCCCCAAACGGGTAACGCATGCCCCGCACCGAGACCCGACCCGAAGCCGGAATAGGATCTGACCCGAATCGAAACCCGGCGAACGGCAAGCATTTACTCAATTACTAGGCGGGGTTTTTAAATAACAACAAGACAGAAGTGCGGAAGCGAAATAATCAAACATTAAAGCATGATAAATTGCACAATTATTAAAGCCCACCAAGGCTAACGAAATTCACTTAATTAAATAATCAAACGGGTTCGGTACAATATCCCGATAATTATATAATAACGGGTTCAATACAAAATCCCGAATACATTCTAATAAATCCTAAAATCAAAAGACATAAATCATAGCCATACTGAATGAGAGTTATACATGAGCAAAAAGAATTTAACTCTAAGACGCGACGACGACAACGCAGATCTCGCCTAGTATCCTGAAACCAGTACAGGGGTAAAACAGAGGGGGTTAGTCAAACGACTAAGTGAGGAGAGAATAATAATGTATATAACAAAACGGAAAATAAATCACCAATTTTAAATTAAAAGAAACCAACATAAAAGAAAGGTTTTCGTAATCGGGTGGTGATTTAACATAAAACAAAACATATCTTACGACTCGGCGAGTCGAGCCCTGAACTCCAATATCCATATATAAAAACCGGAAACCACCCTTATGCCTCCAATGTAGACGGACCGCTAAATCCGAACTACTCGTAACTGACTAGAATAACTCAGGTACTCAAAGGGCTGCCACTCCGGCCTCACCCCGAGCTCCCAAATGGAGGAAACCATAGGATTTACGCCGTAGACCCGACATCTACCGACTTCGTCCTATCGCTCTTACTCCGGGCCCAAACGATCATGCAAACATTTCATAACTCGCTTTTCAAACATTTCGGGGTGGCCAAAAGACCGTTCGAGACATGTCATATGCGAGGCCGAAGGCCAAAGTTCGCATTAGAAACAAAAAGGTTTTACATGTCTCTTTCGTAAACATTTCGAAGACTATACGTAATACTTTTTCATATCAAATAAGTTTCGATAAATCAAATGAACATAATAATCATAAATATCTACTAGGTATATATATAAACAGTGTGAAAACAAAACATAAACGTGGCTTATATCGGGAGAGGCTTATTTATATATATATACGTAGTAATACCGGAATCAAAAAAGGAAAGCCTCACCTGGCTATGCAAAATGAACAAAAGGAGCAAGAACCGGCGCTACTCCACAGGAGTATCGTCTGCAAAAATACCAAGACACAACCAAATAAGACTAACGACGACGTACGGCTTATACGAAAGAATTAGAACTCATAGAAGCACGTTATACAATTAAATAAATCACTTAGGTTCAAATTCTCAAACGAAAACGGAGTAAATCGCAAATTTAAAAATGTAAATCAATTCCAAATGCAACGAAACTTTACGGGCATGCTTAGAATATCATAGAGAAGCATGCATTCGAATTTCGGAAAAATCGGACTTCACATGCAAAAGTTAGAAAATTTAACGAAAACTTAAAATGCACTATTCACATACCCGAACATGTCATAAATTCATAAATCATGCAATTCCTATCTATATCATACATATCGAATACACGAGCGAAGAAAGAATTCGGAAAAGACGAGCCGAAGCGGGACCCGTAGGCCAATTTGTACCCTGACTTACAGAAGGTCAGGGCACTGTTCGAGCCTTCCACACGGCCTTGTGCACGGCCGTGTGGCGAGGCCGTGCACGATCAAGAAACGCGCACGGCCTCATGCACACGGCCTCAAGGCCGTGTGTACAGCCCGTGTGCAATTCCTCCACGCGCACGGCCTCATGCACACGGCCTTAAGGCCGTGTGCACCAGGCCGTGTGCACCGATTCGAGCAGAAACATTTCGCAGAAACAAAACCTACGCGAATTCAAACCTTAATCCAACGATTAATCACTAAAACATGCAAATCAAACCCTAATTCTCACATATAATCATCTACAACATATAATCTTCATATAGAAACGATAAACACGAAAATCCATCCACATTTTCTATCAAAATCATATAAAAACCTAAATTATACAACTATCATCAAAAATCCAAAAATCGAAGTAATGAAGGCATTAATCGAAAAATTTTGAGAGAGCTTACTCGTAGATGAGATCGCGAGGAGTTCGTAGACGTAAACGACTCGAAAATCCGTCGGGAAACGGAGTCGGAACGATCGTTAGAATTTCTTTCTTCTTTCTTCTGTTTTCTCTCTTTTTCTTTCTTCTCTTTTTCTCTTGTTTGTGCGTGAATGGACTAGAGAGGGACAGAGGTTGACTTAGTCAAATTTGACTGTGGTTTAGAAACCGAATGGGCAAAGTCGTAATTTTGCAAAATAAGTTCGAAATCTCACGATGTCCAAATAACATGTAATTACAGTCAAAATTCCTATTATTAAACGCACATTGACAATTTGTAATTTAAATACATAAATTCAATCATATACAAAAAAAAATTCTAAAATTACATAATAATTATCAAATAAATATTTAATTACATAAATATTCGATTCGGACATACCAAATTGAATAATTCGGATTTTCGGGGCGTTACAATCACCCCGCCTTATGAGAATCTGGCCCCCAGATTCTACTCGTCCGGCTGAAATAATTCCGGATGAAACTTGCGCATTTTGTCCTCGGTCTCCCATGTAGCTTATTCGGTTGTCTGATTTCTCCAAAGGACTTTGACAAGAGAAATCTCTCGGTTGCGCAGAGCTTGAGTCTTCTTATCTAATATCTTCACCGGCTTCGAAACAAAGGTCAAATCCGGTTCTAGTTCAATATCCTCAACAGGAAGGATCTCGGACTCATTTGGGAAGTATTTCCGGAGTTGGGAAACATGAAAGACGTTGTGAATCCCTGTCAGACTCGGCGGCAAGTCTAACCTGTACGCTGCATTCCCAATTCTTTCCAGAATCTCATAGGGACCCAAAAATCTCGGACTTAACTTTCCTCCTTTCCCAATTCGGGTGAAACCCTTTCGAGGAGAAGCTTTGAGGAATACTCTGTCACCAACCTCAAATTCCAACGGTTGGCGGCGGGTGTCGGCATAGCTCTTTTGTCGATCCTGAGCTGCCTTCATTCTCTGCCGGATGATCTGAATTCGGTCGATGGCATTTTGGAGAAACTTTGGAGGAGTTCCTCGATCCTTATCATCTTTCGTCCATCGCCAATCTTCGAGATCCCAAAATAACGGGGATCTACACTTTCTGCCATACAATGCTTCGTAAGGTGCCATTCCGATCGTAGACTGATGACTGTTGTTGTAAGCAAACTCGATCAGAGGCAACTGGTCGTGCCAATTGTTGCGAAAATCCAGGGCACAAGCTCAAAGCATATCACAGAGATATCTGATCATCCTCTCTGACTGACCATCGGTTTGCGGATGTGCGGCTGTACTGAAAGTCAGCTTCGTTCCCATTCGTTCTTGAAGTTGTTGCCACAAACGGGAAGTAAATCGAGCATCTCTGTCAGATACTATCGTAGACGGAATTCCATGAAGCTTGACAATCTCTCGGTGATAAATCTCTGCCAACCTATCCACTTTGTACGACATGTTGATCGGTAGAAAATGAGCACTCTTGGATAGTCGGTCAATAATCACCCAAATGCTGTCGTAGCCACCTCTAACTTTAGGCAAACCAGACACGAAGTCCATGGCAATACCCTCCCAATTCCATGTAGGAATCGGTAGTGGCTCAAGCAAACCTCCCGGTCTCTGATGTTCAGCTTTAACTTGTTGACAAGTCGAACATCTCTTGACGTAATCAGCTACGTCTCTCTTCATACCTCTCCACCAGAACAATTCCTTCAAATCCCGATACATCTTACTTCCTCCCGGATGAACTGTGTAAGGTGTGTTGTGAGCCTCATCGAGAATCTCTTTCCTTAGACTCTCCGGAACACAAACTCGGGACTTGTAGCGGAGAACTCCTGTGTCGTCCACACCAAACTGAGTCTCAGAATCAGCTGCAATGTGAACTACCTGTCTCTGAGTCCACTCATCAGTAGCCTGAACATCTCGAATCTTTCGACCCAATTCTGACTGGATCGATATGCTGTGAACATGGGCCTGAGAACTGATGTGAACTCCCTCTAACTTAGCCTCTAGTTGGGCTATGCTTGCCTTCCGGCTCAATGCATCGGCTACGACATTCGCCTTCCCGGGATGGTACTGAATCTTGCAATCCTAGTCCTCAAATAACTCCATCCAACGGCGCTGTCGTTTGTTCAATTCCTTTTGAGGAAACAAGTACTGAAGGCTCTTATGATCTGTGAAGATGTCGAATGTCATGCCGTAGAGGTAATGACGCCATTTCAATAATGCAAATACCACGGCGGCTAGTTCAAGGTCGTGAGTGGGATAGTTCTCTTCAGCTGGCTTTAGCTTCCTCGATGCATAAGCTATAACTTTCCCATTCTGCATTAACACACAACCTAACCCTTCGTGTGACGCATCTGCATACACGACAAATCCTTCAGAACCCTCTGGCAGGGTCAGTATTGGGGCTGTGGTGAATCTCTTCTTGAGCTCCTGAAAACTAGCTTCACATTTGGCTGACCACTCAAACTTAGCTTCCTTCTTCGTCAATGCTGTTAACGGACCTGCAAGTTTAGAGAAATCCTTGACAAAACGTCTGTAGTATCCTGCTAATCCCAAGAAACTACGGATCTCTGTAGGAGTCTTAGGTCTCTCCCAATCCAGCACTGTCTCAATCTTCGAAGGATCTACCTCGATTCCCGTTCCAGATATGACATGACCTAGGAAGGTCACTCGGTCAATCCAGAATTCGCATTTGCTAAACTTAGCAAGTAATTGGTGCTCTCTCAAAGCTTGGAGCACAATCCGGAGGTGTTCAGCGTGTTCTTCTTCAGACTTCGAGAACACTAAGATGTCGTCAATGAAAATAACGACAAACTTGTCGAGGTACGGACGGAAAATTCTGTGCATCATGTCCATAAAAGCTGCTGGAGCATTCGTAAGTCCAAACGGCATGACCACAAACTCGAAATGTCCGTATCGGGTGTTGAAAGCTGTCTTCGGGACATCGTCTGATCGGATACGGAGCTGGGAATATCCTTGTCTGAGATCGAGCTTGGAATAAATCCTCAATCCTTGTAGTAAATCGAACAATTCCTCGATATGCGGTAAAGGATACTTGTTCTTCACAGTTATCCTGTTCAATTCTCGGTAATCGATACACATGCGGAGTGTACCGTCCTTCTTCTTAACGAACAAGACTAGAGCACCCCAAGGCGAGGCACTCGGTCGGATATATCCAATAGAAAGAAGTTCATCGAGTTGGTTCTTCAATTCTTTCAACTCGGCAGGAGCCATTCGGTACGGCGACTTCGAATAAGACTCGGCTCCCGGAACTAGATCAATCACGAACTCTATATCCCGATCCGGTGGCAAGAATTCCAAATTCTCGGGAAACACGTTGACGAATTCATTGACCACGGGCGTCTCTTCGATCTTTGTCTGGTCCTTCGGGCGGTTGAGAATGTAAGCTATAAAGCACGTCGCTTCTTCTTTCTGAACGAGCTTCTTGGCTTCCATCATTGAGATATACGGGCCTTCTCCTGATCGGAAACCCTTAACCTCATTAGAGCCCAGAATAACCTTCTTCTCGAAACAATCAACCTTCGCCCGATGCTCGTACAACCAATCCATTCCGAGAATAACTCCATATTTCTTCATCGGCAGCTCGATCAAATCTGCTAGATACTCGATATCCTCGATGACAATCGGACAACGTTTAAGTGCTCGGTTCGCAACGACCTTCGAACCTAATGGCGAACCAACCACTAGCACATAATCAAGCAACGAAACAGGCGCATGCACAAATAAGGAAATAGCAGGTGCAATAAATGAGTGTGAAGCACCCGAGTCGTATAATGCATGTATGGGGATGCCATTTATATATATAGTACCTTCCACCACGTCAGTCGGATCTGCAACAGCATCCTCAGCATCGCCTTCCAAGGCGTAAACACGAGCGTAAGCCTGAGGCTGAGCGGCTCCCTGCTGTACCGGTCTTCTCTTCGAACATTCACTAATTCTGTGATCGGGGCTACCGCATCCGTAGCAAAGACCGTTCTTCCTCCAACATTTGGCCTCTAAGTGCGGGCCCTGACAAAATCCACAGACAGGTTGTGGAAATCCCTGAGGTCGAGGAGGAGCAGGCTGAGGTCGGGGAGGAGCAGGCTGAATGGCGCTCCTGAACGGCTTCTCCCCCGAAGAGGACCCAGACGGAATAAATGGCCTCTTCGAACCAGAAGCAAAACTCTTGGCGGCTGCAGGGGCAGGTGCTAATGTCGGTCTCATCTGTCGAAGATCAGACTCTATAGAAAGGGCCGTCTCGACTGCATCTGTGTAGAACTGAAGTCTATTCCCGAGCATATGCATACGAATCTCGTTCGACAATCCCTCGATGAACTGTCGAGTCTTCCTTTGCTCGTCGTCAACCATATACGAGCAGTGAATAATAAGCCTGGAGAAATGAGCCTCGTACTGGTCAACGGTAGAAGTACCCTGCTTGAGAGCCAGGAACTCTCGCTCACGTCTCTGTCGGACCACCAAAGGAATATACTTGGCCCGAAACTCCACCAAAAACCGATCCCAAGACGGGACCACATGCTCTCGCTGCCATCTCTGCTCTATACGAGCCCACCAGTCCTGAGCAGCTCCAATCATCTGGTACACTGCTAACTCGACCCTCTTAGGGTCCGGACATTCCATCACTCGGAATCTCTTTTCCATCGCCGATATCCAATCCTCGGCGATAACATCATCAGGTGCACCCTCGAACTGCGGAGGGTTGAGCTTAAGAAACCTTCCCATATCATTCTCGGGGGCAGGTGGTGGCGTAGCTCTGTTGGTATGAACCATGAATTGCCCTAAGGCTTCCATAAACTGTGCCGGAGTAGGAACACCTGGAGGCGGACCTGGCGGTTGACGACGAGGAGGCATTCTGCACATTCAATACCAAACATGCATGACGATAAGTGATTATGAAAAGCTGTAACACGTAGAGAAGTTTATTCAAATAATTACATAGCCACAAACACGTAATCCTAAGCCGTACAACCTAGACACAACTGGACACGACAATTCAGAGCTTCGGCCATTGGACCAAGAGCTCAGATACCAACTGTAGCGGGCGCCCCAAACGGGTAACGCACGCCCCGCACCGAGACCCGACCCGAAGCCGGAATAGGATCCGACCCGAATCGAAACCCGGCGAACGGCAAGCATTTACTCAATTACTAGGCGGGGGTATTAAATAACAACAAGACAGAAGTGCGGAAGCGAAATAATCAAACATTAAAGCATGATAAATTGCACAATTATTAAAGCCCACCAAGGCTAACGAAATTCACTTAATTAAATAATCAAACAGGTTCGGTACAATATCCCGATAATTATATAATAACGGGTTCAATACAAAATCCCGAATACATTCTAATAAATCCTAAAATCAAAAGACATAAATCATAACCATACTGAATGAGAGTTATACATGAGCAAAAAGAATGTAACTCTAAGACGCGACGACGACAACGCAGATCCCGCCTAGTATCCTGAAACCAGTACAGGGGTAAAACAGAGGGGGTTAGTCAAACGACTAAGTGAGGAGGGAATAATAATGTATATAACAAAATGGAAAATAAATCACCAATTTTAAATTAAAAGAAACCAACATAAAAGAAAGGTTTTCGTAATCGGGTGGTGATTTAACATAAAACAAAACATATCTTACGACTCGGCGAGTCGAGCCCTGAACTCCAATATCCATATATAAAAACCGGAAACCACCCTTATGCCTCCAATGTAGACGGACCGCTAAATCCGAACTACTCGTAACTGACTAGAATAACTCAGGTACTCAAAGGGCTGCCACTCCGGCCTCACCCCGAGCTCCCAAATGGAGGAAACCATAGGATTTACGCCGTAGACCCGACGTATACCGACTTCGTCCTATCGCTCTTACTCCGGGCCCAAACGATCATGCAAACATTTCATAACTCGCTTTTCAAACATTTCGGGGTGGCGAAAAGACCGTTCGAGACATGTCATATGCGAGGCCGAAGGCCAAAGTTCGCCTTAGAAACAAAAAGGTCTTACATGTCTCTTTCGTAAACATTTCGAAGACTATACGTAATACTTTTTCATATCAAATAAGTTTCGATAAATCAAATGAACATAATAATCATAAATATCTACTAGGTATATATATAAACAGTGTGAAAACAAAACATAAACGTGGCTTATATCGGGAGAGGCTTATTTATATATATATACGTAGTAATACCGGAATCAGAAAAGGAAAGCCTCACCTGGCTATGCAAAATGAACAAAAGGAGCAAGAACCGGCGCTACTCCACAGGAGTATCGTCTGCAAAAATACCAAGACACAACCAAATAAGACTAACGATGACGTACGGCTTATACGAAAGAATTAGAACTCATAGAAGCACGTTATACAATTAAATAAATCACTTAGGTTCAAATTCTCAAACGAAAATGGAGTAAATCGCAAATTTCAAAATGTAAATCAATTCCAAATGCAACGAAACTTTACGGGCATGCTTAGAATATCATAGAGAAGCATGCATTCGAATTTCGGAAAAATCGGACTTCACATGCAAAAGTTAGAAAATTTAACGAAAACTTAAAATGCACTATTCACATACCCGAACATGTCGTAAATTCATAAATCATGCAATTCCTATCTATATCATACATATCGAATACACGAGCGAAGAAAGAATTCGGAAAAGACGAGCCGAAGCGGGACCCATAGGCCAATTTGTACCCTGACTTACAGAAGGTCAGGGCACTGTTCGAGCCTTCCACACGGCCTTGTGCACGGCCGTGTGGCGAGGCCGTGCACGATCAAGAAACGCGCACGGCCTCATGCACACGGCCTCAAGGCCGTGTGTATAGCCCGTGTGCAATTCCTCCACGCGCACGGCCTCATGCACACGGCCTCAAGGCCGTGTGCACCGATTCGAGCAGAAACATTTCGCAGAAACAAAACCTACGCGAATTCAAACCTTAATCCAACGATTAATCACTAAAACATGAAAATCAAACCCTAATTCTCACATATAATCATCTACAACATATAATCTTCATATAGAAACGATAAACACGAAAATCCATCCACATTTTCTATCAAAATCATATAAAAACCAAAATTATACAACTATCATCAAAAATCCAAAAATCGAAGTAATGAAGGCATTAATCGAAAAATTTTGAGAGAGCTTACTCGTAGATCAGATCGCGAGGAGTTCGTAGACGTAAACGACTCGAAAATCCGTCGGGAAACGGAGTCGGAACGATCGTTAGAATTTCTTTCTTCTTTCTTCTCTTTTCTCTCTTTTTCTTTCTTCTCTTTTTCTCTTGTTTGTGCGTGAATGGAGTAGAGAGGGAGAGAGGTTGACTTAGTCAAATTTGACTATGGTTTAGAAACCGAATGGGCAAAGTCGTAATTTTGCAAAATAAGTTCGAAATCTCACGATGTCCAAATAACATGTAATTACAGTCAAAATTCCTATTATTAAACGCACATTGACAATTTGTAATTTAAATACATAAATTTAATCATATACGAAAAAAAATTCTAAAATTACATAATAATTATCAAATAAATATTTAATTACACAAATATTCGATTCGGACATACCAAATTTAATAATTCGGATTTTCGGGGCGTTACAGGGCCATATTCAAAAGGGGGATAAGTGGATTGAGTGTACTAACATGCAAAATAATAAAAAGACCATCTCCTGCGGACCCTTATCCCTCCGAGACATGATCATCATCCTAAAACCATCCGGATGCATCACCTGGAAATGCTTGGGCCAAAACCAACAGCTAAAGGAGATGGTAAGTTAGCTGACACAAAGGAGCTTTACTAATAGTTAAGCTTAAGGTATACGATGCGAAAGCTCTTCGAATGATGCTAGTAATGGGATACTCAATTGAGGAAGCCCAAGGGTTGTGCAATGGAAGAGGAATGTTAGCACCGCCATGTATTCTCCAGCACAAAAGAGAGCTCTCTTTGAAGGAAGAATGCGCTCTTAGTAGTAATCCTATCCTATGCAGAAGACGGCATTCAACTGAATGAAGATGGCATGAAGACGATTGCTGCTCTACTTGCTTAGCTTGTGGGAAACTAGCTCAACTAAGAGCAGCCTTTCTCAACTCTACGATGCTATATCCGAGAATCTAAGATCAGACTTGCCTTGTTAATGGACGAGGAAGTGACATATAAAGAATAGGAATCGAATAAGCTGCTGATTGACTGGTCTTCGAGCCTTCTTGATATCATAGCCCTTTTCCTACCTAATCCTGTTTATCGATTGCTTTAACTTGTTGAGGGGGGAAAGATGAAGTTGCCAGAGGCAGGAAGGGAGATTGTTGAAGGTTCTCACGGGTGCTAGTTTTAGGATGTTCCTATTCATAGAGTCGAATCAAACTTTCTTTCGGATTAAGTGAGCCTTTTTCTATAATAAAAGAAAAGAATGCTCTACATTATTCTACTATTCAAAGAAGTTCTTCTGGACATGAATATTCGTATAGGTGTTCATGAAAGCTTTCACAGGAAAGCGAGGATAGCCGGGCAAGTCCAGTGGTCATACCGACGAAGCATAAGCCAGTTCTTTTTAGAGGATCCCTCTTTCTCGCTCAAAAAGAGCTCGGAACCTAGCCTGAGAGAGAAAAGCGTGCATTACGAGTACTGCCCAGATCTTCTCAATACAAGATCGAAAAGGAGGGGAGCTTTCTTCTCAAGTAGTAAAGAAGGACCGGGCCTTCCCTAAATATTTTCTTATAGAGCCTAGGTTGAATATTGGGGAGCTTTGACAACTTCCCCAACCCCCACAGCTTAGAGGTCGGTGAGTTTAGAGACCTATAATACCCTTCTCACTAACCGTAGGTTCGAGCGAAGGCTACTTCAATAGATTCATAAAAATGAGCAGAACAGTTAGTGCTAGTACAATTTTTATTCCATCAATAACCATAGCCCGAAGCAGACCTGGAAGCTGATCTACGAGTGTGAACGATTAATATCGCCTTTTATGCAAAAAGATTACGATTTCGATGGCTTCCTTTCCGGATGGTGATTGGGATAGGGCTTTGATCGAGAGCTAGGAGATTCGGTTCTTTTTCCTAAGATAGGAGATCCAGTTTACATAGGAGATGCCAAGGGCGGTGGTTGTTCAAGGTAGGGGAAGGTTATAATAAGATCCTAATCCGACTATCAAAGAGATTTCCAACAAGAGGTTTTTCTTCCTAATTACCGAGGCAGATGAGAAGAACTGAACAAGCCAAGAGGTCTTTCTTCAATAAAGGTTTGGAACCCTATACAGGCTGGTCTCGATCTCTCTTGGTGGTACCACCACAAAACCTTGATCCCAGCTGCCTCGCTAGCGAAGGATCTTCCACGCCCTGAGCGAGCTGAGTGCAGGGAGAGGCACAGTATCGAAGCCAGAATCGAGAGGCTGGATGCAAGAAATAGAAACATCCAGAGCCCCTTAACCACAACTAAAAACTGTAAAAAAGAATCAACACCATGATGATGAATATCAATAATAATATCCCGGTGGATAGATCGAGCTCGGAGTCAGACATCTCGGAACTACTTAATCCCATAGGCACTGAGTCAGAAGGATAAGGAGACCTGGTATGGCATCCCTTTATTGTAATTGAGTTCGGTGCGCTAGGCACACTGCTCATCCGCCATCCGGAGGTACCGAATCAGTGCTATCATCTACGGAGAAGTTTTCTTGCTTTATTAAGAGCAGGAAAACGAGACTAGAAGTTCCGAAGAAGTAAATAGCATAGAACTCAAAGCCGAAATTGCAGAGATGCTGCCTCGGGTTCGTGATCTGGTAGTTCTGGCGGAGATTACCACGGCCGTTATGGCTCTCATGAAGCACGAGGATTTTCATTAACACGCTCTTGGCTGCCAACAAAGAGTTGAGTGATCGCCTAGTACAACTTGGTGGTGGACTCTAAAAAGGTGCTCCATGACAGGATGCTGGCTCCAGAGGCGGAGTCTCTGTTGGCTGATGCGGGAAGGCTCTCTGTGGAGCAGGCGTCCCGGTGTCAGAATATAGTTGAAGAGTTGAGGTCCGAAGGAGATTGTTCGTTCGATGTTTAGCTCTTCCCGTCGCGCCCTATTTTATTTACGATATAACAAAGACTATAAACTCTAGTTCTATAATTCACTAGCTACTAGAATCTTGTTGGACCTTTGTTGCACTCTTTCTCTTATCAAACTCATATCGGCTAATCGGTCATTTAGGAATACTATAGTATAGGACAGGTCCGGCAAGCTTGTACAAGCCCGATACGATCAAGGGTGGAAGTACACAAGTTGAGCAGAGAAGCTTTGCGTGGGAGGGGGGTATATGTAGCTTCCTTCGCTCTATTTTACTTTGTATACTCTAGTTATCCTTATTTGCTCCCCATTGTGGTGGAATTCAGCAACTCTTGAAGAAACGAAGTATGAATACAATTCCATTCGTCCATTTTAGGGTGGATGTAATTGAGGAGCGGGGAAAGGGACCATAGGTAGGTTCGATAGGACCTGGGTTGAGGTCTCTACTACAGCAAAGTCTGTCATGGTTGGAATCAAAGAATCTTTCTGCTTGCTGAGCTTCTTCATGACCGCTCCCGTCAATATATTTATTTAAAGCAGCCCCTTCTCCACCATAGAACATTTGCTTTCCATCGAAGTGGGCTAAGCTAAGATATATAAGATAGAAAGGGGTTTTCAATGCTGGATCATAGATCATACTATCTGAAGACTTTTATAGAACGAAAGTGGCAAATTCCTTCTCTCTTTCATTAGTCTTGGTCGGTCTACTTGATTCCACGACCGATCTAGGCCCAACTCCGGGCTATTTCCTCGTAAATAATGACACATTAACGTCTATAACACTTGGCTAACCAGGTTTATCTTCAAAAAATGAGTAGCAAACTCAATACCATATTCACCTTATCTGGTAGCGTTCTAAACTCGAACTCCTTCTGGTTGAAGATTTGATCTGGTTGGCTTTACTTGAAGAACTCTCACCAGCATCCTTCTGAACCTTTCTTACGCTGCTTATCTCATTCTCTCCCATCTCTGCTTCTGAGTCTTTCTCATGCCTTGGTGGCTTCTTGATTAGTCGATCAAGCCGGCTGAGTGGTCATTTCAGTCTGCATCTCATCACTGATCATAGGACCTTTCCTAGCCTGCCTTCTCTCTAAGACGGATACCTTATTATTCTAGTTGATCTAATACCTCTCTCTTTGCTTTCCTGCCTTGGCTTTGTCTTTCTGTCCTTAGGTGTGAAGCTAGCGATCTCTAGCTTCTATTTCTCCTGGCTTCAACTCACTCTCAGGAGCAGTCTTCAAGTCTAGGAGACTCCTAAGAACAAGGAATCAAGGGCTCCTCTTCTTATTTTCTACTTTTGGGAATCATAATCCATTTCAGAATCATTGACAACTTTTCGGGAGAAAATCACCTTTAAAAAGGAAAAAAAGAGATAGCAGAAGAGAGTAGGCAAAGAAAAGAAGATGATGATTCTTGCAGCCTCATCTACGAATATAACATTGACTATTGGTATAACAAGATCACTATTGCCTCAGCAGTCTGTCTGTGAACCATGTCGTAAGGCCTCCAATCAGTAAGAAGTACTGTATTGAGCCTACGCAAGGAAGAGATTCTCGTGGACCGCTTGCCCCGGTTTGAACTCATGAGATTGAGAGAGAGCTAGGGAAGGCTGTTTAAGCTTCACTCTAACTCCTAGCTCTTGGGTGTGTGATTCCGCTTTCACTAATAGCCTAAGGGGGCGTAGCCTTGATTCAAAATGTCTAGGTACCATGGAAGGAGGGCTAATTGAAAGGTAACGCTTTCTTAATTGACTTAAAGTGAAAGTACCAGGAAAGGCACTCGCTTAAGCCGACTTTTCTCATTCAAATCTTCCCCGGCAAGAGCACCCGAAACGGCAGGCATGTGTCGAGTATGAAGACGAGGCCTGAGACCAAGAAAATAAAAAAATTCTTAGTTCTTCAAAGATCTCTTAATTCCGCGAAGCAGAAAAGGAAGCACGAGCGCCCGAATTCGTATCAGAAAGGTTTTTGGCCTCGAGGACTACTACCTTTAACACTCCAACTGCAGGCTCAGCTTACCTTTATTCTGCAACTGAAATTGGATTGGGGACTGAGACTGCTACAAGAGGGAATGCCCCTACCATGGAAAGATATAGCCCTATAACCTGGTTTTCAGCAGATCTAGAATCTCCTGCCCCTCTTTCAACAAACTTGCTTGCTATCCCAGCGCGTCTATCCTTAGTTTTCGTGTCTAGTTTGCTTGCTCACTTCCAGAACTGATCTAACTAGAAAGAAAATCTCTGACTGGTCCTAGAGAATAACCTTACTGGCTTACAGGGCACTCTCCATGGCTAGAAGAGGGAAGGACAAGATTAGGATGAATGGAAGCTAGCCCTGAAAGTATATGGGTGGCAACTAGCCCTCTGACTATATATGAGTAAGCAAATACCGGCCCTCGCTCGACCAATGATATCAGAGAATAAGCTAGTTTAAGATACAGGGACTGCTGCTGGCATATTACTCCCTTCAGTTAGGCCCTTTCCCCTGATGGCTAGCTTGATAATGGTACAGCCCTTTAGCTCGTTAGGATGGGAGTATTAGTATTTGTAGCACTAAACTAATAAAAATAGCCTCGTCAGATAGTTAACTCTTTACGCGAATAGACCTTTTTCTTTATCCTTTCCCCTTTGCCCTAGAACCTTATCTCATTCTTTACACAATCAATCTTCTTTGATTGAAGGTGGTTCAAGGATGGGCTAATCAAGCCCTTTGCTGAAAGGTGAAAGGTTAGCTGTAGGCATCCACGGTGGTCTTCCTCTCTCCCGGTGGTTTATATAGCTTGACTGACCTCTCCATCTCCCTTTTTGTTATTTGAATTGGAAAGTTGAAAAGAGGAAGGAAGATTCCATTAACGACGCCTCAAATGATGATAAAAGCTTGATGTCTTTCTATCACTGTCATAAGTGATGATGAAGATCAGGGTGATGAGGTTAACCCCATTACCGAATAAGCATGATCGGAGGGAATCATCCGAAATACAGGTCTCGTCCCCATACATACAGTTGACTCTCCTGAGTCCAAGCCAATCAAAGACTTTTTTTCCCCAAAGCAAAAACCATGGTCGAGATTTGGTTTCACCCCAAAATGGCAGCTAAGGAAGGAGAGGCTCACCGATATTAGCTAGGCCGGGGATTCTGAAGTTGAGAAAAGTTCGAGAGCATGGCTCGAAAAGAAAAATATTGATGTACAAGTCAGATGATAAACTTGAGTATTGAACTGGTAGATACCCTTTGAAGAAAGCCGTCTTCACATCCATCTGGTGAAGCTTTAAGTAAAAATGAGCCACCAAAGCTTAGATTATCCTGAGTGAGTCCTTCTTAGAAAGCGGAAATAAAGTCTCAGTGTAGTCGATGTCCTCTTTCAGAGTGAACCCCTTGGCGACAAGCCTAGCCTTGTCTCTTTCAATCTCCTGATGTAGCCATAAAATGTACAAAGGGTTGTGTATGGAACTTATCTATCGGGACATTCAGTTGGTACTTATCGTACAGCTTCGAGGACTGTGGACTCAAGCAACTTTATAAGGCAAAGGAAGAGAAAAGCTGTGCACAAAGGTTTGAACCATGGGCAGGGACGGCGAACAACAACAGGAGAGTACTCGGTGTAGATCTTTCCTTGATCCTAATATCCTAATAAAGTAAAGGCTCAGTGGCTCAATTAGGCTTGGGAGCAGGGCTGTGCGCAAAGGCACAGGGCTATATTTAGGCTATTGAACAGGCTCGCGCTTCGGTTAGGCTTGGTTTAGAATCCTCTCCTTTTAGTCGTTTAGAATCCTGGTCTTGTCGAACCTGCGTTATATAATTATCCTGGCTTCACTCTCTCCATTGCTATACCACTAAACTAATACCATTCTATCCCACTAATGCATTGCTCCTTAAGGTGATAAAGACTCTGTTTAGTTAACAGTAAAGGGGCGAAGGGAATATATCCATACTAGCAATCAGGCAATCCGGTAATCAGTATTTGGCATGCCCTACCTCTCTCCACAAATGGCTTTGCTATCTCTGCCTTCCTCCTCTCTCTCCCTTTGTTTAGCAAGATAGGAGTACTCTCTTTCCCGCTTGCGGGAGCAAAGGCATGAAGGAGCTTACCTTACTAAGGCATTCATTCAAAGGATTTTTGCTTCATCTGGCGTCCATCTGAGAGCGGTAAGAGTACTTAACATTTCCCTTTGGAAAGCATTTCTTTCATTTTAGAAATAATCCCCAAATTTTTTCCCTATCTGATGATTAGGATAATGCCTGAACTGGGCTATCTCTTAAGGAATACCTGGTTCCAGGAAATGGATAAGTGGGCTAGGTTTAATGACTGGCTAAGATATCCATGCTTCGGCTTCGAGAAGAGGCACCGAGATATTAAACAAGGGTCTTGTCACAAGCTGGATTTGAACCAGCGCTTTCCAGATGGCGTACCCTTTCTCAGACTCGAACTCCTTTCACAAGAAAAATCAGATTGCTCTCTATTTGAGTTAGCCCTGATCGCTCGCTTATCATACGCTCCACCCTTCGCGCAAGATAGCTAATCCAATTGCCCATCTCCGGTTGAATCTCTATTTAGGAAGAGCAGACCCAAACCCTCTCTCTTTGCTATAGCGGGCAGTGTGAATCAATGGCTCTCTCAGACAGTGGTGAAAGACCTTTCAATCTGTGGTTACCGATCAAGCCTCTCTATCCTATCCGAGATAGCTAGTCGTCACCTTCAGTCACAGCAGTAGCCCTTTCATTGCCATCCCTTGGTCTTTCTTTTGAAAGAATTAGCCCGTGGGTCAGCAGCGATATGCTTTTCTTCCCGTTAACTCCTTCTTTGACCATGGGTAGCAGGCTTGATGATTGATCTCGATGAGTTCCACCCGTCTATCGTTGGATGGATCCCTTTTGCCCTCTTTTTGAAGCAAGTCCTCTACCAGTAGGGTGAGATTCTTCTTTTCTAGCAGCTCTCAAAACAAAAGGCTTCCAAAATGGATTGAGTCCTAAGCCGATCCCTTCAGACTAACCGGACAATAGAGATAGGTGTGGATACGCATCTTTTAATTCATTAGCTCGCACAAGATCTACCTCCTAACCACAGAACCTCAGAGTTCTATCAACCAAGAGAGGTACAGCCCTTCCTAATCATTCAGAATTCGTTGCGTTCTTCTTTCGAGCTCATCAGTCAGCTTCCAGCCACCCAACGAATCCTGTTGATCTTGACCTACAGAAAGGGGTGAATGAGGTAAGAGAAGCCCACGGAGCGGTAGGAGTACAGTACGTCCCTTCTTTCTTTTTCATATCAGCTGTCCCAGCTGAGTTCCGCTATAAACTAATTCTAGTTGCATAGCCTAATAAATCACTGAGATTTTCTTCATTTCATTTTAAGTAAATCATAGATAAAGCATTACGGAGGAGTGAAACTTTCTGCTTCCGTTGACGCTGAAGAAAAGAATGAGATTGGTTCGGTCTTTGGGTGAATTCATTTAGGTAT